>CANTUR010000358.1:250000-1450000 GCA_947683625.1 Mallotus nudiflorus
TATACAATTTACTCGAATTATATGGATTCTATAAGGGTTTTGTGATTAAAATTTTTATTTTCGCTGTTACAAAACCCAACAAAATTAACTTCAATTATTCCCTTAAAGTAAAAATGAAAAATAAATTTATTTAAAAAAAAATAATTTGACATTAGTAATAAAAAAGTATATAATTGTTTAATAAATTACAAACTAAAATTTAAATAATAAATTATGTATTAAAATTTTGATATTAAATTATTTTATTGTAATTTTTATTTTAAATTTTTAGTTTTTATGTACTTGTAAAAAATAGATTTTTTAAGATATTAATAAAAATTAAATTCTAAAATATCAAAATTATATATATTTAAAGATTTAAGGATTAAAATATAAAAATTCACACATGCAACAAACAATTTTTTAATGGATAGACTAATGGAGATAATTTTTGAAACTTACAATACTTATTTTTGACAAATTTTCTTTTAGTAATTAATTGTTAAAATAATAATAATAAAAGTACCGCAGAGGTCATTATCTCATTTAAAAGTTATACATATGTCGTAAGATGGGACAATTTTCTTAATATTTTAAAATTAAGTATATTTAATTGATTTCAAATAAATAATTATTAAATAATTTATAAAATATCAAATTATTAAGAAAATATTTTTATATTATATATGTCTATAATTTTTTAAAATTAGTATAATGGCAACCAGTTATAAATTTAATAATTTATTGTGGGTAACTTTAATTTTTTTAATAGGAAAAGTAATCTCTTATATTATCAAATTTAAGTCAATTATTAATTAAATTTTACTTTAGAAGGTATTTTCATTTGCTCATTCAACCTTATAAATTATATCAATTTTATTCAATTTTATTTAAAAAATTTAATTATAATTTTAAAATTATAATTTTAAAAATTACTTTTAAATTTTTGTAAAATAAAATTTGATAGTTATTAAGTTTTTTCTTTCTTTTTAAGAAAACTAAAATTTGAAAAATGTTTTAATTTTAACATTTTTTGGAATAAATTAAAAGATTAATTTTAAAATTGTTAGATAAAATTTTAACTTTTTATTTATTAATTATTAAAAATATTAAGAAAAAAGTGATAACTTGTGAATCAATTTATATAGACCAATATTAAAAAAAATAAAAGTAAACACTTTTAACTATCACAATAAATAATAATATTTTATTTTTTTTCATATTTTTAAAAAAAAAACCAAATATTTTTACATTATTTACTTATATTTTTAGTGTATCAAAATTCTCCCTCTATTTTTTTTATCTAATACTTTTTTTTTGTTTGATCTATATTATAAAAATTTCTAAATAACATGATTGAAAGTTGATAAGTAAATTTTAAAATAGTTAAAATTTAAGGATTTAGTGAAAAATAAAAAATTTGTGAAAATATTTAAAAATTAATTTTTAAATTTATGCCAAGAGTGACAAAATTAGAAATAAAAAAAATCTTCTTACATTTTATTTTTTTATATGAAAAATACAATGAAAAATTTAATAAGTGTCAAATATATTTTATAGGGACCTATAAGTAATTTTTTAAAAATATAATTAAGTTTTTCACATAAAATTGGATAGAATTGAGACAATTTATAAAGTTGAAGGAGCAAAATTGAAATAACTTTTAAAATATGATTCAATTGATAATTGGCTTAAAGTTAATGATTAACTAATGATTTTTCCATTTTTTTATTGTTCTATCAATACTTTCTATTAATTTTATCCAAGTAAATGTTTATATACTAATTGTTAAAGAATGGGTAAATCAAAATATTTTATCAAAAGTAAAAAAATTGGGTAATTTATAAATATCACAAATATTTTAACTTTTAGTCCAATAAATTATTATATATTTAGCAATTTGAAAAGGGTTAATTTAAAATTTTATAAATTTCATATGTTTATTTTTGTATAATTTTAACTAAATGACTATTTGCAGTAAAAAATAAAATAAAATAAAGAACAATTTTCTTAAAAATTAGAAGATTAAAATAGAACTATAAAAGATTGGCAAATATTTAAAATTCTAATATGAATACGCCCTCAAAATATAATATGAAAGTATCAAGAAATTATAATTATAGTTAGTAACAACATATAATTATACTTTTTATTATTATTATTTTTAATGGAATGCTCACATACTCATTAAGGGAACTGCAAACCTCTAAATTAAAATACAAACACATCTTGTAACATGTGATGACTGTGAAAATGGTTATTATGAGATTTAATAAGCACTAAGCAATTTTTTTTTTTTAAAGCATGGATTTAAGTAATGGTTCGACAGTAGACTCCAGATGAGTTATTTTCAAGAATTCATCTTGAAACCTTTCCATGACTGCTGTGGGCAACTGGATAGGAACTGCAAGCCCATTTTCACCTTTAGTATTTCTGAAACGAGAAAAAACACAGAGATTTGGAAATGATCCAGTCGGTCCAATATAAAGTGGCTTTCCCCATCCAAAATCGACATCTGCAAGACCAACATGACTTATATCAACAGTAAGGAAGTTCCACAGTATAGTGTAGTGTGGGCGCCCTTTTATCTCCAAGAGATCTATGGTTGACATTATGTACTCTTGGCTCTTTTTCTTTTTTAGTTTCCTTACCAACTCAACGGCATATCCTAGTGGATTTTTAGCCAATAGTTCTGCCCTTGAAAGCACTGCAGGGAAAATAAAAGAATTACCGTAGTATCCATTCGGCAACTGCATGCCATGCTTCCCACGAACGTTCATTACACATGACAGACGAACAATTTCTTCCGGATTGATGTCAAATGCAACTGTTCGGCATTTCCATAAACACGCAGTGGCTAGTTCATAATTTGTGCATCTCTGAAGATGAGCCGGAAGATGATTCCTTAATGATCTCATTTGCTTAGGGCCAAAAAAGAATGGACGATGATCCATGTTTGAGTGATCCGGAGATGGTATGCCCTTGAGATCACTGCGCTTTATTTTCTCATATTCAGGATGTGTATGTGTCACTCGAGGTGGATTTCGTGCACATAAGATTTTTCTTTGCCAAACAGGGAATAAAGATGGCGTAGCTGCACCTTTTGCGAATTCTGCTGTTGCATTCAAGAACTTTGCCAATCCAACTGAGTCAGTCATACAATGGTTTAAACGTATTGCAACTACATATCCTCCGCAAGCCAAACGGGTCACCTAATCAAGAAAGAATATAAAGTCATTAATTAAATAATGCTGCACCATATTGTAATCAATAATTTTGATATGAAAAGTGCTACCTCGCTATGCTTAAGAATTGAACCTACATCTTTTCATATTATAAATGAAGTTTTTGCCACTTGATTACTAAAGTATTGATATTTTGCATTCTATCTGTCATTTTTTAATATAATAGAGCGATGCTTATTTTTTTTTTATAATATTGCTACACTCAGCCTATTGCACCATTCTGTTAAATGTATAATATACATATTGAGTGCTTTATACTTGTCAAATAGAAAGAAAACATGTGTCTTCATAATGCACATCTAACTGTTGAGTGCAATAGACTGAGTGATGGTAAGAATTTCTAAGGTTTTTAGCTATAAACAAAATCTAAAAAGCTTATTTAATTAGAAATTATTTATTAATTTATAAAATAAAGTATATAAGCATTTTAATATATTACAAATTGAAATTTCAATAAAAAATAAGTATATATAGAAATATTTATATATTGAATTTTTGTTTAATTGTAATTGCTAATTTTATATCTTTATCTTTATTTAATTTTAAAAAATAAAATTTCTAAAATATTAATAAAAAGCATGTTCTAAAATATATTTTGAAGGTTTTAAAATTAGAATGTATAAATTAATTCACCAACGGAAAATTTCTTTTACTAAAATTTACAAAATTTATTTGTTATAATTTTTTTTAAATAAATTTACAACATGTATCATGCAGTCTTATTACCAGTAATATTTTCATAATGGATCGATTAGAAACAGTTCAGAAGTGACGGGTCAAAAAATGCAGCTTGTTGATGATCATGAATAAGAGACATTGTTGGCGCCATGATCCAAGCGAGAAAATCACATTTTTATGTAAAAATTGTCTACATGTAGACATGCAAGTTGTGGGGGTGAAAATTGTCTACATCTAATTGTCTTGTCTTCAAGTCATGTCTAACGTAGCACTGTAGCATGTTCTTTCTCCGAAAATTGCTACACCTTAGATGCTTGATTTATATATATATATATATATATATATATATATATATATATATATATATATATATATAATATTATTTTAGGAAATTCATTATTTTTCATTTGATTTTTTTTATTCAAACTTAATAAATGGAAAAAAAAAGTAAATTTGCACAGTTGTTTTCTTTTGTAATATGAAAATCAAACATAAATATTAATACTGTATGATAGAAAAAAGTTTTTTTTTTAAATATATGAAGAATAATTTTAAAAATAAATTTCATTTGTCTCTATATTGTATGATTGCTCGTTATGATTGGTACTTTTATTTTATACAGTTTTTACATTCAAGATTTTTTGCTAATTATAATTTCATGCTATATGCATTATTCCTGATATTTAAAAAAAAAAAAAAAAACTTTAGTCTGAAAATAATAAAATCGTCATTATCCTAAAATAATTAGAACTTATAAATAGAATGTGTCAGTTTGTATGTCATTTTCAAAAGAACAAGCATTGTTTTTTTAAAAAATTATAACAAAATAAAGAAAACCCTAACCATTGTTTTTCTGTTCATCCTTGTTTGGTTTTTATGATTTGACCACTGCTTTTTATTACACTATTGTCCATTCTATTATTTTCATATTCTTTTAATTATTACTAAAATGATATTATAAAACAATATTACCACTCAAATGATATATTTGATTTTATGTTTCTTAAATATGTTCATAATTGTATTTATTTGGCAAGGAATAATTATTTATTTGAACGAATAAACAACGGAAAAAATAATAATTTTAGTCTTAAAAATTTTATTCTTTTACAACTAAGTCCACAAAGTAAATTATTTTTTAATTAAGTCTTATAATTTTTTTAAAAAACTCTTTATTAGTTTTATCTGTCAATTAAAATAATTTTTAATCAATCAAATTTTAATACTGTTGTTTTATAATAACGTCTTAAAACTACAAAAATAATATGAAATTTCAATTAAATAGTATTTTTTATATATTACTTATTTTATTTTTTCTAATTTTTATAATAACTATATGATTTATTAAAATTATTTCACAAAAAAAATCAATTAAACTAATTTTTAAAATTATTGTTTGTATTTTACAGTAACAAATAAAATTAATTAAGTAATCTGCTATAAATTTTTTAATATACAATCTTAAAGAATATATCACTGAATAATTTGTTATTTGGATAAATTCAATTTGTTTTTTGTTAATATTATAATTTGAATTTTAGATTCCAAATAATTTTAAAACTCAATTGAATTTAAATCACACAAAAAGTTATCAAAAAATTTATTTAAATTTGAATATTTTTACAATAAACGTTCTGGAAACTAAGTAAGACAGCATATTTATGTAATTAAAATTTTTTTTCCCTTATAAAATATAATTGAATTCAAAAGTTGATTTTCGTAAATACTTTTGTTTCTTAAATATAATCTTGACAGACTATATGGTTCACATGAAATTTAAAATATGAAATAAGTAATAAGTAAAAATTATTTATATTACTTTTAAATTAAATGCTTAAAGTAAAATATATTTTTGGAATTTTAAAACTGAATTCCAGAAAAAATAAATTTTAAGATGTAACTAATAAAAATTTATTCTAACTGATGATAAAATTAACGGAGATTTTTTTTTTTTTAAAAAAAATTATAGGGTTTGATAAAAATTATTTTAGGACTTAATTGCTAAAATAAAAAAATTTTAAGACTGAAAAATGTTATCCAAAAAAAAAAAATTATAATTTTCCTGGCTGAATTTCGTCAAGAATTGAAGTAAGAAACTTACCTGAATTAACATCAGAGGGCATCCTAGGATACCTGAAGTGCCAGGAACATCATATAAGAGTTCATCAATGGAAGGACAAGGAGGTTGCATGGAGTCACCTAGTTGTTCAATCGATATGTCAGCATCAGCTTCAATAAACAAGATCCCTTCTCCATTACAATCAACCATAAGTTTCTTGTTAGGCCCTTCAACAATCCTACCTGCAAATGGGTAGTAGTACACTAATGCTTCACCTAATGCTTCTCTAATGATAGCACCAGGATCCTTTCCTTCCATAGAAGGAAAGCTATGGTAAAACATTATAAATGAAATTTGAAAACGTAGGCCTTCTTGGTCATCTATGTCGGAAAGCTTCTTTAGCTCACGAGGTGTTGGTTTTGATGGCACTATCAGTTGCGGCTGGCCACGCCTCGCTGAGAATGCTGATGATGCTGATACTGGCAGCGCCATTTCTGAGGCAAAGTGTTTGGGTTTTGTTCGATCAATTAAGAGATTGGGAAAGGCAAAGTATTAGTTGTCATTGATGATATGCACTCTCTTGCATAGGGTTTAAATACGCAATGTATATAACTTGATCTTTCGCTCGTTGATTGCTTAATAATCCAAGATTAGAAAGCATGTATTGTGATTTTATGTAGCTTGTAGATGATAGATGACAGGTGGAACAAACCTTAAGGAGAGAGAAGGACCAAATACGTGTTTATTTTCACTTATACCACATTGATACGTATAGCGGATTATGATATATATATATACGGAAGCATTTATTACTAACAGTTATTATGTCATTTTTCCTAACTACTTGTTGAGAATTCAATCTCATATCTTTAGTGTCTGCCCAGTGAATTTTTGTTTATTTATTCACCAAAATATTTTTATAATTATTTTTTACAAATTTATTATAAAAATCACTTATTTATTATTTTAGTAAATATTCTTGATTAAAATTTTATAATAATTACTTTATTAATTTATATATTCCTTTATAAATTTTAAAAATACTATTATAAGATATCTAAATATTTGATTGATTTTTATGGTTGCTTTGATTGGATCTTAATTTCATTCACCCTAATTTTGGTACAAATTTTTTATGAATTAAATGCTTAGAGTAAGAATCAGAGTCAAATCACTCATTTCATTTTAACTGTAGCCCACATCTTAATTTTGTCAACAAAACAAACTCTAAATTATTGAAAATTTCACCGTAGTTTTTAACTTTAGCTATGTCAAGGGAGACAATATATTAGCACCATAAAATTCTTTCTGTTCTCTATTTAGGTCCTATCGTTAAATCATAGTACAAATGCTAACGCTATGCTCTTTGCTTACACTTCGTTACTATGCATCTTTCCACTTACTAGTATATATGAGTTATACACAATAATCTCCATCTTGGCGAATATGAAGCCCCTTAGGAGATAAATCCTAAAATTTCTCACATACCAAATGGGTTGGGGTAAACATTGTCGGTCCAAAATTGTATATAGTTTTAGGAATCATTTTAGCATGCATTTATTTATTTTAGGTTGCATTTAGTTTAGTTAATTAGTAGGAATAGATACTTTTATATCTTCATTTTATTTTTCAAGGAAAAGTAAATTCAGAGATGGATGGTGCATAAAGGTGCATAAAGGAGTAGAAATAGAGCAAAAAGAACAGAGGCAAAGTTCTATCGTGGTTGTGGCGTGGCGCTATCACGAGATGATTGAACTAAAACAAAGTCAACTAAGGTTTTGTGGTGAGCATGGGTGATGTGCAAGCATGGAGTCCTTTCAACCCAAATCTTCTGTAGCGGTTCTGGCAACATAGCGATCGCTACCCCCTTTATTAGAAGCCATTATGTCATGATCGTGGTATGATGCGCAATCTCGAGCAGCTCAATTCCAACACATAACATGTTGATGTGTACATTTTTAAGGAGAAAATCTAAAGGAATATAAAGGGACGTTCTAAAAGGGGTTATAAAAAGGAGAAGAGCCATGAATTTTAAAAGAAGGATTCTGATTTCCAAGATCCACAAAAACCAAGAGAGAGAAGAAAGAGGAGAAAAAGAAGCTTCGAGAGGAGGAAACTGTTGAAGATCTTTAAAAGCTTCTTAATAACATTTTTTTACTCTTTCTTTGTGAATTTTAATACAATTTTGATATTCTCTTGGGTTGTATTTGAATTGAATATTGAATATTAAGCCATGAGTGACTAGTTTCTTTATTGTTGTTAGGATTTAAAACCCATTTGATTTAAATTAATTTTTAGATCTTATTTTTATCATATTATATATTATGGTTATTGTGCTTGTTGAATGCTATAAATGGCCAATTATAGCTTTTGTCTAAGGTTATACATTGAGAGATAGTAACCTTAAGTTGAATGGGTTGATGACTTGAGAGAGCTTGACTTGATTCATTTCTTATTGGGTGTACTTAATGCCTTGTGTGTTTGATGTTTACTTATTTCTATGGTGATGATGAAAGTTAAGTCATGGCTTTGAGCTTCAATTGATTCATGCATGTTGAGTTGAACATTACTTGAGAGAGAGTGTTTAATGATTGATGAAAATCTAAGATTTGCAAGTAATTTAAATGGATCTTTTCATTAGCTTAATGATGATATGGTGCTCAAATTCCTAACAATATTATTCTTATATTGATTTTCCTTTATCCATTGTTTAGTTAGTAATTGTTAGTTTGCTTATTATTTAGTTTTATTCATTGCTTTAATTCAAATTAATTTGGAAGCTCTAAACAAGACAAACTAAAACTAATAGGTGATTAATTAGCAATCCTTATGGGAATAATATTCTACTCTTCATTATATTACTTGCATCGACCCGTGTGTACTTGCTGTTTTATGTTGCATTTAATGTATAACAAACATGCTTGCTTAACAACTAGCAACATTCAATAAGTCTAAGCAATGCTTGAACTTGTCACTAGTAACTGACTTGGTTAACATATCAGCTGCATTCTCAGAAGTGTGAATCTTTTGTAGTAAAATCTTACTATATGAAATCAACTCCCTAATCTTATAAAACCTCATATCAATATGCTTATTTTGAGTATGATACACTTGATTCTTTACTATAACCTGATAATAAAACTAAGAAACTCCCCAAAAGGATAGATGATGTTGCTCCGCTCCTTGCTTACACTTCATCACTACGTTGTAGTATTTGTCCACTTACTAGTATATATAAGCCATACATAACACTTTTTTTTCTGATGAGGTCGACACAAGTACAATATGGTATAATGCACCCTATAAAAAGACCTTGATTTTAAGAGGGATATTAAAATTCCAAATGCAATGCTAGGGAAAAATAGAAGATGAGCTTAAATCATTCTCCAAGCCACTAATCATTCTAAAGGCCATACAGTAACCACTTTTAACATAATATTCTCCATTTTCTCATGAACTTAGAACCAGCTATTAATATGATTACTTGTGCCAAGAGGAATACTATGAATGGCATTTTCCTAAAAGTTAAAGAATAAGAGGTCATTAAAGGCTCATTCCATTATCTGGTTTATAGGTTTATAAGTTAAGAGACTGTGGCTAGGCTGCTCATACATGCAAGCGGGATATAAGATAATACCCTTCGAAAAGGTTGATAACCTACCCAGGCATCATGCCATATGCAAATATTCTCATTGGAGCCAACTTTACAACCATTTCATATAGCACAACATGCATAGAACTCATTATACTTTGCTAAGTATACCTAGCTTGAGGACCTGCTTTAACTTCAGAAAGGCAACACTTCAAAAATTATTTTAATTTAAGCAGCTTGGCACATAGACTCTGAAGGTTCATTATAATTCGTCAAGCTTGCTCGGCGAGTAAAGATAAATTGAAAGCATTAATACAATGGAATCCCAATCCTCCATCCCTCTTTGATTTATATAGTAACATCTAGTTGAACCAGTGAATCATGTTATTGAAATCCATATTATGCCACTAAAACCACATGATCATAGATTGTATTTCTTTATATGCTTTTACAGGGAAATGAAAATAACTCATAGCATATATTAGGATGCTTTGAGTAATTGATTTTATGAGAACTTATTTCCTTACCCTAGATATACTCTAATAGTAGAATAATTGAAAAGTAATGAGGGCATTATCAAAGATTTCTCTACCAGCCATAAATGTACTTTGATTTTTAAATATGAGAAAAGGCAATACACAATTCAAGTGGTTTGCCAAAACTTTACAAATGAATTTATTACAGAGAGAAGTAGGCGTTAAATTGTTCATTGCTTCATAGGTTTTAACCTTATGGATTAAATTAATATATGTATTATTGATATTCAGAGGCATTACCCCTAATTTAGGAAATCAAAAACTAAGTGAATCACATTAGTACCAACTACATGCCAAATTTTAGAATAAAAAAGGATGGGCATACTATTTAGCCATGGGGCCTTAAGAGGAGCCATTTGATTTAAGGCAGCTAAATCCACCTCCTTTTGAAATTCTATCGAAAGTGATATATGTTACTTGTCCTCAAATGGGAGTTAATAGAATTAAATGGTTCCTCTATAAGAAGAGGAGTAATGGAAAATATTTTTGAGAAGTAATTAAGAATAATCATTGAAATCTCTTATGCTCCCTGCCTCCAAATACCATTTCAATCTCTTAAGCTATGAAGAAAATTTTATCATTTGTGATTAGTTTCATTCTAGTGGAAAACCTTAAAGTTCTTATCTTCCTCATGAAACTAGAATGCTTGAGAATGCTGCCATCATATAGTCTCTTCCTTCACCATAACTGCATTTAACTCAAATCTAACTTTTCATTGCTTATTCAAAATCTTTGTGGATGGGAATAGTTGTTGCAGTTTTTCAAGCTTTAATTTTAAATCGTAGATGTGATGATATACATGCCAAAATACTACCACATTCTAAGCCTTTAGAGCTTGTGTACACTAAGTTAATTTGGTTTGAAAATATGGATTATTATTCTGGTCTTAACCTAAATTCCACTTAGTCTACACCACTTATTCATATTCATCACGATGTAGCCATATAACTTCAAATCTAAAATTATGCCTTTTGCATTTAGTGATATACTAGGAAGAATCCAAATTGAGTAAGATATGTCGATTGTTTGAATAAGAGGATAGAAGATGAGTGACCTTAGCATTTGGAAATAAATCCAATTGGCTAGAATTGACACAAAATCTATCAAGTATCTCATATACATTTACATGTCCAATCCTGTCATTTGTGTAAGTGAATGGATAACTAGAGGATTGTAGGTCATCTAGTCCACATTACATTAGAGCATCTATAAAAGCTTGCATTGACCGCTCATTAAAAGGAAGATAGAATAACATGAATACTTTCTAAATGAATAACTTTAAAAGCAAAAGAAGTTGAAAACATTCATAATTATTCCTTTTTCATGTGACTTCTTATAATAGATAAAGATATATAGAGATTTGTATAAGTGAGAAAATTGATAAATTGATAATAATTTCAATTTAACAAGGAATTAAAAAATTAAGTATAAAATATTTTTTACAGCATATGACATTTTTAAAAAAATAAAAGATAACTCTTGGAGTCATTGACAATAATTTAATTTTATAGAACAAAAGGTTGCAAAAGTGATTGTTATGAAATTAAGAATATGTGACTTTTCATACATTTTAGCAATTGAATATAATTGTATGTAGTATCCATGTGAGGCAAATGAAATAGGATCGATGGGTCATGTCGAGACACACAAGCTTGGTAATAATAGTTTTACCAATTGTTAATGATATGGAAGGGTTTACCTAAAAAGACTATATAAGTTGGAGTCACCACCCAACTATGGCTGGGAAATGAGAAAGCTAGTGGGAGCCCACTTTTCTTTCTAGAGATTCTGAGTTTTAATTGGGGGGGGGGGGGGGGGGGGGAGGAGGGGCAAGGGTAACATTTGTTTATCATGTTTCATAATATACATGGCTTAATTACTCATCTCCTTATCCTAGTTTTGATTTTAATGATGTATTTACCACACTTGATTATTAATCAATTTAAAATGGCATTTGAATTAAATATTGGAATGCGAGATGGTTGAATTTGGCACACGTTCATTGAAATAATAAATATGGAAAATAAATAAAAAAACAAATATACCCAATCATGGCAAACCAAACACTTAACATGTATTTCACAAAAGTAAGTAAAAAAATAGTAAATATCATACAAGCATACAAAAAATAATAAACAGATATAAATAAACAAATAAAACAAACAAAAATAAAGATGGGCGAAAGGATTAAGGATTACAACCCTTGAAATGACCTATTCTAATAAATATGTCCAAAATGAAAATAAGTAAAAAAAAAAAAGGAATTGAAATTAAGGATTACATCACTTTGAGAACATCCTGTTCTATTGAATATATTAAAAATGGAAAAAGAAAAGAAGAAAAGAAAATCCCTATTTTAGTAAACCTATAAACAAAAGTTAGTTCACATGCACACACATTACACTTTTAATAATTTCATATATTTCATACATAGGAAATAAATAAAAATAACAATGAAAAGGAAAATAATTAAAATAACAAAAAGCATTAAAACAAGTTGACAAATAGGTATGCTAATGAGAATGCATGATGAAAGGTTGATAATTGAAATATTTTGGTACCAAAATGTGATTTTTATCTTAAAAATACAATCTACAAGATGAAAAATACAAAATTTATGATAATAATAGAAAAATCAATAAGGTTATATTTTCCACCATAAAAATATAAGGTTTATGATGGAAAATGTAAGAATTTAAAATGAAAGGAAAAAAAAAAGTAAAAATGACAAAAATGCAATTTCTCACCATAAAAATATAAACTTTATAATGAAAAATGCAAGAAATTCAAAATAAAAAAACAAAAATGATAAAAATGCAATTTTTACCTTAAAAATATAAATTTTATAATAAAAATGAAAAAATTCATAATGAAAGGAACAAAATAATAAAAATGGTAAAAATGCAATCTTCACTATAAAAATATGAACTTTATGATGAAAAATGCAAAAATTCAAAATAAAAAGAATAAACCTCTAGTTTATATCTTCAATCATTGTCATTATATGAGTTCTAGTAGATTGCTCACACTTAAACATGTGTGATCCTTATTTACCTCATGCAAGTCTGATGCATAAGGAATTATTTAAATCATATACCTAATCTGAATAGCTTATAAAAACTATCAAACAGTGACATCTCTTAAGGATGAAACGTATAAAGCATCATCCATTTGCCTTTATAAGGTTGTATGAACGAATAAGAAATTTGACTAGATTGTAGATGTTTATGTTGAAAGAATCAAATCATAAACTTTCAAATAATACTTTCACGCCTCTTAGTAAACATATTAAATATCAATGTGGGGACACGAACTTATACTCCTTTTGTTGACTGTAGACCCTATGCATGTGGGCGTGTATGGACTATAGACACCATTTATGATCCGATGACAAGTCCTTACATTGACATTATATGATTACCTCAACTGCAAATGAGTATTGTTCCTCAATTTACCTTTTGAACATGATCAATATAAATCAAAATAGCCTAGTCTGAGAGCAGAACTATAGTCCCTTATTGACTATTGGGTCAAACCTGGCATTGGAAAGAGAATGAATAACCACTTAGAGTGATAAGGTTGGAAGTGAAAGCTTGTTTGTGTTTGGTTTGTTCCCTATGCAGTAAATGCTAACCAGTTTAAATTCTTTAAATCTTGCATACATGACATGCATATAGACAACATATACTAGCCACATTCTTCTACAGCCATTATGTATTCATTCACAATAAGACTATACAAGAGCACATCATGCATACATGCGTACCTTATTCCTTTGTAGGCACATACCATGCATACATCATTAATCTTATGTTTATTCTATTTCAACTAATGTGCAAAAATTTAACCCTCAACCAACACTTAACTTCAATCCCAACATTAGTGGCTAAGAGGACACTTCCTGTAAGCAATTTAATGATATATTGAGAGAGGAGATTTAAAAATTACTTTTTGATGGCATTGTAGCCAAGATCCTCCAAGCCCAAATCAAAACCACTAAAACTCAAGCTAAGAATATCTGAGAAAGGAACTATATTACTAGTATGCTTAATGAAGCCTCTGTGTCTACACATCTAAAGGTGGATAAGGGCAAGGGTATTCTCCACACTCCTGTGCAAGTTGATGATGATGATGATGATGAATACTATTAGGCTTTTAGGAAATCATCATAACCAGCAATAAAGTTTTCTGATCTAACCAAGCCAAAATCAATAGGGAATGTCAAACTACCAGCTAACATAATGGCTTAGTTGGAATTTGCTTTTAAAGCCAAGGCATCTTAAGGGTATAAAAGCTTCATTTATATAGACATGTTCAAAGATGAACCAGTTCCTGATGGCTTCAAATTGCTAAACTTTTCTAAGTTTGATGGTACTAGGGATCTGAGGGTCCATCTGAGGCAATATGCCACCTTCATGGCTATAACCAAGCTTACAAAATTGTATATTGTCTGATTCCTTTTAATATCATTAAAAGAGGGACCAAAAGCCTATTTTTTTTATCTAGAAGATGAGATTAAGAGTAATTGGTAACTACTAACTCAAGTAGTATAAATATAACACTTAGCTAGACATAACTCATAGAGATCTTAAAACTACTAAACAAAAGCCTAGTGAGTCCTTCTCTAATTATGTTGCAAAATGGCAATCCAAAGTGGTCAAAATGAGAAATTATACCCCTAAGGATGAACACATAAATTTAGTAATTAAGGGTACACTACCTCATCTTTAAAGACAAATGCTCTTTCTTCACTGCCTTGACTTCCAAGCTCTCTACTAACCCAGAATCAGAATAGAAGATGAAGAATCTCAACAACCTAAAAATAATCAACCCAACACCTAAAGCCAAAAAAATTCACTTACATTGTTAAAATAAATTGAATCTAGCCATTTATTAATACCATCAATAAGCCACCCAAACAATTCTCAAACTTTAGCCTCCCATTGTCCAAAATATTCCAAAGACTTCAAAAGAATAATCTCCTACAACCATATAAGCCAAAACCATTACCCTCTTAAATTAACCCAAACCTTTTCTACCAATTTATCAAATTCCTGGCCACACTATTGACACCTATAAAGCCCTCAAATATCCAAATCAAGATTTTATTGACTTTAAAAAAATTGATGACCTTGAGAAAACACTAAATGTCAAAACCAATCCATACCTAAATTATCAAACCATGCCTCTAACATCAACTAATACAATCTCATTTAGCCTACCTGTAGCCTTCATTAAGCAACCTATCCAAACTATCCAAGAAACCTAAGAGAAGAAAGAAGCTAGAGTAAAAAAAGAATTCATGATAACCTTAGAAGATGAAATTCTAAGCTTGATACTTGACTGTTATAACTTTAGTGAGGATAAACAAGACCCTTCCACTTTTGAGTACATCTTTATTCTCTAAGCATTTGTACCCCACTTGGTGATGGAAAGAAAGGGCAGAGACATAGCCTTTTTTATGAATGGTGAAGTGAGCAACTACTTTTAATCTTATGAAAAAAACTTTGATGAAAGCCTTAAAACTTAACAAGCTAAACCTTAAGTAAGGGATCTATTGGGTCAGCCATCTAGAAACTTCAACTACAAGGTTAAGTACATTGAATAACCATTTGCTCATATTTGTAGAGAAGAAGACATCATGCCCTCATGTTAGGGAGAGGAATTTGATGAAGAAGACAATATAGTGAGAGTTACTCAGCCTTAAGGTCTGCAAGTTATGGGGATCGATATATGGTATACTTTTATTGAAGAAGCTAAAAATAATGGAGAGGTTCAAGAATAAGAGGATGTTAAGATCATTTTTTGGAACAAAAGCAATAATGCAATAGCAACTGGTCAAGCGATAGCAAAGTCAAGCAACAGACAACAAGTAACTGAAAAGTTATCACCCTTAGTCAACCATATGACTTGGAGTGGGAGAGTTTACTAGCTCCCTGAAAAGGAGAAAGAGTTACCTAAGGGAAAGGAAGTGTTAAGTGATACAGTTCTTGCTATAGAAGAAGATGATATAGTCCTTCAATAACTTTAAAAGACTTTGGCATAAGATGGAATTTACGACCTGCTCATGGCCTCTAAGAAGCATAAGGATGCACTAGTTAGTGCAATTAATGATGCAAAAATAGCCACTGATGTCTCACCTTACAAGATGATAGCTTTTCTGATGAAAGCCCCCTTTAATGCCATCACTTTCTTTGATGAAGATTTTCCCTTTAAAGGAAGGGTCCACGACTGCCCTCTATTCATATAAGCAATTGTTAAGTCTAAGAAGACCTTATGTGTTATAGTGGATGATGGATCTGCCATCAATGTTTGCCCTCTAAGGCTGCTATATAAAATTAGGATGAATATTGAAGATCTAAATGAATCCAATGTGATCATCTGAGCTTATGATGACTCTAAGAAGCCTATTGTTAGGACCTTCAAAACAATAGTTATTATGGAAGATGTCAAATTAGTAACAGAATTCACTGTCCTGGACATAACCTAAACCTTTGCTTTATAATTAAAAAGACCCTAGTTCCACCCATAAAAGGGCATACCTTCCATAGTACATCAAAAGATTAAGTTTCCACTAAACAGAGAGGTTATCACCATCCTAGTTAAAACTAATAATGTCATCGCTTGCTTAAATATGGTGCCACCAGGCTTTCATATTTTTGTAAGTCATGAAGATTGGGTCGATCCAAAGTTTGCAGTTATGATAAAGAAAATGCAATATTTACCCAAAATGAATTGGGTGGAAGATACATTGGGGTCACTAAATTCCCTAACTTTCATGGGCAAACAAGCAAACATTGCTTGGGTTATGATCCTGAGAAGGATAATAGGGCTGAGAAGCCTGTATCTTTTATTATTAAGGGCTTAACTAAGATCTACCAAGGGCAAATTAAAAAGTGGGAGGAAGATGGGATCAAGAAATCAAGGTTTGAGATCTTTAATAATGTTGTCAACCTTTCTAAAGGAAAGCACTCTCCACCACTAGATGATACGAACCCTACCTATAACAGAGATAGAACGCGCATCCAACTTTGAATATTAGCCCAAGGATCATCAAGGATAGGTTGTGTTAATGGAGCTAAACACCTTGCTTATTAATTTAAAGCAAGATACTTAGCTATTAAAGGATGAACAATCACACAATTCTAAGTCTAACCTAGCAATTGTAATAAAAGGTAAAAGTGAAACAATTCATATAAACTTGCAAAGTTTCAAAAGAATAAAGTTAAGGAAAAATATCACTTAATTGATGAAAATTATCAAATAATACATCCAAATTCACTCTGGATATGTTTAGCCCTTATATAGGCATGTAAACAACCTAACCCTTAAAGGAAAAGGTTTTCTTCCTTATTCCCAAAGATACCTATATAGGAAAATCCTTAATTAAGGAAGTTTCCTTTGAAAATAGGACAACTAATGACAACTCATTTTTGAAAAGTAAAAATTGACAACTTATGACAACTCATTTTTGAAAAGTTAAAATTGACAACTCATTACAACTAAGCAAAATGACAACTTATGAAAACTAAGTATTGAAGCATGCCATGTCACATGCTATATAAGATGTTGACCATTGACCTTGACTTGTTGACTCTTTGACTTTGACTTATTGACTTATTGACTTTGACTTGGAATATTCTTGAATCTTCTCACATCTTTTAGAATCTTCTTGAATCTTCCTTATTGACTCCAAAATAGAAAAACTCCAAAATTCATCCAATTTAAGCTAATTAATTTCAGAATAGGAAATTAAGCTAATTAGCTTGAATTCCTCCTATTCAACTTCATGCTTACACTTTTAATCCCTTTTAGGGTTCATATTACTAGAGGTAATCACTAAAGCTGACATAGATGAACTTCTGAGAAATCTAGGGTTAGAATCCAAGACTAAGACTTTGAGATATGTTGAGATCAATGACATCTTATTTGAGGATACCACTACTCATGATGATGTATGTACTTTTTCTCTGTTAGAAATTGATGATGTAATGACTATAATTAATGTAATGAAATTAGATTTTGCTTACTTATTTGATGTCTTTTCTAATGGTAGTAATATGAACCCTAAAAGGGATCAACAACGCCTGAATATGAAGAATTCAAGCTAATTAGCTTAATTTCCTATTCTGAAATTAATTAGCTTGATTGGATGAATTTTGATTTATTTTCCTATTTTGGAGTCAATAAGGAAGATTCAAGAAGATTCTAGAAGATGTGAGAAGATTCAAGAATATTCCAAGTCAAAGTCAACAAGTCAAAGTCAAAGTCAAATAGTCAACAAGTCAAAGTCAAGGTCAACGGTCAACATGTGACATGGCATGCTTCTATTCTTAGTTGTCATGAGTTGTCATTTTGCTTAGTTGTCATGACTTGTAATGAGTTGTCAATTTTGACTTTTCAAAGATGAGTTGTCATTAGTTGTCATTAGTTGTCCTATTTTAAAGGAAATCTCCTTAATTAAGGATTTTCCTATATAGGTATCTTTGGGAATAAGGAATAGAACCTTTTCCTTTAAGGATTAGGTTGTTTACATGCCTATATAAGGGCTAACCCTATGACATACGAATTTAAGAAGATTGAAATATTAAAAGTAAGGTTTTTCCTTAAACTTTGTTCTTTTGAAACTTTGCAAGTTTACTTGAATTGTTTCACTTCTACCTTTCATTACAATTGCTAGGTTAGATTAAACTTAGAATTGTGTGATTGTTCATCTTATAATAGCTAAGTATCTTGCTTCAATTTAATAAGCAAGGGGTTTAGCTCCATCAACACAACTATCCTTGATGATCCTTGGGCTAATATTCAAAGTTGGATGCGCGTTCTATCTCTTTTATAGGTAGGGTTCGTATCAGGTAGTGTGCATTGCATTGATCAAAACATGAGCATATTTAACATTAATTCCATTTACACTAAACAATTTAACATTGGCACAAAAAATGAACCACTCATTTTGCATATTTCAAAAGATGTTACCCTTAAAGAGAGGAGAGAAATTTAAAAAATATTAATAAAATATTCAAAAATATTTTCTTGGACATATAAAGACATGTCCAGCATCGATAGAGACATCATTCAACACTTTATTCCTAAAAAAAAGGGTGTAAACTAATGAAACAAAAGGTCGAAAGATTAAGACCAGAATGGGTCTAACTAGTTAAAGAAGATATAGAGAAGCATATCAAAGTAAAGTTCTTAGAGGTAATGGATTATCTAGAATGGTTAGCAATTATTGTGCTAGTGCCAAAGAAAGACTGAAGGGTTAAAATCTACATCGATTATAAGGAATTGAACAAGGCATGTCTAAAAGATGACTTCCCTTTGCCACACATAAATGTGTTAATCGATAATGCAGCCACTCATTCTATGTACTCCTTCATGGATAGATTCTCCGAGTACAATCAGATCCTAATAGTGATCATTGACAAGGTAAAAATAGCTTTCATAACAAAATAGGGTACGTTCTATTATAGGGTAATGCCTTTTAGTATGAAAATGCAGGTGCAACTTATCAAAGAATGGCAACAACTATGTTCCATGACATGATACATAAAGAAGTGGAGGCATACGTAGATGACATGATGGTAAAATTAAAAACAAAAGAAAGTCACCCAGTTGCACTTGAGAAATTCCTAAGAAGAGTTGAAAGGTATAATCTCAATTCCAAGAAATATGTATTCAGGGTTACTTCAGGCAAGATGTTAGGGTATATTGTTAGTCAAAATGAAATTGAAGTAGATCCAGATAAAGCAAAAGCAATCCATGAAATGCCAGTGCTAAGAATAGATAAAGATATTAGAGGGTTTCTAGGGAAGCTACAGTTCATCAGTATATTTATCGCTAAGTTAACAGCAATCTGCGAGCCAATTTTTAAGCTACTCAGAAAAGATTAGCTAATCAAATGGAATGAACAGTGTTAGCTAGTATTCTACAAAATCAAAGACTACTTAGCCAAATTCACCAGTCTTGAAGCCACCTAAGTTAGGTATGCCACTAACTCTATACCCAACTATTTGAAGGGAATGCAATTAAAGCAATATTAGCATAAGAGGGAGAAGCAAAAGCTAAACATGTGGTCTACTACTTGCGTAAGCAAATGCTGCCACACGAAGAGAAGTACAATCAGGATTAACATATATGCCTAGTAATAGTATGGGTAATAAAGAAGCTTAAATAATACTTTAAGTCCTACAAGATTCAAGATACATCCAAGATGGATCCAATGAAGTATCTTTATAAAGCCCCATCCTTAGTAGGAAAGCTCGCCAAGTGGCTTGTTGTACTAACAGAGTTCGACATACAGTACCTGACTAAAAAGATAATAAAAGGAAGTGTGGTTACTGAGTTCCTACCTTTGAATTTGATCCTAGTCTCAAAAGAGGTTCAATTAGACTTCCCAAATAATGTTAGCTCAACCATCAAGTTGTAGGGATGGCACATGTACTTCAATAGAGTAATTAAAAAACTCGATGCATGAGTTCGTGTCATAATCTTAACACTAGAAGGAGAAATGATCTCAATCGCTAAGAAGTTGGAATTCAGAGTTACAAATAATGAGGCAAAATACGAGGCATGCACACTTAAAAAGGTAGCCCTAATAGCTTTAGGGGTGACATAAGTCAAAATAATAGGAGATTCCATGCTAATAATCAATCAGACAAGAAAAGAATGGGAATTGAAAGAATAATATTTGAAGTCGTAACTAAACTATTTACACCAGCTTGCTTTATCATTCCAAATGTCCAAATTCATTCACATACCAAGGAGTCATAACCAAATCATGAATGCACTTACTTCCATTATGTTAGTGTGGGAAGGTCTAACCAAAATGATGATGAAGCCTCTAATCTTACTCAAGTCAGAACATAAGTGCTTCAGAATAGCAAAAATATGAATAAATGAAAAGCCCTAGTTTCATGACATTCAGAAATACCTAATAAGATAGGTTTATCTTAATAATGTAAGAGAAAAAGACAAAGCAGTCATCTAATAGTTAGCTTCAAAATTCATATCACACCAGGGTGTATTATACAGAAGGACTTCTTATCGGGTATAACTTTGATGTCTAATTGGAAATTAAGCTAAAAGACAATGGAAGAAGTACACAAGGGTGTTTATGGTCCATATATGAATGAGGGCAATCCTAGCTAAGAAGTTAATGAGACAAGGGTTCTTCTGGATGACAATGGTGGAAGGCTGCATTAAATTCACATGAAAGTGTCACAAATGCCAAATTTAAAGCAATATTAGTTATCTTCCTCAAATAAAATTACAAACAATCTCTTCTCCATGGCCTTTCTTAGTATGGGGACTAGACATAATTGAGGAAATCCATCCAATGGGCATAAATTCATCCTAGTAGCAGTCGACTACTTCACAAACTGGGTTACGGTAGAATCATATGCAAAACTAAGGGTAAATCAAGTAGCTAAGTTCATTAGAAAGAATTTTTTTTATCAATATAGAATCCCTCATCACATAGTCTCAGATAACAGTGTTCAGTTCCAAAAGGAAGTCATAGAATTGCTAAAAAGCTACAAGGCTGAACACTAAAAGCCATTGCCATACAAATTGTAAGAAAATAGGTAGTCAAAGCTACAAATAAGAGCATTAAGAAGATCTTAGGAAACATAACTCAAACTCATCAAGATTGGGTAAATAAACTCCCAAATGCCTTATAGGGATACTAAACAATAGTTAGAACTTCAACATTAGCTACTACTTTTTCACTAGTCTATGGATCTAAAGTAATTCTCTAGTATAAGTAAAAATGAAATCTCTTCATGTAGCAATTGAATATGAATTTCCTAAAAGTAAATGGGACCAGTAAAGCCATAACAACCTCACTCTTCCAAACAGTCGAAGACTCAAGGCACTATACCATGTGCAGCTGTATTAAGCCTGATTGGAAAGAGCCTTCAATAAAAAAGTAAAAGCACAAAAGTATTAGAATAGGGAACTAGTTACAAAAGTAGGCCAAACAAAATGTCTTAGACCTAAGAGGAAAATTTAGACTAAACTGGGAAGGATTATATCTGGTTAAAACCATTCTACTAAGAGGAGTAGTTAAGCTAACATATTCTAACAGGAATGGGTTTTCTAAACTGATCAACATTGATTACTTAAAAAAAATACTATGTCTCAGAAAATACAAAAAAAAAGATCAAAATCCCTGTTGAGTTAAAAATCAATAAAAGGCAACTCAAGCCAAAGTTAGGGGTCTTCCCATTAGGTCAAAAACTCGAAAGGGTGGCCTAGGAAAAAGTTAGGGAAACTGAGAGGAAAAATACTTAATTAGAAAATCTAAGAGGGCTAGCTAAAGATAGGGGTACGATCAGGTTAAAATTTGTATAAATACACTTATGATTTTCTTAAATGTTTTTAGTAAATGTGCAATGCATTACTATCATCTGTTTAAAGACATCAAACATGTTAAGTAGAATTTGCATTTTTTTTGCTACTCATATTCCTCATCAGTTTCTTGATTAGCTTCCAAATTGTAGATTGACATCCTCAAACCTCAAAGCATAAGTGACAAAAAAAAGAGTAAAAGGAAAAAAGAAAAATGAAAGAGAATAAGAAAAAAAAAGAACAGAGAGTTCAACTAGGTTGACAACCTGAAAGTGAAACCTAAGCAAAAGTACCAGCTGAGAACTACGGTTATCTATGAATAATGCAGAGAGCTAGCAAGGGTGAACAACAGTGAGTCCACCTTAGAATGAGGGACCTAAGAAGGAAACAAATAAGTCATAGTGCTAAGAAAAAGCAGCAAGCATAATGTAAAAGAAACTCACATAAGTCACCTCTATAGGAGTGTAAGATGGTGGATAACGGTTGAGAAAAATGACCCACCATAGACTAAGAATCAGTAGTATTAGAGCATAAGGATTGTAGCCATCCTCGTCTAGAAGGAGGAATTGACTTGCCTATGACAGTAGCATCAATCAACTGAAGGATGAAAACATCAGCATAAGAAACCTCTTAAGGCAGCAAAAATTACTCTGTAGGCTCTCTAACAATAACTACAATTAGTTGATCACCAACCCAGTCATGTCCCTAATACATGGAGCCGAAAGGGGACATCAAAACTCTCATTCTCTTTAGACTTTCCCACCAATTGAAAACTTGCTCTCCCAAATACCAGAAGCTATCCACAGGACTAGTTAGCAATACTCTCAAATGAGTCAACAAGCTAGCTCGTCATATTTAGTGAGACCATAAATCCTAAAAAATGGCCCTCCATAAAAAATGAACCTACGAACATAGATAAATGCTCAAACTCACAAAGCAAAACAACATCTAAAAAATATCACAAAAAAACCATCCATGATCAAAAGATAAGTTCCCTAAAAGCCTTCTAGGCATAATAGGGGAAGTAATCAAACTGAAAGACTGGTCCAACCAAGTTTTGTATCAAGGGAAGCCAACCTCAGTCCAATTGTTCACACAAGGGCAAGGAAAATGACCAAAATTATAAGCCTAGATCTACAAGAGCATAAGTCAATAATAAGAGGCAAAAAGAAAAGCCAAAAATAAATAATAAAAAGACAAAAAAGCAACTCACATCAATAACCATTTAACAGCCATATAACCTTGAAGTTCCTTGATTAGCAACATCCAATCCCTGATACAAGTCTAAAAGAGTAGCAATACCCCATGCATACGTTGGAAGCCTATCTAATATGAACCCTACCTATAACAGAGATACTCGTGTATTCAACTTTGAAATCTAGCCCAAGGATCATAAAGGATAAGTTGTGTTGATGGAGCTAAACCCCTTGCTTATTAAATTAAAGCAAGGTACTTAGTTATTAACAATTCTAAGTCTAACATAGCAATTGTATTGAAAGGTAGATGTGAAACAATTCAAGTAAACTTGCAAAGTTTCAAAAGAACAAAGTTAAAGTAAAACCTCACTTAATTGATTAAAATTGTAAAAAATACATCCCAAATTCGTTCTATATATCTTTAGCCCTTATATAGGCATGTAAACAACTTAGTCCTTAAAGGAAAAGGTTTTTTTTTCCTTATTCCCAAAGATACCTATATAGGAAAATCCTTAGTTAAGGAAGTTTCCTTTAAAAATAGGACAACTAATGACAACTCATCTTTGAAAAGTTAAAATTGACAACTCATCTTTGAAAAGTCAAAATTAATAACTAATGACAACTCATTACAACTAAGCAAAATGAAAACTCATGACAATAAAACATTGAAGCATGTCATGTTACATGTTGACCCTTGACCCTTGACTTTGACTTGTTGACTCTTTAACTTTGATTTTGACTTTGACTTATTGACTTGGACTTGGAATATCCTTAAATCTTCTCATATCTTCTAGAATCTTCTTGAATATTCCTTATTGACTCTAAAATAGAAAAAACTCCAAAATTCATCCATATTAAGCTAATTAATTTCAAAATATGAAATTAAGCTAACTAGCTTGAATTCTTCATCATTTGGCTCCATGCTTACACTTTACAACCCTTTTAGGGTTCATATTATTCCCTCCCTCTTGAAGATGATTCACCCTCAAATCATAGCTATCTTTTAAAGTTGATAAATGCATAAATCCTCTAGGGTTAAACACAAATGCCTTTGTTAAAAACTTCTCCTTTGAAGTAAGGCTCCATAAAAGTAGCTTCAATATAGCTTGAGTATGATTAAGCAATTAGAACATAAGACTCTTATCCATGAACTTATAAGGATTGTATTCTTGTTGTTATTTCCTTATAAACTTAAAACATGAATATTTCTAGTTCTTCTTGCTACAAGCAAAGACTCTATATATTATATTGTGGACATAAGGAACTTTAATAACATCATCAAATGGATCTTCATATGGCTTAAAATTCTGCAAAATAAATTTTAAAACACTAGAAAAAGAAAGATTAAATTTGTTAGTATAATCATAATGAATAACCAACTCTTGATCTTTTATGATGCTCTTAATATCTAGCTTCTCCTTTTCACTCATCCTTTGCTTGTTTTCTCTTACCAAATGTTTCCCATTGTCCTCACTTTCCTCAATTAACTCATTTTTAACACTTAGCTCACTTTTTTCTTTTCTCTCAACTTCATAGGTTTCCCTCCCCAAAGCATTCCTTAATAAAGATGGAAACTCTTCACTTTTTTTATTGATGCATATGTCTTTAAAAGTTATCTTTGAAGATGTAGTTTCAATTTGACACTCTTCCTCCTTACTCTTCTCCTTAATTGGTTGCTTAACTAATTCGGTAACTTTAACACTTCATGTTCCTTAGAATCACACACTATCATTGTCTCCTCATAAGAACTCACTTTCTTCTCATATTCCAAAGCAAGTTCAATTACAACCTTCAAAGAGATAGAAGGTTCTAATTGTAGTTCTTTCTTCAATCTCTTAGCAATCTCACACGTAAGCCCACTAATGAATTTTGCAACTTTTCGCCATTTGAATTCACCTACATCACTTGCAATTACAAATAACTTAAACTTTTTAGCATAATTCATCACCTTGTTTAAGCCTTTGTAATTTAAGACAAAATTTATCCTTAACTTCATGAGGAATAAAATGTCTAGTCATTAACCTCTTCACTATTTCCCAATTTTTAATCTCACTATGCCTATTCTTTCTCCATAATGCCATTAAATCTTCCCACCATATAGCAACACGACCTAATAATTTACATGAAACAAGTCTACACTTTTGGAAATCACTTAATTCAAGAGAATCAAATATCTCCTCCATTTGTTGCACCCATTCTAAATAAACATAAGGATCATCCCCACTAAGAAAATAAGGCATGTCCATAATGGCCACACTTAAAGATAATTTAGGAAAAAATATAAAAGAAATTCTTATAAAGCACTGCCTTACGTGTTTACACTCAAGGATGTGAATGCTCTCATGTTTAACTCAAAAAATATATATTTTTTTTAATTTATGAAGATTTGAGAAGAATAAGAAGAAATTATGCATAAAATTTTAAAAAAGGATAGTTAACCAAACCTTGAAGTTTGGCTCTAATACCAAACTGATACAAACCTTACCTGTAACAGAGATATTCATGCATCCAACTTTGAAATCTAACCTAAGGATCATCAAGGATAGGTTGTGTTGATGGAGCTAAATCCTTTCCTTATTAAATTAAAGCAAGATACTTAGCTATTAAAAGATGAAAATTACACAATTCTAAGTCTAACCTAGCAATTGTAATGAAAGGTAGATGTGAAATAATTCAAGTAAACTTACAAAGTTTCAAAAGAACAAAGTTAAGGGAAAACCTCACTTAATTGATTAAAATTGTCAAACATACATCCCAAATTCGTTCTACATATGTTTAGCCCTTATATAGGCATGTAAACAACCTAACCCTTTAAGGAAAAGGTTTTCTTCCTTATTCCCAAAGATACCTATATAGGAAAATCCTTAATTAAGGAAGTTTCCTTCGAAAATAGGACAACTAATGACAACTCATCTTTGAAAAGTCAAAATTGACAACTTATGACAACCCATCTTTGAAAAGTCAAAATTGACAACTTATGACAACTCATCTTTAAAAAGTCAAAATTAACAACTAATGACAACTCATTACAATTAAGCAAAATGACAACTTATGACAACTAAACATTGAAGCATGCCATGTAGGATGTTGACCCTTGACCCTTGACTTTGACTTGTTAACTTCGACTTGGAATATCTTTGAATCTTCTCATATCTTTTAGAATCTTCTTGAATCTTCCTTATTGACTCCAAAATAGAAAAAACTCCAAAATTTTTCCATATTAAGCTAATTAATTTCAAAATATGAAATTAAGCTAATTAGCTTGAATTCTTCATCATTTGGCTCCATGCTTGCACTGTGCAACCCTTTTAGGGTTCATATTACTATCCAACTTTTTAAGAAGAGATATCAGCCACAGAGCAACCATTTGCAAAAGGTTCGAAAACACAATCACACTCAGCATATAAAAAAGAAAGCAACAAGCAAGCTAATGCACTATTTCCCTTTTCTCAGCATAGGTTATATATACCCCCATAAATAAGATTAGAATAACAAACAACAGATGTGCACTTATCCTTCAGGGTCACCTTTTGCCCAAAAAACTCCAAAGTCCACATATTAGTAGCAATAGTAGAAGTATAAATTGTAGCACTAAAGGGAACCAACACACTAGTAAAGCTCAAGCTGGTAATAGCTAGAAAATTAAAAGGAGTAATCATCATCTCCCCAAAGTGAAAGTGGAAGGTGTGAGTGGAATCCATTTACCTCTCTACTAAGGTAGTTTGAACAAAATGACTACAATTACTCGGCCCCACACTTAAAGTGGCAGTAATGCCATCAAAACAAATGCCAGCTACCCTATACTTCACCTTAAGTGGAAGGCTCTAATAATACCGCACTACATTATTAGTGCTACTAGGCAGCTGAATAAGATTCTTAGGTGATTAAAATAGTTTGTAAAATATATAAGATCAAAATCTATATATACTAATAACAATCAAGATTTTATTTTAGAAGAAACATAAGGCAGCAAGGACATTTCCAAAGAATGATGAACAATAATGAACCTCATACACCAAGAAAGCAAAACATCATAATAAAAGAATAAGTCAAATAATAATACATGGCTAAGAAGTAATACAGCTACATCATGCTAAAGAGCAATCAACTAAGAAACAATAAAAAGCTAAGAAACTATATCATGCTAAGAAGCCATCAAGCGAAGTTAAAGTAGCTACACTAAACTAGGAAGAAAAATAAGTAAATAAGTAAGGCAATCAAAGTTAAGAAAAGAAATGACACAAGTCAAATAATGAAGCAATTCAGTAACAACACAATATAAAAGAAAAGTAGCAGAGAAAACTTACATCCGACTGATGAGTGGACCATGTGTGATAATCGAGGCTATTAATGGAGCAAAATCTCATCTCCCCTGGATAAACCTTAATTACGAGGCTTCATTTGAGAAAGAAGAAGTAGCATATGATGAATTCCCTTAGGAGGAACATTGACAGTTTCATGATTGATACCATTAAAATTCACAGTGTTTTTAAGCCAAGAAGAGGAGGAACGGTAGCCATACTTAAGCACAAAAGCAGCAAAAAATTACAATAAGTTAGAAAGAAAAAAAAAAGAAAAAAGAAGAACACTTACAAGTAGAATGTAGCCTTTAAGATATAGAAGACGAGTCTGTAAGAGACAAAAATAAAGGAAACATAAGTAGCATAAGCTCAAAACTAAAGGAAAACTAAAAAACGGGTGTAAGAACACTAAACCATACCAAAAATGCATGAAAACATGCATTTTTATAGGCGAACATGCCTCTAGAGCACATGGCACACACCTAAGGTGTGTGTGCCAAGCCCTAGGCATGTGCCATGCGCCCCAAGCTCATAATGGTTAGTTTGTGGCCTTGGGCTTGTGTTGCACACCCTGAGGCATGACCACATACTTTTTCAATGCATTTTTGTATAAAAATGTCAAATTTCTTATTTTTCTTATATTTTTGACATTAAAAGGCACACACAAGTGCACATATATACATGAAAGACTACTCATACACAAAGTGTCTTACATGAGCATATCATTGCATTAGCATCTTAGAAAATGACACCATCACTTAGATTATAATAGATAACATGCATTGTAAGTTTTCCTAACACTGTAAGAGGTTATATTGGCATTATCTATCTACCTGACATTGTAAGAGATTATAGTGGCTATTGATGAGTGTGAAAAGCTTAATGTTTTTAGCACTCTAAGTCATAGAAATAGGATTAATTTAATTGCTTTTTTAGTTAATTACAAGGTTTTTATTCATCTTTAATTTTTTTGTGGAAGCTTATAGGTTTGTTTTAATTTTAAGTAATTCAGTATACTTTTAATCTCTATGATGCATTGGAAGTATTTAGAGGTGTTGATTGAGGCAAGTCCATGTTGAGGGAGTCAAAGCAAGTCAAATTCTTAAAGAAAAATGAAATTTTAAAGCTAAAGGATCTTGTACAGCCATATCTAAACTAAGGTGAAGTTGCACAACCGTGAGAGACATGCGTATGGTCATGCCTAGAGCAAAAGTTGCACGGTTGTGCGAGACATGCACATGGCCATGCGTCAGCAACAGAATTTTATAATTCAAAATTTAAAACAACTAATTACTTAGGATAGCAATATCTTCTGTTATGGTTTGAATCTCAGTAGGGAGTGTGTTTTAAAATGTGTAAAGTCACCTATGGAATATAGATAATTACTCTTTGTTTTATTTTTACTTCATTTTTCTAAGAATCAAAACTAGAATTTTCTAGTTCTTTTCATTTGATTAGTATAGTGAATATTTAAAGATTGAGAACATAATACTTCCATTCCAAGGGGTTTTTATTATCTAGTTGTTTGTTAATTTAATTTTAATTGATTAATAATGATTGCATTTTCTCTTAATTCATCATCTTCTCTTCTACTCAATATGTGTGGCTAGATTTTCTAGTTAGGGCTCTTGAATCAATTCAACCATGTGACCATTATAATTTAATCTAAGTTAATAAACATAGTTCAGTAGTTATTGCTTTGCTTAATGTTTTTAATGGATTGGCCATCCTTCATTTGAATCTAGATAATGAGACTTGATTGACAAATAGGTTTCATTAAGAAAATAAACAACAACATGTTAATTATCTACTTAGTTGAGAGACATTTAGATAGATAATAATGATAAAAAACTAGGCTTAAAAATTAAATACAGTGAACACTTGATAAGCGAGAGTTGTAAAATTAAGTAATATTTATGTTCAGTTAATTATAGGTTTGTCTTGGGGGAAGATCTATGATTCATAAGATTCTTGCATAATTAACTATAGTTTAAATTGACTTAGAGATTAATTATGTCATTAGAAAGGTTGAATTGAGTTTAAGAACCTTAGCATTTCTTAGATTGTGATTTTTAGATTAGCTTTAATTTGCATTGTTTATCTTATTTCAAAAACCATTTTTTGGTGTCTAGACAAACTTACATTTTGAATAATTCAATACTCAGTTTTTCAATCTCTATGGGATACTATTTATTTACTACTTGCATGATTCTATACGCTTATGGATTTCACAACCAAGTTTTTGGCACTGTTGCTAGGGATTTCTAAAATTGATATTGTTAAGAAAATTTTATTATTTGATTTTGATGTTATTTTGAGTTTTGATTTTATTTGATATTGTGGTATTGCATGAACTCATGCTATTTCATGCGTATAAAATGTAGTGCAAGCAAACAAGGAGTTTTATTAGTGTCACTTGATTTGGAGCTTGAGAAAATAGTACACTGAAGAAGGAAGCAACGATCTAGCATAATGAATGGAAGGGAAAAAGAAAGAAATCCAAGACAACAAGTAGTTGAGGTTAGACAAAATGGATAAAATGCATAAAGACTATATGAGAGTTTATGAGTCCTAATTTCCAAAGTGACTAAACTCTAATTATGAGGTTGGCAGTAGTAGCTAACAACTTCAAGATCAAGCTGACAATTATCCAAATGATTATAAACTCATAATTTAGAGGATTACCATATGAGGATCCAATTAGTCATATAACTCGATTATTGGAGTATTGCTCGACTTTCAAGATGAATTGAGTGCAGCCTGAAGCTATCCAACTTATTCTCTGTCCATTTTCTCTTATGGATATAGCAAATAGGTGGTTTACAAGGTTACCACCTAACTCCATCAACACTTGGCAAGGGCTTTGCATAGCTCTCTTTAACAAGTTCTTTCCACTAGCTAAAGTATTGAAGATCAAGAATGAAATTAACTCTTTTTATCAAAGAGAGGATGTGAGCTTTAATTAATGCTAGGATAGATTTAAGGATCTTCAAAGACAATGTTCACCATAACTAATACCTTCATGGGATTTGGTTTAGTCATTTTACAAAGGAATCAACTAATATGTTAGGGTGAACATGGATGCAGTGGCTGGAAGAACCATCATGTCAAAGACATTAGAAGATTCTTTAGACCTTTCTAAGGAAATGGCTAATATACAAAGCCTTTGGTCTAATGAAAGAGCCATTCCAAAGAAAGGGGGAGCAATTGAAGTAGACAACTTGACCATGTTGAATGCAAAAATGGATGCTCTATTCAAGAGGATTGATAAAATGAGTGTTAATGCAATATCTACATATTCCTTATCTTCTTCGTGCGAATTGTGTCAAGGAGGCCATCCCACCATAGAATGCCAATTAATGCAAGGGTTGGAAAGTTTTAATTATGTTAACTTGAAGGGATAATAGAACTAAGTACATGGTAACACCTACAACACTAATTGGAGAAATCATCTAAAATTTTCTTGGACAAATAAAGGGAATAACAAATGGAGACCATAAGTTTTACCAATTTTTGGAGGTCAGAATACATAATAATCTCAACCTAATTTTCAGCAAGATGAGAGTTCATCTTTAGTAATTTCATTAAAGAGCGAGTTGGAGAAGTTCATGGATGTAATGTTTGTAAGAATGAATCAATAAGATGAAGCTATAAAGAGATTTAAGTAGGTACACTAAGACGCTCAACTCATGTTTAGAAATCACTCTTTTTCTATTCATAATTTTGAGGTGCAAGTAAGGTAATTGGCTAATTCCTTATTCATGAGAAATCAAGGTTTTTTACCAAGTAACACTAAAAAGAACCTAAAGGAATAGTTGAAGGCCATTACCTTGACAAGTGGAATAGAAATTCAGCCTCTATAAGCAATAATAGAGTATGAAAAAGAAAAGAATATGGAGGAGGAAAAAGAATAAGAAGATCAATGGGTTAAAGTTCAAGTGAAAAAGTAGCCTAAAATTTAAGACATGAGCAAGGAAAAGCCAAAACCACCATCAATAAAGCCACATGAACCTCTAGTTTCGTATCCTCAAAGGTTAAAGAAACCAGAACATGATCAGCTATTTGCAAGATTTTTGTAAAGCTTCTAGACACTCCATATCAACATGCTATTAGTGGAATGTTTAGCTCAAATGCCAAAGTATACTAAATTTTTAGAAGAGCTAATGTCTAGTAAGAAGAAACTACAAGAGTTCAAGATAGTTACACTCACAAAAGAAATGTAGTGCCATTATTTCCAACAAATTTCCTTTGAAAAGGAAGCATGTAGGGAGTATCACTATTCCATGTTTTGTTAGGAATTTAAAATTTTAAAAAGCTTTATGTGATTCAGGAGCTTCAATTAATTTGATGCCTTTATCAAGTTATAGGAAATTGGGACTAGGAGAGGCAAAACCCACTAACATTCTATTGTAACTTGCAGATAGGATAGTGAAGGAAATAGAAGGCATAGTTCAAGATGTGCTACTACGGCAAGGGATGTTCATCTTTCCAATTGATTTTGTAGTCCTTGATTTTGAAGATAATAAAGATGTGCCCTTTATTAATAGTATGTCTTTTCTTTATACTGCAAAAGCTATAATTGATGTTTATAATAGAACACTCATACTAAGAGTGGGAGATGAAAGATGTAAGTTTAATGTCTACTAAGGTATGAAATATCCCTTTTAATAATGATTATTATATGTCATTAATGAATGTATGAGTGAAGTCGAATGAGGGAGGTTGGCAAATTTTATGGAAATTGAGAATATTTAGAAGTGTTTTTAGGTATATTCTTCTCAAGAGGAAGCAAATCTCAAATACCCAAATCTTTTACCCCACATTCAATTACCAAATACTAAACCTACACCTACATTAACCATAAAACTGATATAGCTAAACTTAAAACCTTTACCCCAATATTTAAGATATACTTTCTTAAGAGAATACCAAACCTCACCTATGATCATATCCTCTAAACCAAAAGCAAGAAGGTTTATTGGCAAAAATATTAAGGAAAAGGGTTAAAGTTCTAGGGTGGAAAATTTATGAAATTAGAGGCATAAGTCCTTTTTATTGCATGCATAAGTTTTTTAAGGAAGAAGATCACAAGCCAACCATTGAAAGGTAAAGAAGACTCAATCCAAACATGCAAAAAGTAGGGAAAAAGGAGGAGGTCAAACTATTAGATGCTATGATCATATACCTAATCTTAGATAGTTCATTGGTAAGCCTGATTCAGTGTGTAGCAAAGAAAGGAGGAATGACCATTATAGAGAATGAAGTAGGAGAGATGATTCCTACAAGGGTGGTTAATGAATGGAGAGTGTGTATTGACTATAGAAAGCTAAATGCAGCAACTAGAAAAGACCACTTCCCATAATAAATGTTAGAGAGGATTACAGGACATGCTTTTTACTATTTCTTAGATGGATACTTAAGATACAACCAAATTTCTATAGCTCTAGAAGATCAAGAGAAAATAACCTTTACATGTCCTTATGGCAAGTTTAGATATAAAAGGATACCATTTGGGTTATGTAATGCTCCTAAGACATTCCAAATGTGTATGATGCCCATTTTTCCAGATCTAGTGGAGGAGATTAAGGATGTTTTCATGGATGATTTCTCAATTTATGGAAATTCTATTGAGGGATGCTTAGAAAACTTGGAAAGATTTCTAACTCATTATGAACAGACAAACTTAGTGCTAAATTGGGAAAAATGTCATTTCATGGTGGATGAAGTAATTTGTCTTGGTCACAAGATCTCAGCTCAAGGGATTGAAGTTGACAAAGCAAAGATGAAAACCATTGAGAAGTTATAGTATCCTACCAACTTAAAGAGTGCTAGGAGTTTCCTTAGCCATGTAGGCTTCTATCAGTGATTCATTAAGAATTTTTCTAAAATTTCTAACCCCCTGTGTAAATTTCTTAAGAAAGATTTACCTTTTTTCTTCACTAATGGATGTAAATTGTCTTTTGACAAGTTAAAGGAGGCTTCGATATCAGCACCTATAGTGATAGCAATAGATTGGAACCTACCATTCAAGCTAATGTATGATGCAAGTGATCATGCAATAGAAGTTATGCTTAGCCAAAGGAAAGAGAACAAACTATATTGGATTTACTATGCAAGTAGGATATTGACGGATGCAGAACTCAATTATGCCACTACAAAGAAGGAGATGTTAGCGATCATTTTTGCATTTGACAAGTTCTAGTCATATCTCCTAGGTTCCAAAGTGGTGGTGTATAGAAATCATGTAGCATTGAAGTACCTAATGAGCAAGAAAGGTTCTAAACCAAGGCTTATAAGACAGGTGCTTTTAATACAAGAATTTGACATTAAAATCAGAGATAAGAAAGGATCAGAGAATGTAGTGGTAGATCACTTATCAAGATTAGAGTTAGAGCAAGATAGTGACAATGAAGAGCCTATCAAGTATTTCTCGATAAAATGATCTTGGATTTAAAGGTCATGGAAACTCCTTGGTTTACAAACATCACCAATTTGGTCTCATGTGGAAAATTACCAAAGCACTTCACTCCTTAACAAAGGAAGAAGCTGATTCATGACTCAAAATTTTACTTATCGAAGGATCCTTTCATATGGAAGTTATGTAATGATTGCATGGTTAAGAGGTGCATAGCAAAGAAAAAAGTTGGTGCAATTTTGCAACATTACCATAAGATGGCAAGTGACAGACATTTTGGTCTATAAAGGATAGCTGTAAATACTATTAAAGTTGGATTCTACTAGCCTATAATTTTCTATGATGCTCGAACTTTTTTTCTTAATTATGATGCATGTAAAAAAAGTGGAAACAATTTAAAGAAAGATAAAATACTTTAATCCTTTAAATGTTGAGATATTTAATGTTTGGGGCATTAACTTTATGGGGCCATTTTCGATATCTAAAGGTAACACATATATACTTGTTTATGTGGATTATGTATCAAAATGGGTGATGGGAATTGTAGGTTTCATCAATTAACTCCCCAATAGCAAGAATACTATGATAAGTTGAATTAGAAGAAAACTAGAAATTACCAAGTTAATCCACAAATTCGGATCGTTCAAAGATTGAAGTAAGAAGATAGATGCTACTTAACCCCTTTACCAACAAGGATAAAGATACTAAGATAGACTTTGAATTTCCTCTTATGCCACAAACAAGAATGTTTGATAAATAACAAGAAAACAAAGATTTAGATTTTGACACCACAAGCTAGAATAAAGCTTGATAAGTCACAAAGTTTATGCAAGAAATTAAAGACAAAATTCCTCACAATAAAACTCAAACAAAGTTATAATTCATATATCAAATTCATTCATGCTACAAAAGAAAGCAAAGGACTTGTTTATATAGAGTACAAGTCCATGCTCACACTACTAAAATAGACTCATACACATAGGATTACTTTTACTCTTAAATGGCCTTAATAACCATTAACCACATTAATAGCCATTACTTATTATTGATTACCCCATTAACTTTAGTAACCACTACCCATAATAATAGCCATTACTTAGTATTAATTACCCTATTAACTTGTATATGGTGGCTACATGTAACCCTAATTGTTATTAACACAAAAACAAGTTAAATATTATTCCTTGGGCCTCCATGGATGCCTTATTGGGCTGAAATTCGTGGGCTTTCCAAATGTCCTTAATTAAACCCAATATGGCTTCTTGAAGCTTCTTGGATTTGGACCTTGTGATTAGGCCTTCTTGTACTATTAATGGATCTTGGATCTCTTTAGGCTTTGAACTTGGATTCACATCATTCCCCCTTTCTTCAAAAGGATTTGTCCTCAAATCAGCTCCATCATCTTTATCACCTAAATCAAACAAAGACAAGTCACTAACATTAAATGTAGCACTAACATTGCCATACTCACTTGGAAGTTCTAGCTTTTAGGCATTGTTGTTGATGCGTTGAAGCACTTTAAAAGGACCATCTCCTCTTGGCATAAGCTTTGATTTCCTTTGGTTAGGAAATCTTTCCTTCCTCAAGTGCACCCACACCCAATCTCCGGGCTCAAAAATGAATTGCTTCCTCCCCTTGTTGTGTTGCTTTTCATATTGGAGTGTCTTCTTCTCAATGTTTGCACGCACCCTCTCATGCAAAGTCTTGATGAACTCAGCTTTTTGTTTCCCCTCTAGATTAGCTTTGTCCAATGGCAATGGTAGCAAATCTAATGGAGTCATTGGGTTGAATCCATACACAACTTCAAATGGTGAGCAATTTGTTGAACCATGCACACTCCTATTGTAAGCAAATTCCACATGTGGCAAACATTCTTCCCAATTCTTCAGATTTCTTTGGATGATAGCCCTCAAAAGTGTTGAAAGTGTCCTATTGACCACCTCCGTTTGTCCATCCGTTTGTGGATGACAAGTTGTAGAATACAAAAGCTTTGTCCCCATCTTTCCCCAAAGAGTCTTCCAAAAGTGACTTAGGAATTTGACATCCCTATCACTCACAATGGTCCTTGGCACTCCGTGTAGCCTAACAATCTCCTTGAAGAATAGATTGGCAATATGGGTTGCATCATCCGTCTTGTGACATGGAATGAAATTTGCCATTTTGCTAAACCTGTCCACAACAACAAAAATGGAATCTCTCCCTCCCTTGGACCTAGGTAATCCTAAAACAAAATCCATAGAAATGTCTACCCAAGGTTCATTTGGTATGGTAAGAGGTGTATACAAACCATGAGGCATTGCTTTGGATTTGGCTTGTTTGCAAGTAATGCATTTCTCACAAATTCTCTTAACATCCCTTTTCATGTGTGGCCAAAAGAAATGGTCACCCAACACATCCAAAGTTTTCTTAATCCCAAAATGCCCCATTAAACCTCCGCTATGTGCCTCTCTCACAAGTAACTCTCTTAAAGAACTTTGTGGCACACACAATTTGTTTTCCCGAAAAAGAAAACCATCAAACTTATAGAACTTATCAAAACCCCCTTTCTCACATGCCCCATAAACATTAGCAAAATCAGGATCATTAGAATAAAGATCTTTGATGTATTCGAATCCTAATAATTTTGCATCAAGTTTAGAGATCAAGGCATACCTTCTTGATAATGCATCAGCCACCACATTTTCTTTCCCTTGCTTGTACTTAATGATGTACGGAAAAGATTCAATGAATTCCACCCATTTTGCATGTCTCTTGTTGAGCTTTCCTTGTCCTTTGAGATACTTCAAGGACTCATGGTCAGTGTGAATTATGAATTCTTTGTAACCAAGGTAATGCTGCCATGTCCTTAGAACCCTCACCAATGCATAGAACTCCTTGTCATATGTAGGGTAGTTTAGACTTGCTCCACTTAGCTTTTCGCTAAAGAATGCTATGGGCTTGCCTTCTTGCATCAAAACTCCTCCAATACCTATGCCACTTGCATCACACTCAATCTCAAAAGGTTTAGTAAAATTTGGCAAAGATAACAATGGTGCAGAACTTAATTTGTCTTTTAGCAAGTTAAAAGCCTCATCTTGTTCAATTCCCCACTTAAAACCAACATTCTTTTTGATGCATTCAGTTAAAGGTGCAGCTATGGTAGAAAAATTTTTAATGAACCTTCTATAAAAGCTAGCTAAACCATGAAAGCTTCTTGCATCACTTACACTTGTGGGTGTTGGCCATTCTCTAATTACTTTTACCTTTTCTTGATCAACATGAATGCCCTTGTCATTGACAATATATCCAAGAAAAGTAATTTCATTAGTGCAAAAACAACATTTCTTTAGATTAGCATACAACTTCTCTTCTCTAAGCACATCAAAAACACAAGTCAAATGTTGTACATGCTCATCTAAATTTTTGCTATAAACCAAGATATCATCAAAATAGACAACAACAAATTTGCCTATGAATGCTCTTAAAACATGATTCATCAATCTCATGAAAGTGCTTGGTGCATTAGTTAAACCAAAAGGCATTACTAACCACTCATATAAACCATGTTTAGTTTTAAAAGCTGTTTTCCATTCATCGCCTTCTCTCATTCTAATTTGATGATAACCAGATTTCAAATCAATTTTTGAAAATAAATATGAACCATGCAATTCATCCAACATGTCATCTAGCCTAGGAATGGGATGTCTATACTTCACCGTGATTTTGTTGATGGCACGACAATCAACACACATCCTCCAAGTTCCATCTTTCTTAGGCACTAACAAGACGGGTACGGCACATGGACTCATGCTTTCACGAACATAACCCTTCTCCATAAGCTCACTCACTTGCTTTTGGATTTCCTTGGTCTCCCCCGGATTACATCTATATGCTGGTCTATTTGGAATGCTTGCTCCAGGTATGAAATCAATTTGGTGCTCAATGCCTCTTTTAGGTGGCAAACCATTTGGAATTTCTTCTGGGAATAAATCTTCATAAACCTGCAAAAGATCAACAACAACACTAGGCAAACCATTGGTTATTTCGTTAGAAATATGCAAAATCTCCTTGTACATAAGTACAAGCATGTGTTGCCTCAAAAGCATAGCTTCCTTCACATCACTCATTTTTGCATAAACACTCATTTTTCTTTCATTTGAACCTTCCTTGTTTTCTCTCACCATGTGTTTCCCATTTTGGTCAAGAGAATTGGAATTTTTAGGTTCACTCATCTCACCTTTTTCTTTACTCTCAAAGGTTTCCCTTCCCAAAGAATTTCCTAATGAAGAACCCATTTCTTCATATTGTTGCTTGATGCGCATTTGGTCTTCAAAAATCTGTTTTGGGGTTAATGGTCCAAGGTTAAACCTTTTTCCATCCATAGTCAAAGTATACATATTTTTGAATCCATCATGATTAGCCCTTCTATCATATTGCCAAGGTCTCCCCAACAACATATGTCTGGCCAACATTGGTAACACATCACACAACACCTCATCCTTATATCTACCAATTTGAAAAGAAACTAGAACTTGCTTATTTACCTTTACAACTCCACTTTCATTAAGCCATTGCAACTTGTATGGTCTTGGGTGCTTGGTAGTAGGCAACTTCAATTTCTCCACTAGCAAAGTGCTTGCTACATTAGTACAACTTCCACTATCCACAATCATGTTGCACAACTTGTTAGAAATCAAACAATGAGTATGAAACAAATTTTCCCTTTGCTCCCTATGGACATCATGTTTATTTTGCAAACTCAATGTTCTTTGAACAACAAGATTATCTCCCTTAGCACATTCAACATCACTACAATCTTCTAAAGAAGGCATATCATCATCACTATCCCCCTTACTCTCCGATTCAATATCACCATCCCTTAGAATCATAGCTCTCTTATTTGGACATTCCCTAGCAATGTGCCCATGACCCAAACACTTAAAACATTTGATTCCCCTAGTTTGGGCTGGTTGATTCTCACCCTTTCCCTTATTACCCAAGTCAATTTTAGGTTTATTTTCTTCCACTTTTGACTTGTTAAAAGGTTTATCATCCTTTTTCCCCCAAGAAGTTTTCCAAGAAGAAGAAGAACCCACATTTGGTTTAGAATCATACCTCTTTCCTTTCAATTGCCTTTCCACTTTCATGGCCAAATTCACCATATCTTCAATCTCCACATAATGTTGCAAATCAACAACATCATCAATGTTTTTGTTTAGCCCTCTCAAGAACCTTGCCATGGTAGCTTCACGATCTTCTACCACATTTGCTCTAATCATAGCCTTCTCCATTTCTTTGTGATACTCCTCCACACTCATGGATCCTTGAATTAGAGTTTGTAACCTTTGATGAAGCTCTCTATAGTAGTGGCTTGGAACAAACCTCTTTCTCATGATTTGCTTCATTTCCCTCCAAGACTCCACGGGTCTTTCTCCATATCTACGTCTTTCCTTGCAAAATTGATCCCACCAAACAATTGCATAATCACTAAACTCAACAGCGGCAAGTTTTACCTTTTTCTCCTCCGAATAATTGTGACATTCGAAGATGAGTTCCACTTTCCTCTCCCATTTAAGGTACACATCTGGATCATTTCTTCCTTGGAATGAAGGAATCTTCATTTTGATGCTTCCAAGGTTGCGATCAACATCATCTTTAGGACGTCCTCTCCTAGCTTGTCTCCTAGGATTGATTTGTTGTCCCACCAAGGTGACTTGATCATCATCCAATTCATCCTCTCCTTCATAGTCCTCTTGGTCAATTGGTGGACGTCTCCTTTCTTTAGGCTCTCCTTGTAATTGGTTAAGGATGCCATCATGCCTCTCCAATTTCTCATTGACTCCCACCATCATGTTAAACATTCTTTCGAATTGTTGTTGCATAGCTTGAATCACATGATCATTTGTAGAAGAAGAACTTGTGTCTTTTGACATGATTGTAAAACCTAAAATTTTAACAAAAGAAAATAGAAAAAAAAAACAATCTCACAACACTCCCTCACGTGTTTCACTCAAAATTGATGTATACCACTCGTGTTTACACTCAATTTTGGCTTTTTCTCTAATGATCTCACACTCTTGCCTTTTACCTCTCAAATTTGCCTTTTGATTTCTTAGATTAACTAAGTTTCTCAATCAAACAAAATTCAAGAATGTAGTAATCAATGATAAAAAATAAGGTAGGCTAACAAGAAAATAATAAGGTAGGCTTAAAGAAAAGAACAATTTGTAACAAATAGGCTAATAGAAATGAAAAACAAAGATAGATTATCAAAGAACACAAAGAGACAGAATTATAAAGATAGATCTCAATGGAATATGAAGAGTCAATTTTTTTTTTAATGTAAACTGAGATATAACATAGGAATATCAAAGATAACATATACTTTTTTTTTTTTATGGACGAATTTTTTTTTTTTTTTTTTATGGACGAATTTTTTTTTTTTTTGATATCTGCAAACAAAATCTTGAGATAAGAAGAATAAAGATAAAAAAAATAACAAGAATAATAGATAGCAAGAAAGGTGCAAAATATAAGATGAACACAAGATATTGAGAACTAAAAGATAGTTTTGGATACGCAAACCTCAATCTTGAGCCAATGCTCTGATACCACTTATGATGGGAATTGTAGGTTTCATCAATTAACTCCCCAATAGCAAGAATACTATGATAAGTTGAATTAGAAGAAAACTAGAAATTACCAAGTTAATCCACAAATTCGGATCGTTCAAAGATTGAAGTAAGAAGATAGATGCTACTTAACCCCTTTACCAACAAGGATAAAGATACTAAGATAGACTTTGAATTTCCTCTTATGCCACAAACAAGAATGTTTGATAAATAACAAGAAAACAAAGATTTAGATTTTGACACCACAAGCTAGAATAAAGCTTGATAAGTCACAAAGTTTATGCAAGAAATTAAAGACAAAATTCCTCACAATAAAACTCAAACAAAGTTATAATTCATATATCAAATTCATTCATGCTACAAAAGAAAGCAAAGGACTTGTTTATATAGAGTACAAGTCCATGCTCACACTACTAAAATAGACTCACACACATAGGATTACTTTTACTCTTAAATGGCCTTAATAACCATTAACCACATTAATAGCCATTACTTATTATTGATTACCCCATTAACTTTAGTAACCACTACCCATAATAATAGCCATTACTTAGTATTACTTACCCTATTAACTTGTATATGGTGGCTACATGTAACCCTAATTGTTATTAACACAAAAACAAGTTAAATATTATTCCTTGGGCCTCCATGGATGCCTTATTGGGCTGAAATTCGTGGGCTTTCCAAATGTCCTTAATTAAACCCAATATGGCTTCTTGAAGCTTCTTGGATTTGGACCTTGTGATTAGGCCTTCTTGTACTATTAATGGATCTTGGATCTCTTTAGGCTTTGAACTTGGATTCACATCAATGGGTAGAAGCTCAAGCTTGCTCAGTGAATGATGCACAAATTGTTTATAAGTTCTTAAAAAAAAAAACTCTTTTCTCGATTTGGAATGCCTTAAGCCATTATTAGTGATGGAAGAACTCAATCTGGTAATAAGAATATGGAAACACTTTTGGCTTAATATAGGGTGAAACATAAAGTATCCACACCTTATCACCCTTAAACAAGTGGCCAAGTAGAGGTAAGCAATCGAGAATTAAAGAGGAGTTTGGAAAGGACATTGAGTAAGTCTAGAAAAGAATGGGCACGGAAGTAGGATGATGCTTTAGGGGCATATTGGAATACTTATAAAAAACCTATTAGAATGTCTCTATTTAGGTTAGTTTATAGAAAAGTATGTCATCTTTTGGTGGAACTAGAGCATAAAGCTTATTAGGCAGTGAAGGCATTGAATTTTGATTTTAAAAGAGCAACTGAAAGAAGGATGTTACAATTAAGTGAAATGGAAGAAATTAGACAAGCTTCATATGAGAGCTTAGGAATTTATAAAGAGAAAATAAAAAGGTGGCATGATATGAATGTCAAGAAAAAGCATTTCAAAGAAGGAGATCAAGTCCTACTCTTCAACTTTAGATTGAGGCTATTTCTTGGAAAATTAAAAACTAGATGATTTGGACCACTCTTTGTATTACAAATGTTTCCACATGGAGCTATGGAACTAATCAATGTATTTAGTGATAAGTTCAAGGTTGATGAAAAAAGGTTAAAGATGTACTATGGAAGCAAAATGGTTAATTTTAACCAAGTTACTTACTTGACTGATGCAAGTACATAACGGAAGCATTGGTCTAGTGAAAGGACCTTAAACAAGCACTTCTTGAGAGCTTAACCAAGATTTATTCATTCTCATTTCTTACTTTCTTTGAAAAAAATTTTCTTTTAGAATATTTCTTTCTTAATTTATTTTTAATTCTTTTTATTTTACTTTTTTAAGGATTAAAGATGAGGAGGAGCATTATGGAGTGGTTTGTAAGTTTAATTTTATATGCATAAGTGATTGATTAATGTGTTGTTATATGAATTTGTGCAAATGTTATGAATTACTTTAAATTTTATGCAAGCTGAAAGTAGACAGTGTTGCGCACCCACGTTGCGTAGCCATATGACCTGATAGGGTAGAATAAGCTGAGTTTTTATTTACTCAAGCACAACCATACATATTACACATATAGCCATGCCAAATAATAGATCCTTAAACCCTGTCAGGCATAGCCATGCTTGTTTATAAAACTTCAACCCTACGGAACAACATGTGGGCATGCATTTTACATGCACAATCGTGCGTCATGATCTGTATCAATTATAGCACCTTATTTTCATTTACTAAGTGCCAACCTTTCAACTCCTAACCACTTCCTCTTCCATTCATGCATACTTCTCAATTTTCTAAGGGGTAATAAATTGTAATCTTTCTTCTTATAAACTCTTAACTTCTCACATCTTTAAATACACCTAATTTCTTAATCTCCTATCACCAATTCTTCTTCAAGCATAAACAATTCTTCCTAAAATTGTAAATTCATTTTATTACCTTAATCATGTCTTATAAGAAGTCTCAAAAATCAACACCTCCTTCCCAAAGAGCAAGAGTTGGAGGAAGCTTTAATAACCCTAGTGCAGTAATGGAGGAAAGGAGGATCAAGGCTTCTCCAAACTTCTTCCAATTTGTAAATGAAATACAAAGAAAGAAATTTGAAGAGCTTAGGCATAGAAAAATTACACCAAATTGGTATATGAGTATTTTTGCATTAAGAGAGGTAGGTCTTCTTGAGGGGATCATAGTGTTTATGAATAAGATAAGATGGAGTGACTTTATCACAATGTAAAGTCATTTCTATATTAGGTCCACATATGAATTCTTATCATCTTATGCTCTTAATGAAAGAAGGATGAAATTTTCCTTCCAATTGGAAAATGAAAACTTTACAGTAGGATTTTTTGAGTTGAATGATGTATTCCATTTTTTTAAAGGAGAGGAAGCTCAAATTGAATTTGTAGAAATGAATTTTGGAGAGCTATTACCGATGAAAGAAGTGCAATTTATAAAGCTAGGGTAGTAAAGAATCAAGGATTCAATAACCCATTTTAAGGTATCTTCATAGGTTGATGTCACATACATTGTTTAGAAGAAGAAGTGGATTCTATAATGTCAACCAATGAGCTTGCTATCTTATATTGCATGGTGCACGATAGAAAGATTGATGTTTTGTCATGCACTTGCAATAAAGTTTAAATATGTAGCAACCAAGGTTTCCAAAGCTACAAATATTAGAGGCTTAATCACCATCATAGCCAAGTCTAGTTTGACATGGACAATATGCCCTTTAGGAAATTTTAAGGGAATGATCTCATTGATTTACATATGATGAAGTCTATGGGTTTAGTTACAAAAGATGCTAATGGAAATTGGATTTTGGTGAGACTAGATATGGAAGAGCCTAAAAAAGGAAGAGAAGTGGACTTGGATGATATAATGGTAAGGATGGATAATTTAGAGCTACAATTAAGGGTGATTGATTCTAATATGGATGAATTGGCTAAAAACATAAACAGAATGAGCATTTCCACATTTGAAATGAACCATAATATAAAACAAATAAAGCATAACCTCCTTTCATTCTTTGAAAGTTAAAATTTTGTTCCACAACCTTATCCTTCACTTGATGAACCAGAAGATTTAAATGATGAGGATGAGGATGAGGATAATGAAGATAAAGAAGAGATTGAATCTGATGCAGGAGATAAGAATTAAGATTAGGAATTGCTTTAATGCTTATTTAATGTTTTGATAATGTTTGTTTGATTATTTCTTATTTCTTATTTTTATTTTTAAATTCAATTTGTCAATGTGATGGTGTAATGTTTTATTTTCTTCAATGTTATGTTCAATGAATTTTTCAATGAAATTTATGTTTTTGTTGTTTCAAAATAACTTTACCCCTTCAATTTTTGCATTAAAATGTGAAATAGTGCATTTATAGTAGTAATGACATAGCCATGTGTTTCAGACACATAGTCGTGCATCATTGTTGCACTTGGAACAATGATTTTAGTCATAGCCATGCCCAATTAAACAAAGCCAGACACAACTATGCATATTACATGTACAATTGTATGTACGCATCTAGACCTGCTGCAATTTTTGTAATTTTTATTTAATCCAATAATGAGGACATTGTTGATTTCAAGAGTGGAGGGAGAATTAAATATTTTCAATTTTTAATTTTAATTTCAATTAGTTTATAGAATTAGAATTTAAAAATTTATTATTTTCCTTATCTATTTAGGTTTTGTATTTTATTTTATATAGGAGTTCAATTTTATTTATGTTTCAAATAAAATTTTATCTCTTTAAATAAATTTTATTTCTTTTTTCTCTTAGGATTGCACTTCCTAGCTCTTTTAAAAATCTTAATTTTTCTTTTTAAGCTCATCATCTTAGCCCTAACTCTGAAGGCTCATTTATTTTGGCTTGTTGTTTTATTTCTCTTAGTTCTCTTGCAATTTAACGATTTTCTATTAGTATGGCCAAAATAAAGAATCAACATTCTTGTGCTAAAGGGAAGAAGATGAATGTTAATGGTGGTAAGCCATGTGACCATAAAGCTAATTATGATGCATTCTTCTTTATATATTCTAAAGAAGAAGGTAAGAGGTTCTATTCTTTAGTAAATAGGAAATTCAGCATGCCTAAATACTTTGAGGAAGTGGTGCTATTGGACATGGGATTAAAAGGAACCTTAGATGTTTTTTATAATAAGTTGAGTTGGTCTAAATTGGTTGTAGCTCAATATGATGTGTTCTTTGAGCTTACTATAGAATTTTACACCACACTTAATATTCTAAATGAAAATCATTGAGTCTTTTTTTATAGCTTTTTTAGGAAAGAATACTATTTTGATTATGAAATCATATTTGATATCTTTGGGTTTCCTAAATGAGGTGTTTGCTAGCCTCCATTAGAATATAATATGAGTGTTTTTTGGCATGAGATCACTGAAAGGGATAGAGTTTATGAAGGTCAAGTGATGACTAGTGGTTTAATTCAAGAACACTCATATTTGATCTTGCACAAATTCATGTCACATACAATTTTTGAAAGGAATGATAACACGAAGGTTTCCCCTTATAAGTTATTTATGCTATGGTTCTTGAAAACTAACACAAAAGTATATAGCACATACTTTGTTTTTCATTCTATGTGGCATGTTGTGCATGCTAGGAATGCATTGGTATCAATGGGGCACATTATTATGGGTGTAGCACTTTATTTTACACCATTTAAGTTTGATAAGCATCAATTGGAACCATTGGAATCTGAATTCCTTACTGAAGATTACTTCATTCAAGCTAAGATTATCATATAATAGAGAGAACTTCATAATGTCATATTAAAAATATTCTACTTGTTGTAACAAAATACATTGAAGCATGGTGACATTCCTTTACGAAGAGCTATAAAAAAGGAGGATGATAAGGTTAGTGAAGCTAAATAAAAGAAAAGAGGGAATGTTGAAGGATGGAGTGAGGAGATCTTAAAAAGAGTTAAAGGGCTAATGAATGTCTCAAATAATCATATTGGAAACATGCTCATGGATTTATCAATGGAAACGAAATGTTTTAAGAGGCATAGTGATGATAGGGCAAAAAGTTGCAAGCTCAATTAGAGGAACTTAAGCAGTAATTTTTTCCAACTAAGATATCAAAAAAGTCAAATGAAGCTGCAACAGAATTCATTATTCCATTCACTTCACCTCAAAGTGCATCTAAATAAGGGAATTTCACTACTTTTTTTAGTTTTTGTTTAAGTTTATTCATGTTGATTTGGTTAAAATTGGGAGTCATGCATATTTTAGGATAGATTTCATTTTGTTTCATGCATTACACTTGAGTTTTTGAACCTATTTATATGAAGAGTTTGTTTCATCAAATATGGTTTCCTTAAATAGGTGCAAGACTTTTCCTTTAATGTTTGTTTTTAGCTTTTAAATTAGAAGAATAATTTATGGTTAGGGATTTTTTATTTTTAATGAACTTAGTGGTTACTCTTTCATTGAATGATTGAATTCGGATACTTGAGATTTAAGAAAAATGTTTATAAGTAGGAGTTTAAATTCAACTATTAGGCTAGTCTAGTTCATATGTACTTAGGTGCCAATGAGTTCTTTTAAAGGAAAAAAATGAGATGGAGCATAAAATGCACTCGTTGATAATAAAACAGGAGCTAAACTTTAAAAGTTAGCTCCTTCTACTCTAATGCTCTAATTTAGAGTAAGAATATTCAAAGAACACTTTTTAGAGGTATCCATACTTAGTAATATAGGAAAGGTGGGGGATACTAAGATTGGGAAAACCTCAATTAAAATGATTAAATAGAGTGACATATGGTTGCCTTGTATTTATTGAATTTTAGGACTTTCTAAAAGCTAAAACAATTTTTGCTTTCCTTCATTTTTCTTTATTGTTAATTAGTCATTTTCATGAATTCAATGGAAGAGTTTACCTTTCACACGGTAAATGCAATATTATTTACCTTGAGTTATTGTTTTATTTTATAGTTTTAAAACTTTATATTAAAGGAAGATTAGAATGGTTAGTCAAGTGAAAACCAGTTGATGAATTAGATTCTTTATATAAATAAGTTGTTTTCATGTTTTGCTTGAGGACAAGCAAAGACTCAAGTGTGGGGGAATGTGATGAATGTGAAAAGCTTAATGTTTTTAGAACTCTAAGTCATAGAATTAGGATTAATTTAATTGCATTTTTAGTTAAGTATAAGGTTTTTATTCATCTTTAATGTTTTTGTTGAAGTTTATTAGGTTTGTTTTAATTTTAAGTAATTCAGTGTACTTTTGGGCTCTAAGAGGCATTGGAAGGGTTTAGAGGTGTTGATTGATGCAAGTCCATGTGGGGGGAGTCAAAACAAGTCAAAGTCTTAAAGAAAAATGAAATTTCAAAGCTTAAGGATCTCACGCAGCCATGTTTAAACTAAGCAAAGTTGCACAGTTGTGCAAGACATGTGCATGGCCATGCTTGGAGCAGAAGTTGCAAGATCGTGCAAGACATGCACATGGTCATGCATTAGCAACAGAATTTCAAAATTCAAAATTTAAAGTAGCTTATTACTTAGGATAGCAATATCTTATGTTATGGTTTGAATCTCAGTAGAGAGTGTGTTTTAAAAAGTGTAAAGTCACTTGTAGAACATGGATAATTACTCTTTGTTTTACTTTTGCTTCACTTTTCTAAGAATCAAAACTAGAATTTTCTAGTTCTTTTCATTTTATTAGTATAGTGGATTTTTGAAGATTGAGAACAGAAGACTTCCATTTCAGGGGGTTTTTATTATCTTATTATTTGTTAATTCAATTTTAATTGAGTAATAATAATTGCATTTTCTCTTAATTCATCATATTCTCTTCTACTCAATATATGTGGCTAGATTTTCTAGTTAGGGTTCTTGAATCAATTCAACAATTTGATCACTATGATTTAATCTAAGTTAATAAACATAGTTCATTGGTTGTTACTTTGCTTAATGTCTTTAATGGATTGGCCATCCTTTGTTTGAATCTAGACAATGATACTTAATTGAGAGATAGGTTTCATTGAGAAAACAAGTAATAACCTATTAATTATCTATTTAGTTTAGAGATAGTTAGATAGCTAATAATGTTAAAGAGCTAAGCTTAAAATTGAGTATAATGAACACTTGATTAGTGAGAGCTATAAAATTAAATACTATTTATGTTCAATTAATCATAGGTTTATCTAAGAGGAATATCTATGATTTATAAGATGCTTGCTTAATAAACTATGGTTTAAATTGACTTAGAGATTAATTACATCATTATAAAGGTTGAATTGAGTTTAAGAACCCTAGCATTTCTTGGATTTTCATTTTTACATTAGCTTTAATTTGCATTGTTTATCCTATTTCAAAGACCATTTTTCAATGTCTAGAAAAACATTTACTTTGAATAATTCAATACTCAATTTTCCAATCTTTATGGGATGATCTTTATTTATTATTTGCACAATTTATACGTTTATGGATTTCACACACTATATGTATACCCAACAACATAAGAAGTTATAGTGGCATTGTTTGTCTACTTAACACCGTAAAAGGTTATAATGGCATTATCTGTCTGCTTGACACCATGAGAGGTTATAGTGGCATTGTCTATTTTCCTAACACCATAAGAGGTTATAGTGGAATTTTCTTTTTGCCTGACACCATAAGAGGTTTTAGTGGCATTATCTATTTGCCTAACATCATAAGAGGTTATGATGGCATTATCTTTCTGTCTGACATTATAATAGGTTATAGTGGCATTAAATGTCTCCTTGACATCATATTATAGTGGCATTATATGTATACCAGACACTATAAGAGGTTATAGTAGCATTATCTATTTGCTTGACACCATAAAAGGTTATAGTAGCATTGTCTATTCACCTAACACCCAGAAGTGGTAGTCGTTGCATTTGTATTTTATATATGTGCTTGTATATCATGTGCCTGATTACATATCACTATCATATGATTGTCTCATTTTCTTGAATCATTCATATGAACAATGCATCTTTCCATGTATACAAATTGCATCATTCAGCATGAATCCTGAAGAATATCATTTGCTTGAATCATTTTTAGTATCCCACATTATATCATTCTACATGAATCCTAAAGAACATCATTTGTGTGATTCCAAAATATGCATCACTACCATACTTGTGTGAAAAATTGCATTTCATATTGCTTGAATCCTAAAATTACATGATGCATCACATTATTCTCATTATCCTTAAAAGGATTGGATCATCAAAATTAGTTTTTGCATCTTTGCATTGCTTCACGTGTATTGACATAAGTGCTAGGAAGCCATGCAATACATGCAAAGCAAGGGGAAAATGTCATACATTAAATTTTGACTATCCTAAAAAATGTCCAATGATGAAAATAATGCTAAAAGTGTATTTAATTCCTATTGCCTCTAGAGTGTGCAAGAGCCTAAAAACTTAAAAACCCCTTAACCAAACTCTCAAAATGATAAATTGATCACTAACTCATCGACTTATTTTTTAAACTTATTAAATATGAACTCTTAGAATGATAAATTGCATGCTTCAAAAAATTATTTCTCAAAGTGTATAACTTGTTAGACCCGTGTTTGTCTCTTGAGATCGAGGCTCAATTCCATGAAAATAGAAGTTGATTTTGATAAAAATGAATCATGAACACATCTAGAAGGCCCAAAAACCTTAATAAAAACCCTAGTAGAACATTAAAAAATCTCTCTAAAAAGGATAAAATAAGCAAAACAATGTGCGCAACACATGCCAATAAGGTGTGCCACTTGCCCATAAGGCATGGCATGTGCTAGCGAGTGTGCCACGTGCCCTCAAGTCATGTCACGCACCCTAGACACATACTTAACATGTGAAACAACCTATTTTGCCTATAAATAATATCGTATAGCCCATTTTTTAAGTAGGATGAAAATACATTGAAACTCTACTAAATTGAAGACTTTAGAAACCCATTTCATGCATCTCGAGCCTATCTTACTCATTCCTCTAGGATTTTTAACCAAACTGAGCCTCATCTTTGTCAAAGCACACTTCAAAGGTATATAAATCTACATTATACATGTCATTTTAAACCTCTCGATGAGGGGAACTTAATCTCTACCCAAAGCAAAAGCTTTTAAAAACATAAACATAAGCTCAGTCAAATCTAAGGACCAAACAATTATTTTTGCATGTTTATTTTAATGTTCTACATTTTTACTTTCTTATCATCAGCATTTGAGAAATTATTATAATTGTTGATGAGACTAGCAATTTTCATGTTGATTGAGTAATCTCTGCTTTGTTTTGCTTATAATAAACTGTCATTTTACATCCTCTTGCTCAGAAATGTAAAAATTCACAAAAATATCATCTTTGCACTAGATACGCACTTTTCACTATCTCTACATTATTCTCATTATAAAAATATATATTTTTATCATGAAGTTCACATTTTATATGAATTCTACAATTCACGAATAAAAAATATCATCTTGCTTGCATCTTTATTTTCAAAAAATACAAAATTTATCATCTTTACAGCTTCTTTGCATCTTTTACATCCTTTGAACATTTCCTTGATAAAAATCATGTCAAAACATTTACTTTCATATTATTCAAGCAGCTTATATGAAAAATCATCATTTTTCATATACAGTTTGCATTTTGCATCCAGTGAACAATTAAAATGTCATTTTCAATAAAATCATCAATTTTGCATCCTAGTTGCATTTTCCATCATTTTTAAATAAGTCTATAGCTTGACATGCTCAAAATTGTTTTTATTGCATCGAAACTGCACCTTTGCATTAGAATTGCATCATCTTTCATTATTCAATATGAAAATCAGCATTTTCTTTAATTTTGCATGAAAATGCATCCAATAATGTGAAAGTTCACATCCTTGTACTAGAGCCTCCATTTCGTGGTCCAATGACGCAACCATGCATCTTTGCTTATTTTTCTCATCATTTAGGAATATTTTATCATCATAGCAATCATTTCATTTTCATTTCAATAATGCTGCAAGTGCACACAACTATATGCATATATCTACTTATCATGATTCATTGATCAAGCATCTCTTGCCCATTTATTGTCCTATTGGATGAATGGATGGAATCATACATAGTTATGCTAACTTCTATTTTACAGGTGTATTCTAGATTAGGACTAGATTTACATTCCCGCACTTTTTTTTCTCTTTCAAGTGTATTTACTAGGAAAGCCTTATAATAATTGCAGTTAACTTCCTTTACTTTTTGTTATTATCTATTGTGTTATGTGAATGTGCATGTACAAACCGTACAAACCATCATTCTGAAATGCAATGATAAAAATGATAAAAATTCAATGAAGTATGCAGTTATCATCGTTAGAATTTTATCAACTCGCCACTTTATGGAAGGTTGGAATTTTGCCATCATTCTGGCATCTTTGGAGAGTTCAAAATTTAGTGAATTTCAAGCAAAATTTTAAGCAAAATTTTGTCCCAATTTCAATCATAATTCGTGAGCTATGTAAGTCAATCAAGTATGTTGAGTTATTTTACAAAGGTTACATGCACATCTCACAAGTGAAGCTGCTCATTCTTCGATGCCTCTACATTGTTGGAAATCCACAACCAATCACTTCTCCTCGACTTGGTTTGTGGTTACTACCCTCCTCTAGATGTTTTAAAATTAATGTCGATAGAGCTTCAAAGGGCTACCTAGGTCAGTCTGGCATAGGAGGAGTTTTTCGAATCTCTAATGGATTTTCAGTATTTACAGCTCCTTTGGGCACTTTGTTCGCTTATGAAGTTGAATTATCTATTGCAATCTTGGTAATGAAGTATGTAGTTCAATTTAATTGCAATCCATTATGGATTGAAAGTGATTCGGTGTATATGGTTCGATCAATTCAGAATAGGTGCTCTAAGGTTCCTTGGCACTTATGGAATGCTTAGCATAATTCACTTATGTCTTTCTCTTCCTTGCAAGTTCATGTGTCCCATATATTATAGAGAGGGAAATTTTATGACAGATAAACTTTCCAATTTTGTTGTTTCGCTTTCAACTGAAACTTGGTAGCCCTCTTTCCCTTTTAAGTGTTTTCACTTAATGAGGAATGATGCTATAGGATGGCATTCCTATCGTTTTCACTAATTGTCTTTGTTGCTTTTGCCTACCTTCTTTGGTTGTAATTAAACTTTATATTCCTTTTTCTTTTTAATCTTAGGGCTGGTAAATGAAGTGGAAGCTAAAGAGGTGTCAGCCTAGTTGGGATGTCCTAGTGCATCAACTGATACTAGTCTTAAGATGCCTTTTAAAAAAAATAATAATGCAATTTACTATAAAAATGTAAACTTTATGATCAAAATGGAAAATTTATCAAAAAAGAAAACAAAAGCAACAAAAATAAATAAAAGTGAAATTAATATAACAAAAATGATAAAATGCCATTTTTACCATAAAAATGTGAACTTTATGATAAAAATAATAAATTAATCAAAAAGGAAAATAAAAAGAAATAAAATAAGTATAAATACAATTAATATAATAAAATTAATAAAAATGCAATTTTTAACATAAAAATGTGAACTTTATAATAAAAATGGCAAATTTATCAAAAAAAAATGAAATTAATGTAGTAAAAATGATAAAAAAAATAATTCAATTTTTACCATAGAAATTTGAACTTTATGATAAAAATGGCAAATTTATCAAAAAAAAAAAAATAAAATAAAAATGTAATTTTTTCCATAAAAATTGAACTTTATGATAAAAATGAAAAATTTATCAAAAAGAAAAGAAAATGACAAAAATAATAAAAAAGTACAATAATAATAATAAAAATGCTAACTTTAGCACCAAAATACCCATTTTATATATAAAAAGGAAAATGATGAAAAATTAATAACTAATGCAAAAATGATGCAAACATTCCCGAATTCATCCGAACTACCCACTGCTTTAACATATCTTATATCGAACTTTAAAATCACCACTCAATAATAAGATAATAAATAATTAAAATAAAATAAAATGCAAAAATGATAGAAAATTAAAGAAAATAGTAGGAGAAAGAGAAAAATGATATGAAATGCAAATTTTTATTTAAAATAGATTGGAGATCCTTATAAGGACTGAGTGATTACCCTAGATGTGCGCTTTGATAAAGATGATGCTTAGTTAGGTGAAAGAGGTGATAAATGATCCTAAAAAGAAGTAGAAAATGGGTTTTTGATGTTTAGATGTGGGTCTCCACAAGTAGTTCACCGTGATTAGTAAGGGTTTTAGGTCAATAATCAATCATAATTTCGTCCCTTTCTCTCTCTAAAAGTGTGTTTTTTTGTCTCTCCACAAAAAGTCCCCCAAAATAGTCAAAAAAAACAAAGTTTTTATAAACCTAGGGCCCAATCCAAGCATGTGGGTCCTGCGACCCATGCATGTAGATCGTTGGCTTGACCACACTCGTGGGTTGGCTGACCCACAAATGTGGGTTGTACCCACACTCGTGGGTCAAGCCAATCCATGGGCTTCTAACCCTTGCTTGTTACTATTTTTGACTTTTTCAATCCATCTCAGGTGTTTTCAATGTTTAGGCATGTGTTTTTAGGTGTATTTTTAGGTTTCTCAACCTGTTTGAGCACACTCGAGATGACCTTCATAGAGGTTTTCTACCTATCTCATCGACTGGAACCTTTATCATCGAATTTTTAGAGGAATGTTGAAATTTAGGTGTCAATAACTAATATATTGGAAAATGAAAAGTTCAAAACACTATTTATGCATGTATCCCTTTATTAAAATGCAGTGTTGATGACAAATCTGTTAAAAATATATTTCTCTCATGTACAAATAACTACTTGACAACAACCAACAACAATATACCAATAACAACCTCACAACAATAACTAACAAATAATTAATTATATTTATACAAATTAATAAATAATAAAGGGATGATATATATATATATATATATATATATAACTAAATTTATGACACACTCAAAGAAAAAATAATATAAAACATGTAAAAAAAACAACTTGACAATAGCCATAAAATAATCAAAAATTCAAAAAATATCATTAACAACCTGACAACAATGAAAGCAACAAAAAAAAAAATAAAAAATAGTAATAACAACCAAACAACAACCAGTTCACAACAAACAAATAATAAAAAATAACAACAACAATATTAAACTAAAATAAAAAATTAAAATATAAAAACATAGATTACATCAAATAATTATTAAAATTAATTAAATCGTTTATTATTTTTAAAACCCTAAAAAATTGAGTTTTAACTATTAAATTCTTCAAATAACCTAACAACAAAAAAACCATCACCATCAACAAAAAAAAAACTATAATTTCACACAAAACAACCATATTCATTGAATTTATCTAGTGAAATTATATATTTCACTTTTAATTGTTTTTTAAAAAACATATATCTTATAGTTTATTAATTAATATACAATATACAATGCTTAATTATTAATAATTTTCTAGTCACGTAATAAAACAAGTATTTGGGTTTCATTAATGAACATGTTGGTGATGGTCAACTGCGGTTCCACTGATGGTGATGGTGACCAAAATAGTTCTAATATGATTAGGAGGTGCTTTCTTGTCATAAACTAGAGAAATATATGGATTTGCTAATAAAATATAAGGAACATAATGCCACAACTCTACTTTCCCTTCAACGTTTTCTTTGGCTCCCCATAACCTATCACCATAAAAATGAAAAGAAAAAATATTATTACATAAAACACAAATTGTTATATTTTTTTTAAGAAATACATAATAACTTTAAAAGTTTGAGTTAAAATTTAATGTAAACTGTAATTGTTGGCACAATTTTGGACAAATTCAGTTCAGTTTAATTTTGAGCGTGTCAGAGAAGACAATCTTCAATAAAATTTTCTGACTTCTATTAAACGAGAAGGTTCTCGAGTGCCTTTACCTTAATTTGCTTGAATTTCAACAAAACTTTGTAAATTTAAATGAACATTGAGAAATAGAAATTAACTGGATAGTGAAAATAAAAACCTTTGCACTAATGAAAATAATTACAAATTTAAGAATTGAAATAACTAAAAGAAAAACATAATAGAGTATTGATAATGATTTTGTGATGATTGGTTGTTGATAGATGATGATGATGCCCCATGATTTATCTATGTCCTTATTTATAATCAAAGAATTTATTTCTCCAAATTAATTCTCCATCCCAAAATTTTTTCCATTCCAAGAAAAATAAATTCACGTAACTCCACTGCATGATCCATTTCCCCAAGTTATCTTAAAATAGTCATCTTAATCTCCAGAATTTTCTGCCTTAGTCATTAAATGGCATTGACATGAGCTAGACTTTTCACTTATTTTGGGCTTTTGAATTTAAACAAGTGTAGATCAATATTAATGGGCCCATTATCTCCTTAACCCAAAATTAAGTATGGACTTAAACAATGCCTCTCTCATGTAATTAGCTTTAATCAGGCCCATGGCTAATTTACATGCAAAAAAAGCCCATATTTGATTATTTAGCCAAAATTTTATTTTCTTTAATTTTTCATTTTCTTCTTCACTAAGTTTATGCAAAGACCAAAAGTGAAATTTGCTAAGTTTGATGAGTGCTATTAAAGGTACTCGATGCAATTTACAAGAAAAAAAGTGTTGAACAATATCATCAAAGATAGGCCCAATATATGCATTAACAATTTTTGCTAAAACAGTAAAAATAGGTTGCAAAAAATAATGAAATTCCACGCATTTCCCCAATCCCTCAAGCTCAACCAGGTTCTTCTTTTTCTTTAGAAAAAAATTCAAAATTCAAATTTTGTAGAAATTAATGAGAATTAATCAATTAATTGCTCATTAATTTCTTCAATTCCCCAAGAAAAATATTATCTTTTTTGCTGTTAATCTTTATTTATCTCCCCAAATTGTCTTTGACATTCAAATGCTCAATCACTTAGATGCTTCAAATCTTCTACACCTAACTTAATTTCCTCAAATTCCCATAACACCCATAATATTCAAATCCATAGTTTTCAATTTCCCTAAGAAAATTTTTATTTTCTTTACCTTTCCTTTCTTCTACTTCTTCTTCTTCTATTTTCCCTCACTTTGCTCTCACCACTAACCAAGTCATCATTGCCCACTTTATTGATGGACCACCATAGGTCGTTACCTCACTATCGCAAGCTGCCTTCATTGAACATCAAAAGACCGCCATCCTCGTGCCTAAGCCAGCGGCTTGCTTTTCCATTGCAAGCATTGACGCTGGCCAACGCAAGGCTACTTCACCCAACCCATCTCCAACAAGCTTCACTAAATAAGAGCTCACCATCACCACCACTTCATGTGATACCACTACCCACTTAGCTCCCCTACATAGCGACACCAAACGAGAAAAACAAATAGCCCTTTTTCTTGCCAACAACTTGTCATCACCTCCTACTTCATCACCATCCTCATGCATAACAAGTAGTCCTCCTATCGTAACATGTTTGGCCAGCACTCATTCATCAATCAAGTTTACAAAATCAACTCCCCAAATAGAACCCTCCAAAGTCTATTTTAGAAGAACTAAAAGATGTATTTTTACTTCAATCTTGAATAAGTTTAATTTTTATGAATTAATTTTGGAGATTTAATTGCACTTTTAATGTGAATTTTCATGGTTGGTGACTTAGTATATTGTATTGCTTTGACAATGATTTGATGATGTTTTTTTATTCTTGAAAGAAAACTTTTTAGTTGATAATGCTAGTAGATTTGATAATTAGCTGGAAAAATTGGATGTTTAATTTGGCATTGATATATTTAAATCTAACCACTAAATTCATATGTTAATTTAAATGTATTTTGGCTAAAATCTTTCAAATTCATTTCAGCTAAAATCTTTCAAAAATTCATATGTTAATTTTTAACCTTCTTTGCACCAATGTCGGTGATATTAAAGTGTGGCCTTTATTCTTGAGAAAATGCAAATTTTGTTTGTGCATTTGATGGTCAAATTCTTGTCTAACAAAAAAAATTAAATGCTCTAATCAAATTTGTCCTAAAAATTTTGATTGACATTTTTTGACATATTAGTTTGCTTTTAGCTGAAAATTTTGTGCATTTAATTTTTCAACTTTTTCTTTTCTTTTCTTTGTGATTGTTAATTTTTTGTTTGGAATACTATACCTTATTCTTGATACAATACAAACTTGTTTTGGGATTTTGTGTTTGACATTGATGCATGATCCAAAAGAAAAAATAAATTTAAAAGTTTTAATAGGCTTTTACCCCAAAATTAATTTGGCATTTTCCTTGATGATCTTAGCATTTTATGCATTTACTCCCTTTTAGCTGAAATTTCAATTTATTCTCAGTTCATTTAGGCTTTTAAAACCATTATTTAATGGCTTGGAACTTGGCTACTTTATAACCTTAAAAATCATGCATGCTTTTCTTTTGTCAAAATATAAATTCATTCATGATTATCTAAATGATTTGATTTGACAACATTTTAGTGAACTTGAAGTAAATGGCCATGTTTTGCTTCATTTTAGTTGAAAATTTTAATTGATTCTTAACTTATTTCAGCTAATTATTATTGATGATTTAACATTTAAAATCCTCAACTTGATGGTCTTGAAAGAAAAATGTATATTCTCATGGTTATTTAATAAAATTCATAGAACTTCCAATGGTTTCAAATATTCTTGTATTGAATGCTTTGGAATTTTACTAATTTCTCCATAAGAATAGCCATAATTTTGCTTGAGGCTCTCTTATTCTAGCTAAGATGATAGGTACATCCAAGTTTGATTCTCTGTAAATTATTTTAATTTTAGCCAAATAAAATATAAATAATTTTCTCGCTATTTTACCAAACTAATTTTTACAAAAAAATAAATAAATAAATAATTGTGCCTATTCCAAGTGAAAGCAAGCCTCTCAATGGCTTTTAAATTTATTTTAGAAAAATGTGACAAAATAATAATTTGAAAAGCAAACATGACTTTTGGTTTAATAAGCAAAAAAAAAAACTCTTTAGCCTAGTTGTAATTTTAGCTCATATAACCAAAATAAAATGATGTCTTGTCTTGAAAAATTAATTCTTGCTTTGTTCTTTGGCAATTTACACCATAATTTATCTCCACCTTAATCTTTTGGCAAACTTTCATGATTCCAAATATATCTTTTGTGCTAAGTCTAACTTTCATTTAAGCATTAATTCTATAGCCAATAATGTTGCTTTAAATTATTGCCAAAAATCCAAAATCTTTTTAACAAAATTTTGATAAGCTCAATTAATTCCTTGGCTATGTTTTATCTCTAATATTTGTGTTTGATTTTCCATTCCACTTAAGCATTCTCTCACTAAGCCAATCTTTTAAAGTTTTAAATTATGGCAAAATTGAGATTGTCACCACTCTTTAGCTAATTATTTCGTTAGATGGTCACATTTGTCCATCTTTATGAATTAAATCCCTTAGGGAAAAATATTGCTTTGCTTATTTTCCTTTATGAATATTGTATGTTTCAAAATTTATGGCCTGGTGAAACTTGGTACAATATTCCACTCTAGCATAAGTTGTTAAGCTAAACATTTTATTTTAAAAATTAGCATATAGCTCACTAAAACCACAACCACTTTATGCCTCAAACCATACTATTGTTAGGAAATGGTTATGCTATTAGGAAGTGTGGTGAGCACATGCCTTAGATAGGGTAAAATTTCAAAAATTTTACTTGCATAACCCTTCATCACATGGAGATTTCCATTCCTATAGATCCATTTTGAATTTTACACATAGCTAAATGACACATCAACATGTAAAAGTAACAACCTAGGAAATTCTAGGTTTAAGCAACCTAAGAAATTCTAGGTTTAAGAAAACTTACCTACTCCTAAGTTTGATGTAGACCACAATAGTTATCTACAAGCTTTTATGTAGCTGGTTCAACTCTTAAATAAAATGCTCTAGCCTCTTAAGTGTGATGCCTCTAGCTTTAAACACCAAAGCTTCACCAATCACCTTTTTGCTTTAATTTGGCTAGATATAAGTAACCTCTCAAATGACCCACACAAAACTTGCTCTAACTTAATCTCTTTGCGAGAACACTTAGGGTTTGTTTTATGTCTATGTTGTTTTCATTCTTTTGTGTACCTTTACACAATCTCTAACCATCTAACCTTAGAAACATATCTTAGGTTATGTATTTATATCTATTGAAAAAGCAAACCCTATCACATGATAACTATGCAACTTGTCATGGTAAGTATGAAAGTTGTAAAGTGTCTAAAGAATTAATACATCCCATGTATTATTTCTATATACATTCTTTACACATACTAATGTGATATACATCTTATCATACCCATGGTCAAAATTTTACACACAAAAGATAATGTGTGCCTAATATGACAAATTTGCCATGGTCAACATTTTACACATAAAAGATAATATACCTAACATGACAAATTTGAACATGTCAATATGTATAGACTTAGGCTTGGTAATTAGGCCAACACTTTGCCTAAGCCTAATCCATTAGACATATGGGCCTAAATTAGGTTCATGGGCATTCTCAACATCTTGGACTAATCTTTAGTCCAAGACCCTTTTGGGACTAGGCCTAAACAACTTGGGTCATTAATCAAAGTGCAAATAGAAAGAACATATATTATTAATTTAACACTTTAATTAGTATCTCATATTAATTAAGTATAAATTAATAATAAAACCCTTACTAGAATTGGATTTCATGATATGCTAGAATTATTGCTTAAAGTATAAATCCAATTCCATTAATCTTAATTAATTTATTAAACTCTTTAATCAATAGTTAAATTAATTTTAATCGCGATTTAGTGAAGCACTTTTAAGTGTGACTTACTATGTTCATGTCTAATTGGCAATAAGAATATAATATCAACACTTGATATTATTTAAAACTCTTTCAAGTCTAAATGTGAAAATCCCAATTATACACTTTTAGTTCTCATAAGTTGTGAGTGACTCCTAGCATCGATATCATAACTACCTAATTAAAAATGAATGCATGTATTGATTCACATGAACTCTTTAGTTATAATTATCATGCACCAAATCCCTTCATTAAAAAGATCCCGATATATCTTAAAGTCAAACTTTAATAGCTTTATCATATGACCTCATCTCAGGTTCTATTCTTAATAAAACATAACAAATACTATAAACACTTTCTAGCACTAAAACTCTTTCAGACTATGTTATGTTTGTCCTGGCCAAAAACTTATTCATTAAGAATAAACTTAGATAGCATAAGATCTTATCCCGGTTCACTCTTGGCAATGAATCCTATCTTGATCAAACACTTATCCTTATATTTAACTTACTAGAGCCACCACACACTATATACCCATGTATGAATAACACAAGTATATAAACAGTAATAAACCCTAACCACTTAAATATGGATGACTTTATTGCCTCAGGTTAAAGGATTATATACTTCATTATGACCTAGATTATGATCATTGACTATAAGTGAATATCCTTATTATCATAAATCTAATGTAACTATTCAATCCACCTATCACATGAGTATCCACATGTCTATTATGATATATTATATCAAGTAGTATGAGACTCACTACCTCCCACTATTAGTATCACATACTAATAAAGGAACTAGACATAGGTGATAGTCTAACTAATATTACCCAAATATTAATTTATCAACTATGAACATTTTTATAGCATATGTACTAAATAAATTTGTAAGTCATATTATCAAATTTTTTATAATAAATTTATTTAACATTATGCTAATAGATAAATACTCAAATAAATAAACACTTTATTTAAATGAATATTTTATTACCATTTAGGATTATTTACAATGTCAAAATATGTGATTGGCCTCTAGGGCATATCACTTATAATAACAATCTCCCACTTACACTAAAGCCAATCACTATAGTATCCTATATGTATATTTTCAAGATGTCTATCTAACTAATAATAACAATCTCCCACTTACACTAAAGCCAATCACTATAGTATCTTATATGTATATTTTCAAGATGTCTATCTAACTGTAGCTGGGTTAATGCTTTAGTACATGGATCAATGACATTGTTAGCTAAAGCTACCTTTTACATTAGCACATCGCCCTTCATAACAAGCTCTCTAATAATATAATAATGCATTTATATGTGTTTGGATCTTTAGTGAGACCTCAGTTCCTTTGCCAAAGCAATGGCTCTATTGTTGTCATAATAGAGAGGAATCATGGACTCAATGGAAGGAATAACTCCTAGTTTGGTAATGAACTTCTTAATCCAAATAGTTTCTTTAATAACATCTTATGCAACTATGTACTCAACCTCTGTAGTGGAATCAATAGTGACACTTTGTTTAGAACTCTTCCAGCTCGCTGCTCCTCCATTGCAAATGAAAAAAAAAACCTAGAGGTAGACTTTTTATCATCCACATCTGATTAAAAGTCAAAATCTATGAAACCATCTATATATAAATCACCTCTTCTATAAGTTAAGACTAAATCTTTAGTCCTTCTCAAGTACTTAACGATTGCGTTAGTAGCTATCCAATGTTCCAAACCTAGATTGGATTAAAACTTGTTAGTCACACTAATAACATATGCAATATATTGCCTAGTACACAACATAGCATACTTTAAGCTTCCTATAGCTAAGGCATAAGGAACTTTGGCCATTTGCTACATTTCCTAAGGTGTTTTAGGTGACATTCCCTTGGATAAATGGATACCATGCCTAAATGGTAACAATCTTCTCTTAGAATCAAGCATGTTGAACCTCTTTAACACATTTTCCAAGTAAAGACTTTAGGATAAACCCATCATTCTGTTCATTCTATCTCTATAGACTCAAATTATAAGAATATAGGTTGCCTCCCCTAAGTCTTTCATCGAGAAGGTTTTAGATAGCCATACTTTCACAGAAGTCATTATACCAACATCATTTCCAATTAATAGAATGTCATCCATATATTAGACTAGGAAAGTGAGTTGGGTCCCACTATCCTTCTTGTAAACACATTGTTTATCTCCATTCTTAATGAAACCATAAGAATGAACAGCCTTATGGAAACGATGATTCTAACTCTTTGAAGCCTATTTTACACTATAGATACATCTATTAATCTTGCACACTTTTGAGCTATCCTCGGATTCAAAACCCTTAGGTTGCTCCATGAAAATGTCTTTCTCAATATAATCATTAAAGAAGGTGGCTTTAACATCCATTTGCCAAACCTTATAATCATAGTGTGCAGCTATAGCTAGAAGAATCCGAATGGATTTAAGCATAGCTACCTTTAAGAAGGTTTCCTCATAGTCAACCCCTTGCCTTAGGCGAAACCCTTTCACTATAAGCCTAGCTTTATAGGACTCTACATTTCCATCTGCACCAATCTTTCTCTTGAAAATTCATTTACAACCAATGGGTATAATACCCTAATGAGGATCAAAAAGTGTCTAAACTTCACTTGCACACATGGAATCCATTTCGGTTCTCACAGCTTCAAGCCATTTTGAAGAATCTTTATCACATAAAGCTTCTTCATATATAGTAGGATCATTATCATGATTACTTGCTTCATGAACATGCAACTCTTGCACATCATAAAGAAAACTATATCTCTCAGGAGGATGAGATGCCCTACTAGACCTTCTAGGAGTTGGTGTGATAACATTCTCAATTACAATAGGCTCTTCGGATTGATCAATGTCCATTTGATCAATTTATTGGGTTTCTTTAGATGACTCCTCATCTAACATTATCTTCCTTCCTTTTCCACTTTCCTTAAGAAAATCTTTCTCAAGAAAAATAATATCTATACTAATAACAATAAATTGTTCAATAGGAAGATAAAAGTAATACCATTACTATCTCTAGGATATCCAATAAACCTTCCTTTAATCGATTTCACATCCAACTTATCTGATTTTAGTCTTTTAATAAAAGCAAAAGATCCCCCAAATCTTAACATGTTTAAGACTTGGTTTTCTACTATGCCATATCTCATATGGTGTAGTAGAAACAGTTTTGGATAGAACACGATGAAGGATGTAAGAGGCAGTTTGGAGTGCATAACCTCAAAGTGAATAGGAAGATCAATATAGCTCATCATTGAATGTACCATATTAAATAAAGTATGATTTTTTCTCTCGAATACGCCATTTAATTATGGTGTTATAGGTGATGTGAGTTGTGATTTAATACCATGTTCTTTTAGGAATTCAATAAACTAGTATTTAAGTATTCACCTCCATTATCTAATCTCAGAGTTTTAATACTTTTCCAAGTTTGGTTTTCTACTTGGACTTTAAATTCCTTAAACTTTTCAAAGGATTCATTTTTGTTCTTCATAAGAAAAAAGTGCCTAAACCTTGATAGATCATCTATAAAGGTTATAAAGTAGTAGCAACCACCTCTAACCATTGCACTAAATTGTCCACATACATCACTATGTATGATCTCTAACACATCTTTGGCTCTTGCCATTTGTCTAACAAATGGTGATTTAGTCATCTTGCCTTAAAGACAAGCCTCACAAGTTGATTTGGATGTGGATTCAAGATTGCTCAAGATTCCCATCCTTTCCAACTTCTTGATCCTATCTTCCATAATATGACATAATCTCAAGTGCCAAACATATTTGGAGTTAAAGGTATTTTCAATTATCATTGCTTTTGCATTACTCACATTGTTTTGAGGCTCATTGTTATTGGATATATTATCAACATAATATAAACCATGTATTAAATAACCTGTGCCTATCATTTCACTGCCAAAGTAAATATTACAAATGTCTCTTTTGAAATGGAATTCATAACCCTTTCTAGTTAAACTCGAAATACAAACAATGTTCTTATGGGCATTAGGTACATATAATACATCATTCAATAACAAAATGTGATCATATAGATCAATAGAAGTGGATCCTATAGCTTTAACTGCAACACTTACTCAATTTCCAAGCCTTAAGGTCACTTAATTATGCCTTAATCTCCTCTTATTTACTAGATCCTACAAGGATGGACAAATGTGAAAAGTTACACCAGTCTCTAATACCCATGCATTAGATGAGCTAGAATGTCTTAACTTCTCCTTGCATGCCCTTTCCTTTTATTTTAGGAGACTCAAGGAACTTAAGACAATCCCTCTTCCAATGTCCTTCACCTTAGCAATAAAAACACTTTCCTTTGCCTTGGACTTCTCTCATAATTGCCTTGCCCTCATTCTTGGCTATGCCACCCATGGGCTTGACAAAACTTGTCTTGCCTTTCCTTTTCTTATTGCCTTTCTTCTTAGTCCCATAAAAAGAGGCAATAAGTGCAACTTCTTTTTCTTTATTTCCTTGTATAGCCTTTTAGGCCATCATAAACATGTTTATAAGCTCTGTAAGAGTACACTCTATTTTATTCATATGGAAATTTGTAATGGTTTGCCTAAAAGATTTAGGAAGAGATTAAAGGATCAAATCTAATTGGAGATGGAAGTCCATAAAGAAATATAGACTTTCTAGTTCCTCCATTGCTTTAATTATAAAGTTTCATGGGCTCCCACATCCTCACCCTCCTTCATCTTAGCATGAAAGAGCTACTTTGATATCTTATATCTAGCGGTTCTACTATGTTCACCAAACAACTCTTAAAGATGAAGCAAGATCACTTTTGCACTTATGTACTTCTTATATTGTCGATGGATTTTGATATTCATAGAAGCCCACATTATGCAATGTGCTTGCAAATCATCTTCTTTCCATTTTTCTAGAGTGCACGCTCTTCTTAGGAAACAGTTTTAGGAAGTGGTCTAGGTGGACTTTGTTCTAATATATAAAGTATCTTTTCAGAAGCTAAAAAAACTTTTAGGTTCCTTAACCAACCAATGAAATTAGGGCCCGTGAGCCTATGTTGTTCAAGTATAATAGAAAAGTGGGTTTATTGATCTCATATTATTAAATTCCTATAAAGATAACAAGATTAATTAGTTATTTAACAATGTTATCCATACCATCAGATTTGGTCTTTAATCATAATGGCCTCCCACTAACTTAGCAAATCTTACACTTTTAAAGTAGGAAATAGAAATCCCTTATTGGATGGATTTCTAGTGGATGATGGAGTTCTTAATGATTACTAATATCCCTCAAGTACATATTGTTGTTCATGGAATATTAGTTCTCATTAAGTGGCAACTCTTACTATCACATCTCATGTGAGATTCCATCAATCTGACTCTTAATGCTTAGAGGTCTCAGGTACACATTGCCATTCTTGACCTCTTTACATTGGTTAGGTCCACACCATTGAATTACTATAGTGTATGGATTTGAACACTACAAACCTCAGGTACTCTTATTTGCCATTCTTGGCCTATAATGTATCCATACACCCATAACATCTCATGCTTAACAATAATACTACATAAATGTTTTAGGACTTATGTACACCCCTATGTATCTATAGTCGATGCACAAAATCCTAAAACCATGCAAGTTATTACTCAAATGGTCATACTAGACCTATACATATATATATATATATATATATATATATATATATATATATATATATATATATATATATATATATATATATATATATATATATATATATATATATATATATATATATATATATATATGTATGTATGTATGTATGTATGTATGTCACGCAAAAATGGATGCACAAATAAAGAGTGATAATGGACATTGCTTAAGCCTATTCTAACTCTTAGAATAAATTACAAAAAAGCTTAGCTCAAGGATAATCTTCAAGGTATGAAACTTCTTGTCACCATCTTCATAGACCTCCCATATGAACTCTTCAAGCTATAATTCATAACTCTAGTGATTTACATTTAATCCTTGGCATTCCAAGGTGAATATTACATCCTAATTCTCTACAATTAACATTTATTTACATGCCAAATAATAAAATTAATTATTATTACAAACAATAGGATGTAATCTAAGTCCATGATCATTCTTGCATGTATGTCAACCAAAAAACATGTATTTATAGTCCCTTGTGAATTCCAACTTGTACTCCTTTCAAATATGTGTTTTTCATGAAAGGGTGCAAAGAAGGGACGTGGAAACTACTTAGCACCACTATGCCAACTCAAGATTGACTTGGCACATCCAGCCTCCGTAACGACTTGAAGTTGGCACAATCAAGGATTGTGCACACACTTAAAGCCATTTTATATATGTTTACCCAAAACACTTGTAACTAACATTAATCATAATCATAACACTTGTAATTATCAACAAATATAGTATGTGTAAAGTGCAAAAATAAGATGTAATACCACTATTAGGAAGTGTGGTTAGCACATGCCTTAGATAGGGTAAAATTTTAAAAATTTTACTTGCATAACCCTTCATCACATAAACATTTCTATTACCATAGATCCATTTTACATTTTACACATAGCTAATTAACACATTAACATGTAAAAGCAATAACCTAAGAAATTCTAGGTTTAAGAAAACTTACCAACTACTAAGTTTTATGTAGACTAAAATAGTTATCTACAAGCTTTGATGTAGTTAGTTCAACTCTTGAATCAAATGCTCTAGCCTCCCAAGTATGAGGCCTCTAGCTTAAAACACCAAAGCTTCACCAATCTCCTTATTGCCTTGATTTAGTTAAATGCAAGTAGCCTCTCAAATGACTAACACAAAACTTGCTCTAACTTAATCTCCTTGCAAAAACACATAGGGTTTATTTTATGTATATATTGCTTTCTTTCTTTTATATATCTCTACATAATATCTAACCATCTAATCTTAAAAACATATCTTAGGTTATGCATTATGCATTTATATCTATTGAAAAACCAAACTTATCACATGGTAACTATACAACTTTTCAAGATAAGTATGCAAGTAATAAAGTGTGGAGAGAATTAATACATGGGCTTTGGCTAGCACACCAATTCTGATACTAGGTGTGGATCCTCTATCATGTTCTAGAGAATTCATTGAGGTAGTGTAGAAGGAATTATGACCCCTCCATTTTCATGCTACCCTCATGAACCTAAGATTATTAAGGCTTTTCATAAGTGGTCGCACTTAAAGTTTAAAAATTGAATAAAGATTCTCCTAAAGGAAGCCATGGTAAGAACTTTTACTCTTATTTCTTGACCATAGTTCATCATTTATCGTATTAATTCTTTTATTTCCTTTTGTAGAGATGATTACTCCAAAGAAGAAGGATTCTACTACTACTTCCAATGATAAGGGAAAATAAATGGTAGCTAGTTCAAAGAAAAGAAAGGCACCTATCCCTCCTCCTCCTAGCTCTTTACAAGGCTCCTCTAAAGAAAAATCCAAAGAAACAATTGAAATTGAAGAAATAGAAGAGGAAGATAAAGAAGAAGAGGAAGAACTAAACCTTAGCTCCAATAACTTCTTTTTCCATTCCTTTTCTATTCATTTTACTATATTTTTATTATTTTCTAACCTCATTTGTTTAGTGAAACAATTGGCACCTATGAGAACAAGGCACCGACCATGCCTTCACCAATTAACTCTATATCTATTAAAGTAGACATTTCATTTCGCCTATAGAAGACCACTCCAGGAAATAAGGCCGATGTTTCACTCTCTGCTTTTACCACTGACCAAGCTCCTTCACTAGTCACTTAGGTTTTATCTCGTTGCATTTCTTTAACTTATGATATTATTTTTAATTATCATGCTAATTCTCACTAATTTATGCAGGATCCTTATACTTTTTGTCCCACTCATGATGAAGATTTATCTTTGGATTTGAGCTTTCTAGACACACCTCCTACTGAATGTGAGAGTGGATCCTTCTTAGCTCCAAGTGAAGAACAAGTCAAAAAAGCTAAGTAGTCATTAAAATCTATCTTGAGCTTGAAAATAGGGTCACTAAGAGAGACCCAGACATATGCTTTACTCGCTGACCTTGGCATCCTGGAGTATAGTGCTAAGCCTACTGTGATTTATACTCTAAGAGAGCAGGTCACTTAGGGCTTCTTACACATGGATAAGGCTATTGTTACTCAGTTAGATGCTTCTAAACATCTAAGTTCCTCCATCAATAGAAAGAATACTTTTTTACAGAATAGTTGAAGATGGAGTAGATGAAGGCTAGGGAAGCTGAAGCTAAAAGCATCCTTAGATCAAGTGGTAGTAGAGATAGAGGAGTAAGAGGCAAAACTCCTTCCTTTATTGGCTAAGAAAGGAGAGCTATTTAAAAAGAACAAGGACATAGCATCAAAATACAACATAATTGCTTTCAAGGTCAAGGATATAAGGAAATCCTTGGCTAAACAAAAGGAAGCTGTCTTTGGATGGAAGAAGCAAGAGCAAGAAACCCTGATGAGTGCTTGGATATCTAGGACACCCTTAGAGGCTTTGATTTTGACTATGTATAAGATATGTTATGACTTTTCTTATGATACATGCTTATGATGTCTTAGGATAACTTATAGTTGTTATGACTTGATATTATAACTCTTTCTAATCTTGCTAGCTCTTGTCTTTTAGCCATTGTTATGACAACTTATATTGGATGACTTATTTTAGATGAATTTCTTATTTTAGCTCAATTATAAATCATCATTGGCCATTTCACACACTTGAATACCACAACCATGCATAAAACACTAAAAAAGTAATTTTTTAGTAGAAATGCTACTACAATTTCATAAAATTCAATATTCATTATATATATCATCAGTCAACCTAGATTTTATAATTACCACCATAACTTAAAAATAATAATTCATTTATTTAATTTTACAAAGTGGCTACTATTGCCAACTTACAACCAAAAGCACAAAATAAAAACTACTAATATTTAGGAACAATGGTAATTTTCTAGCCAAAGGCCAGTTACATAATTTTAAGCTTTTTCTCTCATCTCCCATATAATGGGAAAATATTTTTTTAGATATTTCCCATTGATGAACCTTTTATATAGGATTTCGTTTAAACTCTCCAATAAGTAAGCATTACCATCCAACACTTGGTGAACTCTAAATGGATCCTCCCAATTTAGGGACCATTTACCCAATTCTCTATCTTTTATTCCTAGTGCCAAAATCACTTTCCAGACCAAATATCATGCCTCAATTTTTTTCGTTCTTTTATTATAAATCTAGAGATCTTCTTTTAAACCATGATGCTAATGAGGGCTTGTAGTCTTTCTTCATCCACATTCTCTAACTCAATTAACACAGATTCAAAAAACTCTTTAAGGGTTAAGTTATTCCATTTGGCTTCTCATAGAGATGGTATGCATACTTCTAAAGGTAGAATTACATCATGGCCATATGTGAGAGGAAATGGACTAGTCCTTATAGCCTTCCTTTTAGAAGTTCTATATGCCCATAAGGCCTCATATAAGATTCTAGGCTAGTCTTATGGATTATCCTCAAGCATTTTTTTAAAAATGCTAATTAAGATATTGTTTAATGCTTTTGTTTAACCATTCACCTATGCATAATAAGGAGTGGAGTTCAGAGTTAATGTCATAATCTTTTGCAAATTCTTTCATTTCATTATCTTTGAACATAGTACCCTGATATGTGGTAATGGTTTGAGGAATTCTAAAATGGAGGATGATGTGCTCTTTAATGAATGTAATGACATCCTTTTACTTTACTTTCTTCATAGCAATAACCTTAACTAACTTTGTGAATAATCAGTGGCAATTATGATGAAACTATGCCCTTTAGATGAAGCAGGATAAATTTTGCCTATAAGATAAGTAGCCCACCCTCTAAATGGCCATGGTTTTATCAGTAGGCACTCTTTGAATGCTCCTATATTTCTGGCACTGCTAGCAACCTTTACAATAAGTTATACAATCTTTTAAAATAATTGGCCAAAAATATTCATGCCTTGGTATTAACCACCTCATTTTTCTACCTTCTTCGTGTGGACCATAATCACCTTCGTGCACCTACTTTAAAATCTCCATTATTTATGGAAATGAGGGGCACCTTAAAAGTAAGCCATAAGGAGTCTTTCTAAATAACTCATTCTTTATCAAAACATAATTCAAAGCTTGAGCACTAACTCTGAATGGCACTTTCCTATCAGGATTCTCAAGATAGTCTTTAACCTCAACACACCAGTCTCCTACTACATTCCAATCACAGTTGAATATCTTAATTTGCATTTCCCTTTCACATATGGATGGATGAGTTTTTTCTGCATAAAAATCAACTTGTCACAGTTCATCCCTATCTTTACTATTAGTTCATTACCATTGTACTCAAAGATCTACAAATTATTAAAACATTAAAAAATGAAGTTATGGTTTATCATTGCTTATTGTCTTCTTCTTCCTCTTTGTAATAGAATTAGGATTTTTGGAGAAAATTGAAAAGTTTCGAACATACTAACATCGCAAACAAAGAAATCAAAATGAATAATTATTGTTTTGAATGTAAATGAAAAAGAACAAGATAGAGCTGTAGTTATAATGTGTTTAGCTTGTTTACTACTCTAAGTTTTTTAAGCCCTACTACTCCAAGCTATATATAGTAGTGTTTTGTTTACCCTTTTCAGCCCAACTGTTTACGAACCAAGCCAAAAACTAATTGCAAGATTCAAGGGTGGTCTAGTATAGCCCTTTTTTTTGAGCAAGTGATGGATCAAAGTGGATCAATCTTTTTATAACATGGGTTAGGCCACTTTCTTAGACCATATGCAACCTAAGATAATTCATTAACCTCTTAATTAGATTCTCTAGGTACATGCATATAGGATACATTATCAAAGGAATCAACCAATTGAATGGCTACAGTAAAATAAGGTGCTAAAGAAATACTTGTACATCTATATTCTCCTATCAATTACTTAAGGAAAAATTGAGAGTCTCCTCTAATTAATACCTCTCTAGCACTAAGATCTTGGAAAATTAAAGCATCATATTTACCTTAGTTATTAGTGCACTTAAAGTCCAAATTAAAACTAAGAATTGTTTTAGTTCCAAATGGCGATGTGATTACCACTCCCGCTCTAACTAATCTATCTGTTGAAGAGCCATCAAATTTAACCACCCAAGGTTGAATATCAATTTTGCACATAAGGAGGTCTTCTTCTTTAATGATTCCTTCAGTAGGGTGATCAGCTAAAAAGTTAGCTAATGCTTGTCCCTTCACTGACTTCTAGGGATTATATACTAATAAGAACTCAATCAAACTTAGCAGCCACTTGCCAATTTTTCCAAATAACACGGGTCTGTTCAATATGTATTTCATCAAGTCAGTTTCTAAAATAACATACACCCTATGTTTAAACCAATAGTGTCTCAATTTAGTACAAGCAAAGTATAAAGCAAGATACAATTTTTCAATGAAGGATACTTTATCTCAATAAAAGTTAGTATTCTACTTAAGTAATAAATGGCATGCTCATGACCCATTGCATTATTTTGAGCTAATAAATACCCAATTAACTCATTTACAGCTGAGACATACAAATTCAAAGGAATTCCTTTTCTTGGACGGACTAAAATAGGTGATTTAGATAAATAATTTTTAATTTTATCAAAGGCATTTTGGTATTTCTCTTCTCGCTTGAATTCAGCTTCCTATTTTAATTTTACTAAGTTAAAGAATTCATTGGTTTTCTAATATGATTAGAGATAAACATTCTTAAGTAGTTGAATTAACCCAAAAATCTATGTAGTTATTGCTTGGTTTAGGTTAGCTTAGATTCAAGCACGCCTTTGCTTTGTTTTTATCAATCTCAACACCTCTTAAATGAACTATAAATCCTAAAAAAGTTTTAGCATGCACACCAAAAGCCTAATTAATAGGATTAAGCTTTAATGATAAATCCTTTTAAAACTTTTTCTTAAATGAGAAACATGATTAGAGAATATTTTAATTTTTACTACTATGTCATCAATATATATTTCCATGTGGTGGTTGATCATGTCATAAAAAATAGCATTCGTAGCCCTTTGGTAGGTAGCACTGACGTTTTTCAAATTAAAGGGCATGACTAGACATTCAAAGGTTTTTATTTTCCTAGTAAACTTGAAAGCAATCTTTAATACATCTTCCTTGGCAATGAATATTTAGTCATTACCTAAAAAGCCATCCATGAATGATAAAAGTTCATTCCTGGAAGCAACATCAATCAACATATCAACTATAGACATAGCATAAATGTCTTTTGGGGTGGCTAAATTTAAATCTCTAAAGTATATACACACCCTAAGTTTTTAGTTCTTTTTTATTACAAGCATTATATTTGAAAGCCACTCAAAATTCCTAGTTGGCATAATGAAGCTAACTTTAAGTACTTTTCCATTTCATCCTTGACTTTTACTTCAACCTCATTTGACATTCTTCTCGAAGGTTGCTAGAAAAGATAAAACTCTAGCTTAATAGGGAGACAGTGTTCAACTACCTCTTTACCTAGCCTAGGCATTTCTATATAATCCTATGCAAAATAATCTTTGAATTATTTTGATAGTGTAATAAACTCTCTTTTAACATCTTCTTTCAATAAGGAGCTAACATAAGTAATTCTTAGGTCTTTATCTATGCTAAGGTTGATTTATTCTATAAGGTCTTGTACTATATACTGATAATTCTATAAACACTTTATTGCTTCCTGTATGTCTTCCATCCTTAGTTCATTAACATCTCCTTTAAATTCTTCTTTGCTAATAATCTATGTTCCATTCACTTCTAATTCTTAACTGATTATTTTTTCTATAGTCTGTTAGAAAAAATTATCTATATAGCAGCTGCAACCATTACTAATTCCATCTCTATGTATTTATTAATTAATCTCCTCAATGATGGGTTTCTTCATCGGCCAATATACATATGGCATGATGGTTGTTTCTTTGTATATCAAATATAATTATTTTTGGACTTTTTCTTTCATTTCTTCCTTAGAGAGGTAAGTGTATTTCAGGTCACCATTAGCTTTTCTCCATGTGAATTTGATTAGCCTAAGAACCACATCATAGAATCTGGCCTCTAAGTTATATAAGCAGGTGCTAAATGGTTTATTATTAGCCCAGACTATTTTAACCTCATTATCATTGTAGCACAACAATTAATGTAAAGAAGATAACACACACCAATTGGCATGAATCCAATCCTTCCCAAGTAATGCATTATAAATAGCACTTGATTCTACTATAAAAATTGCTTTAAGAGAACATTTGCTGCCAACAGTAATTTTAATTGGAAATACTCCTATAACTCTAGTTACTTCTCTTGTAAAGGTTGATACAATTATATTAGTAGAAATTAAATCATCTAAACTCTTACTAAGAGCATTTAGCAGTCTTAGTGGTATCACATTTATAGTTGATCATTATCTATGAGCACTCTAGAGAAAGGTTTATTATTAAGGTGAGTTTTGATTACAATGGCTTTATATGCTTGGCTATCTTTATAGAAGGCTTCTCTAAAATCACACTTTTGGGTTGAACCAGCCTGGTGGCCTGAATTATAACACCACTCAAATGCTCTTCTATTTCTTTATAGGAATTTTCCCCCAGAGTGCCATGAAGTTCAGTCATAGCTTCTTTTTTTTTTCTTCTTCCATTATAAACTCATGTGGCAAGTTATCAATTTTGATTTTGACCTTAACAAACTTAATTTCAAGTAACTAATGTGTTTGCTTGAAGTTTGTATAAGTTAGGAATCATTTGGACGTCAAAATAATGATGAATTATCAAAGCAAAATCATCTAGGAAAGACATCACAAACACTATCTCGATTGGACTCAAGGCAGGGACCAAATTATACATTTTTGGCAATTTTGGAACCTATCCTGAGCTTAGTCCTGACTAGGACCAAGCTTGGGATAGAAAGAGTGAATTTTGCTTAAATGAATTTTAGGATAGTGAACATCTTGATCAATTGCTCGACCGAGACATTGCCCTGGACTAGGCAGTCCCGATAAGGACATTACCCTAGACCAAGCAGTCCTGACCGGGACTAAAGGTCACAACTGGGACCTAATTCTGTAAAATTTTGATTTTTAAGCAAAACTAATCTCGATCTATATCCCGACCAGGACCATGCTAGGACTAGAGAAATTCAAACCTAAAATGGCTACAAGCGACTACTTTTGAAGCATCCCGACCAGGACTTGACAAATTACAACTTAAAAGTCCAAATTACATTGAATTGCTCAAGTACAAATATAACCTCGAAAGATTATTTTAAGGTTAAGAAACTTTTTTATCCTTCTTATACTCTCAAGCGTTCAATTAAGCTCTCAAAATTCTCTTAAATCATTGTTATATATTGTATAACTCTTGTGAGAGTTGGGTGAGCGTTAGAATAGAAATTTTGTTCTTCTATTTTATAGGATTAGAAAATATGAAGTGAGATTCTATTTTAAAGGAATTGGTTTAAGTTTTTAGCCATTAAAACACTTGGGAATTTGGTTTTAGTGTGAACCTTTAAAAACACTTGTATATCAATTTTTGAGTGATCCTTGAAAACTCAAGTTTTAAAGTTAAAGAGTGATCCACAAAACTCTTGTGTAATCTAAATCTTATAAATAAGATTATGGGAAATTAAAAAAGTTAGGTGGAGACACAAAAATTTTGAGAATCTGAACTCCTTAAATTCTTATGTTTATCATTCTTCCTTCTCAACATTCATTTTAATTCTTTCCCAAATCTTTTAATTTCTTATTATTAATTGATAACCCTATTCACCCCCTCTAAGGCACTTTCAATTGGTATCAAACCTTGGATTCTAGGAACTTAATTGCTAGATACAAGATCATGGGTACTGAATCATAAAATATGTCTTTGCTTAGACCATTCATTGATGGTAGTGATTATCCTTATAGGAAATTCAAAATGGAACTATATCTACATTGTGATTCCATTAGACTTTAGGAAGTTGTTCTCAAAGGTTGGCAATCACCAAAAACTACCATTGATGGTGTTCAAACTACTCTCTTAAGAAGTGATTGGAGTAATGATCAAAAGGAAGAAAGCTACAAAAACAAAAAAGTTATGATCACTCTACTCTCTTCCATGACAAGAGAAGGAGGCAAGCTTCAACATTACATATCAACCAAAGAAATGTAGGGGACCTTGGAGAATCATTATGAAGGCAATGTACAAGTAAGAAGTAAGAAGGTTCAACTTCATATGTATGAATATAAACCCTTCAAAATGAAGCCTCAAGAAACCATTACGAAAATGATAAATTGCCTCAATGCTCTTCTTACCACCCTCAAGAAACTTGGAAAACATTTCTCCAGGGAAGAATTGAGCAATAAGATTCTAAGAATCCTACCTAAAAAGGATTAAGAATACTGGGTGACTTCAATTAAGGAAGCTTAAGACCTCTCTACTTTCTCCACTGATGTGCTTATTGGAAAGCTCCTAACACATGAGCTTATAATCAAACAAAGAAGTGAAGAGCAAGAAGAGAAGGAAGAGAAGAAAAAGAACATAGCTAAAAGCTCTTCAAGAAGATAGTGAAAAGGAAAGAATTAAAGGTTCTAGTGATGAAGATGGTGGTATTGCCATGCTCATTAGAAACTTCAAAAAATTCTTGAAAAGGAAGAACTCCTTAAAAGCAAGGGACTTCAACAAGAAGTTTAAAGGAGATGGCAAGAAATGGACCAAAAAGGTTACTTGCTATAAATGCAAGAAATTGGGACACATTAGAAGTGAGTGCCCCAAACTTAAATTCAAAAAAAGGAGTAAAGAGTAAAAAAAAGGCCTTCAAAGCTACTTAGGATAATGACTTCTTTAAATCTGAAGGGGAAGAGGAACAATAAGAAGTGGCCAATATTTGCTTTATGGCTCTTAAAAATGAAAATGAGGTACCATCTATTTCTTATTCTTCCTTTAATTATTATGATGATTATTATGGTGATGATGATGATGATAATGATGATGATGATGATGATGATGAGAGCTTTATTGTGAGAAAATTAGTAGTTAAATGTAAAAGCTTGCTTTCTAAGAAGAAGCTTTACAAGCATGAGCTATCTAGCTTAACCAAGGAATTTGACAACTTAAAAAATGATTTTGCTAAACTTGTTAAATTAAATAAAAAAATTGTTAGTAGTGCAAAATCTTCTAATTCCTTGGAAAAGCAACTCAAGAAAGTAAGTGATGAAAATCATAAACTTTCTAATAAGGTTGTAGAATTAAAAAAAATTCTATATCCAAATTCCAAAGAGGAAAAGAGAGTTTAGATAACTTACTTGACTCTCAAAAATTTCATGGAAATACTAATGGAATTGGATATGCTAACTAGTGGAATGGCCTCATATTCATCAACATCACATATTAAATTTGTTAAAGCATCATGCAATTCCATTCATTCTACCTCTAAACCAATTGAGACACATGCTTTTAAAGCTAATAAGTCTCATGTGTCATATATTAAAGGGAAGTCTTATAAGACTAAATCCCACATGACATAAAGTGGTAAGTCTTATGCTAGAAAAGCACAACCCAAACATGTTTACATGTACACTAAACACAACACTCATAAGCATGTTGGAACAACACAATGCACCTAAACATGTTGCACAAACTTATCAAAATACTCATTGCCATTGCCAATGCATGTCTTACACCATGACTCAAAATAATAAAAGACACACACCACCACAACATAAAAGGCATATTTCACACACTAGGAAAACATATCATCCTAGGAGAAATTAATTTGAAAATGTTGTATGTTCATATTGCATGATCAAAGGACATAACAATAATGTGTATTTTATAAAAAAAACTACATATGAATTTACTTCCTTTGGATTATCTTAAGACTAACTAACCTAGATTAAGAAAGTTTTGGATTTAAAAGAACACTTAAATTATTTTATGTAGGTGTGCTTGAAATCCATAAGAATGAAAAGCAAGTGATATCTTGATAGTGGATGTTCAAGGCACATGCGGGAGACAAGGAGCAATTCAACAAGCTTAATGCAAAGGATGGAGGACATGTCACATTTGGAGACAATGACAAAGGAAAGATAATAGGAATTGGAGAAATAGGTAATCATCAATCCTTATCTATACATCATGTATTGCTTGTTGATGTTCTTAAACATAATTTGCTTAGTGTAAGTCAATTATGTGATATGGGAATAAGGTGACTTTCTATCCTATTTCTTTTTTAGTAGTCTTGGTAAAGGCAGTAATTTTTAGTGGTATAATGTTTATATTATTAATTTGAACAAGATTGATAACAAAGACATCAAATGCTTAATGTCTATTTCCCACCACACATGGACATTAAGACATGCAAATTTTAAGCTTTTGAATGATCTTTGTAAACATGAACTTGTGATTGGTTTATCTACGGTTGAATTCACTAAGGATAAACTTTGTAATGTTGTGTCAAAAGGGGAAACAATCCAAGTCCTCATTTAAGCTAACAAATGCAGTGTCCACTTCTAGACCACTTGAACTTATACATATGGATTTATTTGGACCAACTAGAGTTGCTAGTCTTGGTGGAATGCACTATGCATATATATTGGTTGATGATTACTCTAGATTCACTTGGGTATGTTTTCTTGCTCATAAGAATGATGCATTTAAAGCTTTTGAAAATTTCTTAAAAAGAGTTCAAAAAGATAAAGGTTTTTATATTTCTTCTATTAGAAGTGATTATGGAACTGAATTTGAAAATGAATCTTTCAAAACCTATTGCAATGAAAATGGTATTTCACATACATTTGCTTCTCCTAGAACACCTCAACAAAATGGGGTAGTTGAAAGGAAAAATTGAACTCTTGTGGAAATTGCTAGAACAATGCTTCATGAGTATAATTTGCCTCTATACTTTTGGGCGAAAGCTGTTAACACTTCTTGTTATATTTCAAATGGAATTTTCAAAAGACTAATTTTAAATAAAACTTCTTATAAATTGTGGAACAATAAAAAACCCAAAATCTCGTATTTAAGAGTATTTGGATACAAGTGCTTTATATTGAACACTAAGGATAATCTTGGAAAATTTGACTCTAAAGCTAATGAAGGAATTTTCCTAGGCTATGCCACCTTTAGTAAAGCATATAGAGTCTTTAATAAGTTGAAATTTAGTAGTTTTATTTGATGAATCAAACTCACTTGGTCCTAGAAAGGATGTCTGTAGTGTTGATAACCTTGTAGGTGATAGTGAGTTTATGGATACTCAAAATGAAATTGTTAGTAAGCCTTTGGAACTTAAAGGTCCAAGCAAGGAGTACAATGAGGATATATCTCAACCTACCTTGAAGGATGAACTACCAAAGGATTTTAAATTTAATAAAGCTCATCCTCAAGACCTCATCATAGGTGATACTACGAAAGGGGTAACTATTAGATATAAATTGAAGTCTATTGTAAATTTAGCCTTCATTTCTCAAATTCAACGCAAAAATATTAATGATGAATTGAGTGATGAATTTTAGGTCCTTCCTATGCAAGAAGAGTTAAACTAATTTGAGAGAAACAAGGTTTAGACCTTGGTTCTTAAACCAAAACATCATCCTATTATAGGCACCAAATGGGTGTTTAGAAATAAGATGAATGAACAAGGTGTCATAATTAGCAATAAAGCTATACTAGTAGCTAAAGGTTATAATCAAGAGGAAGGCATTGATTATGATGAAACTTTTTCTCCCATTGCAAGGTTATAAGCTATTAGAATGCTACTTGTATTTTCATCATTCATGAATTTTAAAATTTATCAAACGGATGTTAAAAGTGCATTTTTAAAAGGTTTTATTGAAAAGGAGGTGTATGTTGAACAACCTCCTAGTTTTAAAAGATTTGTTTTTCCTAATCATGTATTTAAACTTTTTGAAGCATTGTATAGATTAAAACAAGCTATAAAAGCTTAGTATGAAAGATTGAATAACTTTCTTTTAGAAAGGTTTCTCTAAAGGAAAGGTTGACACAACTCTTTCATAAAGAAATCCAAAAATAATTTGTTAATCATGCAAATATATGTTCATGACATTATCTTTAGTACTACTAACCATAGCTTATGTGGGGAATTTTCTAAGTTAATTCAAAGAGAATTCGAGATAAGTATAATGGGAGAACTCAAATTCTTCCTTGGACTACAAATCAAGTAATGCAAAGATAGGACTTTCATCAATCAAACTAAATACGCTAGGGACATTCTCAAGAAGTTTGGCATGGATTGAGCTAAATAAAGCAAGACTCCTATGAGTACCATCACCAAACTCAACAAAGATGAGAATGGTAAACTAGTTGATGAAAAGTGATATAGAGGTATGAATGGATCCCTTCTTTATTTAACCATTAGTAGACCCGACATTATGTTTGTTACTTGCTTATGTGCTAGGTTTCAATCTAGTCCTAGAGAGTCTCATTTGAATGCTATTAAAAGTATTTTCAAATATCTTTATGGAATAATGCATTTAGGACTTTGGTATCCTAGGAGTTCCTCTTTTGACTTAATTAGCTACTTAGATGCAAACTTTGCTAGTAGCTTACTATATAGAAAAAGCACTTCCAGAACTTGTCCATTTTTAGGACAGTGTTTAGTTTCTTAGTTTAGTAAGAAAAAAATTTCAGTTGCCTTATCCACTGCAGAAGCTGAATATATTGTTGCAAGTCTTTATTGTTCACAAGTCTTATGGCAAAAACAACAATTATTAGACTATGGCATAAAACTTTATCACATTCCTATCAAATGTGACAATACAAGAGCTATAAAAACCTTAATAAGAATCTCATTCAACATTCTAGAACTAAGCATATAGACATTCAACATCATTTTTTGTGTGATCATGTTCAAATTGGTGATATCTCACTTGATTTTGTTAATACAAAAATCAACCTGCTGATATCTTCACCAAACCTCTCAGTGAAGAGAGGTTGAATTTCATTAAACATGAATTTAGCATGATTAATGACTCTAGTCTGTCTTGATGTTATGTCTAAAATTGCTATATTGATTATTGGTTTCATTTAAGTTTTCTTTATGTTTATTTCTAGTATATAACACTTGTTCACAAGTATATTTTTGGTATTTTTTTTCAAATACCATCATTTTTCTTATGTGAAATCATGTGGCATTTATCTGAATTATGTTGATTATTTTGATTTTGATCTTCTTTATTTGATATTTTATAATATCATTTTCTTAATTCTTCTTATTTTGCAAGATTATTAATTAATTAATTAAACTTTTATTCATTTAATTAGTTATTTTAATTTTTAGAAAAATATATCCTTATTTAAATGAGTTTATTTCATATACTCATTTAATCCTTTTTAAAATCTTCAATTAATTCAAAATAAAATGCAATTAATTTGCAAGGACTTAATTATAGAGTATTTTGGACTTAATTGCAAAGATTTTGCAATCTTTTACTGTTAGGGACTCAGTCCTACCCAAGATCACCCTTGTCTCGATTGGGGCATTATTCTGTCAGTTCTATATTTTTACACAAAACTCATCTTGAATGATATCCCGATCGAGATATCACTCAAGACATTATGTCCCGACCGGGATATCGATCCTGACAGGATTAGGATTCCAAATCTTTTCACCTCTTTGACTCCCTAATCATAATTAAGAATAATTTTTTAGGTTCATATTCAGTTCATATTCAATTCAAATTCAAATTTTTGAACTATTCCAACCCTAATCTCTTGCCTATAAATACCATTCTATTTCTACTTAATTTTCTACTCAATCAATATTTCCTTTCTCTACATATTTATTCTTATATATTCTTCTCTCTTATCATGGCTCCTATGAAACCTAGCAAGGTTCCTTCCTTTTCTCAAAATCCTCCTTCAAAGAAGGATAAACCCAAAATAACACACTCTCCATTTTCATATTCTTCTCAAGATTTCAAAAAGAGATTGTCACAATTCTAAAAGAAAGCCTTTATTCCCTCAAGATTCATGGATGAACCTACTCTCAAAGAAATTGGTTGCTATGACAAAGTCACTAATCTTCTTCTAAAAGGTGGGATATATGATTTTGCTTTCACACCTTTTCCATCTTATCTTTCCCTCATTATTGAATTTCTTTCATCATATAATCTTTGTTCTGTCAAGTATAATGATGTTAATCCCTACTTCTCCATGAGACTCAAGTTGGGAGGAAGAGATCGCTTCGTGACACATTAAGATTAATACTCTTTTTAATTTTTCTTAAGAGGGCTACATCCAAGTTAAACCTCATTGGCTTGCTTCTTCTTTTTGGGATGAAATCAAGGCTCTTAATGCTCCTCAATTCTTTGTCGAACATACTAAAGCCTCACACATCAAATCCAAAGCACTCTAATATGTTCACCGCTTCATTACCTATTCTATTAATGGCAGAGCTTTTTCCAATGAAATTCTTTCTCTTGTTGTTCTTTTCATCCTCTATTACCTTTAGCATGATGAAAAGATTGCTTTAGGGAGATTTTTACACTGGAGAATTTGGCTAATTAGTGATAGTAACACCGGTTCAATTTACATTAGTGGAATTGTCATAAAGTTAGCCAAATTCTACAATATTAATCTTGATACTCTACCCTCTACCAAGCCTATACTTCTTAATGAATATTTCATTGAAAACTCCAAATAATTCACCTTTATTAATGGAGTTTGGATTTAGAAACATAATCTTAGAGCAAGTGAAAATATTGAAGCTATGTTTCAAGAATTAGAAGAGCAAGAAGGTCAAGACATTAGGGAAGAAGAACAAGAACCTTAAACTCATGATGCTTCACTAAGGAAAAGGGAAAAAAGTAAAGGTACATAAACTCAAGGTGCTCAAGCTTAAGATGGTGAACCTCTTTGGGTAGGAAAAATTTTTAAACGTATGACTTTAATGGAATCCAACTTCAATTGTCGCTTTGATGAAGTTGAATCCAATTTTAATGTGCATTTCAATCAAATTGATGCCAATGTTGCTCATCTTCAACATGATGTCCATCATATTTATAAGCAACAAGGCTATACTTGCACTTATCCATCCTTCATGCCTCCTCCTCCATCTAGTTGTTAGTTTAGTTTTAGGCTCATTTTCTGTTTGTTTATGTTTAGTTTCTTTCATGTTTATTTTTAGTATTTTATCTTTATGATGTATGACTTTTCCTTATTAATGTAATTTTCTTTTCTCTTTAAAATGTCAATTTCTCTTTTATTCATTCTTTTTTATTTTTTATAAAATGGGAGAAATAATTTGAGTTTGTATAAGTATTTTTTACAAAGAATGTGTTTATAACTTCATAATAGTGTGTCCTTAATATCATTTTTTATCTTATTCTATTTTATTATTTGAAATAAAAGGAGAGAAAATTGTTTGAATTTACATAATTTTGTTTATGCATATATAGTAATATTATAAGTGTGGCTAGTTTTGTCGTATATCATGTATGATAAATAAAAACCTTGCTTTGCTTACTTTGTTTATGTATGCTATGAATTTTATAAAGATTTGGAGTATCTTTGTTTTTTATTATTTTAGTTCTTGATCTTTTATTTCCTCTAGGATTTATTTTTATTCCTTTAGGTTCATTTCCCATTATATCTCTCTTTTTCTTTTATCTTTTACAAAGAGGGATAATATTATGAATAATTGTGTTTTGTGATATGCTAAGTACCAAATGATCATGTATGATTAGTTAGCTAAGATCTATAAGATAATATGATAGTTAAGTTTGTTAAGCTTCAATATAAGTACTATATGCACTATTTTTGTGATGTACTATATGCATATATGTTTGAAATTATTTCCTTTATATGGCCTTAGCATTTCTTTTAATAATCATGTCATTATGTATTTAACACATTTGTTATAATAGGCCATGATTCTTTCATGATATATTCTATGTTATTTTTATTCTTGTCATGAAGAATAAATTATAAATTTATATTTCTTATCATGTCCATGTTCATAGGGGGAGAAATAAAGAAATATATTTTATTTCATTTGATATCATCAGCATTATCACAATTTTTATCTATTACACACTTCACTTTGTATTATTTTTATCAAACTCAAAATAAGTTTGTTAAAATCAAAAAGGGGGAGATTGTTGACCTTGGCAAGTTATCAATCTTGATTTTAATCTTAACAAACTTAATTTTAAGTAACTAATTTGTTTACTTCAATGTGTATAAGTTAGGAATCATTTGGAAGTTAAAATAATTATGAATTATCAAAGAAAAATCATCTCAGAAAGACATCATAAGCATTATCTCGATTGGACTCAAGATGGGGACCAAACTGCACATTTTTGGTAATTTTAGAACCTATCCTGAGCTCAATCTTGACCGGGACTAAGCCCAAGATAAAAGGAGTGAATTCTACTTAAATGAATTTTGGGACAATGAATTACCTGATTAATGTCCCAACCGGGACATTGCCCAGGACCAGGCAATCCTTACCGAGACTAAGGATTACAACCAGGACCTAATTATGCAAAATTTTGATTTTTAGGTAGAACTAATCCTGATCTATATCTTGACCAGGACCATGCCTGAGACCAGAGAAATTCAAACCTGAAATAGCTACAAATGGCTACTTTTGAAACGTCCTAACCAGGACTGATGTAATCCTATAACTCAAAAGTCCAAATTACATTCAAATGGACTTTGATTTAATTGGAAATAAAATTATTACTTCCACCAGCTATAATTGAATTTTTAAAGTATAAATATAACCTTTAAAGATTATTTTAAGGTTAAGAAACTTGTTTATCATTCATATACTCTCAAGCATTCAATTAAGCTCTCAAAATTATCTTAAATCATTTTTATATTTTATATAACTCTTGTGAGAGTTGGGTGAGTGTTAGAATAGAAATTCTTATTCTTTTATTTTCTATGATTAGGAAATGAGAAGTGAGATTCTATTCTAAAGGAATTGGTTTAAATGTTTAGCTATTAAAACACTTGGGAATTTGGTTTTAATATGAGTCTTTGAAAACACTTGTGTATCGATTTTTAAGTGATCCTTGAAAACTCAAGTTGTAAGGTTGAAGAGTGATCTACAAAAATCTTGTACAATCTCAATCTTGTAAATAAGATTAAGGGAAATTAAAGATCCTAACTTGGGGATAAGTTAGGTAGAGACATAGGATTGTTGAGAATTTGAACTCCTTAAATTCTTGTGTTCATCATTCTTCCTTTTCAATATTCATTTTAATTATTTTCCAAATCTTTTAATTTTTAATTATTGTTCAATAAACCTCTTTACCCTACCCCCCTCTAGGGCACTTTCAAGCTTTAATCTTTATATCTTCATCAATTTCCTTGTATTCTTCAAACTCCACATCTTGAACATTTGAGCTATAGATAGATTCTTCTTTATTAGAGTTTGGATCGTATGTGACTTTTCTCCTAAATTTGGATTTATTATTAAGTTCCACCTGTTGTATTTATTATTCTTTATCTTTTCTTTTAATAGTTTGCTGCCTCTAGAGCCTTTTTTTTTTCTAAGTACAGGTCAATTATTGAGGAAATTTTATATGATCCACACAATGCCAATGCTTATTTGGTTCTACAGGTGATGGCACCATAAATCTAGGCTGCTTTTTATTAAATTTTGGTATAGTCATGTTTCCCTCTTTAAGCCTAAACCTACAATTATTCTAAGTATTCCTGAAAGAATTAGGTCTATAAAGTGACTTAATAAATTTTTCTTTAAAAAGAAAATCAAAGATCTAGTCGATCTTTGATATTTCAAATTTGTATTAAACTTGAGGATTGGAGCCTTAGGGTTTCTTTCAAGCTTTTAAAGTTTTCTTCTCTAAAAAGAACAAATACAAAAACTAGAAAGGTCTGCTATAATAATCTTAGTATTGAAAACTTCTTAAAAGTAAGTTCCCATTGAAGCCTTCCTTCTCTAATTTTCCTCTCTTAGCAGTTCTTCATACTCATTTACTTTTACAGCTAACTCATAAGAATCTTTAAGCTCCATGCCTTGGAATTTTTTCTTAATATGATATATAGTCCCTTTTGACTCATCTTAACATATTAGTTTCAAGAAATAGGATTTTGCACCTATTTCTCATCCTTTAAAATCTTGTAATAAACAGGTTCCTACTCTCACTAGCCTTTTGAGTCACTTTAGATAACTCAATTATGTATACTTGTAGTTCTGCCTTTAAGAATTGTGTGTGAAATTGACACTCCATCTCTTGCCAAGGATTGAATTTCTAGGCAAAGTTCCATACCATGTGAAGGTTTTCCCTATCAAACTATTAGGAAATAATCTTAGTTTAAAATTTGGAAATTTTTCATAATTTGTAAGTTCTCCACATTGAATTGTAAAATGAGCAATATGTTTCAGTGTTGATTGTCCATCTTCTCTAGAAAATAGAGAAAACTCTAAAATAAAATAACCCTAAAGGTAAAGGTTATCTTTATTAAATGCATTTGGATAAGGCTTATAGAACTATGGACGGTTAATTTAGTGCAATCCTGGTCCATATAACTCCTAAACAATATCTCACACAGCATCCAAGTTAACTCCTACCCTAGGAGCCTAGGGAAGTGGCACATAGGCTTGGGGAAATGGCATTTGAGCTTGGGGAGCTTGCATGTAGCCTTATAGAGTGTTGCCCCCATTCCTCTCCCTTCATAATCATACACTTATGGCTGCAAAATTAGATTGGTCTTACCAAAAACAACTTCTAATTATGTATGTTATTTTTCAAATGATTACTATTTTGGTCATTAAGGCTATTATAATTGGTCACTTTATTATTGGTTTCAATTTCATCCCTCTGATGTGGAGGAATACACATGTCATCATTGAAATTTTGGTTTGCTTGTAAGTTTTGCTTAGCAATTGAGAATCCATGCTCTTTTTTACGCTAATATATTATTTTCAAAGCAAAGTTTTTGTTTTCCTGCTTAGAGAGCTATTCAGTCATTTTGGTGAACGAATTTGTGATTTATTATCGCAACTTGTGAATAGTAGAATTTATTTGCAACAATGAATCGTGAAACAATTTCAAACCTTCCACACAAATGGCCTAAGCACTAATGCTTGTATTAGAAGCATTCAGAACATTCGAACTCTAGCATTTGTGGCCAATAGGTGCCTCACTCTTGTTTTGATCCTGAGACACCAAGTTTTCTTTTGATTGATTTTCAAAAGCATCACCTGATTCTTTAGGTGTTTTGTAGGATGAGTCTCCAAAATTGATCCTAAGCATGCTAAAAAATTGTTGGCATAATTTTGGATGAACTGGATTTGGTTTAATTTTGAGCATGCCAAAGGAGACAATTCTCAATAAAATTTCCTAACTTCTATCAAACGAGAAGGTTTTCAAGTGCCTTTACCTCCATTTGCTTGAATTTCAACAAAACTTTGTAAATTTAAATGATAATTGAGAAATAAAAATTAACTGGATATTCAAAATAAAACCTTTGTACTGTAAAAAAAAATTACAAGTTTAAGAACCGAAATATATAAAAGAAAAGCATAACAGAATATTGATAATGATTTGTGATGATTGGTTGTTGATAGATGATGATAATGCTCCCAATAACTTTCAGTGTCCTTATTTATAATCACAAAATTTATTTCTCCAAATTAATTTTTCGTACCATAAGCTTTTCATTCTTAGAAAAATATATTCGCATAATTTCACTGCGTGATCCACTTCCCCAAGTTGTATTGAAAAAATCGTCTTTTATCTCCAGAATTTTCTACCTTATTCATTTAGTAGCACTGACATGAGCTGAGCTTTTCACTTTCTTTTGGACTTTTAAAGTTAAACAAGTCTGGATCAGTATTAATGGGGCAATTATCTCTTTAACCCAAAATTAAATATGGTTTAAACAGTAATTTTTTCTTTTTTTTTTTTTTGGTTTAATCATGTTATGGGTCCGTATGTTATCTCTTGTTCATGACATAGTTGGTTGTCTTGCGTCTCCTCTCTGTGGAAATTTGTTTTAAGATGATGACTTTGAAAATCTAATTGGATTGTGAGTTTGTGGAGCTCATTCATCATTAGGTGAAATTTCTTTATCATTGATTTTTTTTTAAAAAAAATTAATCAAGCATCACTGATTAATGGATTGTATCCTAATAAAAAAATTAGATTTGTGATGTTTGTCTTTTTTAATTATTAAGTTTTTTAATTCGTGATTATATTAGATATATTTTATTTTAGGAGAAATTACAAGAAAATAATATATAATTAAATTTTTTTACATTTAAAATATGTACTTTTCTTAATATTTAGTGAAATACGCATTTTCATTTTTATGATTTAATGTTTTGCTAACTAGTATTGTCTCAAAATTATAATACAATATTAAAATAATAATGAATTTTTAATCATACAATTATTTAATAAATGTAATAGCATTCAACTAATTATGATAAATTTATAATAAATGATATTAAAATATATTTTTATTATTAGAAATAAAAAATTATTTTCAAAGTAAATGTATTCATCGCCCTATTTCAAAACAAATAACTTTCTAGACTTTTTTTTTGTCAAATTAAATGATTTTTTTGTATTCTAAGTTAAAATAACAGTTAAATTTATAAAAATATCCCTTTTGATTAAAAAATTAAACCCATATAAAAGATTTTTTTTATTAGGATATGACGACAAATAAAAAAATTTATTGTCTTTTAAAAATTATTTTCAATTAAAAATATTTATTTAAACAAAAGAAACAAAATATATTTTTAAAATATTTCAATAGTTCAATTTATGATAAATTATATATATAATACTTTTACAATTGAATGTAAACATTATATTAATATTTTATCATAAATTAATATTACTATTTGCAGATAGAATTTTAAATTGTAAAAAAAAAAAAAAAAAGAAATTTTAGACCCTAAAATATTAAAAGAAAATTGGAAAAAGTATAAAAATTACTTTGCAATTTCACATTTTATTAATTTGTGGCTTGTGATTTATATTGTAACGAGTTGGTATCTTATATTTGACGCTATTAGCAAACATAATATAAATTCAAAAACGTTTGTATTTACAATATATGGGTTTAGGTTATAAATTATTCAACACGGTTAAAATAAAGCCAAAAAGAAAAATAAACTGATTAAACCCACCTTAATTCATTTTAAACGTGAAATATTACTTTTAATTAAATAAATTAATATATAATACATGCGGTAAATAAAATTATATTAACACTCTTAACTATAAATAAAATATTTAATATACATCATATATCTTAAAATAAATATACGATCTGCACATATTTATACAATATTGAAATATATAAATATAACCTTAATTTGCTAAAAATGTTATTGTTAATAAAATTAAAAATATAATGTATAGTCATACAAATTCACTTAAAATTCATATATCCAACTTTTAGCATACAATAAATTATAATATATAAATATTTGTATACTACATTTACAAATCAAATCAAATACTTAATAGGAAAAAATGAAATTTTTATCTTTTATTTTCTTTTTTATTTTAATCGAAGTAAGTAACTTCCATTAATCAAGAAAGGAAGTACAAATCCTCCTAGATTGCATCATTGACACATGGAGGAAATGAATCAAACAAGAATTCATCAAATTGACTAGAATGAGCCCAACAAGCTAAACTATAGGTAACTTTATTTCCTAATCTAGCCACAAAACTAAACTTGATAGAAGAGAAATCAGCAAAAGAATATTGAAATCCAGCTATAGCAACAAAGATTGGAGCCAACACTTCAAAAGGATCATGGAAAATGTTAATAACTTCAAGGGCATCACTATTCACCTCCACCAAACCCAAACTAGCTAACCTAGCAAAAAAAACCTAAACTTGATTGCAACTGCATCAATGATAAAACACTTGCCAACTTCCCAATAACTGATGACCAGCAAACGATAAAATAGAGCCTTAATAGTTTCTTATTACACACCCAACAACTGGTACTCTTAGAACAGGAAAAACACTCACATCGATGTTCACCTTACAAAAAGAAGAAGCAAGAGGTTTCCATTTTTTAGGATGACTTCTCTAGGAACTAATAGCTTGCTACCTAGATTGGGAGAGAATTGGTTACTTTGTTTGAGTTGGAGTAGGAGATTATTTAAAGATGGAGAGATTGCCATTTAGTTAAGTAATTTTAGGATAATGGAAGAGTGGTTATGTGATTGCATGATTTTAAGAGAGTTAACCAATAATTAAGGACGTGGGAATCATATGCAGCAGTAATGAAGAAGTACGCAATATTCATGCTCTGCAGGCTTCAGGTCATAGGTCCTTCTACCTGTGGAAGTTCATAGATTACAGGCTTGACCAATGTTCTACTAACTCCATATGTGACTATCACTTTCACTCTAGTTTATAAGAGTTGAATTTTTCGTATGTTATTAAATGTTCCCTGCCCAAAGAGGTTAAAAGACCTTGTTTAACCAATTAAAGGACTTATTTCTTTTTCTTTCTCCTTTTTTTTATCGATGCTTTATATACAACCACTTTTAGCCTTATTGATAAGCTCTACAAGAAAAAGTATTTTATCTTATACTTGTTTTTTTTTTTTTTTTGCAGGTAAAAGTGTTTTCATCTTATTGCATGCCATTCTTCTTTTCTAGAGGTTTATTTGTTATAGATCAAAGATCAAATTTTGACCTGTAAAAGCTTCCTTTTATAGTTTTGGCATAACTTATTACATGCAATAAATTTTACAGCTATAGAAGTATGTATTTGGAGAATTATGGGTGAAGAAACTTTCAATTGTAGAAACTTATTTAGAGAATAAATTGCTATAGATGAAAATGCTTTTAACTTTTATGCTTTTATCTCTCAACTTGTAGCTTTTATATTTCAACTTCCATATCTTTTGCACTTGAGTTTTTAGCTTTTTATTTTCAATTTTCAGCTTTTAGCATTTTGACTTTTCATGAAAATAATAATTATTAATATTGTGGTTGTCCCCCCCTCAACATGGATAAGCAAATTTTGTTTATCCATTAGAATGAGTCTTTTAGTGCTTTTATTAAATCTTTAACCTTCTAGCATTTTTAGCTCTATAGTTTGAAATATTTTGTAATCTCAATCTTATGAATAAGATTGTGTGAGATTGAAAATCTTAACTTGGGGACAAGTTAAGTGGAGACATAGGATTGTTGAGAATCCAAACTCCTTAAATCATTGTGTTTATTGCTCTTCCTACTTTATTCTCTTTTAATTCTTGCTCAATTCCTTAAAATCATTTTTATTTTTTTTTTAAATCCTCATTAGCCTTATTCACCCCCTCTAAGGCACTTTCAATTGGTATTAGAGCTTGAATTCTAGGAACTTCATTGCTAGAATACAAGATCATGGGGAGTGAATCACAAAATATTTCTTCACTTAGACTATTTTTTTATGGCAGTGACTATCTTCATTGGAAGTTCAAAATGGAGCTATACATTGATTATGATTTCATCAAACTTTAAGATATTATCCTAAAAGGTTGAGAACCACCTACAACTACCATTGATGGTGTGGTAACTACTATTATAAGAAGCCAATGGAATAATGAACGAAAGGAGGAAAATCATAAAAAAAAAGGGCTATGATCACTCTAGTCTCTTCCATGACAAGAGAAGATGGAGGCAAGCTTTAACATTACATGTCAGCTAAGGAAATGTGGGAGACCTTAGAAAATCATTATGAAGGCAACTTGCAAGTTAGAAGCAAGAAGGTTCAACTTCACATGTATGAATATGAACTCTTCAAGATGAAGCCTCAAGAATCAGTCATAGAGATAACAAATTGTCTTAATGCTTTCCTCACAACCCTCAAGAAACTTAGAAAATATTTCTCCAAAGAAGAGGTGAAAAATAAGATTCTAAGAATCCTACCTAAAAAGGATTAGAAATCTCAAGTCACTTCAATTAAGGAAGCACAAGACCTCTATACCCTTTCAACCGATGTGCTTATTGGAAAGCTCCTAACATATGAGCTTACAATTAAGTAAAGATGTGAATAGCAAGAAGAAAAGGAAGAAAAGAACAAGAGCATAGCACCAAAAGTTCTTCAAGAATATAGTGAAGAGGAAATCATTAAAATTTTAGCGATGAAGATTGTGATATTGCCATGCTCACTAGAAATTTCAAAAAGTTCTTGAAAAAGAAAAATTTCTCAAGAACAACAGACTTCACAAGAAGTATAAGGGAGAAGGCAAAAATAAAACCAAAGAGGCTATTTGCTATAAATGCAAGAAAGCAGGACACTTTAGAAGTGAGTGCCCCAAACTCAAATTCAAGAAAAAAGGAGTAAAGGATAGGAGGAAGGCCTTTAAAGCTACTTGGGATGATTCCTTTGAATCTAAAAAGGAAGAGGAACAGCAAAAAGTGGCCAACCTTTGCTTCGTGGCTCTTAAAGATGAAAAAGAGGTACCAATTACTTCTAACTCTTTTTGTGATGATTATTGTGAATATGTTAATAATGATAATGTTGAGAGCTTTATTGTGAGAAGCTCTTACTTAAATGCAAAAGCTAACTTTCTAGGAAGAAGCATTATAAGCATGAGTTAACTAGCTTAACTAAAGAATTTGAAAATTTAAGAAATGAATTTTCTAAGCTTGTTAAGTCAAATGAGAAACTTACTTGTGATTTAAAATCTTTAAATTCCTTAGAATAGTAACTCAAGAAAGCAAGTAATGAAAATCATAAACTTTCTAATGATATAATTAAGCTAAAAAATTCCATATTGAAATTCCAAAGAGGAAAAGAGAGTTTAGAAAATTTACTTGACTCTCAAAACTCTCATGAAAATACTCATGAAATTGGATATGCCAATGAAATGGTCTCATTTTCATCATCATCACATATTAAATTTGTTAAAGCATCATGCAATTCCATTCATTCTACCTCTAAATCAATTAGGACTCAAGCTTTCAAAGCCAATAAGTCTCATGTGTCAAATATTAAAGTAAAGTCTCATAAGACTCAATCCTATATGACACAAAGAGGTAAGTCTCATGCTAGAAAAGCACAATCCAAACATGCTTATATGTACAGTAGACACAACACTCCTAAACATATTGCACAAACTTATCAAAATACATGTTGTCATTGTCAATGTATGTCTCACACTATTACTCAAAATAATTTTAGGAGGCACACACAATCATAATATAAAATACATGCTTCTTATATTAGAAAATCATATCCTACTATAAGAAATAAATTTGCAAATGTTCAATGTTCGTATTGCATGATCAAGGGACATACTAATAATGCATGCTTTTACAGAAGACTACACATGAATTTGCTTCCTTTGGATTATCTTAAAACTAACCAACCTAGACCAAAAAAGGTTTAGGTTTAAAAGAACACTTAAATTATTTTGTGTAGGTATGCTTAAAATCCACAAGAACAAAAAGTAAATGGTATCTTAATAGTGGATGTTCAAGGCACATAATGAGAGACAATGAGCAATTCAAAATATTTGATGCTAAGGATGGAGGACATGTCACATTTGGAGACAATGCTAAAAGGAAAATTATAAGCATTAGAGAAATTGATAATCCTCAATCCTTATTTGTACATCATGTATTACTTGTTGATTGTCTTAAATATAATTTGCTAAGTATAAGTCAACTATATGACATGAAAAATAAATTGATTTCTATCCTAAAAATTGCTTTGTTAGTAGTTTTAATGAAGAGAAAGTAATTTTTAATGGTAAAAGAATAGACAATATTTATGTTATTGATTTGAACAAGATTGATAACAAAGAAATCAAATGCTTAGTGTCTATTTCCCAAGACACATGGACATGGCATACAAGGTTAGGACATGTAAATTTTGAGCTTTTGAATTATCTTTGTAAACATTAACTTGTGATTGGTTTACCTAAGCATGCATTCACTAAGAATAAACCTTGCGATTCTTGTCAAAAGGGAAAACTATCCAAGTCCTCATTTAAGCTAAAAAATGTAGTGTCCACTTCTAGACCGCTTAAACTTATACATATGGATTTATTTGGACCAACTAGAGTTGCTAGTCTCAGTGGAATGAACTATGTATATGTATTAGTTGATGATTACTCTAGATTTACTTTTGTATGTTTTCTTGCTTATAAGAATGATGCATTTAAAGCTTTTGAAAATTTTTCAAAAAGAGTTCAAAAAGAAAAATTATTTTGCATTTCTTCTATTAAAAATGATCATGGAATCGAATTTGAAAATTGATTTTTCAAAACCTATTACAATGAAAATGGTATTTCACATACATTTGCTTCTCCTAAAACTCCTCAACAAAATGGGGTAGTTGAAAGGAAAAATAGAACTCTTATGAAAATGGCTAGAACAATGCTTCATGAGTATAATTTGCCTCTATACTTTTGGGTGGAAGCCGTTAACATGTCTTGTTATATTTCAAATAGAGTTTTTAAAAGACTAATTTTAAATAAAACTTCTTATAAGTTGTGGAATAATAGAAAACCCAAAATCTCATATCTAAAAGTATTTGGATGTAAGTGCTTTATATTGAACACCAAAGGTAATCTCGAAAATTTAACTCTAAAGCCGATGAAGGAATTTTCCTAGGCTATTCCACCTCTAGTAAAGCAGATAGAGTCTTTAATAAGAGAACTTTAGTAATTAAAGAATCTGTGCGTGTTGTATTTAATGAATCAAACTCACTTGATCTTAGAAAGGATGTTTGAAAAAGAGGTATATGTTGAAAAACCTCCAGGTTTTCAAAGTTATGATTTTCCAAATCATGTATTTAAAATTTCTAAATAATTATATGGATTGAAACAAGCTCCAAGAGCTTAGTATGAAAGATTGAGCAACTTCTTACTAGAGAAATGGTTCTCTAAAGGAAAAGTTGACACAACTTTTTTCATAAAGAAATCCAAGCATGATTTATTAATTGTCCAAATATTTGTTAATGATATTATTTTCGGTGCTACTAACCATTGCTTGTGTGAGGAATTCTCTAAGTTAATGCAAGGAGAATTTGATATGAGTATGATGGGAGAATTCAAGTTCTTTCTTGGACTTCAAATCAAGTAATGAAAAGATGGAATTTTCATCAATCAAACTAAATATGCAAGAGACATTCTTAAGAAGTTTGGCATGGATGGGGCTAAGATAAGCAAAACTCCAATGAGCACCACAACCAAACTTAACAAAGATGAGAATGGCAAACATGTTGATGAAAAGAGATTTATAGGTATGATTGGGTCTCTTTTTTCTTTAACTGCTAGTAGACCCGATATTATGTTTGCTACTTGCTTATATGCTAGATTTCAATCAAGTCTTAGATAGTCTCATTTGAATGCTATTAAAAGAATTTTCAAATATCTTAATGGTACAATGTATATAGGACTTTGGTATCCTAGGAGTTCTTTCTTTGACTTAATTAGTTATTCAGATGCAAACTTTGCTGGTAGTTTACTAGATAGAAAAAGTACTTCTAGAACTTGTCAAATTTTAGATAATTACTTAGTTTCTTGGTTTAGTAAGAAATCAGTTTTGGTTGCCTTGTCTACTACTGAAGCAAAATATGTGGCGACTAGTTATTAATGCTCATAAGTGTTGTGGAAAAAAAAACAACTTAAAGACTATGACATTAAACTTGATAATATTCCTATTAAATGTGATAATACAAGTGATATAAACCTTAAAAAGAATCTCATTCAACATTCTACAACTAAGTATATAAACATTAGACATCATTTCTTGCATGATCATATTCAAATTAATGATATCTCACTTGAATGTATTGATACAAATAATTAACTTACAGATATCTTCACCAAACCTCTCAATGAAAAGAGATTGAATTTCATTAAGCATGAACTTAGCATGATTGATGGTTCTAGTTTGTCTTGATTTTATACTTAATTGATGGTTGGACTATTTTCATGTGACATCAAGTTGTACTTATTGATTACTTTGATCAAGTGTTAAATGTTTTGATTTTGATCTTAACATTTTTTTAAAAAATATTTTTAATTGTCATGCATTTATATATGTTTAAATATGCATTATGATTTTTTCTTTTTAAATTCATCTTACTCCTTATCAAGACTAGTTTCTTTTTATATGTCTATGTTAATTTTGCCATTAGTTTCTTTTTGGTTTATTTTCAATATATTTTTCGTATCTAAGCATCGAGCTGTTTGTTTATTTTTATAGTTATTTTGTGACAGTTTACATTTGGTTTATTTTCTAGATATAAACCATGAGCTATTAGTTTTATGCCTTGTTATGTTTCTCTTTAATTTACAATTGGTATTTTAATATCATTATAACTCTATCCTTTTCATTAATGCTTTTTTATTTTCTTTTATAATTTCCTTTTGCATTATGACAAAGGGAGAGAAATAATTGAGTTTGCATGAGTATTTAGTTAATTTATTTTAAGAGAGAGACTTTTTTTTAAAAAAATTAAGATGTGTTTATCTTAGTGATATAACTATGTGATAATGTGTCCTTAATATCAATTGTTTGAATTTATTCTACATAATTTTGTTTATGCATGCATAATAACATTATAAGTTTGGCTAATTTTGTCATAAGTTAATTATTATGCTTTCATGATCTTATACTTGTGATAAAAGGTCATGTTTTGCTTACTTTATTTATGTATAACATAGATTTTATAAAGATTTGGTATATCTTTGTTTTAATTGTTTTAGTTTATGATCTTTTATTTCCTCTAGAATTTTTTGTTCCTTTAGGTTCATTTCTCTTTATATATCTCTCTTTTCTTTTGTCTTTGACAAAGGGGGATATGAAACTGTGTTTGTGATATGTCAAGCTCTATATGATCATATGATAGTTAAACTTATGAAGTGCTATATGTACTATTTTTGTGATGCATTTTAGTAGCACTACATGCATATATGTTTGAAATTATTTCTTTTGTATTGCCTAACATTTTTTTAAAATGATCATATTATCATGTTTTTATGTTTTGAACACATTTGTTATGTTAGGCCATATTTCTTCTTATTCCTCATGTTAAATGTTATGTTGTTTTTATTTTTAACAAAAGTTGGAATAAAATATTAAATTTATATTTTTTATCATGTCCAAAAAGGAGGAGAAATAAAGAAATATATTCATTAAAGGAGATAAATATTTTTTATTATTATTTCAATTAGTATCTTTTCAAAAATTATCTTCTTTGTAATTATTTGTTTTTTTTGAAAATGCTCATTCTTTTTAACCATTCAAGCATATATTGAGGGGTTTATATTAAAATCCTTAAAACCCTTATTATATGTTAAGGGGGAGCCATTGAGTAAAGTTACACACACTTACACCCATGATTTATTCTTTATCATTCAAAATTCTTTATCAAAGTCAAAAAGGAGGAGATTGTTGAACATTTACATGATCAAGTGTTAATTCATTCCTATTTTGACTTTAACAAAAAATTTTGGATCACTACTGTTCTTTATTTAAGTATGGTTATAAGCATAGGTATCAAGGTGCACTCAATTAAAGAAACAAAATTTAACCAAGCATTGGAACGTATTTGAAGACATTTGAAACACATTTAAAGCCTTTAAAGACTCCTAAACATATTCCCTTAAGCATGGAAAAAGAGCCAACTGCAAAGGAGTGTATTCAGAGGCTAATCAAACAAGGTTTTATAAGGTCAGCCTACGTTCACGGTACGGTCTACGCTCATGATCCATATCTGACCATGAGTGTCTGTGAGCAAAGTGGCTGATATGCTCACAAGCATGACCTGACCATGAGTGTCCATAAGAAAAATGGCCGATATGCTCATGGTCTATCCTCACGACCATGACCAGACCATGAGCATAGCCAATGGTCACTTTTGCAAGTAACGATCATATTTTTCAAATGCTCACAACCATGAGCGTCAGAAATCCTACAAAAGTCAAAATTTCATTTATTGAAGGAAAGAGACATTGGAGACATAATTAATGGCTCCAATAGCCATATTTTTTAAGCTTAATCTATATATATGTGCTCTAGAGTTATGATGACTAGAACAATACATTACTCTTTAATTATCAAAAACTCTCCAAGCATTCATTAAACTTCATTTTTCTTTCTTCCAATATTCATTATATTGATTAACTTTTGTGACAGTTTATTGTATGTTAGAAATAAAATTTCTACTACATCTCAATCTTAGGATAGATTAGAAGGGTAGTGAGATTTATTTCTAAATGAATTGGTTTAAGTGTTTAACCATTAAAACATTTGAGAATTGGTTTAAGAGTGAGCCTAGAAACTCTTGATTGTAAGGTTGAAGATTAAGCATCAAACTCTTGTGTAATCTCAATCTTATGAATAAAATTGTGTGAGATTGAAAATCCTAATTTGGAGATAAATTAGGTGGAGATATAGGATTGTCGAGAATATGAACTCCTTAAATCATTATGTTCATTGTTCTTCTAATTCTATTTTCTTTTAATTCTTGCTCAATTCTTTAAAATCATTTTTATTTTTCTAAAATCCTCATTAGCGTTACTCACCTCTCCTAAGGCATTTTCAAAAAAGAAAAAAATATATATATATATATAGTCTAATAAATAAAAATTTTATTCATTATAAAATTGAATTTTAGTACGTAATAATTATTTATTATATAATTTTAAATAGTATGTTAGAAAAAGCTAATGTTTCGATATCCTCATTTATATTAAAATTGTAAATTTTTCCAATTTACCAATGTATTTGCATATTGAAATATAATTTATTTTAATTAATGTCTAAATTTTCATATATATATTTGTGAGGCATTATAGGTTTTTAAATGTGGATTTAGATCCTTTTCCACAGATATTGTCATCTAATAATTAAGAACTTTAAATTGTCATATTATAATTAAAAAATATATTATTTAGATTTAAATTTTAGAAAATTATTTAATGTCAGTGTAAACTATATCTTTGTTCCAATATTGTTAAATGTAGGTGTATTATTTCGTTGGCAAATGTTTTAAGTTTTACATTTGTATCATTAAGATAAATTGAAATGACACTCTACAAACGTGACAATCCAAATATTAAATAGAGAATTGTATATTTGAATTAGCAAGTAAACAAGTTATACTTTAAATAAGTTCATTTATTAATAAATGCAATTAAAAAATTTATTTCGAAATAAAAAGTTAATTTTATAACTATTGCCAACCAATAAATATAATTTTGTTTTAAAGAAAATGTTGATATAGAGATTTAATTATGTGCACCTTTCCATCTTGGAAATTAGTCACACTCTCTTGTTAGATTTAGACGTTGTTTCTATCATATGGATGATGGATCCAAAAGAGTAAAATCAAAGGTCAACTCATAAGAACAAAACAATTAGAAGTCCAGATTATGCATTTAGATAAATATTAACAGCAAATTTCAATTTTATTTTGACTTGAAAACTTAACAAACCACTAAAAAATGCCTATGGCTACGGCTGTGATTAATTTACGTTAGATATACATTGGAATGGTAAATTATGCATATATAATTAATGTAATTCTTACTTATTTATTTAAATAAAGCTGATGAAAATAATTAAAAATTGCAAACATAACAATTTTGTATTAGTAGATGTTATGATGTAAATGCAACTTGTAACAACAACGAAAGACTAAAATCCATATCTTTTCCCTTGTATTTTTATTTTTTTTTATCAATTTATTCTCATCTATTTTAAATATGTTTTACTTTACTTTATTTTACTTTATATATATTTGGCATAATCATTATGATCCCTTATATTTGTCACATTTTGTCAGTTTGACATTATAACTTACAGTTTTATCATTTCAACATCTAAACTTAACTAAAATGAAATTTTAAAATCCCTATTAGTACACATGATATAAAATAATAAATCACCACGTGTCACATTTTAAGGGTTGGTGACTAAAAATTGTAAGTAGAACTGTCAAACTAATAAAAAGTGACAAGTACAAATGGCGACTGATGCATTATATCATTAAATTACTGTATTTTAGACAAATTTAAGTGTTGAAATAATAATTATAAGTTGAAATATCAAACTGGCAAATTGTGTCAAGTACAAGGGGCCACATATGTGTTATTCTTATATATTTCTTTCGTTTGTTGGAAGTGTGCACATATATCATTTTTCATTTACTTTTATGAGTAGAAATTTGCTTGAAATTTATTTTTATATCAAAAATTAAACAAAAAACTATTAATCAACAAACTACAATTATATTATTTTGATTTAATTAATGTTCATATGAGTGCTTAACATTCAATAATATTTTTCATAATTTTTATATTAAATAAGATATGCATAATTAAATTTTAAAAATAATTGATGAAAATTTTGAAACTCATCTATTGAAGGAGTTAATCTCACTAAAATAAAAAATATGTTGACTTAATTTTATAAAAATAAAATTAGGAAAAGAAAACTTTGAAATTTTAAAATATATTTCTAGTTGTAAAATTAATTCCAGTCTTAATTGATGATGTGTGCTACACATATTCTTATACACCATTTTAAAAAGATCTAGTGTCACATAGAGAAAGCTTTCTGTGTTAAAGCATAAAAAAAAAGGAGGAGAAAGAGGTTGTTGCTATAAAGAGCAAAGGAAATAGTCTCTGAGCTGAATTATAGCAAAATTGAGTGTAGATTAGGTGAGTTTCTCTTGCACATTCATTTACATGCTTCATATTTTGGATTTAATGAAGATTGTTCATAGAATTGCTTGTAGGATATGAAGCCAATAATTGAAAGAGGGTGCTTAGGAATTGATTTTGTTGAATAGTGAGTGATTTTCCCTCTCTCCCTCTATTTCAATTCTCTGAAAACTTCCTCGTGATTATTCTGTTCAAAATTTTGAACTTTTTTATGTTTATTGCTGTTAATTTCTTGGTGATATTTACTTGTATTGTTTTACTTACCTCAATAAGTTCCTAATCATACTCTTTATTCAAATTGTAATTCTCTTGTAAATCATGTTATATTTGAGTGGTATTTCTTTCTTGCTATTCTTCCAAACTAAGTGTCACTGAGATATGAAATTGGTTTCAGTATATCTTTCTCTTCACACATGCAAATCCCACCTGACGTACGTTGTAAAACATAAGTTAATTAAAGTATGATAGATTTGATAAACTCAAGTTTTCTTTCAAGAAATTGAGCAAAATACATTGAAGAATGAACCATGAAGAACTTGCTTGTAGTATGATGATTTCGGTCCGCTTTGATGCAGCTAAAGCTACTGCTGGCACCTATAGGGCAATCAAGCATTGCCTGAATTATCAGACGTAGTTAGCCACTCAAGTGTCACCTGAGTGGGTCTACTGTCCCCTGATCCCACTGAGTTGATGCCTGACTTGGTGTGAAACTTGATTTTAATTGAGCCTTAAACTATTTTTAAAGCTTTGCTAAAAGTTTATGATACTAAAAGTGTTTCGCTACATTTGACTGATTTAAAATCATGATGAATTGTCAAATTTTATACACACAATATGAATTCATACATACACACAAGAATGTGCGAAACAAACTAAAAATGCTAATCTATATTGGTAAATGGATGAACACTTATATATAAAGACACATACAATTATGTGTGTATATAAATATAACTCTTGAGGTTAATCTAAAATGAATACTTCAAAATTATATCAACCATAAAAGAATAAGCTTTGTTATAAATATATGTTCATGTTAAGTTAATCAGATAAAAATTCAAAACTATATGTTGCCAACCTCAATTTTCTGAATAATCTTTATTGTTGTATCAATTCTTGTGCTTGTAATCACTCATTGAGTAATTTCCTTACAAAATCACTCAGGCTCGCTTTTCTTCATATTTATAGTGTAGGTATTTATATGAGATAGCTAGTACAGATATAGTATGGCTATACAGTGGACTACCATGACATATGAGGTGACAACAAATGGGACCTTAGTTAGATACATGACCTGTTATGATACAGATGTAGCCCGTAAGTGTTGCAGTGCATAACTTAGTAGTTAGAGAGGAGCAAATGGATAGCATAAGTACTACCATTCGAGTGTTTTATAAGACGAATACTGAAGTGCATGTCACTTTAACCTAGCTGCGAAGTTGTAAAGGAGGATTATGCCTTTTTGCCTTGTAGGTTAATGTTGGGCCACACATCTTGGACTATGTTTCTTGTTTTACTTATGAGATGAGACGTTGTTAGTAAACCCTGGCTAGGGATGTGCATGTTGATGAAGCACATCTCCACTCCATTTAAGTACCTAGAGAGGGTTATTGGAGCTTAACTATCTTATTGTTTTTACTGCATTATTGTATAATCTGGACTTTTGCTTATGTAATTATCAAATGATGTAGTACTTGTGGGTGATCACTTTTTCATGTAACAACCGGTGATTATGGAACTATTATGAAAAATGATATTCCAGATGCCATTGTACGCACTGCCCACTTTCCGTGGGGAATAGGGGCAATAGGATCAGTGTGATATCGGGGCAAATAAGCTAATGGGGACCATCTACCGATTGTCATTGTTTATATGAGAGTCTTCCTTAACATACTTTAAAGATTGAAGTCACCACCCGATTTTAATCAGGAAAAAGTGAATTACCAAGAACTCACTTTCCTAGCCAGAAATTTTAGGTTCGAAGGGTAGGAGTTACTTATTCTATTTCTTATTATTGATAACTTAATTACTTGTTACTTCACCCTAACTTTTGTTTTATGATGCATTTACCAAGTATATTTGTTGATTGATTGAAATGTGGGATAACTGGATTTGGCGCATGAGGATCACAAAATAAATAAATAAGCATTCACCAACCAATTAAGCAAGTAATAATGCAAACAAGTGAACATGTAGTGAGTAACACACAAGCATGCAAAAAATAAACAAAATAAACACACAAGTTGGCAAAATAAAAAGAAATGGGGAAAATGATTAAGGATTACAACCTTTGAAAGAAGTTTTTTCTCATAAATACATCCAAAATAGAAAATAAAAGGGGAATCGGGATTAAAGATTACATTATTTTAGAAATTCATATTCTGTTAATTACATCAAAATAGAAAAAAAAAATCCTATTCTAATAAACCTGCAAAACAAATGTTAGTTTCCACAAACATGCAAGCACACACCACATTTAAGGCAATTATATATTTTCCATTCATGATAAAGTGATTAAAATAACTAAAATAGTTAATCAAATAAGCAAATAAGGATGCTAATGAAAGCGCATGATGCAAGAATTTAAATTTTGGGATATTTTGGTATGAAATTACCATTTTTATTATAAAATAAGATTAATAAAAATAGATAAAGTATAAAATGCAAGTGAAATAATTGAAATGGTAAAAGTACTATTTCCACTATAAAAATATCAACTTTATGATAAAAATAGTAAATTTATCAAGAAAAAATATGAAAATAACAAAAATAGTCAAAATGCAAATAAAAATAATAAACTGTAGAATTAAAAAAATAAAAGTGATAAAGATATCATTCACACCATAAAAATATTAACTTTATAATAAAAATGACAAATTTTTCAACAAAAGAGATACAAATAGCAAAAAATAAAAGAAATAGCAAAAATAAAAATAAAAATAATAAAGTGCTGAATTAAAATAATAAAAAGTGATAAAAATGTCATTTTTACCATAAAAACAGTTACTTTATGATAAAAAAAAAAAAAGACAAATTTATCAACAAAAGGCATAAATACACTACAATTGACAAAAATGCAATAAAAATGATAAAATAAATAAAAATGCAGAATAAAATAAATAAAAATAATAAAGTTAACATTTTTACTATAAAAACATAAACTTTATGATACAAATGTCAACTTTGCTGTAAATGGCATAAATGGAATAAAAATAAGGAAAAATACAAGAAAAAGAATCAAAATTGAAGCAATAATATAAATAAATAAAAATTGATAAATTTGACATTTTTACCATAAAATATGAACTTTATGATAAAAAGTGACAAATTTACCATAAAAGGCATAGATGCAATAAATATAAGGAAAATATGGAAAAAATAATAATTGTAGAAATAATATAAATAAATTAAAATGGAAGAAATAAATAAATAAAATGATAAAGTTGACATTTTTACCATAAAAACATGAAATTTATGATAAAAAGTGCAAAATTTACCATAAAAAGCATAAATGCGATAAATATAAGGAAAAACATAAGAAAAATAATAAAATTACAGTAATAAATATAAATAAATAAAAATAACAGAAATAAGTAAATAAAAAATGATAAAGTTGGCATTTTACCATAAAAACATGAACTTTATGATAAAAAGTGCCAAATTTACCATAAAAGGCATAAATGTAAGAAAAATAAGAAAAATACTGAAAAAAAAATAATAAGGATTGCATAAATAATAATAAAATAAATAAAAATTACAGAAATTAAAATAACAAAGTAAAATGATGGAAAAACAATAATCAAAATTCTACCTTTACACCAAAATGCCCATTTTTAATATAGGAAGAAAATTATGCAAAAATGAATGCAAACACTCCTGAATTACATCCGAACTACCCACACCTTCTACATATCTTATTCTAAAACTTCATCATCACATAAAAATCATATCAAAGTAAATAATAAGAATAAAATGCAAAAAAAAATGATGGAAAATGCAATAAAATAAATAAATATGAAGAAAATGCAAAAAAAGGATGATTTTTAATAATAAAAATAATAAGGAGATCCTCATAGGGATCATGTAATTACCTTAGATGCGTACTTTGATAAAAATGTTGTTTGGTTTGGATTTAATGGTTGACAAAAATGTTGTTTGGTGTGGATTTAAAGGTCTAAATCCTAAGACAAAGATAGTGATTTTTTGTTAAGTGTTTGGTTAAGTCTCCAAGTGTGTTAGGAGTGAGAGAGAGTGAGAGAGAGTGTATGAGAAATGCCTCCAAAGTAATGGCTTTTTCTCGCACTAAATGTCTTCCTCTAAGTGTGTGCCCCTCTCCCTTCTTTCTCCTTTTCAAAAAAGAGAAAATGAATTTTTATAGGTACAGGATGCTGATCCCACAAGCTTAGTATCATGATCCCATGCTCTTGGGAGTGATCCCACACGTGTGGGATCATGGTCCTAACTAAGGACAAATGGGTCATTTTAACCCACAAGTTTGGCTCATGATCCCGTACTCACGAGCCATCATCCTAAGCTTATGGGTTGGCCCGTCCCCATGGGCTCTTCCCTCATTTTTTTTAGTCCTTTTTGGCCTACTAAATGGGTTTTTTGTGGTTTTGGGTATAGGTTTGGCATATCTTTTGTTTCTTTTAGGTTTCTTTATGGTTTTCCTAGGCTTCCACTCATTCTAAGCATGTTGAGAAGACTCCTAAAGAAGCTCCCCCCTGTTTAACTGATAAAAATCCTTCATCATCAATTTTTAGGGACTATCAAAATTTAGGTATCAACAATTACCCCTGCTTCATATGCAATGATCAAGTTGTCGCTTGTCAATGCATAAGAAGCAAGTTTTGAAAAAACACATGGAATGAAAACTTTTATGAGGGTGCTGCGTATATATTTGGCTGTTGCCAATGCACATGGAGCAATTTTAAAAATAGTGAGGTGAAAACTTTTATGAGGGTGTTGTGCATGCATTTGTCTGTTGCCAATGTATAAATAGCAATTTTAAAAATAGTGAGGTGAAAACTTTTATGAGGGTGTTGTGCATTAATTTGGCTATTGCCAATGCATAGGGAGCAAGTACAAGAAAAAAATTTTGTGATCGTTCATTACAGCCTTTACCAAGCCATAAGTGAGGACTCATTGAGGCCTTTACCAGGCTGCAAGTGAGGGTGCACTGTATATCCCTAAATAGGATTCAAGTGCCGAATTTTAAAGAAATTGGGATGTAGAGCGCACCATATAACCTAACTCAATCTTCAGATATGAGTGTTTATGTATAATTATAATGCATATGACGTCAAGATGGTGTAATTTCAGTTTTTCAAAACCATGATGCATGTAAGTTGTGTTTATATTCTTGTTGATTTATTTGTACATACCAAGGACTTCGCATCATCCTTGGCCATAACTATCTCATTTTGGTAAGATCCTTTACTATTTCTCTGAGGTTTGATCAATAACTCTTCACTAAGGATGTTTCTAGTTATCAAGTGAAAATCAAGCATTCCCTATGATTGGAAGAAGATTCACCAAATGAGGTCACTAGGTAACTGTGACATATAAAGTAACCCTTGATATCACATCATCCCCTTTGGAGGTAAATGTTTGATCATACTTCTTTCTCTTCTCAGGCATTCCCTACCTTTTGTCAGTCAGCGTGAATGATGTCAAAGAGTTCTTTGAATACTCTTACTCAAGGTTTAAGCTTTAAAGTAGGTTGAGTGTGATCTTTATCATTTCTTTCCTTTTGTCTTTTCTTTTTTCATTTGAACCTCTTCCTGGGCCCAACATGATAATCATAGGCAAACTAAATGCCTCAGTCCCCAATGACTTTTCTTTTAATGGATTTTCTATCTTTTATGAGGTCGTCAAGTGTTAAATTGATTAGAGTTAATCTTCCAAGCTCCAAGTTGCTGGTTAAAGTTAGGAAGTATCAAAATTTTGATCAAGGTAAGATGGCCACTATCAAGGTTGATTGGTCCGTCTCTAATACGTGCCCCCTCTATAGTGTAGGTTCACCTCTAAGAGCACAAAAAATGATCTATGGAATGCAAGTGCGAGTGTGAATGCTTAAATGTATCGATGCACTTGAAGATTTTAAAATAGGGTGATATAGAAGACTTCCCTGACGCCTCTATGACTTGTGGGGTCACTTTTAGGCTCCTATTGTGGGTTGTTGGCTCTTAAAGGTGTCTCGGTTTAACGTTTAGACCTGGATGGTGTCTTTTAGGCCTCTCTAGAGCCTTGAAAGGTCAAAGCGCACATCATAGGAGCTTTGGCAGGCCTGAAATAAACTCGTGGGTCAATCCCACATAGGTGGGACCATAAACCCATGAGCTTAAGTTAGTGATCCCACACGCATAGGATCAAACCCATGCTAATGGTTCTAAATCAATCCCATAAAGCTGGAGCCTATAAAAGGCCTTAATTCATCCTTTTTTATCATTCTTACATTCTTTTTCTCTCTCTTCTCTTTTAGGATTCTCTAGACTTCTTTAGGCTTTATTCACTTTCATATACAAATACAAGGAGGTGGTGAAGATGCTTTTGGGGATGTCCCCCCAGATCTCGAGATCGACTTAGATGAGTTAGGTATATATACTCCAGAGGGTCAAGCAACAGGCAGCGCTACTCGTCAAAAGCCTATAGTGACTCACTGTACGAGACACAAGGTGACATAGGGCCACAAGATTCCTCTAGTCTTAAACCTTAAGGAGCATGTTTGGACGCTCCATCATTAGTGGGTAAGTAGTCTTTTTTTTTTTTTGCATGTCTTGATGTGATCTAAGGTTCCTCTACTCTACCTTTGAATATTGTAATTCTTTAGGTTTTATACTAGAACCTTGTTACTTAGCTTTAGCTTTATACATGTTGGTATCAATTACCTACAAATGACAAGTACAAGAATGATTAGTGTCTGGAATCACAGATAAGAAGAATTTTTTTAACAAAAATTTATTTTACTGTTAACTTTCCTTTTAGGCTATCGTGACTCCATTGGTGCTTCCTAATAGCTTCACTTGAGCTAAAAGGCTTTTCCAAAGGTTGTCTCAAGAGGTGCGAGACCTGGTGTGTGGCCTTAATTTCAATAAATTATTGGATGAACTGTTGGATGGCCTTAAGACATTGAGGAGTTAGCATGCCACTATGACTACTCTGATTAAGAGGTTGTCAAACTGCACTTTCGATTCAGAGAGATGATGATCATGCCCCTCTACTTCATTGCCACTATGGGGTTTTCATTTTCTAGTCAGTGCATTCCATTCGAGGTTCTTAATGTTCTGACGGCATTGTGTACTTAGTTGTTCAGTTGCAACTCCAAGTTCAGAGTTAGCAGAGGTGGCCTGATTTCATACAATCATCTTTGGTGAGCATGTGAGGTAGAAGCTAGACCATTAGGTGCCGAGCAATGAGCTATGTGCTTTGTCTTTTATCTGATGAGCAGCATGGTGTTTCCTAACATAAATAACACTTATGGTTTGTGGTTGCTTCCCCTCCTTCAAAATCTTGATGCTCTGAGGGAGTATGACGAGGCTTTCTTACTTTTGGCTATCTTCTTCACAGACTAGACAACACGTGTAGGGACAACTCTTGAATCTACGATGTGTTTTTAGTAGTTGATGTGACTTATTTCTATCTCTTTCTATTCTTTATATGGATTGGTTATTTATAACTTGATTTTTTCTATAAATCTAGGCCTTCAAGTTTCACATCCTAACACCTCATGGTATGGTTGTCAGGTTGTAAGAGGGATTTTAGCACTTTCCTATCTGGACTACGTAAAACTAAAGAGGTGTTGCATAGACTTTAAAGGCCGCTCATACTACTCTTACAGAGCTCACCTTTGATAGGGTTAGCCATTGCCTTCGATAAGGGTATCATCGACTGGCATAGAGGGCCTACTCTACATTGAGTTCCTCATGATCCTCCCCTTAACATGTTCTCAAGGGAGCATTAGTCGGGACTAATCATTAACTACATTAGGAGCCATAGGGAGTGTCCTACGTAGAGAGCCTTATCCCTCGACTGATTTACAGTGCTATTAGAGGTCTTATGCAGGCTCCTCTTGCTTTGTCTACTGGCACTTCTTTCTCTTCTACGCATCAAGTACGTCTTATTCTTCATTTAATGCTTCTTCACACTGGATATTATTTTTTTTCTTTTTGTTCTGACCTTCTCTTTTCTATATTTAATAGCCTTATTTGAAGAGGGCTCAAGGCATGAGTGCTACGAAGAGCTCTGTTGGGACAGAGGTTGCTAGCATTGATAGTAGTGTCCCTCATGAGGCTGCTCAAATGGTTTCTGGAATTGCTACACTGCCTTTGCTTCCGATGGTTAGGGAGTATAGCCTCTATGGTGGAGTGGTGATTTACATGGTTCTTGCATCAACTGAGCCTATGGCCTTTGTCTTAAAGAACACTAGCCACGTGAGTTTTTATCTTTACTACTCTAGTACTTTTGGCATGTCATTCATTGACTACTTTTATTTATAGGTTTTGTAGGAGATGGCTGACTACTAGTACCAGTGTGCTTCAAGCCTAATGAACTATCATGTTTGTTATTTTATGGAAACTAATGTGAGTATTTCTTTATTTTTTCCTATACCTATCTAATCATATTGTAATATATGTATACATGTATGTCATGATTGTATACTAATGTATGTATGTTTATGATGCAGCGTGAGTATATGAGGATGATACGAGAGCACAATGAGGGGCTTCGTCAATAGGAGGTGACTCATCAACAAGAGGCAACTCGTCAGCAGGAGACCACTTATTACCAGAGTAAGATTTAGAGGTTACGGACTGAGTTAGACGAGCTGAGAGTCCATGGCATGAGACCTAACACAAGTGGACCTACAGATGAGGATGATGACTATAACGACGACAATGATGAGGATAAGGATGAGTCTTGATCTCCCCTATCACCCTCTTCTCTTTTTTTGAATGTATTCAAGATGATTTGTTTAGATATTTTAAGATGTGCCTTAACCACTTTTATTTTTATGATGGTTATGATGTCTTTTAATTTTCTAATGCTTTACTTTGTTTTACTCGATCCATTTAAAAAAATAAAAAAGAAAAGGAAATATTACATCAAAGAAAGATATAAACTCTAAGATGAAAATTTTGCTTATGCATGTGGCAAATATTGATTCAGGCATATTTACTTCTTAACATGTGCAGTTTTAACAATCTTTCTCATTCACATTAAGTAACATTTATCATGAGCATGGTTGCAAATCAAAAATTTCAAAGTGATAGTACCTCTATCCTTAATTAACCTTTCAGTTTTTCTAATTAAGTATTTTACCTCTCATCATAATTTTCTTTTCTTTTTTTCTCTTTTTTTTTTTTTAAGTAGTGTCATTTTAGACAATCGACATTAACCCATTCTGAGAATTCATTCATGTCAACATCAATCAACTTAATTGCACCTTTTAAAAGAATAGTCTTAACCAAATAAAGCCCTTCCCAATTAGGTCTGAAGTTCCCTCTTAGATCTGGTGCATTCTGCTTAGCTTGCCTTAATACCGAGTCTCTGACTTTGATGTCATGTTTCCTCACTTTCTTATCAAAATACCTTGCAATTCTTCTTTAGTAGAGATAAATGTGTTAGAATGCTTTTAATCTCTCATTGTCAATCAAATTCAACTATGTTAGTCTTTGTTACACCCATTTTGCCTCATCTAAGTTAGCTTCAGTTATCATTTGCAGCAATTTCATTTCCACTTTAATCGGTAGTATAGCTTCTGTTCTATATACCAATGAGAAAGGAGTTGCCCTTATACACATTCTCATTATCATGTGATACCCCAAAAAGCAAATGGTAACTTGTTAGCCTAGTCATGGTGTGTTTCAATCATCTTTAAAAGGATCTTATTAATGTTCCTTTTTGTTGCCTCTACTGCCGCATTGGCTTGTGGTCTGTAAGATGATGACTTGTAGTGCTTTTCCTTGTACTTATCAAGCAGTGCCCATACTTCTCCTTGAAACTTTACTCCATTATCTAGAAACTTCACTACCTACTTTGCCTTTAGTTTGGCAATTAATTTGGCTTCTACCCATTTTATGTAGTAATCAATTTTTACTAAGATGTATCTGTGTCCATTAGAAATTGTAAAATGAATCTCTCCTATGATGTCGAGTCCCCATACTAAGAATGGCCAAGGAGAGGACATGGTATATAATTTTGAATATGAAAGTTGGTTGATATCTCCATGAATCTAACATTTGTGTCATCTCTTGATGAACTTAACACAATCTTCAATTATCATCATCCAGAATAGCCCTTGTCTTACTATTTTCTTAGTTAGCATTAAACCATTCATGTGCAGACCACAAACCCCTTAATGAATGTCTATCATTACCTTTTATGCTTCATTTTCATCTAAATAATGTAGTTGTATCCCATTCGAAGTCCTCTTTTATAAAGTGTCATGGTGGAGAATGAACTTTGTTGCCAATTTTCTAATGATTGTCCTATGTTTCTCACTTGCACCTACAGGGTATTCATGCTTGTTTAAGTGCTACTATATATCATAGAACTAAGGTTTTTGATTTGTTTTTATCTCCGTTACTTTCATAGTCTTGTGACATGGTTGATTAGACTTCAGTAGTACAAGCAGCTTGTAATTCTAGATCGAGTCTCTAGAAGTTAAGTTAGATTCATCCTAATTTTTTTTATTGTGATTTGATTGTTTAGTTGTGCCGAGACCGAGGCCTAGTGGACCAGGCCCATCGGACCCGTCTCGTGGAGCACACAACTGTGAGTTGTTATTTTATATATGTGTGCATTTAGATTGCATGTTTTAGAAATATATGTTTTAATTGCATGATTTATGCATAAACTGCTTTAGTAAATGATTAGTATATTTTAGGTGTATTTTTAGTATATTTTTGATATACTTTGAAATAAATGCATGTTTTGCTCTTGATTTATACCTAAATTATTTTAAGTATATATATATATGGTTTATTTTTGGTTTATTTTATAATTGAACTGAATTTATTTGACATATATATACTCGAAATATACTTAGTTTATTTTAGGTATATTTCTAGTATATGTATGGTTTATATTTCCATTTAGATTAATATCATGCATCCTTTATTTTCTTGAATGTATGTTTTATATATATAAATGAAGGATTTCGATAGAACGTGCTTCTTAGTGGGCAATACTAGGACCAAGTACATACCGGTACGACAGTAGATTCTAGGTTAAATTACTAACCTACTGGCAGATTATGACTTGTTGATTGATCTAATTGATGTGAGATGTGATTTGAGAGTGTGATTGCTGGAGCTCGGTTGACCAAGTGTCTCGGGGCCAATCACACTGACAGTCAGACTATTGGAGCTCAGCTGACTTAGTGTCTCGGGGCCAGTCTACTGTCCAAATGGAATAAGTGAATTTATTTAGAATAAGTGAGCCTGTATGGCTAGAGTGTTGTCTATTACTACTTAAGGTTGCGATCATTTAGGGTTCTATTTGATCCTTCATAAACTGATATTTTTCAGTATTATATATAAAGTGATTTCAACATCTGTGTATATTTGCCTGTATATATATTTATTATATATATTCTACTGAGTGTCTGCATTTGACATTTAGTTATGCATGTATATATATTATAATAATTCACTTAGTGAGGTCTAACTCCCCTCTGTTGATATTTTTCAGGAGAGTCTTCATCTTCAGACCTCAACAGTAAACCTGTCCGCCTGATTTCTTCCGCTCCGGCTTTATTATGTAAACTGCTTACTTGAGTTTATTTTGTATTCTAGACACTGCAATAGTGGTTGTATTTTAATCTGTCGTGAGCTATATTTATATTTATGCATGTATGAGATTTAAATTTTAGAATGTTAAACTAAAAATTTGTACTTAAAGATTTTATTATATATATGAGATGGAATTTATGTTATTAAAATGAGTTGAGGAATTATTATTTTTGTACTTAAGATTTAATTTCTGCTGCACAAATAATTTTTATTTATTATATTATATTGCATGCTTTTATTTTTAAGGCTTGCTATGGGTTCTGGATTCGAAATAATTTCTGTTCCCTAGCGCCGATCATGGCCCCCTGTTTTGGGACGTGACAATTTCAACTGCTGCAAATGTTCTAAGAATGGCTTTAGGTATGGCTCCTTCAAATCCCACTCGTCAATTACCTGATTAATCACTAACATTGAGTCTCCCAAAACTTCCACTTCTATAACCTTTAAAGCCAACAGTGCCTCCATTCCCATCACACATGCTTTATACTCTATTTCATTATTTATAACCTAGAATGTTAGTTTTTTTGCTATCGGGATAACTTCATTCTATGACGTCAATAATATTTATAGATGGTAAGGTTTAGTGTGTGTTCAAGATTTTAGTAACTGCTACACTATTTGAGCTCAAGGCTCTAAAGAACACACTACTATATCATAAAGACATAGCGTGGGGATGAGAAGTCACCATCTAGGGTAATAACTAGGACAAATCGAAAGTGGTGGTACTCGATTCTCAAAAAGAAAAGTAGCACCACAACTAGGAGATTCTAGATACTGAATACTAATATCTTTTATTCTTGTGTTTGTTTAGAATTACTTTATTAATTACTAAATTATTCCCTATTTATATGCAATTTCATTTAAACCCTAATTTAGCATACATCTAACTTCAAGGCAACTAGTCATAAAAAAGCATACAAATAATGCATTCATAAAACACAACGTCCCTAAATTAGTTTAAACTATATTAATTTTAATTAGGTTAGCTAAGTCTATATTTTTATTCATTTATTTTCTTTTGATTCATGTAGATTGTAATAGCCCCAATAGTGGGAAATATAATGAGATCTTTATATTTCTGCACTTCAAAAATGATTATTCATTTGGTAAACCTTAATAAAATCAATTATGGAAATAGATTAGTTTTTAGGTTGCATGAAATCAAATTAGATTTTTAGAAGAAATAATTTAATTACTTGTTTGATCTTTTTTACTTGATTATTTTAGTATTTTTTATGTTTTTGGGCTTGTTTGTTTATTTTTTTGTGTTTTGGGCCCCAAACCCATGTTTAGGATTAACCTATTTAAAATAGGCATTTAGTGGATTGTTATATCATGGACCCCTATTCATATTACAATATGAACTAATAGCCATTGCACATGCAAAATCAAAAATGCGCGCATCTTTTTTTTTTTCCGTCAACGTCTCTTTTTTCATGCAGATTCATTAACCTTTACCTGCAAGTGAAGATCAATGAGTCTGCAATATGTTCATTTACCTTTACCTAAATGTTCATTAATCTTCATTTGAAAATTCATTGATCTTCTCCTATAGATTCATGCCCATTTACAAAGCCAAAACCCAAAACATCAAAACAAAAAATTAATTATACCATCTCTAACTCACTTCATCACCACTATTTATTGATAGAGACAATAATAGGCATACAAAAGCTAAAAAAACTATTCAAATCAACTTGACTATACAATTCAAAATGAAAAAGAAAGAAAAATAAAAATCTAACCCATGACCTTCTCTACCTATCACTATGATCTTCTATCAAAAGAAGAAGTGTGGTGATGATTTTAATTATGTAAAGGAGAAAAAAATGCAAAGAGAGTGCATTAGACCAGGGGTTAAACTTTTTGTTAAATTTTATTTTAATTAGTTAATTTCTCTTTATACTTGTAGTAATTAATAGGTTAATTGATCAAAATATTTAAGTTCATTGATCTTCACTTATATGTTCATGAAAATCAATGAATTTCCAGGTCAAAATCAATGAGTTTGTTGCAAGTTCATTAACCTTTGCCTATAGGTTCAAATGAACATGCAGGTCAAGATCAATCAATTTTGCAGTAGGTTCACAGACCTTCACTGTAGGTTCACATTCAATTTAATCTCTATTTAATAATATATAACCTTTTGATCAATAACACATGAATCTTTCCATTATAACTAATGAATTTATATGCACAAACTAAACAAATACAACAAAATAATTTGTAATCAAAATTCAATCTAAAAAATAAAAAAAGAAGAAGAAAAAGAAAAAGAATGAGCAGTTGTTAAATTTCAAAAGAACATATGTGTAACTTTCACAAATATTCCTTGGTTTTGAAGTATTTGAGAGACAATCTTCTCCCTGGTTTTAAAGCATTTGATAGCCACTGATCCAAAAAAAAATAAAGTGCAGAAAATAGAAGGTAGGAATCATGACCGAAGAAAAGGAAAAGTCAGAAAAAGAAAAAAAGAAGAGTCTCGTGAATGGAGAAGAGAAGAGAGTAGAATGATAATGACTGAAGAAGAGAAGAGAAGAGAAAAGAGCAGAGTGTTAAAAAAAAAAAGAGAAAATAAGCATTAAAATAAAATGAGAGAAAGTGTTAAAATAAAACATTCACACGTGCAATGGACTCTTAGTTCATAATGTAATATGGACAAAGGGTTCATGATATAACTTGCGGCTTTTAGGTTTTATAAAACTTTAAAATCAATTTAAGCCCATTTTAGGTTAATTTAGACTTAGGCCCATTCTAGTTTAATTTAAATTAATTTAGACTTAGCTCAGCTCATAAAGCTTTTTTTATTATTATAAATAGACTTAGGCCTACTTTTCTTTTAAATTTAAATTAATTAGAACTAGGCCTATTTATTCAAACCCAATTCAATTCATTTCCATAAAATTAGTAGATTTAGCCTCACTTTAGATAATTAAAATAAATAGAAATAAGTTCACTAATTTAATTAAAATGTAGGCCCACTTGTAGCTCCATTTCACTTGTAAACGTTTTATGAATGCATTATTTGTATGTTTTGTCATGACTAGTTGCCTTGGAGTTAGATGTAGGCTAAATTAAGGTTTAAATGAAATTGCATGTAAATAGGGAATAATATAGAAATTAATAAGGTAATTCTAAATGAACACAAGACTAAAAAAAGTTAGTATTTCGTTCCCAGAATTTCCTGGTTGTGGTGCTAGCTTTATTTTAGAGAATTGAGTACCACCACTTTTGATTTATCCCAATTATTACCCTAGGTGGTGACTCCTTATCTCCATGCTATGTCTTTGTGATATAGTAGTGTGTTCTCTAGAGCCCTAAGCTCAAACAGTATTGCGGTTGCTAAAATCTTGGATGTGTGCTAAACCCCACCGTCTATAATATTACCCGTATTCCTAATTTAAACTGATTCATTACTCTGTCAAAGTACATCTGCCATCCTTGGATCTTGATTATTATAGTAAGTTCATCAAGAAACTCAAGCTCTATCTCTTGGTCATTTGAAACTAGGTTTAGTGCTAAAAATTCAGCCACTGCTCTTCTTTTTACTATCTTCTTAGTCAGGTATTCAACATCAAACTCTGTGAGAAACACCAACCATTTAGCCAACTTCTTAACTAGTGAAGGAGCTTCAAAAAAGTGCTTTATTGGATCTAACATCAAAACTACTTGAATCTTATAAGACTGAAAGTAGTGCCTTAACTTCTTCATTGCCCAGACCATTGCTAAATAAATATGCTTAACCTAGTTATACTTCTCCTCATAGGGTGGCATTTTCTTACTCAAATAGTATATCACATGCTCAACCCATGCTTCTTCTTCTTGAGCTAGCATAGCTTATATTATATTCCCTTCAATTGCTAAATATAGAATTAGAGGTTTTTCTATTTCTAGGGTCTCAGAATTGGAGGATTCATGAGATAGTCTTTAATTTTGTTAGAAGCAATTTGGCATCATTCATTCCATACCACCGAATGATCCTTCCTAAGTAGCTTTGAATATAGGCTCACAAACCTTAGTTAACATGGCTATGAATCTGCTAATGAACTGTAGTTTTCGTAGGAATCCATGAATCTCTTTTTTAATTTTCGGCATTAGCATTTCTCGGATTGCTTTAACCTTGTTTGGATCAACTTTAATTCCTTTCTGATGACTATATACCCTAAAATCTTCCCTGAAGTTACACCAAACACACACTTCTTAGGATTCAATCTCAAGTTATACTATCTACCCTTTGTAGAAATTTTTCCAATACAACCAAATGTTCTTCTTGAGTCTTTGATTTCACCATCATGTCATCGACATAGACTTCTACTTCCTTGTGTCATGTCATGGAATATTATCATGACCATTCTTTGATAGGTTTCACTTGCATTCTTTAAACTAAAAGGCATTACCCTGTAATAGTACGTTCCCCATTCAATAATGAAAGCAGTTTTGGCTTTGTCAATGATTGCCATCAGGATCTGATTGTATCCTAAAAACCCATCCATAAAAGAGTACATGGCGCATGCAATAGCATTATCAATTAACACATTTATATGAGGCAAAACGAAGTCATCCAGCAAACATGCTTTGATAAGATCCATGTAGTATACATAAATCCTTACTTTTCTATCCTTCTTAGGCACTGGAACCACGTTAGCTAAAAATTATGGATAATCCACCATATCTAGGAATTTGGCCTTAAATTGCTTCTCTATGTTTTCCTTTACAAATTGTGCCCATTCCAAACTCAATCTCTGTAATTTTTACTTCATTGGCTTGTGTCCCTCCCTCTTTTGTGGGAATGAAATGTTGAGCAATATCTTAGTCGATGCCAGGTATGTCGTCATATGTGCAAGCAAATACTTTTAAATATTTTCTTAATATTTTTTCTAATTCTCTCCTTTCCTTAAGGGTAACATCCTTTGAAATATGCATTATGTGAGGATTTTCATCTGTGCCCATATTAAATGATTTAGTGTTAATGGAATGAATGTCAAAAATGCTCATGTAAGGTTCAATGAAATGCTCATTATTATCATAAGATACATCACACAAGTAAGCAAAATCAGATTTCATTTCATTGCATCATACTTAAAGTTTGATACATCAAAAGATTTAGACATATTAGCAATACATAATATAAAAGAAATTAAACTGACTAAGAGAACGCATCAAGAATAGAGGATGTAATCTTCTTATAAAAGCAAGTGATCCAATCTGTCAGCTACCCATTGCTTATTGTCATCATCTGTTATGTTGTCCCATTCACTGTTGTCAAAGTGGGGGAAGACTCTCTTATGCCTAGTGGCTCAAAAATAATCAATGAACCTCTAAAGAAGTTCTTTACCTATAAAGCTTATAGGGTTTAATGGTATACATTGCTTAGCTCTGAACTACTTAGCCACCAATACTGGATAGTAGTGAGTGCATTACCTAAACCCAAATATCATCATGCAATTCACATATATTCCAACTAAGGCTATGCATCGGAAGGGTCAAGCGGGTTCAAAAGTATGGGCTTGAAAATCACTCAAGTTTGGAAGTGTTATTATGTAGGCTGAATCGATTATATTCAAAAGTGGATACATTCATATTGAAAAATTAAAATTATCGAGTTTGTTTGGATTGGCAAATTGGATTAGGCCTTTATGGGTTGGGCCTTAAAATTGAATGTTCAAAATAAAAATTAAAAGACTATAATATATTGGGTCAAGCCCATTACAAAAAAAAAGGTCTAACCCTTTACAATTACATTTCAAATTAAGGCCATTGGCCCAAAATTAACTATTTATCTATTTCTATTCATAGCCCAAAATGTAATTGGGTATTTCTAATAAGCCCAAAGCTCAATTAGGGTTATCCTTATACAAAATATATAAATTGTTCTACCATTTACAAAATATACAGCAAAATAACTATGCCAAATTGAGTTTATATCAAAACTTGAGGATTTGTTGTTAAATATTTGAGTCTGCATAAACTAAAAAAGAGGTAGACTGCAATTTGTATTCATAGATTCATAAAATAATAACGACTTGAAAAAAAAGGCTAGATCAATAAAAGAATTAAAACAATAATAATAACTAACAAATAAATAACAACAAAGAAGTGAGACATAAAATCAAAATTTTCATGTCATTAGATTAATACAAGCTCAATTTTTGGCAACAAACTACAAACCATTTGCTACCTAAGAAATACACAACATTGCATTAAACCAATTATCAGATATTTTAATGGAAGCTTCATCATTTCCTCATTAAAGTCTGTAACTAACACAAACACCAAATGTTCTAATTACAATACTTAACCATACACAACAGCCACCTGAGGGTTTATATCAAAGCAATTTCAAAACTTGGCATCTGTTGGATAGATTTTAAAGATGTTACAATAGAAATAAGGCATAGTGAGTGTCAGAGACTATTATAATAGGAAATTGAAAACAAGTGCAAAAAGTGTTACTAAGTGCTAATGGTTAGCAAAATTCTTCGTGGATAGGATAGGCAGACCATGCATATAATCATGTTGTAGAAGTTAATGTTCCTAGAGATCCAAAGCAAACTGGAGGGAGGTATGAGAAGAAAGAAATTGTAAGCAGTAAAAGAAATAACTAACTAACCTTTTTCAAACTCTTCTAAAGCCTTAATGCTTTCTTTAACAGCAATAAAATAATTAGGATTCTTAATCCAATCTTATACACATATTAGAGATTCAATAAGTTTCAAAGTTAAATAAATCCTAAAGGGATCAAGCACTCATCCACTGGTGCTAAAAGCATATTCAGAGATTAATGCAACTGTAGAAATTAGGATGGCCAATATATCTTGAGCCATTCTAGAAAGAACAGGGAATTTTTTTGCATTTAATCTCCACCATTTAAGAAGATTAAATTTTCCCTCTTCTTTTATATCAATAGAAGACTAAAACAAATAAGTATCAAGTTCATTCTTTCTGCTTCCACCACTACCACTCTCCAATTTTTGCTACTTAAATCTTGCTTTAAACACTGAAATGGACTTCACACTTCTATGCACATCTAATCCAAAATTTGTTTGGCTTCTACCGATATTAGAGAAAGCAATATTTGGAGCAGTAAACTCATTCACAATCATAAACTTACAGTCATTAACATAATAATCATACAATTCATATAAAGCATCTTTAAACAAGCTTCCACCAATCAACTCACCAAAGATTATGGTCAATGAAAATTGCAGATATTCTTATTTTTACTGTGGGTCTAGAACATTAGAAATAAAAAATAAAAAGTTCATTTTTTGGTGGATCTCCCTAGTATTTATCAAACTTAGATTTCATATTGAGTCCCATAGACCTCAAAAAAAGATCATCAGCAGATTTCCACTCATTAAGAACATAAAACAAATCAACAATCTCAGAGAAAAATATATTTATAGTGACATATTGAGAACCTGAGATTGTCAAAGTGATTTCATAAAAATGATGTAAGAACTTCATTAGATTATTGACACATTGCCAGTTAAGAAAATCAAGAACATTATCACCTAGGTATGTTCTTAGAGATAATTCAGTTTCTTCATAGGATTTTTCATAAATGCAAGTAGACTTTAGGATCAAGTATATTGAAATCCAATGGGTAGGCATATCAATTCATAGAGCAATCTTTGATTGAATACTAAGAAAATTAGAAAAGTCTTTGAATTTTCTTAATCTAGAAGGGGAATTCCTAATGTACATAACCACCTCCCTAACTTTTTATTATATTTGTGCTCATTTCCTTTAGGCCCTTATTCACTACCAAATTAAGAATATGAGCCACACACCTCATATGCACATATTTAACCTTAATGCTACTCAACCCCAACTCATTAATTTTTTTTTCCAAAAATGACATAGCAGAATCATTTGAAGTAGCATTATCAAGAGTAATAGTAAATACATTTTTCAAGCCCCACTCCATTAATGAGTTTTCAAGTGCCTTTGCAAGATATTCCCCCTATGTGAAGTTACAAGCATAAATGCAAGCATTTTCTTATAGAGCTTCCACTCATTGTCTAAAAAATGTGTAGTAATGCACATATAGTTGATTCTTTGGATAGATGTCTAAGAATCTATGGTCAAACACACTCAAGAAGAGTTTTTTTTCAAAAAAATTTTTAATTTCAATCTCTCTCCAACAAAGATGTTGAAGATATTCCTACTAACAGTCCACCTAAAAGGCAATTTAAAACAAGGGTATGCAGCATTCATGAAGTTCGTAAACCCTTCCCTTTTAATAAATCTAATTACCAACTCATCATAAGCTATCATTTTTGCTAAATCATTTCTAATTAAGTTCTTATCAAACTTCCATGTTCCCATAACCCTTAAATTAGACTCATTACCAGAAGCATTTGATGCAAGTTGCAAAGTTAAGAGTTGTTGCCTTTTTTACTTATCATGAGGCATTTTAGTGCATGTAAGAATATGGTTCCTAAGGGAGGATGTTCCATGTTTTTTTGATTCAGTACCAAAATTTTTAGCACAATAAATGCATCTAGCTTCTTTGACAGTCTCACATTCCTTAAGTTATTTGAAATGCTCCCAAATTGCAAATCTGGTATCAATCTGCTTCCTTTTTTTCCTGCATTCTGTACTGATGAAGCCATAAAATGTTGTTGAACAGAACCACCATTCTACTGCTGAGTTTTTTTTGTAGCTTCCACCATATTCCCAAGTTCACCAATAACAGTACTACCACTGGCATCACCCAATGTTTCCATCTACATTGAAATTAAGAAGAACAGAAAAAAATTACTAATAAATAAATTTAAATAAATTACTTGTATCTAAATTAATTAAATAAAAATCATTAATACACATTATTATTATTATGTTTTATAAATTATAATTTATAAAGAATATAAATTATTAAAATACTTACATATAAATTACAAATTAATTTTAATAAAATTAAATAATTTATATTATTTTAAATTATAATCATGTTCATCTATACTGTATATTAAATAAACCATACGAAAAAAAATTATAAAATTTTTGAACAATCATACAACTACTTGAAATCAAGATCATTAATAATTAATCTAAAAACAAATATCACAGAACCATAAATTTTTTATCTATAATAAATTTTTTTTTGAAATATTCATTTTTTCTCTCTTTCAAACAAAGATTGAAGGGTGACTAATCACAAATTATCAAATCCTTCAAACTATAGCTTCCACCTTCGCAGAATATGCAATTAATTTCTCAAATCCGCACATGAAAATACGTTACAACAAATGAAGTTAACATCTAAGCATATATACAAAAGATCTCTTTCAAAAATAACCATTTTATACTTAAAATCATAAGGAATCTATAAATTTGAGATTTGTAAATACCTTTTTTTCACCCTTCAACAATTTCACCAGAAAGAGAGAAGTAAATCAAAAAACACTTAAGGAAAACCAATATTAGTTTGGGAAATAACAACGACGTTAGGTTGTTAATCTAAAGGAAGTCATCAATATGAGAATAAAATGTGCATAGCGCAAGGCTTCCACTATTTATCTATTTCAAACGAAACATTTGATATGAAATATATTAATGAACCATATAAATATTAATAAAAGAAAATAAGTGTGGAGAGACTAGAGAGCACTGCATTACTTATGTGTGTATGTGTATAATATATATATATATATATATATATATATATAGAGCACCGCATTACTTATGTGTGTGTGTGTGTGTGTGTATTGAAAACTTCAGTAGTTCAATCGATTCAAGTGGATAAAACCTTCCACCAAACTGAAACTTCCCCCTCTCCTCAACTGAACTGCCCCTTTCTGCCTCAACCTAGCCACTCTTCTTCATCGATTTAGGTTCAGGTCAGCAACTCAATTTAGTCAGGTTATGCATAGCCCTAATTCCAATGGTCACATGCTCTAGTTTCCACCAAGGACATGACTAGGTTATCTGACTTTCTGGAATGGAATAATCCACTTTAATAATTCATCATATGTGATGTGTATAGCACTATCAGTAACTTTCTTGAGATGTCTCTCTTGATGGTGCCTAGGTTGATATTTCAACCAATTCCCAGTAAGCTTTTATAGAATGCTGAGCTTCTTTTGAAGTCGAATTTGGAGTAGTAATAGGCTTCAAATAAAGTAAGAGCATTTTTTTATCCTCATTTTATCCAAACTATAAATGGTCTCAACTAAGATCAGAGGGAAGGGCATCATTCCTTATTTAACACCTTCCATAACCTATAATATCCTATAATCCCCCAGCTCATCATAAGATATTGTGAAGTACTATAAAAAGAGGTAGCATAAAAAAAACTGTGCCTATGGTAAATTGCCTAGTCTTTTCTTGCCACAATCATTCAAGAGTTGGAGAAGGATCAATTACTTGTTTGGTATAACCAACTTATCCAATTTATATGGGCTTAAGTCAAAGAAAGCTTAACCTAGTCTTGGGTATTCCACAGTCCAATTAGTGAACACAGCCTTTTTAGTCTTAATGGGAGTTCATCTTGTAATTACACTGAACCCTTTATATAAAGGGCATAATGTAAAATTATTAAAGAAAAAACCATGCTCATTTGGATCCCAAAATGTCATTGTTGTCTTTAAAAATTAATAGTCAATGCGAACATGCTAAAATGTCTTGATGCACAACATCTCATAAGGTTCCAAGCTTTTCAAATCAGTTTTGTTGATGGTGCAAAGTATGTCCTTGGTGATGCTCAACTGAATTTGAGGTGCCTCAACTAAAGTGTCATCATCAACCAACCTTTGAATTCTCTCCCTCATTCCTCCTCAACTTTACCGGGAAGGACCTGCATCAAGGTCATCATTATTGGAGTTCAAAAAATATCCTATACTGAGATCCATATAAGGTTATACTTCTGCACAAATATGATGGTCAGAGTGGCAAGGGGATGATGCATATGTGCATGATATGTCGTGTTTTGCAAGATAAATAAGTTAGTATGTATGTACAGTATGACGATTATAACTCTACTATAATGATATGAAATGGCTGTAAGAAAATCACAGGTTATTTCATGATAAAATGTCTCCCCTAGATGTATGTATGTATGTATAGAAAAGGGAAATAAAATAAGATAAAATGAACAAACGAGGTTAGTATGAAAACTTACAAAATGAACAAACTAAACACAAACAGTCGCTCCTGCTAACCTTATTACTCCAAACGATAGAGATTTCTGTCCCAGGCAGGTTTTTGAAACACAAGTAGTCATCAGAGGATGGTTCCACTCTCTGACTAGGCTGTTTCAATTCATGTTAATTAGACTTAAAAGGTAAACTATGGAGCAATACTCAAATGTACTTAAAGTAAACATACAATGTCAATAAAAGGCCTAATCATCAGGTTACAGGTGATGCTTATAATCCATGTGCGCCTACAAGCATAGGAACTGTAGTCAGCATAAGGGATTCAAGTCTGCTTCCCCTTTATCGACATTCAGTATGGTTACTAAGGAACATGCGAGTTTCACTTGGTAGTTTATAATTCAATTCTTTTAGCATGAAAGTCCACAATTTAGTTGAATTCCTAATTTATCCACATGATCTGATAAAGATAAATGGATGATTTCTCTAGGTTCCATCATCGAAAGACATCACTATTCGCCAGTTCTTATGAACTATCCAAGCTGAGGTGCATGATTCTTGTCATTTCTTATACATTAGGCTTACATAAGGTAGGTAGGGATCACACTAGTCTAAGCATGGGCAGTTTATGAGAACTGACATAATAACAACCAATGGTGACAAATAGTAGAGATGTCATAACATTTGTAAATGTTAGATCAAATGGACAGCATTAAGACAGTGTAAGCATGCCAGAGCTAAGTATGATCCTAGGGAAGATTTCTACTGGTTTATCTAAATGAGTTGCATCAGGCTTATGATGAAGGGCTCCCTTAGTGAGAATGCCTTTATATAACTAGGGTTACGGACTCCAGTCAATGAGTCTAGCATTCTTTTACCTACTTAAGAAAAATTGTACCCCATTTTGGACTTAGGAGCTGAACCATATCACTTTAAGCCCTATAACTTTTCTTGATCGAGTAAAGGCTAAAGGTGATAATACCTATCTTTATCACCCCATGACTCGAGTGGAATCATGGTGGTAAAATCATTCAGTATTATCGAGGCATCAAGGACCAAGGGTGCACGTGGTGAGTGTAGTGAAATGCATTTATGTTGTTGTGAAGGTGAGTAAATAAGTATAATAGGAAATAATCTTTCATTCATACCCCTCAAACAAGAGATTATCCTCAATGGAGTTGCCAAAAACCTGTACGCACTGCCCACTTTCTATGAGGAATAAGGATAATAAGATTGGTGTGATATCGGGGCACACAGGCTAATGGTGACCATCTACCAATTGTTATTATTTGTAGGAGGGTCTACATGAATAGGCTTTGTACATTAGAGTTGCCACTCGATTTTAATTAAGAAAAAGTGAATTACCAAGAACTCACTTTCTTAAATAAAGATTCCGGGTTCGGGGGGTAGAAGTTACTTATCCTATTTCTTATTATCCATAACTTAATTACTCATTACTTCACCCTAATTTTGGTTTTGTGATGCATTTGTCAAGTATATTTATTAATTAATTACAACATGGGATAATTGGATTTGGCGAACAAGGATCGCAAAATAAATAAATAAGCATTCACCAATCAATTAAGCAAGTAATAATGCAAACAAGTAAACATGTAGCGAGTAGCACACAAGCATGCAAGAAATAAATAAAATAAACACACAAGTATGCAAAATAAAAAGAAACAGGGAAAGGGATTAAGGATAACAACCTTTGAAAGAAGTCTATTATAATAAATACTTCCAAAATAGAAAATAAAAGGAGAATCAGGATTAAGGATTTCATTGCTTTGGAAATTCACATTCTATTAATTACATCAAAATAGAAAAGAAAAATTCTATTCTAATTAACTTGCAAAACAAAGGTTAATTTGCACGTACATGCAAGTACACACCACATGTAAGGAAATTATATATTTTCCATTCATAATAAAGTGATTAAAATAACTAACATAGTTAAATAAATAAGCAAACAAGGATGCTAATGAAAGTGTATGATGCAAGGATTTAGGGCTTGTTTGGTTAAGTTATTGCTAATAACTGTTAGCTTATAGCTAGTAGCTCATTAATGTTATGTGTTTTATGAAATCATTTACAGTTGTTGTTGTTGTTGTGTTAAATGACTATTACAAATATTAATTAATTTTTAAAAATTTAAAATTTTACGTTTATTATAATTTATTTATTTATATTTTGAATTGTATTTCATTATACATACTAATAGTAATAAATATTTTACATCTATAATTTTTAAATATTGAAAATAATATGTTTAAATGTTGTAATAATAATAATAATAATAATAATAATAATAATAATATCTTTTGGTAAAATCTTTTGTGTTTGTGTGTGTGTGTCTATATATATATATATATATATATATATATATATATATATATATATATATATATATTTTATGCTTAAATGTAATAAAATTATATAATAATAATATAAATATAATATTTTTTTTATGTGTGTATGTATATATAAAGGAAAAAAATTAACATATAAAAATATAGCTATTAATATAAAGAGATAAGGATATTTAAGTAATTATATTTAAATAGATGAGGTTAATTATTAAATTTATTTGGATATATAAAAGCTGCTAGTGAAAAGCTTCAAATTGGAGCTTTTATGAACTGGTGTTATTTAGGTATCTAATAGCTACTAGCTTCTTTTAAAAAATATTAACCAAACAAGTTATTATAGCTGTTAGGAAGTGAAGAATATAAAACAAACACCCCCATAAAATTTGGGATATTTTTTTATGAAATTACCATTTTCATTATGAAATAAAATTAATAAAAATAGATAAAGTATAAAATGCAAGTGAAATAATTGAAATGGTAAAAGTACTCTTTCCACCATAAAAATATCAACTTTATGATAAAAATAGTAAATTTATCAAGAAAAAATATGAAAATAACAAAAATAGTCAAAATGCAAATAAAAATAATAAAATGCAGAATTAAAATAATAAAAGTGATAAAAATGTAATTCCCACCATAAAAATATTAACTTTATGATAAAAATGATAAAATTTATCAACAAAAGAGATAAAAATAGCAAAAAATAATAGAAATAGCAAAAAAATAAATAAAAATAATAAAGTGTAGAATTCAAATAATAAAAATGTCATTTTACCATAAAAACATTAATTTTATGATAAAAAAAAAAGGTAAATTTATCAACAAAAGGCATAAATGCAATAAAATTGATGAAAATGCAACAAAAAAGATAAAAATACAGAAAATGAATAAAAATGCATAATAAAATAAATAAAAATGATAAAGTTGACATTTTTACCATAAAAACATAAAGTTTATAATAAAAATGCCAACTTTGCCGTAAATGGCATAAATGGAATAAAAATAAGCAAACATACAGGAAAAAGAATAAATTGCAGCAATAATATAAATAAATAAAATGACAGAAATAAGTAAATAAAAAATGATAAAGTTGACATTTTTACCATAAAAACATGAACTTTATGATAAAAAGTGTCAAATTTACCATAAAAGACATAGATGCAATAAAAATAAGGAAAATATGGGAAAAAAAAATTAAGAATTGCAGAAATTATATAAATAAATTAAAATGACAGAAATAAATAAATAAAAAGGCTTAATACATAAATGCAAGAAAAATAGGAAAAATATGGAAAAAATAATAAGGATTGTAGAAATAATAATAAAATAAATAAAAATTACAGAAATTAAAATAACAAATTAAAATGATGCAAAAACAATAATAAAAATGCTACCTTTACACCAAAATACTCATTTTTTAATATAGTAAAAAATGATGCAAAAATAATGGAAAAATGTAAAAATGAATGCCAACGCTCCTGGATTACACCCGAACTAACCATAGCTTCTACATATCTTATTCTCAAACTTCATCATCACAAAAAAAATCACAACTTTATCACAACAAAGTAAATAATAAGAATTAAATACAAAAATGATGGAAAATGCAATAAAATAATAAAAAATAAGAAAAATGCAAAAAAAAAAAAAGATTATTTTTAATAATAAAAATAATAGGGAGATCCTTAGAAAAAATTGGGCAATTACCCTAGATACCATACTTTGACAAAAATGTGGCTTGGTTTGGATTTAATTGTCTAAATCCTAAAGACAAAGTGATTTTTGGTTAAGTGTTTGGTTAAATGAGTCTCCAAACGTATTAGGAATAAGAAAGAGAGAGTGAGAAATGCCTCCAAACAGTAATTTTTTTCTCTCACTAAATGTTTGCCTCGAAATGTGTGGCCTTCCTCTCTTCTCTCTCCCTTTTCAAGAAAGGAAAAAAATGAATTTTTATAGGTACAGGATGCTAATCCCATGAGCTTGGGATCATGATCCCACACTCTTGGGAGTGATCCCACGCACATGGGATCATGGTCCCAAGCAAGACAAATGGGTCATTTTGACCTACAAGTTTGCCTCATGATCCACACTCACAAGCTATCAACCTAAACTCATGGGTTGGCCCATCCCCATGGGCTCTTCTTTCATTTTTTTTAGTCCTTTTTAGCCTACTAATTGGGTTTTTTGCGATTTTGGGTATAGGTTTTCTATATTTTTTATTTCTTTTAGGTTTCTTTATGGTTTTTCTGGGTTTCCACTCAGTCTAAGCACGCCGAAAAGACTCTCAAAAAAGCTTCCCCCTGTTTGATTGATAGGAATCCTTTATCATTGCATTTTTTGGGAGAATTGTCAAAATATGGGTATCAACAACCATCTAATTATATCTTGGAGTGTTGTAATATTTATTTTATATATTTAGATAGGCATGTTTAGATGAACCTCTTACTAGTTTAGTCTTCAGGTAATGTCTCTCTGTCGTCACCATCATCAAATAGGGATTTTTTGGCGGGCTACGTCGAGGAGGGGTGTTACATATAATGTTTATAAAAATAAAAAAATATAGGAATTTAGTACATATAGATAAGAGTGGAGAAAGTTAAATTAAGAAAAAAAATAAAAATACTGCGAGAAAATATGAGTTTATATGTGAAAGGGCAAACGTGTGTTTTGGCTCTTAATGTTTATACCGGAGAGTACATATGTCCTTTGTACTTTTTTTTTTTTGACAATTTAAGCATAAAATTATATTTTTCCGGTGATTTAGGCCTCTCATTTAACTTGTCAAATAAACGAAGTTAACACCGTTTATATAAATGCTTATGTTGCTGTCAATGGATCAAATAGTCGTTAGCTATTTTTTTGCTCTTTCTTTTTCATTGAAATAGGTGGTATAATTATTTTAAGGGCATGTATAAAAAGATGTAGCTAACTCCTGGTTTGAAGAATTGTAATCAAGTTCTCTTGGTTTCTTATAAAAAATGTTTTTTTCTTGCATTTATTTAGTGTAAAGCATAATCAAATGAAAAAGAAAGACTTGCAACAAATTGTAAATAATTAAACATTAAAAGAATACGTATGCAAGTGAATAAAATTTGAAGAAAACAGAAAATGCTTTTATTTACTTTGTGGTTTTTTATTGTGTAACAGAAGAGAAAAGAGGAATTAATTACAAAGGTAGACAAATTCTAAGTACAGTAAAGAAAATTGCATTGCAATCAAGAGGGGAAGAAACCACCAAAGAATTATATTTGGAACTTCCCTATAGTTTTTAACCAATCCTAGCTATGTTATTATTGGCTATTCCTTGTAGTTTTTAACCAACCCATTCTCGGTTTTCGAGTAAACTCAACAATTGTTTAAAGTTTATAAGTGCAGTGTTCATAATAGCAGTAGTCGAATCACCATCATCATCAACAACAACATCAACATCATCAAAACTCCTTCCAATATCATAATAATCACCATGACTGACATTATTATTATAATAAAATTTTAATAGAAATAGAAGATATATCATCAATATTATAATTCTTATTACTATCCATTACTATAAGTATAGAGTACATGGATTCAAAAAAATTAAAATAATTAGTTGCAGAAGAAGAAACTTTTACCTTTATATTTACTCCCTATGATGCCATGTCCCCCTCATCCGTGATCTTCATCTTGCGTTGCATGAGTAAAATTTGCTTCACATGAGAATGGGCTAAATGGTTGACTTGACTCATTATCCATATATCCTCGAGCACCTATTCTCCCACCATAACCACCACCATCACAACCATCATCATCATTAGTAGATATTTTGCTCATGAAGTCACTATCAATAGATGAACTACTAGAAGAGCCTACCTTTTTAACAATGACTTGATCAGCATTAATACCAAATTCTTAAGCATGCGTTGCAACAGCAGGACACTTGGTGATAGGTTTGATGTTAGCCTTGTGAAAAGCACTTGCAAAGAATTGTGAGTGAGCCTTAAAAATTTATTGTGTAAAGGTTTAGTGTTGAGTTTTAAAAAATACTTGTAATAATCTTAGTTAATAAGGTAGGTGTTGAAAATTCTAAACAATGTTTAATTAAAGTGAATAAAATTTAAAACAAAGAATTTCTATTCATTTTTATTTTTATTATTTTGAACCTAATTTTTGGCATTTTTGTATGTTCAAAATTCATTTAAAATCAAGTATTTTTCCATTTCGATATTTTATGAATTCAATAGGAATAAAAAGGGTGAAAAAGGATTAAAAATTTTTTAAAGTTGAATAGAATATAATAAAAGTTCAGAGATGTCAAAGATTAATTATGTAAAGTTCATGAACTTTCCTTATTATTATTATTATTATTATTTGAAATCTTAAATTAAAATTAAATTAACTTTCTATGTCATTTATTCACTTTTCATTGACTTTGTTTTTCGATTAATTCTAAAATTTCCACGCAAAGCTAATACATTGGCCGTTATAGTATTATACATGCGGCCTTAATCATTTGTAATGTCTTTATATATGTAAATGCAGCTTTAAGAATAAGCAAAATTTAGCAAAGACGAAAATACTGTTCTCCGGATTAGCAGTAAATAAAAGCGAAATAAGAGGACACGTTCAGGCATTTTAAGCTCATTCCACAATGATTGCATCGTTTTATGCCAGATACAAGACCAATGTCACCAATATGCACTTGGCATGCCTTCAGCAAGGCAATGCCAATAAGTCATAATGTTGATAACATGATAAATGTGTGTAATTCCTGATCTCAAACAAACTGTAAAGGAGAAACAATCCTTTGCGCATAATTTGTAAGCTCAAGCATTAGGGAACAAAGTCACCACTGATATCAATTTCAGATTCCAAGTCAACATCCAAGCTATCAGATGTACCAGCAACAGCTTGCTCACTAATTACTCTGCCACCTTCCCCAGGTATCTTTGCCTCTTGTATGATGCCGCATTATTTCTTCAACACTTTGACTTGGTTGATTATGATATGATTCTGCATAATTTGTTTTCTCAATTTCAATGAGCTCCTTTGGCAAGTTTTTCAGAAACCAGGGGTGCTGCTTAATCTCTGGGATGGAAAATTCTCTTTAACAAAGATTGAATAGTATTAGTACATATGAATCACTGAAAAAGAATGTATATAATACACCTTATCAAATGAATTCCGCTTGTTATGTTTTCAAAGCATTCATTGACTATTAAAACATAGCATAATGCAGTAAAATTTCACTTGATGCTCCACATAGGCACTAGACAGGTCACATTAATATATTTCCAGAATAAAAAGTCTAGTTTAATTTTTTTATTTTATTTTTCCAAGGTCACATTCATAATTGAGCTCAATAGTCATATGGCTGAATGGTTATTCAATCTTAAACTGAGTCCATTGTTTCATTCAACAAGTTCTAAGAACACAAGAACAGCTCCAAGCTACCTGCATCTAAACTTTTTGCAGCATCAGTCACATATAACAGCCACCAAATTTATAATCTTTCTTCATTTTGAATTAAACCATAGAAGCCCTTCACCCATATGCATTGCTGCTTTGGTTTTGAAATCACCAAGGGGTCAATCAGAACTTTAAGCTGCTATTGTATATCAGTTATGGGGCCAAAGGGTCACATCGGACCCTTAATTTTTACCGGAAGTCTGGATTGGACCTCCATTTTTTTTTTTTTTTTTTTTTGTTCCTAACAGGAATGTTTTCTTTTAAAACTGAACTATACTTGGACATTCCCTTAAAGAACTTTTACAAAAAAAGTCCTATCAATTAAACAAAAATTTAATTTTTTAACGGTCTACTAATAAAAATTATTTAGATTAATAAATAAAGTTCATAAATTACTTATAAAAAATATATATCACCTAAATGTGAAATTTAAAAAAAAAAAATATTAAGCAAATATAACATTTTCTAAATTTTATATAGACCTAAAATTTAAAAAAAATTTACAATCAAATGATTTAATTTTGAAAAAAAAATTTCATCAAATTTATTCATTTATCTAAATAACTTTATATTACTCAACTATTATTATTCAACCATTAAAATTAAATTTTTGAATAAAATTAATGAATTTCTTATATATTTATCACTTTATTATAAAGTTCGTAAAATTTTTAAATTTATAAATTTTTAAAAAATATATATATGTAAAAATTTTACAAAAGTTGAAAACATTCAAAAAATATGTAAAAAATTATTTTGTAGGCTTAAAAATTATAACAAATTTTAAAAATTTCACAATTAGGTGATATATATTTTTTATAAATAATTTATGAGCTTTATTTATTAATCTAAATAATATTATTAGTCAACCGTTAAAAAGTAAATTTTTGTTAAATTTATAAGAATTATTTGTAAAAGTCTTGAAGGTCCAATATAATTCAGTTTTAAAAGAAAAAGTTCCTATTGGGAACCAAAAAAAAATATATGGAGGTCCAATCCAGACTTCAGGTAAAAATTAAAGGTCTAATTTGACCCTTTGGCCTGAATTATGGGATTCATTTAGCTCTTTCTATCTATATCAGGTCAAGTTCCCCTTTCTCATTTAGTCTTTGGCTATTCTGACAGTCTGTTAAAAAAAGGAATTCAAATTCATTTTGATCAATGTTTTCCAGTATTGTTTTGAAAATTAAAAATAAAATGGAACACTGAAAGTTATAAAAGTAGGGGAAAGCATTCTTATGTAACGACAAATACTTTTTTTTTTTTTTTGGGCCAAACATGTAAAGACAAAAACTTGAGCAAGTTTTCTTAAATGCTATGTGAAATTGAAGAAATCATGTAACTTTCTTTCTTTTTTTTTTCCAATGGTGGTTCCTAAGCTCTCGAGATTATTAGAAGTAAATGAGAAGATCATTGAGAAAATAAAGAACATAATACCTTTGCCGGATTGGCAACAAAAATACGCGAAAGGAGGTGCTTGCAATCTGCGGATACACGTACGTAGTCTGGTATTGAATACTGAACGCTCATTATTCTCTGTGGAAGGTAATAATAAATTTAACTTCAGTATTAATTTTATTGAAGATAGATGAAAGAAATCCAGTACCCCAAACAACAAAGTATTTGGACAGAACTAACCCCAATGGTCTTGCGGAAATTTCTAGGATCTTCAGGATCCTCAAAAGGATATGCTCCCACCAACATCACATATAATGTCACCCCACATGACCAAACATCTGCAATCTAAAACTGATAAAACATCAAATCACCAAGCAAAAATCAAAAGAGTTAATCTAGTCCAGAAATGACAGGAAACACTGCCAAATATATAACTAAGGTGAGAAACTTGACAGGAATAATAGTAAAGCAAAATGCCAGACATATCAATTAATCATATGCAACATTTTGATGCTAGAGTTTGCTTCTTCAGCAAAAAAAAAAAAAAAAAAAATGTTCAATTGCTTTCAATTTTCATCTGACTGTTGGATCATCTCTACGAACTTTCATCAGCAATTCTCTGCTAAAGTTAGCTTGTGCATCCTACCACTAACAGTTTATCATATCTAGAAAGCTGCAGTGCACAAGCAAAATGATAACTTCTAACCTTTATAGTAGAGGGAATGAAAGTAGGATCTAACTCAGTGTCATAATGAAGAGCTTCAGCTAGTTGACCATGTTATTCACAACACCCTAACTGTGTCATATTAATGAGCTTCAGCCAGATGACTATGTTAATGACAACACCCTAAAATCTGAGACAATGAACTATGCTTTGGACAATCAAGAAAATGGCTTTCACCAAAAATAGATATAAAAAATGGCAACTCTTTGGTCATGAACCTTTCATCTGAATTTTTTCTGTGTTTGGAGAGTGTTCCTCAACATATGCTTAATCATTTTGTTATTTTGCTTTTCCAACTGGTTGGTTAAATCCAGGAGATAGTAAATTATGCAAACAACAAAAACAACTCAATCTGAAAGATGATAGCCCACATGTTAATTTTTAAGAAACTTGAAATTGCACTGTTAGTGTTACCTATTGGACACAACACTGACTACAATCAGGCATAACACCCAGTATATTGTTCCAAAAGGATCCAGCATTAATTTTCTTTCCAAACCAAGAAATCCAACACACTATCCAAGATCATAATAAGACCCTACATAAGAAAAATATAGGCCTTAGACAACAAATCCTTATACATTACCACTAATTCTTCATTTTCTTGGATGATTAAACTTTTTTTTAAAGAAAGCATGTTATATACAAACTAAAACACAAAAAAGCTCCATTAGAAAACTAAAACAAGTGAAACTGAAGAGTACTTTTTAACCATGTTCAATGGCAACATAAAAGTAGGTTGCATTATAGCTATTTGAAGACAACAGTACAGCAAAGTACCTTGCCATCATATTCCTTTCGTGACAGGACCTCCGGGAGCAATGTATGCTGGTGTCCCAACTGTTGATTTGGGTTGTGAGTGCAACAGGCCTGACTGAAATTATAAAATGAAGAAATCAAAATTCAAAATCAGAATTGGAAGAATCTTAAGGGGTAGACTGCAGAAGAAAAATTACATAAGTTTACCTTGGAGTAACCAAAATCACATATTTTAAGTCGTGGTGTAGGGCTTCCATCCAAAAGTGTGTTTTCAAGTTTCAGATCCCTGTGACAGATCTCCTGCAACAAAAGCAACAAATGGCATAAGAGAATTGTACCATAGCAGAAAAAACAAACAATTTAAAATGTGAAATTTCGTATATCATACCATGGAATGACAATAGCTGACTCCAGAAATTAGTTGCTGGAAGAAAAATCTTGCCTGTGAAAAGGATTTGCCAGTTAGATATCCAGTTGTTTACTATATCTGAGGCAAAATCATAGAACAGATTAAACACTACAGCTGTACAACCTCATCTTCACTAAATCGACCAGCACTGCATATCCTTGCAAAAGTTCACCACCAGCTGCATATTCCATGACAATCGCTAAATGTGTTGGAGTTAGTAAAACCTGTTGGAAAATGATACATTAGAAAATCTGTGCATTATATTTAATTCAGAAATAGTCTTCTGTAAATTCCTTCTTGACTAATTTGACTCTTATTATTCAACCCCATGCAGGAGCGAATATCACGCACATCTACCAACATATATGAATTTATTGACAATTTATTGTCATGAGACAATTCTAGTCTTCATGCATGTCCTTTTGTTGCGGTTTAGGATCTGCACAATATGTTTGGCTTTAGGCCTATCTTAACATTCTTTTACATGACACAAGGAGGATGTCCCATACTAATAAGATGTTGCAATGTGTGAGGAATTCGCATGGCCTACACTGACACCTTGGACTCAACAAGTTTGGACCTATGTATCTAGCTCCAACTTTACATATCCAGATTGTGCAACTAAACAATGGATGAGTCATCCTGTACATATTAAAGTGTTAACTATGCAGCATATGAGATGTTGAACAGAGCCATTGCCACATGTGATGATGAGTATCCAGCTAGCATGAAGGCTCAAATCCTTGTAAAAGCCTGTTCAAGAACCAAATTAAGAGTAATAATGTCTTAAAATTCTACATCAGGGACCGAGAATATAGGAATTTAACTACGTAACATACTTTATAATTCATAGAATAATTAAGGTAAATTGAGATTCCTTAGTTTGCTAGACTTCACCGTACATTTACCCTGAATATAGAACCCATTTGTTTGCACTAGTGCGCACATGCTTATGTTAGCAGAAGTTTGCTCTTTATGTAATATGCTTTATAATTCATACATAAGCATGTGTCAAGGCTCATACAAATAATACCTGAATCAGGTAAAAATGTGAACAACAGAATCCAAAAGGCAATTATAAATAGCATTTTGATTGAGTATTGGTGAAGCACAGATAATGTAAGTGCAAAAATCAAGAACAGACAAGGTTTCCTAGGCACATAGACTAACTTATGGCTTTTTTGTCAGTATGCTCTGGTACAAAATATATAATGTCTATACAATGTGCAGGACCCAAGGTCAATTTGAAACCTTGATTTAATTATAACAAATCTGCACCCAAACAAGATTCAATGTCATAACCATAGTAGAGTTCAAGTGAAGGCATTCCTAACGAGACCAACATGAACAAATCCTACAAGACACATAAAGAATTGGTCTCTTACCTCTTTGAACCTGACAATGTTTGGATGCCTCAAAGATCTGTGGTTGATAATTTCTCTCTGCACATTCTCATCAATCTACACCAAGAACAAATTTCCATTCATAAATTTAAAATACACAAACATTCATATTAAATGACAAAATGGTATTCATAATAGATTTTAAATACACAAACACTAAGTGACTGAACGCGCATCCATGTTCAGAAGCAAGATGGCTTATAACATCTGATTGTAAAACAAAAATCCCAAACAACACATTTAGTATTTTTCCATGACTTAACCTCAGTTGTATATCCAAGTCAAAATGACTATCATGGTAAAGAAACATAGTATGCAGAAAGTAAAATGTTAATGGTGCATATAACATATCTGAGGCTTAGACACATTATGGCACTAATGAATAATTTGCAATTTCTAGTTCAGTAACATCAGTAAATGAATTCATATTTTATTGTGCAGAGCCTGCATTCTTGCTCCTGTTTGACCATTCGTATCTATATATGCATTAGAATCTCAATTCATGGATCTTGTGGTTTCGAGAAAGAAAAGTAAGGGAATTGAACCATTGCTTCTAAGATACTCATTTATTAATTGACACCGGTTTGTGCATCACCTATGCATTATATCATTTCACATGTGAAAAATAACAAAGTTGATAGTGTCTCTTGCTTTAACTGCAGAAGAGCTTAAAAATCTGGAATAGCAAAGCAAAATTCATGTAATTGACTAAAAACAAGAAGATGGTGCCTTTAATAGTAATCTTCTAAAATAATTTTCAAACTTTTGGAGAATTAAGCTGTTCTAGAGATAAGTGCAGTTAACAAGTAATGCTATAATAGCATGAAACACAAGTCACAGTCAGTGATGCATGTTGGCCCTCTGCACCTTGCTGATAATCTCAATGCATCCCTCACAGTCAGAGAAAACAAAACCTTATTTAATATGACAGCCCAAAACGTAATCTGGGCAGGCAGGCATGGCTCCACCTAACTCTCATGTTAGGCACAAAAGTAACATAATGCCAAATTCAATCAACTCATGATATTATTTAAGACATATAACTTCCTGATAAAAGGTATACATTTTGTATTCGCCAAGTTCCTAGACAATAACAGCACACCAGCCAAAATAGTTCCCAATTACCAAAAGGAAGAAAATAGAAGAAAAAAAAAAGTAGTTAGTAGCAAATTAAAAGTGGGTTAAACACATTGAGGTATATATACCAAGACAACCACGCAACACGAAAATTCACCCAAATGAAGCCCGAAATGAGTCTTGTCCAAAAATCCATAATTAATTCAGCAATCTACTTCATATTGGCAAAAGCGTATTAGATTCTAGCTAATAAATGTTGAACTCATAGACATTACACAAATACTTGAAAAAGCAACTTCGGCTCAGCCTCTAGTAAGCACTCATTTCCATTTTCCCCCAAGAAGATAAACGATTGTGACTTGCTGAATTTTGCGAAAAAAATGGAATCTTTTTACCATAATAAGCTTCAACGAAAAACACAGAACAAAGAAAACATAATCTAAATAAATCAACAATAGGATTTTAAATTGAAATTTTACCTTTTTCCCTCTTTCTATGTACTTTACAGCAACAAGCTCTTTTGACTTCTTATCCCTCACTAGCCTTGCCACTCCAAAATTTCCAGAACCAAGGTCCTTGATTGGCTCATACCTCTCCTCCATTCTCACCCACTCCAGGCACTAACCGATACAAAAAGGCGAAGAAAAAAGATACTTAAAACACACCACCCAAATGGGAAGCTACAGAAAGAAAGAGTTATGCAAGAAGAAAAAGACTTGTCTAAAAGAAAGAAGATTTGGACCAAGTATAAACAGCAAGCATCAGCCAACAAATAAACAAACAAAAAAGAAACAACCCTGAAAAATGAAGACCGACCCAAATAATATAATATGTAAAGAAAGGTTTTTTGATGCAAAAAAGAAACCTAAACAACTAAATTAAAAATAGTTTAAGCTCATAAAAAACTTAAAAAAAAAAAAAAAAAAAAAAAAAAGATGTGTAAGGGACTAATTAACTTGTAAATTCTATGTAGCTAGACGAACAATACCCAAGACAACAAAACAAAAAAGCAAAAAATGTCAACTCAGGTCACTGTCAAATGAAGGAAGTCATTGAAAGATAGGAAAATGCCGAAATTCAAGAGGACAAAACAGTACCTATAAAGAAAGAAGAGTATCTATCGAAGGGAAGAATTAGAAGACACGTTTATTTTGAAGGGTGACTTGCAAGTGCAGAAACACCCACAAATAGACCCCAGTTTACGTTATCTGACGCGGTCATATTTTTTTGAAAAAATTGCACGGTGTGCGAATTTTTCAAAATTTTCTATTTTAGCAGTTGATTTTTTTTTTTCTGGAATTGGATATTTGAATTCACTAATTTTATATCAAATAAATGGTTCTGACAGAACTAAGTAGCTTGAAAACACTATCAGCGTAAAGGGGTTCCATTTTTAAACATGCACGCACCACGTTATCAATCTCTCTCTTTGAGAATGTATTTATTAGGGTAACGGTGCACCTAATCTCCTAATGTTTACCTTAGGGAGTTTATAGGCTTTTAATGTTTTATTTTAATCCAAAAATTACAGAATTTAAAATTTTTAGAACTCGAGATCCCTGGTAATAACGACAGATGCTCTCTCTGTTGGTTACTGTTGATATAGCTAACTTTAAGTTTAAAAAAAAATTGCTTTTGACGTGGCTTACATGCAATTTCTCTTCACCACTCTTTCTAACATGTCATATTTACTTCTTCTAATACAGTAACATATATTTTGCTAACAATTAATATGTAAGAAGAGCGCACTTTGAGCCTTAACCTTTGAGAGAAGAGAAAAAAGCATATGTAATATTAGCGAAATAGGCAGAAAAAAGAATAAAGATATAAGTAGAACTAAAGACATAGCTTGGAAAGAGGAAGAAAAATTGAGGAAAAGAGCATTAGGTACTTAATCTGTCACATTAAAGAAAAGTTTGTTATTTTTCGTTTATAAATAAAAAAATTTTTCATCTATAATATATGTGTGTATTAGATTCTTCATTGGATTCTTAACTATATATTTCTTTAAGTAACTTAAACATAGCACATATGTAATAAAAAAAATTGATTTTTAATTAACTTATTTGCATAATGGAAACAACTGTTGATTTGTTATTCAACTATAGGGGACAATGGGAAGTGGGTGAGAATGACGAGTTAAAGTACATGGATAGGGAGGTCAATGTGGTACAAAACTTTGACCCAGACTATTTAAACTACGATGACATTTTATACAGATATCAAAAGACGTTAGGCTATTAAAATGCGAAAAGGATTTTTGTTTTAGAACTAGAAAACACTATAAGGGATGGTTTATTTCTTGTGCATGATAATGCTAACATTAGAAGAGTTTTATAGCATATAACATAAAATAGTTGGGTTGGGTGGGTGGAGTTATTTGTTAACCACAAAGTTAATGCCCCCTAATTTGGAAGCCAACCCCTTCAATTAAATTATAGGCCTTTTAGGGGTGATATTAGCGGGGAAAGTGAAAACAGAGTTGCTTTGGATGAGGAACAAGGGGCTACTGATGGTCCCACAGAATCAAATGCAAATGCAAGTGAATAAGCAAATGCAAATGCAAATGTGGATGGGGATGAAGATAGGGTTGTCAATGAGGGTGATCCTTTTAATTACACATATGTGCATCCTGCTGGGTATAAAAGTCAATTTAAAGAAAATGGTGAAGACCCAGATGATGAAAATTCATTTGAATCATATGAATCTATTGAGAAAGAAAACATGGTACATGATAGTGCACTGAAAGAGAGAGTTCAATATAATGGTACAAATGCACATTTCTTACTAGGGATGACATTTGCAAATGTTGTTAAGGCAAGGGATGTAGTGGCCAAATATGTTATGGCACTTAGATTGAAGTTAAAAAGCAACCCTAATGAACCCCATAGGATGCTAGTGAAGTGCACAAATGAAGAGGGTTATCCATTTCTTGTATTCATATCAAAAGATGGTGAGCACCTTAGTTTGGTAGTTAAGACATTAAATCCAAAGCATAGGTGCTACAGAGACTTTAAGCTTCCAAGTGCATCTGCTAAATATATAGCTAAACATTTCAAGAATAATATTTATAAAAATCTTGCTTTTAAGGTGGCAAACATGAAGCAAAAAGCAAAAGCAATTTTGAAGATTAATATCTCTAGTTATAAGTGTACAAGGGCTAAGAGAATCATTATTGAGGAGTTAGATGGCAGTTTTAAAATGGAGTTTGGGTACTTAGAGGCTTATGCTACGACATTGAAGAGTAGCAACCTTAGAAATAAAGTTGAGATTGAGTTGTATAAGGATGCTTTAAAAGAAGGTCGTAGGGTATTTAAGCGAATGTTCATCTGTTTTGAAGCTTGCAGGCAGGGTTGGAAATTAGGGTGCAAGCCACTTATTGACCTTGATGGATGTTTTTTTAAAGGGGTATGCAAGGGCAAGCTTCTAAGTGTAGTTGGGATTAACGAAAATGATCAAATGTTTTCGATTACTTGGGTAGTGATTGATAAAGAAAATGTTAACAATTAGAGGTGGCTTCTTTGTTGGTTAAAACAAGAGATTGAATTAGGTGATGGAAGCAAGTTCTTATTGATTTCTGATATGCAAAAGGTTAGGAATTTATAAATTCTTGTTTTCTTTATGAATGATAAATGATTGTGTGATATAGTGTGTATTATGTATTTATGTATTTAGTAACTTCAACTCAATGGAATTTGAATTTGTTTTCTATGGCATCTATAGGGTTTTAATTAATGTTGTGTTAGGCATGCTACCACAAGCCGAACATCAATGGTGTGCTAGACACATCGAAGCTAATTGGTCTAAGAGGTTAAGAGGTGGTGAGCTGAAGAAGAAGTTCTACATCTATGTTTGGAGCATATACGAAGAAGAATTTAAGGACAACCTAATCAAACTTGGAGAACTAAGCCAAAAATCTATTGAGGACCTACTAAAGTATCCTCCACACAATTGGTGTAGAGCATACTTTAGTAGTAGAAGCAAATGCTACATAGTGGATAACAACTTTGTTGAAAGTTTTAATGCTTGGATTTTAACAGCTAGGCATAAACCAATTATAAGCATGTTAGAGGACATAAGAATTCAAAAAATGAATAGGACTAAGGACAATAAAGCAGCTGTTAAAAGGTGGATCAATGATTATAGTCCAAGTTATATGGCAATGTATCAAGACAACAAGGAAAATTCATATAATTATAGGGTTGAGTTCAATAGGGATGTTGGGCACGAACTTAGTGAAAGGTCAGACAAGCATATTGTTTTCCTTTATCTATGCACTTGTAAGGCTTGAGATTTGACCAGTATACCATGTTCATATGGTATTTATGCAATGTATCACTCAAAAATGGATCTCAGGGCATTGATTTCAATATGGTACAAGAAAAGTACTTATATGGCTACTTATAAAAAATCCCTACAACTTGTTCCTAGAAAAAGATTTATGAAGTGTGAGTTATATTAGCTTATTGAACCACCACCATAGGTTAAACTCAGTGGACAGCTTAGAATGAAGAGAGTGAGAGCATCAAATGAATGTAATCCTTTAAGCAGTACCACTACATCAGGAAAATTAAGGAAAAAGGGCATCAAACAAAGGTGTGGTAGCTACAAAGGTTTAGGACACAATAGAAGGTAGTGTCCTAATAAAGGAACCAAGTAAATTTTTTATTATCTTTCAAGTTCACATGGTATTAAATTTTTTAGGTTTTTGTGTGATATGTTTTGGTGTGTTAATATTTGGTTTTATATGCTATGGTTGGATATGATATTATTGATATATGTTGTTGGTGCTTTTGAGTTTTAGTAAATGTTTTGTCCATTAAGAATGACCAAGGGATAGTAGTTCACAAAGCATCCCTTCACCATCTTCATAAGCATCACATAGTACTATTATTAATCATAGCTCTCAACCAACCTAGGGAAACACAGTGGAGAGTGCTGCACCTAAAAATAGAAGGACCTTAAGAATTGAAGGTGGGAGAGTCAATGAACGGGCAATAATTAAAGTTCTCGTAAGAGCCTTTGGTGGCCAATGCAATAGAGATCAAATGAACAAAAAATAAAAAGGACATGGATGTTATGTTAACCTTATGTAAACAGCGGGGTTTAATGCGTGCCCAAGATTTTAGCAACCATGACACTGTTTGAGCTCAAGGCTCTAAAGAACACACTAACCACTATCACAAAGACATAGCGTGGAGATGAGGAGTCACCACCTAGGGTAATAATTGGGAGAAATTGAAAATGGCGATACTTGACTCTCTAAAAGAAATCCAACACCATAACCAGGAGATTCTAGATACGGAATACCAACTACGTTCAATCTTATGTTAATTTAAAATTACTTTATGAATTACTATCTTAACCTCAATTTACATGCAATTTCATATAAACTCTTATTTAAAATAATTAACTCTAGGAAAACTAGTCATGAAAAATACATGTAAACATTGCATTCATTTAAATTCATAATCCTTAAGTTAGTCTAATCTACATTGATTTTAATTAAATGCACTTAAACTGAAGAGTTTCAATTTTATAAGGATTTTATTTCCTAAAAGTCTAGATAAATCCAAAAAATAAATTTAAGAAAATTTTTAGCCAATCAAAATTCAGGAAACACGTTTTTCTATTTTTTGTAAAAATATAAAAAACGGACGGAAAACATATAATTCTAATTGGAATTATACAATTCTGATTGAAATTATGTAATTTTGATCAGAATTACAGAATTCCAATCCCTCTTTTTTTAACTTTTAATTATAAAAAGACCCCTAAAAAAATTTAAAATTTTCAATTAGGTCTAAAAAAACATTACAGTTAGGTCCTTGAAAAACCAAAAACTCTTTTTTTTTTAAATGCATTCAAACTCTTGAGGTTTCAAACTTCAAGTTTTAAAGACCTATTTATAACATTTTCATTATTTGAGTCCTTTGTCACATCCATATTTTTTTATTCCGAAATTAGGTGTTTACACCTTAACACAAGGAAGAGTACTCTTAATGTAAGTTTTATGAAATTTTGTGCAATGGGACTTCTATGTGTTTGTGGTAGTTTTAGTGTGGTTCTAAAGTTCAAAAAACACTTGAATGAGTTGTTACTTTGGTTTTTCTTTAGCCTGGACAAACATATGCTAGGACAATTAATGAGGGTCATAGTAGCATATGTGGACCAAACTAGATAAATGACACTGATCTAGAATTGAGATATCCAATTCCTAATGAGAGAGAGCTGAGAAAAATAAAAGCTTCAAAGTCATCTACCAGTCACAGCAGTAGGAATATCAACTTCATGGGGGATGAGGTTGAGGTTCAATGTGTTGATGATCTTTCATTCAATGCACCAGGTCTAAAATGGCAGGGCAAACCAGCAATTACAAGTAGGCAGTTGCAGCAAGACAGTGAATCTTATATACAAGAGCTAAGAAAAAAATTAATGTCTGCTAACGACATGGAATTTGAGAGACATTTTGGAAGAGAATATGATACACAACCACTATAGGACATATTAGAGGCTTAGTTATTTTGTCTTTTTGCATAAAACAAACATATACTTTGGTTGTTTTTGTTCTGACTTGTTAGTATCTAATTAGCCTTGTTTTGAAGATACATGGTTTAGTGTTTTTGGTCATTTCTAGTTGTGTACAAATTCACTCTGGTAGAATGCTAAATTTGGTTAATCCTATGATTTAATACATAGGCTGAATTTGGTTTATCCTAATTATTACAATTTTTTTAAGTGAAGTTCTATAATTGAATTGTTATTATCATTATTATAAGCCAAAATATATAATGTACACAACACAGGTCTTTAATACTACAAATTCACCATTCCCATTGCATTATCAACTATAGGTAACAAAATCAGTTAAACATTATCTTTGCAAAACAGTGTGCTAGTTTCCTGCAAAATGGTTACAACAAACCTACTTAAACACACATAACAAATATAACTACTAATAAGATCCAAGACGCAACTGCAATAATATAAGCTTTTTTCATCTTTTTCCTTGCAAAGTCAATCTCTGTCATATTTTCTTTTTTCAACTTCACCAACTCCTCCCATAACTCTTTAATATTTAACTCAAAACTATATATACCTTTGCCCATTTTTTTCAACTACTTGTTCTCTGCTAGCAGCATCCGCCTCTCAAACTTAAATTCATTTAGCATACTCTTTACTCTATTAAAAATGGGTTCATCGTGCCATTGAAAAAACCAATATCCATTAAATTGCAATTTATTCCAAATAATCCATAAAATGAAGCATTGATTTTATACATTATTAAATCAAATAAGCACAAACAACTAAACTCACATTGTAATTACAACATCCATAGAACCTCCTTCCAAGGTTCTCATTTGTCCAAGATGTCCATCTTAGAGCAATTAGTCTCAATCCCCTATTTCGACACCTACAATGTCTCTTTGACTCCTCATAAGTAATTTCTATATTGCTTATTATAAGCGTGCTTACAATTGAAGAATAGGATGATGCCATTTCTCAGCATTAAGAGAGCTCAATTTTTTTAGGGTTTATGGCACAAGTTAAATTGGGAAAAAGATGAAGACATTAACTAAGATGTGGCAGGCATTCAACCACCTAAGCCACGTTAAAAGCATTTTTTTAGTTTCTTTTTTACTTAAAGTTAGCCACATTAGTAGTAGCTAATAAAGGAAGCAGCTGTCGTTATCACCAAGGGCCTCAAGTTCTAAAAATTTTAAATTCTCTACTTTTTTTGTCCAAAAAAAACATTAAAGGCCTCTTAGCTCCCTAAGGTAAACATTAGGGGCTTGGTTGCACCTTTACCCTATTTATTATTAACTTCACAACTTTAGAGGCCAAAAAGAACTTCAAAATGTTGCTTCTCAAAAAAAAAAAAACTTCCACTTTTTTAGACTTTATAGTAGCAAGACGGGGCAGCTTCATATAACCTCTTTTATTATTATTATTATTATTATTATTATTATTTAAGAAATTGGCTAAAGCATGGTATAAGTGAAAAATACTCCCTACATCTTCATACCCTTAAGAATAAAATAAGTTGTTCATTTATCTTATTCATAATAATAAAATCAGGATAGGTCTCTAGTCTACATACTAAAGGTGATGTTGATGTTGATTTATACAAGGTTTAGGCACCTGAAATTACAACTACAACCAATGATATAGAAAAATTAGATCCCACACTAGTATTCATCAGGCTAAGTATACCTTTTCTATAGTATGATATAGCCTCACTGACTTTTAACTGTCAGAGGCCAAGGTTGTTGTGTATAAAGAAAACATCAAGCTATCATATAAGTAGTGGCCCCCTGTGTCTTATAGAAGCCTTATGTTATAAGGCTTCATTAGCAAGGGTAAGGTATCGAGGTTTATGAGATTACCTTATGAGGTTACATGATGGATTCCTTATGTTAATAAGGGAGAATTCTCAAAAAAATTGTAAGGATACCTATCGAGTTTTACTCAAAAACATATATAGGGAAACCCAACATAACACAGTTCCTTTATTTTTTTTAGAAAATATTTTTATTTTTTATTTTTTAGTTTTCTTTTTTTCCTTATTTTCCATTTTCCAAAATAGAAAACAAAAAAACAAAAAAAATTAATTTTTTATTTTTTATTTCATTATTTTTCATATTCTCATAATTTTTTAACAAACTTCATTACATTAATTTTTAAATATAATAATAATTATTGTAATTCATATGATAATATTTAATCTAAAATTTATTTATTTTATAAAAAATTTAAATAATGCATATTTACTTAATTTCAATATAAAGTAATGAAACTGTAATGGTAGTGGTAGTTATAGAGGTGGCGAAAGTTATGGTGGTGGTGGAGGTTATGGTGGTGGAGGTAGTAGTGAAGGTTGGTGGAGGTGGTGGTGATGGAGGTGGAGGAGGTGGTGGTAATGGTTATTGTGGAGGTAGTTGTGATGATGGTGGTGGTGAAGGTGGAGGTGGAAGTAGAGGTAATGGTGGTGGTGGTGGTAATAGAGGTAAATAGGGTAGAGCAACAGTCGGTTCGATTGTGAAAATGGTGGAATCGAATGGTTTTAAAGAGTATAATTTATGGACCAAATCGAACCAAATAAAGTATGGTAATTGAACAGTCAGTTACCAAAAATAAGGGGGTTATTTCAGTTCAGTTATTTCAGTTATATCGGGTTCGGCTTTACATGGATTGGGCTTAAAAATTGAAAGCCCATGGATAATATTCAAAGTTCTCTTATATATGTGTTCATTAATTTGAAGTACAAAAATTTAAATTACATTTACAAAAGTGAAAGGCCTATTAACTATAATGTCATTTATAAAAAATTTCCTAGCCAAAAAAATGACCCTATAGAAATATACAAAAGCATGTCTGCAATATACAAAAAAAATTATGCAAAGAGTATATAAAAAATAATTTGCCATGCATTACACAAAAAGATTTAGCATGCATTAAGTTGAAGCAGTGTTTTGTAGTGTTGATTGGAAGAAGTCTCCTATAAGGAAAAAAAATAAAAAGAAAAATAAAGTTAGTGATAGAATTGAAAACTAATCAATAATGAAAATGTAGATATTCAAATGAGGCTTAGAATAAACATGTATCAGTCAAACCAAGAATGCAGCTACATTTCTGATAGCTAATAAAAAGTAAGCTATCAAAGAAACTTAAGCATGCACTTTGGTATTTCAGAATACATATGAGGGTGGAAGCATCATCATCATCGCCTCAAACTTGCATAACTACAGGAGCAACAAAAACACTCACACCTCAACAAATTCATAGAGTGACATTAGGTTGGTCATAATGTGTGCACAGGCACAAAGAGCAACAACAACACTAGTACCTTAACAAATATACACAGACATAACAGGCTGGTCATAATGTGTGCACAAGTAGTGCAAGTTAGAGAACATATTAAAGCAGACATGAATGTAAGCAATTAATCAGGCTAAATATGGCAGTCAAGCAATGAAGCAAAAATTCACAACATTGTAAACAAATGAAGTGAATTGAATCAATTAATAAAATTTAGTAAGAATTGTTATATTAATGTAATTAGACTACAGTTCAAGTTGAAGGGCTAATGCCTATTTATTCAGCAGCTCTGTACAAAAAAAGGTGAAATTATTAGTAGTAGTTATTGTATAATAAATATAAATCCATAAATAAATAAAAAAATTAGAGTTAAGATTACCTTTCTCAAAATTTTCCAATTCATCAATAATTTTATTAATACAAATTGGCTTATTAGTCATCCTTAGCCAATCAGAAGTATATATTAAGGCCTCAACACTCTTAGGAGTGAGATAGCTCCCAAAGGAATCCAGAACACATCCACCAATGCTAAAAGCACTTTCAGAGGCCACAGTAGAAATAAGGATAGAAAGCACATCACGTGCCATCAGAGAAAGGATAGGAAAATTTTTAAAATTAACTTTCCACCAATGTAGAATATCAAATGAATCCCTTTCATCCACAATATCCTCAAATAGAATGTTTGATCAAAGTTAAAAATTACAGATCTACATATAATCAGAATATATAACTCAAAATTAAACAAAAAAAAAACTTTTTATTTGTCAAAAAATGACATGCAATGTCTGATTTTATAAATGAGAAACAAACATAATAAAACCATAGAACATATATATACTTTAACCATTTTAGATCTCATTACTTGAATCATTAGAAAATATTTTAGAATGAGATCTCAATTTATTCGAGTTTAAGAGTGCAACAAAAAACTCGATTAAATATAGCAAATGTAAATAGGTTTCTATCACTCGATTCATTGTCATCTAACTATATAAAAGATTATAAAGATACAAGATAAATCTAGAGCAAGTGTAAGATCAAGAAAACAGGAAGAGACAGGGGGTATTTAGGGTTCTAGAGTGATGAAGATAAGAGGATTATAAAAAGATTCGAAAGAGAATGAGAGAGAAGAAGAAAGGAGACAGTGAGGTCAAGGGGAAAATTGCTAAAACATTGAAACCAAATTGAACACTAAAAACTGCTATTTCTTCCATTTGCCATCAAACTAACCATTTAAACACTCACCAACCAAGTCAATTACATATAATGGTTCAGCTCGGTTTCTTTAGTTTGGACGATTTTTGCACCCCTTAAGGTATTGGTTGAGTTGGAGGTAAAGGTAAAGGTAGTGGTGGTGGTGTCAGAGGTAGTAGTAGTGGTGGTGGTGGTGGTAGAGGTGGTAGTGGAGGTGCAAGTAGAGGCGGTAGTGGTGGTTGTGAAGGTGGTGATGGTGGTTGTGAAGGTAGTGGAGTTGGTGGTGGTGAAGGTTGTAGTGGTGGTAATGGAGATTATAGTTGTAGTAAATGTCAAAATATTAATTCAAAAATTTAGAAAACATCTTTTATTAGTTTTCTAAGGTCTTTTATAATTTGAAAAATAGTTTTCTAAATTAAAAAATGGCATAAATAAACAGTGACTCTTATTTTCCAATTTTCTTGAAAAGTTTTCTAGAAAACAGAACTTATTTTTCAAAACCAAATCAGCCCTAGATGTTGTTTATTTAATAAAATAATGGTGGAAATAGAAATTGAAATGTAGATGTTTGGTTGAATAAAATTCAATATGGAAATGAGAATAATTCCTTTATAAATGGGAATCACCAATTAATAAAAATATGTATTAAAAATTACAAAAATATGTTTTTCCCTCTCTCTCCATATGTTTTTTTCCTCTCTCCACTTTCTCTCAATTTTGGAGAGAAAATATTTGCAAAATTTAAGCTTTATTTTTTTTCTATCTTATTTTCCCCCACTATCCAAACATAGAGAAGTTATTTTCTCTCCTCATTTTCCACCTTTATTTTCCTTCCTCCCTTATTTTACCTCTTCCCGAACATAGCATTAATTTATATAGATAATTATGCAATTTGACTGTATTTGTCAAGTTATTGAAAATTTAAATCTTTTTAACATTTTAAAGATTAAAAATAATTATTTTCATATTTTTAAAATAAGAAATTATAAATTTTTTTATGTTCTAAGAAATATTTTTATTTCAAAAATTATACATGTAAAATCTTCAAATATTGTTTTTTTAAAAAACTACTTTTATGCTTTTTAATGTTGAATAGTTTATATTTTAAATCAAATGTTTAAATCATTTACAACATGGATAGTGTATGAATAAATATTTATTTTTAGTATTTTATGAGAGAAACATAAGTATTTTTTATACAATAAATTTATATGCAAAAAGCATAATATTTCTTAAAATTCTCATATTTTAATCATTATATACGTACTTTGTTTTGGAAAGAATTGATGGAAGATTTCGATTATTACACTTTTTAATTTAATGTCTAATACAATATTTTTATTGTAAATGTGAAAGCATAAAAACGAAAATATACTTTGATTTTTTTATTAATTTTTTTAATTATTATTTGGTTAATAGTGAGGTAATGCAATTTCGGCATTGATGGATTGTACAATAAGGGGCAGCCTTCCATTTTTAAATTGACTATAGTAGGATTTAAACTCTACATCTCAAGATTCAAACTGTCCTATAAGCACCCAAGAGATAGTTGAGTGTGGATGCAATAGAGGATTCCAATGATAAAAATATGTTATAAATAGGTCTCTAGATTTTGAATTTTGAATCTCAGGGCTTAATTGCAACTTTTTAAGAACTTATATGTAATGTTTTCTCTAGGGACCTAATTGAAAAGTTTTGATTCTTTCAAGGGTTATTTTGTAATTAAAAGTTAAAAAAAATACTGATAAGAATTATGGAATTCCGACTGGAAATATAGATCGTTGATTAGAATTCCACATTTTCGATCATAAATCTACAATTCTGATCGAAATTGCACAGCTTTGACCGATGTCCATTTGAATTTTTCAATTTTTTTCCTATTTTTTTGATTGGTCCAAAATTTGATAAATAAGGGATAAATGTTTGTTTTATCTAATAAATGTAGGATTATCTCTTTTTTTTATAAGATATTTTTTTTTTTGAAATTTAACCTTTTGGATTATCACAGGAGGTTACATGCTCTTCTTAAATTTTTTTTTCTTTTAATGGGGGAGGATTTTCTTCTTTTAAAAATAAAGGACAGAAGAAAAATTTTCTCTAACGTTCAAAAAAGCACATAATTAAAAAAAAAAAACCCTTTCTAAGTTTGTTTTTAGTTAGGTTCTTCGTTGTTTTACAAAAGAAGTCCTTCAAAGAAAAGCAATCAAACCTAAGAATTGAAGTCAATCTGTAGACTTATACTAACACGGTGATTCAAACAATCTCTGAGGAGCAATCAATACTATACCACATTTCATCCTTGTCGTCTTCTTTTTTTTTTTCTAATTTTATTTTTATTTTAGATTACTTTCTAACCTTTTTTTTATTGTGTTTTTTTATGTTTTTTTTATTTTGACAGTGGGATGGCTTGCCTGAAGTGATTGAATTAATTAGCACCCATGAAAATCTATGAAATGCCATGGATAAAGGTTCTACATTAATTTTACTTAGATTTTTAGATTATAGGTTTCTATGTGTTTTTTTGTCTAGTTATGTGTTTCTATGTTTAATGGTAGTTTCATCATGTTTTTAGTTTTGGGCATGTAATTATTATTGACATAGGAACTATAATAGCCCCAATCATGAGAATATAATAAAAATCTTTACTTTCTTGCACTTAAAATCAATTAGTAACTAGGTTCACTTGGTAAAATCTTAATTAAAACCAATGGTGATATTATATTAATTTTAGCCTACATGAAAATTAAATTAGGGTTAAAGACTGTAGGAATGTGTTTGTATGTTTGTTTATTTGTTTATTTGTTTTATTATTTGGGCTTTTTTTATATTTTTATTCATTTTTTGGCCTTAAGCCCATGTTAGGCATTAACCCATTGAATAAATAGGCCTTTTTAAATTGTTTGTAAGTTTTAATTAACTTTAAAATCAATTTAGGCTCATTTAGGTTAATTTATTTTAATTAAAAATTAACTTAGACTTAGCTCATCCATTAATTTAGCATTTTTAAAATAAATAGACTTAGGATCACTTTATTTAATTTAAAATAAAAGAGATATAAGCCCACTAAATTCATCCAACTCATTTTCATAAAATTAGTATATTTAAGTCAACTATCTTTATAATTAAAAATGGTGGACTTAGGCTGTCACGACCCAAAACAGGGGCCATGACCGGCGCTAGGGAACGGGAATTCTTTCAAATCTGGAACCCGTAGCAAGCCTAAAAATAAAATAAACATGCAATAATAACAATAACAATATTAAATGCAGCGGAAATAAAAATCATAAATATAATAATAACATTTTCATCACTGGATTTAAATCAAATCTCATCTCTTCACATATATATAAAATCTTTCAATACAAATCCAGTTTCAATATAATACATCTCTTTAAATAAAATACATGAAATCCCATAATTTAATTCACAACTACTGCAGTGTCTAGATTATAAAAATAAGACTCAAGTAAATAATTTACACAAAGAAGCCGGGGCGGAAGAAATCCGGCGTATCGACCTGCTACTGAGGTCTGAAGATGTTGACTCTCCTGAAAAATAGTCAACGGAGGGGAGTCAGACCTCACTGAGTGAATTACTATAATATATATACATGCATATTAAATGACAATGCATACAGTCAATAATGCATATCTAATATGTATATATACAGGCAAATTCACACAGATGCAGTAAAATCATTTTTATATATTTTATTGAAAATCACAGTTTATGAAGGATCACATAGAACCTTAGAATATCGTAACCTCGAAAACAGTGTTAGACAACACTCTAGCCACACAGGCTCATTTATTCCAAATATATCCTCTTATTCCATTTAGACAGTAGACTGGCCCCGAGACACTAAGTCAACCGAGCTCCAGCAGTCTGACTGCCAATGTGATTGGCCCCGAGACACTTGGTCAACCGAGCTCCAACAATCACACCTCCAAACCATATCTCACATATCAAATAATCATAATCAATCAATATCCACAAATAAGTTAGTAATATAGCCTAAATATTATAGGCGTACCGGTACGTACTCGGTCCTAGTGCTGCCCACTAGGTAGCACGTTCTATCGATATCCTTCAATAATAATATAAATCATTCATTCACAAAATAACTGATGCATGAATTTAATTGAAATAATAATATAAACCATATATATACCGGAAATATACCAAAAGTAAACCAGGTATATTTCGAGTATATATATGTCAAATGAATCCAATCAAATTATAAATTAAGCTAGAAATATATTTAAAAACATTTTAAATATATTTTATTTACAAAACATGTATATAATTTAATATATACCAAAAATAAACCAAAAATATACTTAAATACAAATCACATTATTTATGCATTTTAATCAAAATAAAATATATATTTCTAAATCATGCATCCTAAACATATATATATAGTATAGTAACTCACCTAGTGCGCTCCACGAGACGGGTCCGACGGGCCTGGTCCACTAGCCCTCGGTCTCGATGCAACTAAACAAGCAATAACGACAGACATTAGAATAAACCTAACAGAAATCCTAGAATTCGATCTAGAGTATTAAACACAGAATCAGAAATTAGGGTTCGACTGGATATCACGTGTTACGAGAATTCTACCGAAAATCCGGCAGAACCTTCCCTGTAAAACGGACATCTCTCTACTCAAAAGAGTAGAGCCGACCCTACAAAGAAACACACTTCGAAAAACTACACAAAGCACAATCAAAATCCCATGGTCGGACTCCAAACTACAGTCTACCGACCGGGGTCCACAAACACAGAACAATTCCAGAAATACCAAAAATATCCTTATAATAGAGAAATACATTTTATAAGTAGAAATTACATAATTAACCTTAAAACACTATAAAAACTGATAAAAACTCATTTTATTAGAAAAACCATATATTATATATATAATTGAAAATAATTTACGAAAAATAGTTTTAATTAGTTAAAAATACCAAATAATTTGTAGAAATCATTTTTATACCTTAAATAACTATTAAAACCAATTAAATTACATTTTTAGCCAATTTAGGGTAAAATTACCAAAATACCCCTATATATATAAATATACTTAAATTACTTCAAAAATTCACCAAAAATTATACAATTATCCAAAATTAATTTTCTCAACATATTTATCAATAATATCAATAATTAAACTCAATTATCCAATTAATTTCAAATAAAAACATAATTAACCCTAATTTCTCAAATTCCATAAACTTCAATAATTCAAAATAAATACTTAGAAATTCATAAAAATTCCAAATAAATTCCTATAATTCATTTCAACACCTAATTTAACCATAAAACACAATTTCATAATTTAAATAATTAATTTCCGAAAATGAGAAAATAATATTAAAATATTCAAAAATACCCAAAAATCCAAAAAATCTCCAAAAATTCATACATGAATATTAAGCTACTGGGATCAACATTTGTGAAGGGATTTTTCATGAATCAATCAATTCGAAGCTCAAAAAAAATCAAAAACCCTAATGTGACTGAATTCAAAAATTCGAAACCTAAGCAATTCTAGACCATTTAAGCTCAAACCAAAGCTAGAATCACACTCACCGGAGCTCAAGGAGAAGAAAGAGACCGGCGATGTCGAAAACGATGGCCGGAAAAGGAAGAAACGGCAGAGGGAAGAAGTTTCGGCCAAAAGGGAAAACGGGGGCTAACCGGCGCCGGGGAAGGAGCTGGGGGCAGCGGAGCAGTTGGCTGAGGAAGGTGGAGCTCCTGGCGGCACACCGATGACCGGAAATCGGAAGTTGCAGGCGGTGGTGAGGGGTGGTGGTCGGGCGCGCACGGGAAAAAGGAAAAAGAAGAAGAAGAAAAAGAAGAAGAAGAAAAAAAAAAGAAAAAGAAAGAAAAGAAAAAGAAAAAGAAAAAAAAAAGAAAAAGAAAAAGAAAAAATAAAATAAAATAATAAAATAATTTTAATAATTTAATAATAAATAAAATAATTAAATAACAATAAATAAATAAACAATTAATAAAATATTAGGGTAATATATATTAAACCCTAATTAAATAAATATTTACACACATAGGCTTTATTTAATAATTTAAAAATACGCATGAGTTCATGCAAGTCCGAAAATGTATTTAAAATAATTAATAATAAATTATTTACGTAAAAGTTTCCCCGAAAATGCAAGTCCCGGGAAAATTTTACGTAAAGCACTGTAAATAAAACACAGTATTTAAAATAGGTTTTAAATACACATCAACTCGTAAAAATATCATATATATATTCAAAATTTATTAACACTGCATATCCCGGTACAGTATAAAAATATTTAAAAACACGGGATATTACATAGGCTTACTAATCTAATTAAAATGTAGACCCATCTTTAGTTTCCATTACATTTTGTAAAAAAATGTAGATTTAGCTAACTTTAATTAAAAATTAATATATGTTAGACTAATTTAGGGACATTGCGCTCTATATGAATGCAGTTCATATATGCTATTTCATGATTAGTTATCTTGAAGTTGATGAATGTTAAATTAAGGTTTATATGAAATTTCATGTAATTAGAGAATAAGATAGCAATTAATAAACTAATTCTAAACAAACACAAAACTGAAAGAATTGGTATTCGGTATCCAGAATCTCCTGGTTATGGTGCTAACTTTCTTTTATAGAACTAAGTTATCACCACCTTCGATTTGTCTTAGTTATTACCCTGGTTGGCGACTCATAATCTCCACACTATGTTTTTGTGATATAGTAATGTGTCATTTAGAGTCCTAAGTTCAACCAGTGTCACAGTTGCTAAAATCTTAGACACGCACTAAACCCCGTTATCTATACCTCCCCTTTTAAATTCTTATAATTATTTAAAGGAATAAATGCATAAATGGTGTCTAACCTTTTTAATTTTTGCTACTTTAGTGTCTGAATTACTTTTTTTTTTTTTTGCAATTAAGTGTTTGTACTTCTAAAAAATTTATAAATTAGTGTCCCTAGAAGGTTTTCCAAGTTAAATTGTTGATGTGTCTTATTTTAAAGGAAAAATTACAAAAATATCCTTTGAACTTTTTAGTTTTTTCTATTTGAACGTCTAACTTTTTTTTTTTTGCAATAGAGTGTTTGAACTTTAAAAATACCTATCAAATCAATGCTTCTAGCTGATGAGCTAATTACTATGTGCTTATGTGGACGAATTGGCCTCCACTTGTTCAATCATCTTTCACGTCACCATCCACACATGTAATATAAAAGTAAAAATAAAAATAACACTTATAATTTGCATAAAGCTTGGATCCATTTTCTTCCTCATTGTAATCAATCCATTTAAGAGCACAGTTCCTGCTAGCCCTACAACAAAACCAACAGCTACAAAGATTGTTCCTTTGTACACAAAAGTACTGAGTCTATTCGCTAGGTTTAAACACCCAATTTTTGAATGATTTGAGTTTAGATATAACAGAAGACTTAATGATGAAAATTAACTATAAAATTAGATTGTTTTAAATCTAATTCATTGGTTTTGGACTAAATTATAAATTATTTTTAGGACTTATTTTTCAATTTTATTTAAATTTAAAGAAAAATAAAAGTATATATAAAAAATTTCAAACAAATAGATATTAATATATTTTAAAAATTATAAAATAAATTAAAAAGAAATTTTTAAAAAATAAAAGTGGGCTGAAGTCAACCAAAGTTGGCCAATTTTGCCTAAATCAATTTCAAAGTAAAAAAAAAAAAAAAAAAGGCCTAAGTGGCCAAATGTCCGCAGATAGACAATTACTTTTGGTTGGAAAAACATAATTTTAGTCGAAAGCATGAAATTACATAATTTTGATTAGAATTACATAATTTTAATTGGAATTTTACCTTTTTTTTCATTAACTTTAATTTTATTTAATTTTAATTGGTTGTTATGTAATTTTATTTGATAAATATTTATTGATATATACATATTTATCATATAAACAATAAAAAAATGTTTTTTTTTTATTATCCTATACCCAACTTAGGGTTTTTGGGTGTTGTGTTTATATATATGTGATTTTTTTCGCATAAAGAGGAGGCTCTTAGCTTTTAATTCTTTTTCTCTACATCTCTAATTTTAGCTATGAACCAAAACACTCTCTATTTTTCTTTATTTTTTTATGTTTTTTTTTTGGTTTTTTGTCACCAATCAGATAAAATAAAACTAAAATTCGTAGACAAAACAAAACCATAGGCTCTTTTACCAACAATGATAATCTCTTTTGAGTGAAATCAATATTGCATCCATTAAATCATCTCTTATTCTACCCTTTTTTTTTGTTTGATTGTTTTTTATTTTATTTTGTTTTTATTTTTATTTCACTTAGTTACTAATTCTTGTTTATTTTGTTTTCTGTGTTTGTATTTATAATTATGGATGGAGTTGCATGAACTATGGACACATATCATCAATGGAGTAAATCCATAGCCAAAGCTGTGGAATCAAGATTGCCTTTTAGTTTTCATACTTTATTTTATTTTTACATTTATTTTATTTTATGTTATTTATGTTGTATTTAGTTTTACTTTTTCAAGTAGATCATTATAATAGCCTCAATAGTGAGATAGTGATATCCTATGTATTGTGTGTTTTATTTTTTTAATTAATTGGTTAGTAAAATAAGGGTTTCAATTTGGTAATTTAATTAAAATCAATGACAAAAAAATCAAAATTAGGGTTGTTAAAATTAACTAGATTTAGGATAATAGATTAGGACTTTTATTTATTTGTTCTATTTATTTTAGGCCCATTTTGTAATTTAATTTTAATAATTAGATTGGATTTTAGGCAGAATTAATTTAATAGGTTATTTGTTTAATCAACATTAGGTCTAATTAATTAAAATATATTTTTAGGACCATAATTAATTAGATTTAGCTTAGAAATAATTTAGGTTCATTTAGTCAATTTGAACATAAGCTCACTTAGATTAATTAAAAGGAAAAATCACAAAAATATATATGTTTTTAGCTTCAATTTCATCAAAATGTCTTCTTTTTTTTTTATTATTAATTATATGAGTGCCTTTTTCTTAAGAGCACCTTTTTTTACTCCTTTTATATTCTTTTTGGTCCTTCATTTTTTTTTATTTTCTCTTCCCTTTTTTATTTATATCTATATTTTATCCTTATTTTTTATTTTCTTTTTCTCCGTTATCCTTATTTTTAAAATTTTTATTTATTTTTATTTTTTATCTATTTTTTATTTTTCTCTATTGTTTTTATTTTTTGTTATTTTTATTTTCTTTATTATTTATTTTTTTTCTTATTCTTTGTTATACTTATTTTTTTCATTTTTCTTTTATCCTTATATTTATTTTTTAATTTTTTCTCTTGTTATTTATATTTATTTTTTGCTTATTTTCTATTTTAAAATTTTCTATATTTCCTTTTTTTATTCTTAATTTTTTTGTTTTTAGTTTTTTTTTTGGGTATATATATATATAGGCTAATATTATTTTATTCATTTTATACACGGAAAATAAACTAAAATATACAAATAATAAAATAGAATTAAATGAAACATATTTTTCTAGTTTTATGCATTTGAAAAAAGATGGGTATTTAGATTCAAATTAATTGATATGCATATATCAATTATTTTTATTTATTTATTTTATTTTAATTAATTGAATACAATATATTTGAAATTTATTACGCAGGCCAACTATTTATTTGATAATTTTTTAACAATATATACTTAGTGAAATTATTATATTTAAAATTTTTTTTATGAGTATGAGATATTGTTTTCAATTTCATATATTGTTCTTACTTTTATATACTCTTTTTGAGTTTCAAATACTTAAGATTAGATACTTTTTTTTTGTATCATATATGAATAAAATTTTGAAAATATATGGATAATATTAAAAAATGTATATAATTGAACAAAGAATATGACATTTTTTTTTTTTGCATTTTTAACATATACGAATAAGATTTCTAAAATATATGGACAATATTAAAAAATGTATATAATTGAATAATGAATAAGATACTTGTTTTACATTTTGAACATATACGAATAAGATTCTGAAATTATACAAATAATATTAAAAAATGTTGAATAATAAATATGACACTTTTTTGCATGTTTAACATATACGAATAAGATTTAGAAAATATTTGGATAATATTAAAAAAAGTTGAATAATGATATGACACATGTTTTGCACTTTCAACATAATATTAAGAAAATATTCTAAATAATATCTAAAAATATAATTAATTGAATAATAAATATGTCACTTTTTTTTTTTTGCATTTTTAATAACATATTTCAACAAACAATATTAGATACATATTTTTAATTTTTAATAAACTATAACTGACAATAAACAAATGTTCAAAGGCGGGGGCATACTAAAAGAGGACCACTTCAAAAGCTACTTTATTTACTCCACCGCTCCAAAAAGAGTATGAGCACCCAAAGGACCTTTTTAATTGTATCCACACTTAGTAATATGAGAAAGGTAGGCGAATACTTGGATAAGGAAAAAAAACACATAAATAACTCAAAGATTGTTTTGATACTCATAATCTGATATGTTTATACCCAATTTCTAGAAGTTTTATCTAGCGGGTTCTCCCTAAATTTAGGTGTGGAAGTCAGCCATTCACTTTGTATAGTAATACGCTCTCAGTATAAAATAGTTAATGGTACCTCTGACTTTACGAATTGGAAATAAATAGTAGTCATAAAAATCAAAATTAGTAACATTTATTGAATGCACGCTACCTCACGATAAAGTGATGAATTATCTCGTTAATTTTTAAAATTATAATGCATTTTCTATACAATCATCTTGTTGAAACTAACTTCAATAAGTATTCAGGAATTACAAATCTAGAAGAAGATGCACCTAACATGTGAGATCAACACCATCACCACGAAGGTCCTACATAAAAGAGTTGATATATTTAAGTACACTCTAATCCCACATTAGCCACCATAAATCAAGTAGTGCCCCCATTTGCTATCAGATAATAAAAATTCAGAATCAGCCATTAAAAATCCAAAATCAGTCAACATAGGTAGTATAAAAGTTCCAAAACTAGTTAATACAAAATTTAAAAATGCATTTTCACATTGTTCTTAGATGCTGTGTGGCAGCCATATAGTATATTTTGCTAAAAATATTGTGTGGCAGCTGGGCAACACATTTCACTTCGACGCTGTGGGTAGCCAGATAGCACATTTTGATTTAACAATGTGTGGCAGTTAGACAACACATTCCATTTAAATATTGTGTGGTAGCTAGATAACACATTTTGCTTAGACGTTGCGTGGCAGCTAAATAGCATATTTCACTTTAATGCTAGATAATACATTATGCTTAGATGTTGCATGGCAACTAGATAGCACATTTCGCTTTGATTTTGCATGGCAGCTAAACAACATTTTTTGCTTAGATGTTGCATGGTAGCTAGATAGCACATTTCACTTCGATGTTGCTTAGCAACTAGACAACACATTCTGCTTAGATGTTGTATGGTAACTAGATAGCACATTATGCTTAAACACTATATGGTAGCTAAATAGCACATTGTGCTTAGATGCTACGTGGCAGTTAGAAAACACATTTTGCTTAGACATCATATGATAGCTAGACAGGACAATTCACTTATACATTGCGCAATAGCTAGACAACATAATTTGTTAGATGCTACACAGTAACTGTAGCACATTTGCTAGATGCTCCACATGACCTTATCACATTTATGTACAATTTGCTAGATGCTCCACATGATTTATAGCACAATTCGCTAGCCGCTGCACAGTAGTTATAACACTTCAAACACAATTTGCTAGATGCTCCACAGGACCTATAACATTTGCAAACATAATTTACTAGATGCTCCATAGGACCTATAGCACTTTTAAGTACAATTCGTTAGATGCTTCATAAGACCTATAGCACAACCCGCTTGACACTACACAACAGCTAAATCATCGTATATCATCAATTTAGAGTCTATAATATATATCGAGGTAAGTATCCTTACACTTTAATCTAAAAATTGAGTTCTTATTAGTTTTGTCACAATTTGTCAAGCAAACTGCAACAAAGGGGGACAACTGTGAGCACCAAATTTTTGAATTATTTAAGTTTGGATGCAACAAAAGACAGAAGACCCAATAATAAAAATTGACTATGAAATTAGATTTTTTCGATCTAATTTATTGATGTTGAACTAAATTCTAAATTATTTTTAAGACTTATTTTTAAATTTTATTTAAATTTAAAGAAATATATATATATATAATAAAATTTTCAAAAAAATAAAAAAATAGAAATAAATAAAATTTCAAAAAAAATAAAAAAGAAAATTACAAAAAATTTAAAAGTGGGTCGAAGTTGGCCAATTTTGGCCAAATGAATTTCAAAGTAAAAAAATTGGCCTAAGTGGCCACAGATGGCCATTACTTTTGCTCGAAAAACATAATTCCGAGTTGATTGAAATTATGTAAATTTCAATTGGAATCCGAAATTATATAATTTCAATTGGAATTTGACTTTTTCCAATCAACTTTTCAAATTTTTATTAATTTTAATTTTATTTAGTTTTTATGGATTGTTATTTGATAATATTTATTTATCAGATAAACAATAAAAATAACTTCTTTTTACTATTATTCTATACCCAACTTAAGGTTACATAGATGTTATGTTTAGAGCTGTGCATGGATCAGAACAGTTTGAAAATTGCAAATTCTCTAGACTCGATTTAAAAGTCGGAGAATTTAAAAATAAATTCTCCAGACCTGATCCGAAAATTTCAATCTTTGCTTCGAATTGCTCTGAGGAACAAACGGATATTTTAAAATGGTTTGAAATGAAATCAAAATTCGGAGATATATATATATATATATATATATATATATATATATATATATATATATATATATATATATATATATATATATATATATATATCCATTTTTATAAATTTTATTTTAAGTTTTATATTTTAATAATTTTATAATTTGAACATATAAGATAAGATGCAGTGTAAATTTCACTATAAAAATTTATTTTATGATTTAAACATATGTTGAAAATTAACTACAAAAAGATTTAGTTGATGAGTGTATTTTTATTTTATTTCATATAATTAATTAATTAGTATTTAAAATGTCAAATATTATACATTACATTTTAATAATAGATTGTCTAAAATAAATAATTTGAATATAATTAATTATTAAAATGGTACTAAATTTTACTTATAACACATATTATAGATTTCTAATATTATATATATATATATACCAAGGACAAAACCGAACCATCTCAAGCTGCATCGAATTGAAGATCCGAAATCGTAACCGGGATATATATATATATATATATATATATTAGAAATCTATAACATGTGTTACAAGTAAAATTTAGTACCATTTTAATAATTAATTATATTCAAATTATTTATTTTAGACAATCTATTATTAAAACTTAATGTATAATATTTGACATTTTAAATACTAATTAATTAATTATTTGAAATAAAATAAAAATATCGGAACCGGGATATATATATATATATATATATATATATATATATATATATATCTAATAAATATTTTCTAGACGGTTTGTTTTGGTGAAAGTCAAAAAGTCAATAGATATTTTCAGTTCAATTTTTTTGGACGGTTTAGGTTCTCCAAGACCTGTGCACAACCCTAGTTGTGTCTATATACACGTAAGTTTCTTTTCACAAAGGGGGAAAGCTCATGGCTTTTAATATTTTTTTTTTTTTTGCTTTTTTAATTTTAGCCGTGAGCCAAAACTCTCTCAACTCTTCTTTCTTTTTTATGTATTTTTTTTAGTTCTTTATTGTCATTCAGATCAAATAAAACTAAAACTCACATACAAAACAAAACCACATACTCTTCTATCAACGATGATAATCTCTTTTGAGGGAAATCATTACTACATCCATTAAATAATCTATTCTTCTACTCTTTTATTTTATTTTATTTTATTTTTATTTCACTTAGTTACTAATCCTTGTTTATTTTATTTTATTTTATGTGTTTGTGTTTATGATTATGGATGAAGTTGTATGAATGTGGAGTAATATCATCAATGGAGAAAATTCATATCCAAAGTCATGGAATCAATACTTGCCTTTTAGTTTGTGGTTTATTTAATTTTTGTATTTATTTTAATTTTTTTTCTTGGGTTATATTTAATTTTAATTTTCAAGTAGATCATTGTAATAGCTCCAATAGTGGGATAGTGAAATCATGTGTGTTGTGTGTTTTATTTTATTTTAATTAATTGATTAATAAAATATGTGTTTCAATTGGGCAATTTAATTAAAATCAATGACATACAAATCAAAATTAGGATTGTTAAAATTAATTAGATTTAGGAGAATAGTGTAGGGTTTTTATTTATTCATTTATTATTATTATTTATGTTTGGGCTTTTATTTATATATTCTATTTATTTTAGGCCCATTTTGTAATTTAATTTTAGTTTTAATAATTATATTAGATTTTAGGCCCAATTAATTTAGACACAATACATACAACGTCTCTCAACTTAACAATTTTTACCATTTGGATATCTGTATTTATATTTCTCCATTTAAGCACCTTAACTCACCAAAATCATAACTTATAAACCCCTCACCATCCAATATGCAAATACAAGAAGCACGTGATTTACCTGAGCCAACAGAATGGCCTGAAAGAGAAGAGATAGAGAAGATGAGCATTGAACGCAAAACCAACAACGTTGATATCCCATTATTGTTGAGGATGATTAGTAGAAAGCAGAAACATATTTTGATTAAATTATATGTTTGTAATGAAATAGGAATTAGAAAAAAAAAAAAAAGAAAAGGAGACATGGAGGAGTTAGAGAAGGAGGTTGGATGAAGGATTACATCATTAATATTCAAAATATTAATATGCATTTAATTTTAATAATACTTTTAGTTATTATTCATTTGAATATTATTTTATTTTGAAATAATTTATTAAATAAAAAATTAATAATTAGATTAATACATTTTAGTGTTAAATGTACGCAATATTTTTAAATTTTTGTAAGTAATAAAAATAATTGATAATTTAAGTATTGCAGTTAACTAGTAAAAATTACATATGTAATAGTAAAATGTAATTTATTTAGAAAAATTAAAATGTATATACTAAAATTGAAATTTTGGAACAAAATTGCCATAAATTAAAAAATGTTTGCATTTTTTTTATACAAATATATAGTTTATGTTGCAATAGGCTCCATATTAATTTTGCCATTTAGGATACCATGTTAGCACTTGTACACTCCATTTTGACCAAAATTAATTTTGGCTATAAATTTGTCAAATTGGAATATTTTTACCAAGATTTTAAAGTGGAATTTTGGATTTTTTAGACCATTAGGCCATTATTTAATTAGATATATGAACACTTTTTTATCATAATTGACAAGTTAAATAGACTTAGCTTAATTTTTAATTTTAAAAAATAATCGATAATTTTAATTTAAACTTATGTAAAAATTTAAAAATTAATTATATTTCCTATATCTTAATTTTTTATCCTAATTTATTTTTTAATATGATTATTAATTTCTCAAAAAAAATTTGATTTTAATTTTACTAATTGATATCTTACATATTTAAAAATTTGACAAATTGGACATTGACATGTGAAATCTGCAAGTGTATAGAATCGTGCAAGTAGTAAAGTAACATCATCCCACAGAGATTGCAAATTGAGTACTGTAATAATGAAGGTGTTTGTTTGTTTAGACACCAAAAAATAGTTTTTTTAAGTAAAGTAAACTAAACAATTGAAAGCTAATGTAAAAAAAATCACAAAAATGTTAGGGTTCTTAAACTCAATTCAACCTTTTTAAAGATGTAATGAATCTCTAAGTTAATTCAAACCGTAGTTCATTATGTAAGCAATCTTAAGAATCATAGACCTTCCTCTCAAACAAACCTAAGATTAATTGAATATAACTAGTTCTCCATTTTACAGCTCTTGCTAATCAAATGTTCATTATACCCAATTTAAAGCTTAGCTTATTAACACTATTAATCATCTAAGTGTCTATCAATTAAATAGATAATGAATAGGTTACTGTTTGTTTTCTCAATGAAACTTCTCTCTTAATCAAGTCTCATTGCCTATATTCAAACAAGAGGTGGCCAGTCCATTGAAGACATTAAGCAAAACAACAACCAATGAACTATGTTTACTAACTTAGATTAAATTATATTGAGCATATAGTTGAATTAATTCAAGAACCCTAACTAGAAAATCTAGCCATACATGTCGAGTAGAAGAGAAGAAGATGAATGAAGAGAAAACAAATCCATTATTACTAAATTAAAGTTGAAATAACAAAATAAAACAGAATAAGAAAACCCTTTGGAATGGAAGCTATTCTAAATAAAATAAAAGAACTAGAGAATTCTAGTTTTGATTTTTATAAAATTATGTAAAAATAAAAACTAAAGTTATTGCTCTTTCTCTAGAGTCTCCCTTTTTATAAGCCTTAGCCTCCAACATCTCTCAAATTTGTTACAATTCAAAAACCATGAAATCCCCCCAAATCTACAACTCAAAATATGAATTTGAAAGGTTGTTACAATAGTTTATAGGGCTATGCACACCCTTGTGCATGGTTGCGCAAGAACAGTCTTGTTTCTAATCTTCACTTATCTTTAAGATTTTGACTTGTGCTTCCTCCAAATCCTTATCTTGACTTGTTCAAACTTCCAAATCTTATCTTTGACTTGTGCAACACCTTCAAACCTCTATAATATATCCTTTCCTAACTCTAGCCTCTCCTTGAAGTTATTACATTTTAAAATCATCCACTCCTTTCAAATTAGCAACATAAATTTTAAAATTTAAAATTTTTTTAAGTCACATGGATGCGTGCAAATGGCACATGGCCGTGCACCTAAAATCTTCTCAAATCACCCTAAACAGGCATAGTCATGTGCACCTAAGTGCATGACTGTAAGACTTGAGACTTTAGCCCTTTAAGATGATCAAATTAACCAAATTTCCTTTATTAAAGTTGTAGATATGTGTCTAAATTTTTCATATCATTTTTAATCACCTCAATTGGACATTTGTAGCTTAAGATATCATTAACATACTTAAAGTTATGCAACTTGAAATGAAAGTTGCATATTTTGACTTCAACATAAAATTTGCACACTCAAACAAACTTGGATTTTGATAAATAAGCTTAATTCAGAAAGGTTAAGATTTCTACTTCAAATGTTTAGAGTATCACTTTCTCATTATAAGACTATAAGGATGTCAAAATCTTCCCTGCATCCTAGAGGTCAAATCAGCCCAAAAGTTAACCTACCAAAACAACATAGAAAAACATAAAATGCAACTAAAAGCTAACAAAACACTAAAAACATGTAAAAATCCTAGACTTAACAATTTTAACTAAAAACATATTAATATTCATTATTAATCTAGATTATGGACTCATAAAAATTAATTAATTAATGCTCAAAATCAAGTATTTTTTGCACTTATCAACTCCCCACACTTGAGCCTTTAGTTGTCCTCAACCAAAATATAAAAATAACCCATTCATACAAAAAATAAAAATCATTCGCTAGTTTTAACTTGACTAACTACTTTAATTTCCCATTAATATAAAGCTTAAAAATTTAAAAACTAAAATAATAATTCAGGGTGAAGGATACATAAATTACCATGCAGAGAGCAAACTTCTCTAGTGAATTAATGAAACTAAAAAATTGACATTAAAGAAAAATGAAAGTAATCTGAATTTATCCTAACCCTTAGAAAGCCTCACCCCGATACATGCAAGGTACTTAATGTAAAAAATTTTATTGAATTAGTTCTTTAAGGTTTCCTAATTACCCCTATTTTTCTTGTAGTACTCAATGTGGATACCTTTAAAGGGTCTTTTGGATACTCATACTTAGTTTAGAGCGTTGGAGTAGAATGAACTCATATTCATAAAGATTAAGCATTAGCTGACAAGCAATTCACAATGAGTGCATTTTATGCTCCATCTCATTTTCCTTTCTTTTTTTTAAGAAGAAAATAAAATACCAAGTCATGTACCAAAGTTAATCATCTTAAGAGCTAGGCTTTAATTTTAACTTACAAACACTTTTCTTTAACATTAAGTATCCAAATTCAATCACTCAATAGAAAAGTAAGCATAAAGTTCATTAAAGTTTAAAAATCCTTAACCATAATTTATTTTTCAAGCTTAAAAGATTCAAACTAAACATTAATAGGACATTATCATACTTTTTCAAGAAAACATCATATAATGAATAACATTCATCACATGAATAGGTTGCAAATTTTCAAGTGATATGCATGACAATTCCTTGTAACTTAAAACATAAAATGCATGATCCCTTTTTTTTTATCATAATCTAAACTAACATAAGAAAAAATTGACTCAAAATAAAATAAAAACTTGCATAAAATTAAACTTCCTCCCCCCACACTTAAAATCAACATTGTCCTCGATGTTGGTAAATTAAAAAAATTAGGAATTCACACAATGATTAAATTATTTTGACACTAAAGCTTACTACCCTTTTCATGTTTGACACTTATGTGACCTTAGGTTGAGTGGCTCAATCTTTAATGCTCAATTTCCTTTCAATTTACCTAAAAATAAACTGTGGGTAAATATGAATTTTAAAGAAAGAAAAATATAAAATATAATAAATAAGGTGAAAACTAAAAAAAATGTTTAAAGCTTGGTTGAGCCCCTAAAAAGTGCTTATTTAAGGTCTTTAAGCTAAACCATTGCATGCTCTATTTGCTTGGATCAGTCAAATAGGCAACTTGGTGGAAATCCTCCATTTTGCTTTTATGATACATCTTTAATTTTTATCCATTAACCTTGAACTTCTCTCCTTATTTGTTTATTAACTCAATTACTCTATAAGGAAAGACTTGAGACAATGTGAAAGGTCCTGACCATATAGTCTTGACCTTCCTTGGAAACAATCTCCACCTCGAGTTGTAAAGTAACACATAATCACCATTTTTAAAATGTTTCCTCTTTGTACTTACATCATGCCACTTCTTTTTTTTTCTCTTTATATATCTCTTTGTAACACTTATTCTCTATTCTCATTTCTTTGATCCCCTTTTTCAATGACTTCACTGATGAAACTACCTACTCCTCACTAAGTTTATTTAATATAATTGCAGGTAATGTCTCATTCTCTAATAAGAAAGAGTAACTCAAATAAGATGGGAAAGGGTTTAGGTAAAGTTTTAGTGGCTTTTTTACGGAGGCGGGTATGGGTTCTATATTTAAAGGTAATTCACATTATGTCACTGGGTTTTGATGTTTAAGTAACCCTTCTTCTTCAGATGAATGTACCTGTAAACACTTTTTTATGTCCTCCAAATCACAAGATTTTTCTAACCTCCCTTGTTAGACTTTCATTCACACAATCATCAACTACATCAAATCTCATACAATTATCCTTTTTAAATGGATGCTTTATACCTTGGTACATATCAAACTTAAAACTTTCTTCACCAACTCTCAATGTGAGAATTCCATTATACACATTAATGATGGCTTTTGTAGTGTATATAAAAGGCATACCAAGGATCAAAGGAACATTCTCATCTTCCTCAAAGTCAAGAACCATAAAATCTACCAAAAAGATGAATTTCCCTACCTTCACTAACACATTCTCCATTATGCCTTTCGGCTTCTTGATTGTTCTTTTTATAAACTATAAAAAATGTTGGAAGCCTTAGCTTCAACCTATCCAAGCTTCCTGTAAAAAGATAAATGCATCAAATTAATAAAAGCTCATGAATCACATAAAGCATTTTATAATTTTAAATTTCCTATAGAGCAAGGTATAATGAGACTCCATTGATGCTTCCTTTTCAAAGGAAGTTTATTTAAAATAATTGTACTACACTCTTTAATGAGTGTGACTGTCTTAAACTTTTACATTTTCTTTTTATTAGAAATTAGCTTTTTTAAAAACTTTACATATCTTAGCATCTGGGCTAGACATTCCATTAAAGGTATGTTGATATGTAACTTTCTAAACATTTTTAAGAACTTTGTAACTTATGGATAGTGCTCCTATTTCCTTAGCCTTTGTGGAAATGGCATTAGTGGTTTATAAGGCTTTACTTCTTTCTTTTATTCCTTAGTCTTCCCTTATACTTCCTTTTCTACTTTTATTTCAACTAGATCAATTATTTTCTCTTTATATTTTATAGTCTTTTGATCCTCCTTCTGATCCTCAACTTGAATATTCACCATTTGCTTCAGTGGTTGTAGTTCTATCCCACTTCTTAAGGTGATTACTTTCATAAATTTTATAGGATTCTTCTCTGTATTATTAATAAAAGTGCTTTGATTCCTTGTGGAAAGAGAATTGGCTACCTGTCCCATTTGCACCTCTAAATTATGAATAGAAGAAGAATAGTTCCTAAATATGAATTGATTATCTTGATGCATCTACTCAAATCTCTCTTCAAGCCTTTTAATTGCTTTATCCTGTTAATCCATCTTGGTTGCTATTATATCCATGAATTTCTTCATTTTACTTTCCAAAGAAGATGATAGAAATAAAGCTTTCTCTTATTGAAAATGAAGTTGATTTTGATAATAAGCATTTTAACCTCCAAAACGTAGGCTCCACTGATTGTTTCCTTGATTTCTCCATAAGAAATTAGGATGGTTTCTCTAACTTGTGTTATATATATTACTATGCACTACATTTGTTGTTGACCATTATTGAAGTTGCTCACATATTTGATGTTGTCTATGGATAAATTTTGCATTAATTGACCTTTGATGGTAGGATGTCCACCTTGATAGAGTTCACATAATAAAGATGAGAAAATTGCATTGACACTCATCTTATCCATCCTTTTTGTTAAAACATCCAATTTTGCTTTCACCATGGTTAAAACATCAACTTTAATTGACCCTCCTTTCCTTAATATGGCCCTCTCATTAGACCATAGGCTTTGTGTGTTAGCCATCTCCTAAAAAAGGTTTAAGGCATCTTTAGGCATCTTTGATATGGTGGTTCCTCTAACTGTTGTATTTATGATCACTCTGACTGTTGAATTAATTCTTTTGTAGAATGACTGCACCAAATCCTATAAATGAATCAACTGAGGTGGACACTACCTTTGAAGATCCTTGAATTTGTCTAAGTGCTCATAGAAGCTCTCATCTTGTCTATGATAAAAAAGATTTTATTTCATTTCTAATTTTAATTACTTTAGTTAGTGGAAAGTATTTGTTGAAGAAAGCATTGTAAAGCTCTTACCAAGTGTTAATGGAGTTGGGTGGCAAATTAGTAAACCACCTCTTAGCTCTATCCATCAATGAAAAAGGAAAAAGGATTAACCATATTGCTTTAGTCTGTACTTCGTTCATCTTGAAGGTTAATTAGTATTCTAGAAATCGGGTCATGTGACCAATTGGATTCTGTCACGACCCAAACTAGGAGTCATGACCGGCGCTAGGGAACGGGAATTCTTTCGAATCTGGAACCCATAGCAAGCCTAAGAAAATAAAATCATGCAATAATTAAATAAAAGTACGACTGAATTAAAATTTTTCTGAATCAGTATATAAAATAAATACTCTAAATCCTTTTATAAATGAATACATATTCATACAATGTTCAAATACAAATTCTCAGAGTATTTAATATCCAAACAAAACAATACACTTCCAAAAATTATAACAATACTACTGCAGTTTCTAGAATACAATTCAAAGTTTAGAATATACATTTGCATAAAATAGCTGGGACTGAAGAACACCGGCGAGGAACTCTATAACTAAGGTCTGACAATATGGGATCTCCTGAAAAAAATAATTAAAGGGGGTCAGACCTCACTGAGTGAATTATTATACTATATATACATGCAAACTAAACCATACAATCAGGCATTCTTATATATATATATGTATATACACACATTTCACACGAATGCCAAACTCTGCTTTTATAAATATACTACATGTAGAAAATGTTTGATTAAATTCATGAAGGATCCATAGAACCCTAATAATAACAACCTCAACAACCCCATCATCACTCTAGCCATGCAGGCTTACTTGATTCCAAATAGAACACTTATTCCAATTTGGACAGTAGACTGGCCCCGAGACACTAAGTCGACCGAGCTCCAGTAGTCTGGCTGTTAATGTGATTGGCCCCGAGACACTTAGTCAACCGAGCTCCAGCAATCCACTATCTATCACCTCACATCTCAATCAACCCAATAGATCATTCAATTCACTTATGGACAGTAGACTGGCCCCAAGACACTAAGTCAACCGAGCTCCAGCAACCTGACTGTCAGTGTGATTGGCCCCGCAATCACACTAACTAACATACCATTAATCTTAGTCAAATCAATTAAATCAATTATAATCATCCAATTTTAACTCTCACTCAATCCTTATCTATCGTACCGGTACGTACACGGTCCTAGTGCTGCCCACTAGATAGCACGTTCTATTTATATCCTTCACTTAGAATAAATCATTCATTCGGAAAATAATTATTGTAGAACAATATTTATAATAGTAAAACCAACCATATATATATATATATACCTAAAATATACCCAGTATATTTCAAGTATATATATATATATATATATATATATGTGTGTGTGTGTGTGTGTCAAATAAAATACGAAATAAACTAAAGATAAATCATTAATATAGTTAAAAACAATTTAAATGAGTAACAATAATATAACATGCATTATCTTAAAAATATACTTAAATATGCAAAAGATATACCCTAAGTACACAAATCATTTAATAAAACATTTATGTATAAATATTCATTTAAATGCGTGTTTGTGTTTAACATATATTCACAAATATACTAAAAATAAACCTAATTATCTAGCATGCATATATAAAAAATAAACCCTAAATATACCACTAATGTGCTAGGTTTAATTTAATAATAAAACATTTATTTATTTGGAAATAAATCAAAAATATACCAAAAATAAACTTAAAAATAATTTAACTGTAGGTTTATAATTTAACATGCAATTATTTAAGAATAAACCTAAAATCTACTGAAACTATACCTAAAGTATACTAATCATTTAATAAAATAATTATGTTTAAGTGTACATTTTAAAACATGTATACATTACTCAAATGTATTAAATCTAAACCTAATTGTTTAATGTGCATATATTAAACTAACATGCATAATTATTTAATATGCATATACATAAAAATGCAACCCTAGATATACCAAAAATATTATAATTTAAATCCCTTTTAAAACATACAATGAAAATGAAAAATTCTAAATAATGTACCCTATATGCAATGCATATATATACAGTATAATAACTCACATGTTAGCGCTCCACGAGATAAACTCGGCGGGCCTGATCCGTTAGGCCTCGGTCTCGGCGCAGCTAGATAAACAAATGACAACATGAAATCAGAATAAAGTTAACGAAAATTCTAAAGACTCGATCTAGAATTTTAGACACATAATTAGAATAGGAATTTGACCGGACATCTCATTTTACGAGAATTCTGCCGAAAATCCGGCAGAACCTCCCCTGTAAAACGGACATCTCTCTACTCAAAGAGTAGAGTCGATCCTGCAAAGAAATACACTTCGGAATAAACACAGAATTACAACCACAATCCCTAGGTCGGACTTCAAACTACAATTCACCGACCGAGGTTCACAATTCACAGAATAATTATAAAATACCAAAAATGCCCTTATATAATAAAAATACATTTTATAAATCCAAGTTAAGTAATTAACCCTAAAACATACTAAAAATCAATAAAAACCCATTTATTTAGAAAAATAGTATATTATATATAATTTGAAAATAATTTATGAAAAATAGTTTTAATTAGTTAAAAATACTAAAAATTTGCAGAAATCATTTTTATAGCTCAAATAATTATTAAAACCAATTTAATTATATTTTTAGCCAATTTAGTGTAAAATTATCAAAATACCCCTATATATATATTCACTATAAATGTTCAAAAATTCACCAAAAATTATATAATTACTCAAAAATTAATTTCTCAACATATAATTCAATAATATCAATAAATATACTCAATTAACCAATTTATTTCAATTAAACACATAATTAACCCTATTTTTTTCAAAATTACATAAACTTAATAAATTTCAAATAAATACATAAAAATTCACAAAAATTACTAATAAATTTCTATAATTCATTTCAACTCCTATAATCACCATAAAACACAATTTCATAATTTAATTAATTAATTTTCGAAAATTAGAAAATAATAATAAAATAATCAAAAATTCAAAAAAATTAAAATAAATTCCAAAAATTCTAAAAAAATTTCAGTATGTAGATTAAGCTTCCAGGAACAAAGTTTGTGAAGGAATTTTTCATGAATCAATCAAATTAAAGCTAAAAAAATTCGAAATCCAAAATGGCTGATTTGAAGAAATTGAAACCTAAGCAATTCTATACCAAATCAAGTGAAACAAAGCTTGGAATCATACTCACCAGAGCTCAAGGAGAAGATAGAGACCAACAACATCAAATTTGGTGGCCGGAAAGTGCTTGGTTAGAGCTAAGTCGATTTTTGACTTCTTGATGAAAATCCGGTCAAACAACGCCGGAAATGGGAGCTTGGGACGTTGGGAATGGTTGGAAGGGAAGGTGGCACACCGGAAAGCACAGTGATAGCAAAGAAAACCAGCTTGAAATGGCTGAAAACGTTTTGGGAGGAAGAAGATGAAAGAGGGACAAAACTGTAATTAAGGCAACTTTGATTTTTTTGTAAAAAAAACATGTATATATGTATATATATGTATATCCACCTTATATTTATTATAATAATATAATACCACACACAAATGATATTCACCACACAAATATTTTATTATATTTAATAATTTATACACTTAAAATTAATTAATTAATACAAAAATTAAACAATAAAATTAAGGAAATTAATTAAGCTCTAATTAAGTTACATAAGTACACATATATACAATTTATTTTAGCACTTTAAAATTATATATGAGTTCATGCAAATTCATAAAACTAGTCAAAATAAATAGTATTAAATTATTTACGTGTCAATTTCCCCGAAAATACAATTTTCGGGAAAATTTTACGTAAAGTACTTAAAATAATATAAAATAATTAAAATTAGCTTTAAACAAACAACAAACTCATAAAATATCATAAATATATATACAAAAATTATTAACACTGCATATCCCGATGCAGTATAAAAATATTTAAAAACTCGGGATATTACAAATTCTCATGAGGTAACTCACTAAACTGTGAATTCTAGATTATTGTTGGCTTAATCTTAAAGTTATTCATTGTAAGTACTAGTCTCACAATTAGAGTTTAGTCACCTTGGACATTATGAGTCAGAAAATCTAACATAGTCCTTTACTTATTTTGAGTTGCGTGCTGCCTTGAAGGTAGATTTCTTTCTCCTTCCCCTTTATTCATCCTACTAGATTATGGCTATTTCCTTCTACGTACTATCTTCCTAAGTTCAAAATCAAGTGGTATTAATAGGATTCCTTGCTTCTTTGTACTACGTGTTATATGCATACAACAGCACAAGTACCTATAATACCACACCAAAAACCTAATCAAATAAAAAAATAAAAACTAAAAGAACATTTAAATCAAACAACACAATTTTCTTAATAATATCAATTTTAGCAATCCCGGGAAATGACACCAAAAACTTGACGTATGAAATCTGCAAGTGTACAAAATCATGTAAGTAGTAAATTAAAATTGTCCTACAGAGATTGCAAATTGAGTATTGTAATGATCAAGGTGTTTATTTGTTTAGACACCAAAAAATTAGTTTTTTAAGTAAAATAAACTAAAAAATTGAAAGCTAATGTAAAAAAATCACAAAAATATAAGGGTTCTTAAACTCAATCCAACCTTTTAAAAGATGTAATGAATCTCTAAGTTATTTAGACCATAGTTCATTATATAAGCAATCTTAAGAATTATAAACCTTCCTCTCAAACAAACCTAAGATTAATTGAATATAACTAGTTCTGAATTTTTTAGCTCTTTCTAATCAAGTGTTCATTATACCCAATTTAAAGCTCAACTCATTAACATTATTAATCATCTAAGTGTCTTTCAATTAAATTGACAATTAATAGGTTACTGCTTGTTTTCTAAATGAAACTTCTCTCTCAATTAAGTCTCATTGTCTATATTCAAACAAAGGGTGGCAAATCCATTGAAGACATTAAGTAAAGCAATAACCAATGAACTATGTTTATAACTTAGATTAAATCTATTTAGCACATGGTTGAATTGATTCAAGAATCCTAACTAGAAAATCTAGCCACATATGTTGAGTAGAAGAGAAGAAGATAAGTGAAGAGAAAATGAATCCATTATTATTGAATTAAAGTTAAAATAACAAAATAAAACATAATAAGAAAACCCCCTGGAATGGAAGCTTTTCCTCTTAATCTTCAAATAACTCTATTCTAAACAAAATGAAATAACTAGAGAATTATAGTTTTAATTCTTAGAAAATGATGTAAAACTAAAAACTAAAGTTATTGTTCTTTCTTTAAAGGCTCCATTTTTATAAGCCTTAGCCTCCAACATCTCTTAAGTTTGTTACAATTCAAAAACCATGAAATTCCCCTAAATTTGCAACTCAAAATTTGAATTTGAAAGGTTGTTACAACAGCTTGCACGATTGTGCACACCCTCGCACATAGCTATGCAAGAATAGTATTTTTTTTAATATTCACTTATCTTTAAGATTTTGACTTGTGCATCCTTGAAATCCTTATCTTGACTTATTCAAACTTCCAAGTCTTATCTTTGACTTGTTCAACACCCTCAAACCTCTCCAATGCATCCTTTCCTAGCTCCAGCCTCTCCTTGACATTGTTACATTTTAAAATCATCCACTCCCTTCAAATTAGTAATATACATTTTGATATAGGTCATATGGCTATGTGCAATTGGCATATGTCCATGCACCTAAACTTTTCCCAAATCACCCTAAGTAGGTATAGTCGTGCACACCTAGGCATACAGTCGTGTGACTTGAGAATTTAGCCCTTCAAGATGATTGAATCAACTAAATTTCTTTTATTAAAGTAATATATATTTGTCTAAGCTTTCCATTTCACTTTGAATCACTTTAATTGGACCTTTGTAGCTTAATATATCGCTGAAATACTAAGAGATGTGCAACTTAAAATGAAAGTTGCATATGCTAACTTTGACATAAGATTTGCACACCCAAATGAACTTAGATTTTGACAAGTAAGCTCAATTCAAAAGGCTTAAGATATCTACTTCAAGTTCTTAAAAGATCACTTTCTTATTATAAGACTCTAAGGATGTCAAAATCTTCACTAAATCCCAGAGGTCGAACAAGCCTAAAAGTGAACCTCTCAAAACAACATAGAAAAACATAACAAAAATTAACAAAATGCTAAAAACATGTAAAAATCCTAGAATTAACAATTTTAACCAAAAACATGTCAATATTCATTATTAATATAGACTATGGATGCATAAAACTTAACTAGTTAGTGCTCAAAATCTAGTATTTTTTGTAATTATTAGACCTATTTAGTCAATGTATAAAAATTTTAGGATGAATTAGTTAAAAATGTTATTTTTGATTGAATTGAATTTTTTTAAGAAATTAATATGAATTAATTGACCAAATTTATCAAATTACTGGAGCAATTGAAAAAAAAATTAATTTTTAAACTAATTAATCATTGTGTCCAAATTTAGGGCATATTGCTAGTTTAGCCAAATTTATCATTTGATTTTGATTCATTTACTATATATTTTTTTTCAATAATATAAACATTACTTATTCATTATTCTTTTCTTTTTTTTTTTGAAGGAAAGACTTTGCATTAAACAAGAGCAAAAAAATCTACAGAAATAAAGCTTGAGACTGTAATGATCCTTATTTTAAATTATTAAAAATTATTTTTAGATATGCAGTGCTAATAATATTTTGAATTTTTATTTATATATTATCATTATTTGTGAATAGTATTAGTTTGTTTTACGTTAAATATTTTAGTTACATAAAGGATTTATTTGGAAGTTAGTAGTAATAGTAGTAGTATTATGCATGTGCATGTGTGTGTGTGTGTATATATATATATATATAGGTCAGTTGTTAGTGTGTGTGTGTATATATATATATAGGTCAGTTGTTAGTGTGTGTATATATATGTGTATCTATATATATATAAAGAAGAGTCAAAAAGCAAAATGGGGTCAACTCTCCCCACCTTTTCTCTTTCTTTCTTTCTTCTTCTTCTTCTTCTTCTTCTTCTTCTTCTTTCCCTTGCTTCCGCCATTTTGTTTCTGTCAGCACATCCGAGCTCCACTAGTGCCACCATAAACCACTACCTTACTTTTTGTCGCTTCCCTACCTTTCCCTTTACCTTTCGGTTGCCGCCAGGAGCTTTTGGTCGTTGAAAATTATATGAGACCGAGAGGTAGCTACTGTAGCTATGATGGATTTTTTGTGGTTTTAGCTTGAATTTGTAGGCTTGTTAGACTCCTCTCAACGCGTACTTCTCGATTCTCAACTCATTTCAACTCTACAACATCCAAGTAGTTAGATATCTCTAAGTTTTAGTTTATGCCTATTAGGGTTTTTTTAAGCTTAATTGTGTTTGATTCATGATAAATTCCTTAAGAAATGTTGTTATATACATCTTTAGCTTCTCAAATATATTTTTAGTTTATTTTTATAAATTTATTTGGATTATGCATAATTATTGTATTTTTGATAATTTAAATGAATTTTTATTAATTATGGGTTTTATATGTTTTGTATATAAATTATGTTAAATTAGTATAGTTAATTTAAATTATTAGCTTTAGAAAGGAGAAAATAATTTCTAGTAATTGTTTGTTAATATTTAGCATTATGTGAAATTTTGATTAATGGGTAAATTATGTACTGGAATTGAAATTATAGTTAAATTATATGTTTTAAATAATTTTGAAATAATAAATGGTATTAAAATAATTTTTATGAATTATTTACTATTTATAACTAATTAATACTAATTTTTGTAAATATATTCAAATAATATTTTTATTTATTATTTTTGTGAATAAATGAGTTTTTAGCTATTTTTATTATATATTTAAACTATTTAGATAATTCATGGAGAATTTTACTATTTAATTTCGAATAATAAAAAATTTTGATTTTTTATTAATATTATATAATTTATTAGAGATTTTATTTAATTAATGTGAAACTAATTAGCTCTAATTTTTTTGATATTTGAATATATTGTATTGTGGTTATTTATTGATATTTAAGAATTTTAATGATTATTATTATTAAAAATTTCTTTTATTGTGAATTGTAATCCTCGGTTGGGAATTTAGTAGTTTAGGATCCCAACCCGAGGTGGTGAACATTCGTGAGTTTTGAAGTGTTTTTCTATGCAGGGTTGGCTCTACTTTGGTAGAGAGATGTCCATTTTATAAATGAAACTTTGTCAAATTTTCGGTAGATTTCTCATAAAACGTGATATCGAATCTATTTTAGTAGAATCGTATTTCTTTAATCGAGTTTTTCCTTAGAAATCTAGAATTTTTAGAAATTCTGTTTTAATTCTGTTTTTTTTTATTTCTTCTCTTTAGCCATGCCTAGCCGAGCTGATTGGTCAAGGTCAAGCACGATTGCACAAAGGAGCACATTCCAACTGTAAGTTAATAATTAAACTATGTATAGGAAGTATATATATATATTAGCATGTTTATATTAAGTTTCACATGCTTAGTAAATTTTATATTATTTTAATTTATTATAATCTTCCTTGTTTATTTATTTATTTTTAAAAGAAACTACGGTAGAACATGTTATTTGATGGGTTTCATTAGGACCGTGTGCATACTGGTAAGATTAAGAGTGAGTGTTGGTGGCTATAAGGCTTGGTTGATGCTTTGCTCTTGGGCATGATTTTATGAGAATATATATAAGGCTCGTTGATGCTTTTCTCTTGGTCATTATTTATATATTACTAGGGTTGGTAGCTTGGTGATGCTTTGCTCTTGAGAACTGCCAGTAAATATTGGTTTAAGTGAATTGAATGTGGTTGGTAGCTTGGTTAATGCTTTGCTCTCGGGAACCGGGAATCTTTGGATTATAAGAGAGCTGAAAGGCTATTAGATTTATGGTCTAGGGTTCTACCTAGTTTTTATATATAAAATGATTTAAGAAGCTTATTTTTATTTTATAAAGTATTTTATGATTTTAAAATATTTTATTTCAGTAAAAGAGGATTTCGATAAAAATTAAATAGCTTAAATTATAAATTTCTTACTTGCAAAAATATATTTTAAAGGAGGCTTTTGTACTATATACATTTCTTTTATTAACTTACTCATTGAGGTCTGACTCTCCTTAATATTTTTTTCAAGATCTTGGGAGTCACCTATCAGTCAGACTACTCTATTCTGGTTTTCTTCTTCTCCGGCTATTTTTTGTAGGTCTACCTAATATATATATTATTATCATGTGTGTATTTAAATCTAGAACATCGCAGTAGTAGTGGATTGGTTAACTATTATGATGTATTTTGAATTACCATATGTATAAAGAACATGTATTAAAGATTATTATTATATATATTATCTAAGTTTGTGTTGGATTTTAATTCATTTATGCTTTTTATCTTTATTTAAATTATTTCATTTTATTATCGTCTTTATTTTATTAAATTTTCGTTAAGGCTTACTATGGGTTTCGGGTACTTTATGTATTCTCATTCCCTAGTGCCGGTCATGTGCCCCTTTTAGGTTTGGGTCGTGATAAAGTTAGCATTAGAGCTTTGGCTCATTTTATGTGTTGTCTTCCTTGTTTTTACTATCTGTGCTTATGTAGTATTTTTGTCTTATCTTGAATTCATTTGTGTCTTTTTCAAAATGAGGCGAGCACGATGAACTACTCCTGCTGTGGAAGTAGCCTTTGAGAAGAATGATGATGAGCAGTCTATTTAGGATGAGATTCTTCCTCTTGAACCTCGACATAGAGGTAAAGGTAGAGGCAGGAGTAAAGCTAGAGGCAGAAACAACCACAAGCAAGGCCTGAAGTTCCAGTAGAGGATCTTGCAGCGAGTATGGCAAGAATTAACCAAGGCTTAGCAGCTCTTAACCAAGCAATGCCCCTGGTATAGCAGATGCTTCAATAGACAACTCAGGGGCTAACAGATGCTGATGTCACTTTACTATACTCTAGAGTTGGGTGAGTTTCTTTTGATGGCACAGGGGATGCTCTGGATTTCATTAATACCATCGAGGCTAGGACTAGGACAGGATACTCAGATTATTAGCAAATCATGATAGTGGAGTTATTTATGTTAACAACAGCTCAGGACTAGTTCATGTAGTCTATCCAGCCCTACATGACTACGATGACATAGTTAGATTTTCAGGAGAGGTTTATGAGGTTTTTTTGCCCAGCATTGATGAGAGAGAACTATATATGGCAGTTGCTGAATGTTGCCAGAGGAGATCGGTCTATTGGAGACGACATTCAAGAGTTATTCAAATTGTCACATCATACCGTGGATGTGATACAAAATAAGATGAGAGCAATGGAGCTCTATGTGGTTGGGTTAGGCTCAGCTTATATTGGCATCCAGACGGGAGGTCGCAGCCTTGAGAGTGTGGTTGAGGAGGCTAGACAGCTTGAGTGGAGACATATCAAACATGGCACCATTTTGAATCTTTATGACATTAGCAGTAGTATATCAGCTCAAGGGGTTCAACAGCCTATTTTTCAGATAAGCAGTACGAGTACTCAGCTAGAGGGTACTTCCCAATAAAGCAAACAATTTAAATCATACCAGACTGGCAGGCATAGTTTTGCTCAGAGTCGTAAGAGTGGCAAGACTGCTAGATTTGGTGTTGGTGCCAGTAGTAGCAGTAGCAGTCAAAGTTTTGGACATGGTAATTCAGGATCTAGGGTTAGTGCATGTGCCATTTATCGGAGAGTGCATCAAGGTCCATGTCACTTGGCATTAAAGCTTGCTTTTGATGTGGACAGTTCGAGCATTTTACCAAAGATTGTCCTAATTATGGATTCCAGCCGACATATGCTCAGGGATCTTCTTCATCAGTTGCTCAGCAGTATCCATAGGTGCATCAGAAATATTAGACACCTATGTATCCTCAATAGCGACCAACTCAGTATTCAAGCCAGCAGGGCAGACGTTTTGGAGGTAGAGCTAGGGGTAGAGGATATACATAGCCATCCACTTCACAACAGGCAAATCATGAAAAGGCTAGAGTTTTCACTTTGACTCCTCATGATGCTTTGGCATCTAATGCAGTTGTGGCAGGTATTCTCCCAGTGTGCTATTTTGAGGCTAGAGTTTTGTTTGACCCATGTGCTTCTCACTCTTTTGTATCTCTCGTGTTTGCTTCTAGAATAACATGTCCACCTTCTAAGATGTTGTTTCCCTTATTTGTAGTGACTCCACTTAGTGATGAGTTGGAGACATATGTGTTCTTTTCGTCTTGTCCAGTGTTGGTGGAGGGTAGAGAGTTGCTTATAGATTTGGTTTTGCTTGATTTGATTAATTATGATGTTATTCTAGGGATGGATTGGTTGGCATAGTATTATGCCACATTTGATTGTCAAGAGAAGGAGGTAATTTTTAGAATTTCATCTAATGAGGAATTCAGATTCAGAGGTGATAAGAGTTCAATGCCTCAGAACATCATTTCTGCAATCACGGCTAGAAAAATGCTTATAAAAGGTTATCAAGGCTACTTAGTTGTGGTTAGAGATATACAAGCAGATAGTAGGGCACTTGAACAAGCACCAATGGTGCACGAGTTTTTATATGTTTTTCCTAAAGAATTGCCAGGCTTACCACCAGATAAGGAGATAGAATTTCATATTGATGTAGTGCTTCGTACAGATCCTATCTCTATGCCACCATATAGAATGGCTCTTACAAAATTGAAGGAGCTAAGAAAGGAGTTGTAGGAATTATTTGATAAGGGTTTTATTCAACCTAGTACATCTTGGGGTGCTCCTATATTATTTGTGAAGAAGAAGGATGGTAGTCTTCGACTCTGTATCGACTATAGATAGTTGAATAAGGTTACCATCAAGAATAAATATTCATTCCTGAGGATTGATGATTTGTTTGATCAGTTACAAAGAGCTCAGTGTTTCTCTAAGATCAACTTAAGGTCTGGGTACCATCAATTGAGAATTAGAGGTGAATATGTACCCAAGACTGCATTTCTGACAAGATATGGCCATTATGAATTTTTGGTGATGTCCTTTAGGTTGACTAATGCCCTAGCGACCTTTATGGACTAAATGAATAGGGTGTTCAGTCCATGATTTATGATTGTGTTCATTAATGATATTCTAGTATACTCTAGAAGTAAGGCCGAGCATGCAATGCATTTAAGATTGGTGCTTCAGACTTTGAGAGAGCACCAGTTATATGCCAATTTTTTGAAGTGTGAATTCTAGTTAGACTAAGTGGCATTCTTAGTCCATATAGTGTTTAGTGATGGCATATAGGTGGATCCAAGGAAGATCGAAGCTATTATAGAGTGGCTGAGGCCTATGACAGTGATAGAAATAAGGAGCTTTATGAGTTTAGTGAGCTATTATAGGAGATTTATGAAGGACTTCTCTAAGATAGCTGCACCTTTGACTAGACTGACTTAGAAGAATACTCAGTTTGTGTGGACAGATAGATGTAAGGAGCATTTCAAGTTACTTAAGGATTTATTGACTTCAACTCTAGTGTTGACTTTACCTTTTAGGGATGAAGGTTATATGGTGTATTGTGATGCTTCTCGAGTAGGATTGGGGTATGTGCTAATGCAGAATAGAAGAGTGGTTGCTTATTCTTCAAGACAATTGAAGAAGCACAAGCAAAATTATCTTACTCATAACTTAAAAATGGCAATAGGGGTGTTTGCACTAAAGATTTGGAGGCATTACCTGTATAGTGTGACTTATGAGATATACATCGATCATAAGATCCTGAAGTACATTTTTCAATAGAGGGATCTAAATTTAAGGCAGAGGAGATAAATGGAACTTCTTAAGGACTATGATTGTTATATTCTATACCATATAGGCAAGGCAAATGTACTTGTAGATGCTTTGAGCAGGAAGTATGTAGGCAGCCTTGCACACATCAGTACTAAAAGAAGACCAATTATTAAGGAGATGCATGAATTGATTGACTAAGAACTACAATTGAAATTGACTAAGAAATGCATCCTTGCCCAATTCAGTGTAAGGTTAGTGTACTTAGATTAAGTTAAAGCAGCATAAAGAAGAGAGCCTCAGTTGCAGAAGATCATGTTTGAAGTACAACAAGGCAAGTCCATCAAATTTATGGTTGATTGCGAGGGTGAGTTGCATTTGGGTACTTGATTATGTGTGCCAGATGTGGATGAGCTGAGGAAAGATATCATGTGGGAGGCACAGTTTTCTGCTTATAGTGTTCACCTAGGTTCTACCAAGATGTATCGTGACCTGAAGGATACATATTGGTGGAATGGAATGAAAAAGGACATAGTAAAATTTTTATCCAAATGCCTCACTTGTCAACAGGTGAAGCTAGAGCATTAGAGGCCTACAGGGTTATTACAACCATTGCCTATCCCAGAGTGGAAGTGGGATATGATTGCTATGGACTTTGTGACTGGATTACCTTATACTACTAGTGGTTATGATGCTATTTGAGTGATAGTTGACAGAGTGACTAAGATAGCACATTTTCTGCCAATCAAAAAGACATACTCTATTAACATATTAGCAAGACTATATGTCAATAGAATTGTTTGTCTTCAGGGGTACCAGAGAACATAGTATCTGATAGAGGAGCTACTTTCACCTCAATCTTCTGGCAGGAGTTGCATAAGGCACTAGGTACCCAACTTGATTTTAGCACTGAATTTCATCCTCAAATGGATGGTCAGTCAGAAGGGACCATATAAACCCTTGCGGTTATGTTAAGGATGTATATGATCGACTTTGGTGGTCAGTGGGACATACATTTGCCATTAATAGAATTTGTATATAACAATAGTTATTATGCAAGTATTGAGATGGCTCTGTATGAAGCACTATGGGTAGGAAATGTAGATCACCATTATATTGGGAAGTCAGAGAGAGACAGATGACAGGTCCAGAATTGGTGCAGATTACTTCAGAGAAGGTTCATATTATTTAGCAGCATTTAAGGATAGCCTTCAGCAGACAAAAGAGCTATGTAAACCTAAAGAGGAAGGACGTGTCTTTTTCTGTTAGAGACATGGTGTTTCTAAAGGTGTCTTCAATGAAAGGGGTTATAAGGTTTGGTAAGAAAGGAACATTAGCCTCGAGGTACATTGGGTCATTCGAGATACGTTTGAGAGTTGGAGAGGTGGCTTATAGATTGGTGTTGCCACCTGAATTCTCTCTGATTCACCCGATGTTTCATATTTCCATGCTGAGGAAATATATTCTTGATCCTTCTCATGTCCTTTAGCCTCAGATAGTGGAGCTCAATGAAGATCTATTATATGAGGAATATCCTGTGGCGATTATGGATCACCAAGTTCTTCAGCTTTACACCAAGGAGATCCTAATGGTGAAGGTGTTATAGAGCAACCACACAACAGAGGACTGCACGTGAGAGATAGAGGCAATGATGCAGGTATCTTATCCCTATCTTTTCCATTAGATTTTGTATTTTATTATCAAAAATTCAAGGATGAATTTTTGTAAAGGGGGAAGATTGTAATGACCCTTATTTTAAATTATTAAAAATTATTTTGAGATATGTAATGTTAATAATATTTTGAATTTTTATTTATTTATTATTATTATTTATGAATAGTATTAGTTTATTTTACATTAAATATTTTATTTACACAAAGGATTTATTTGGAAGTTAGTATTATTATTATTATTATTATTATTATTATTACTACTACTACTACTACTCTATGCCTGTGCATGTATATATATATATATATATATATATATATATATATAAAGAAGAGTTAAAAGCAAAATTGAGTCAACTCTCCCTACCTTTTCTCTTTCTTTCTTTTTTCTTCTTCTTCTTTTTCTTTCCCTTGCTTCCGCCATTTTTATTTCTACCAGCACATCCGAGCTCCACCAACGCCACCACAAACCACCACCTCACCTGCCGTTGCTTCGCCACCTTTCCCTCTACCTTCCCATTGCCGCTAGGAGCTTAAGGTCACCGAAAATCGCATAAGACTAAGAGGTAGCTATTGTAGCTCCGACGGATTTTTGGTGGTTTTAACTCAAATTTTTGGGCTTGTTAGACTCCTCTCGACGTGTACTTCTCGATTCTCAACTCATTTCAACTCTACGACATCCGGTTAGTTAGATATCTCTAAGTTTTAGTTTATGCCTATTAGGGTTTTTACTTTCTTTAAGCTTAATTATGTTTGATTCATGATAAATTCCTTAAGAAATGTTGTTATATACATCTTTAGCTTCTCAAATATATTTTTAGTTTAAATTTCTAAATTTATTTGAATTATGCATAATTATTGTATTTTTGATAATTTAAATGAATTTTTATTAATTATGGGTTTAGAGGCTTTGTATAGAAATTATATTAAATTAGTAAAGTTAATTTAAATTATTAGCTTTGGAAATGAGAAAATAATTTTTAGTAATTTTTTATTAATTTTTGAAAAATATTTAGTATTATGTGAAATTTTGATTAATGGGTAAATTATGTACTGTAATTGAAATTATAGTTAAATTATATGTTTTAAATAATTTTGGAATAATAAATGGTATTAAAACAATTTTTACAAATTATTTACTATTTATAACTAATTAATAATAATTTTTGAAAATATATTCAAATAATAGTTTTATTTATTATTTTTGTGAATAAATGAGTTTTTAATTATTTTTATTATATATTTCAACTATTTAGATAATTAATGGAGAATTTTACTATTTAATTTCGAATAATCGATCATTTTGATTTTTTATTAATATTATATAATTTATTAGAGATTTTATATAATTAATGTGAAAATAATTAGCTTTAATGTTTTTGATATTTGAATATATTGTATTGTGGTTATTTATTGATATTTAAGGATTTTAATGATTATTATTATTAAATATTGCTTTTATTGTGAATTGTGATCCTTGGTTGGGAATTAAGTAGTTTGGGGTTTCAACCTGAGGTGGTGAACATTTGTGAGTTTTGAAGTATTTTTTTATGTAGGGTTAGCTCTACTTCGTCAGAGATGTCTGTTTTATAGAGAAAACTCTGCCGAATTTTCGATAGATTTCTCGTAAAATGTGACATCGGGTCTATTTTAGTAGAGTCGTATTTCTTTAATCGAGTCTTTCCTTAGAAATCTAGAATTTTTAGGAATTCCGTTTTTATTTATTTCTTCTCTTTAGTCGCGCCTCCAGCTGAGCCAATTGTTGAGGTCGAGCACAACTGTGCAAAAGAGCACATTCCAACTGTAAGTTAATAATTGAACTATGTATAGGAAGTGTATATATATTAGCATATTTATATTAAGTTTCACATGCTTAGTAAATTTTATATTATTTTAATTTATTGTAATCTTCCTTATTTATATTTAAAAGAAAACTATAGTAGAACATGATATTTGATGGATTTCATCAGGATCGTGTGCGCATCGGTAGGATTGAGAGTGAGTATTGGTGGTTATAAGGCTTGGTTGATACTTTGCTCTCGGGCATGATTTTGTGAGAATATATATAAGGCTCGGTGATGCTTTGCACTCGAGTGTGATTTATATATTACTAGGGTTGGTAGCTCAGCGATGCTTTGTTATCAGGAACTGCTAGTAAATATTGGTTTAAGTGAATTGACTATAACTAGTAGCTCGATTGATGCTTTGCTCTTGGGAACTGGCAGTTTTTGAATTATAAGAGAGCCTAAAAGCTATTAGATTTGTGCTCTAGGGTTCTACCTAGTTTCTATCTATAAAATGATTTAAGAAGCTTATTTGTATTTTATAAAGTATTTTATGATTTTAAAATACTTTATTTCGGTAAAAGAGGATTTCGATAAATATTAAATAGTTTTAATTATAGATTATAAATTTCTTACTTGCATAAATATATTTTAAAGGAAGCTTTTGTACTGTATACATTTCTTTTATTAACTTCTCATTGAGGTCTAATTATCCTCAATATTTTTTTAGGATCTTGGGAGTCGCCTATCGGTTAGCCTACTTTACTCCGGGTTTCTTCTTCTCCGGCTATTTTATATAGGTCTACCTGATATATATATTATTATCATATGTGTATTTAAATCTAGAATATCACAGTAGTAGTGGATTGGTTAACTATTTTGATGTATTTTGAATTACCATATGTATGAAGAACGTGTATGAAAGATTATTATTATATTTATTATCTAAGTTTGTGTTGGATTTTAATTCATTTGTGCTTTTTATCTTTATTTAAATTATGCTATTTTATTATCTTCTTTATTTTATTAAATTTTCGTTAAGGTTTACTATGGGTTTTGGGTACTTTATGTATTCTCATTCCTTAGTGTCGGTCATGTGCCCCTTTTAAGTTCAAGTCGTGACAAAGACAATTGGAGGGATTCCTCAATAACACCTATTTGTCAACCAAGAGAGAACCCTACTTAGCTAAATGGTGTGCAATAAAATTTCTAATATGTTTAACAAAAGACAAGGAAATACAATCAAATAAATAATCAATATGTAGAACATCTTCATAAAGAATAAAGAGTGGTGATAGACCAGAACTACCCTTTTGAGAATTTGAGATTACAAAAGGATTATCAGATTCAACCTGTAATCTTCTGAAGCTTGCAGAGAGTGCAATTGTCAACCCATACTGGATAACTTCAAGCTCAGCTTTTTCATTATCTGTTCCAGATTGACCTCACTTTCTAGTAGATAGGAGGACTGACCTGAAGTCATCTCTAATCATATGCCATAACCAACTACTTCAGCTTAAGGGGAAATAGTAGCATCGTAATTTATTTTGAAGTTCCCTGTAGAAGGAGGTGTCCAGCAGTGGGTTGAATAAGATGGTACAAGCGATTGCTGAGTGGGTTAAATCTAGGCCTCTCTAAACACAGAGAGAAAATTAGTAGCCATTCTGCCAACTTTAGCAATGTTGATTGCCTTTGAGCCATGGCCTACTCAATTACGATAGTACTAGATGTACCAAAGCAAAACCACAAAGGAGGTGAACTGGTCTCGATTAAGCCTTTTAAATAGATTCTTGACCCAATTGAATATAGTTTGTGCTGGAAAGGAATCTGAGTGCAATATAAGCAAAGAGGAGAACCAAATAGACCGAGATCATAGGCATTGTATAAAATATGCTCCAATAAATCTCCAGGAGAGTAACATCTAAAGTAATTATTGGATATCTATAAACCCTTTACAGCAAGATATGAACTACATAGAAGAGAACCATTAAGCAATCACCACATAAACACTTTGATTTTTGATGGAATATTTAAAGAACATATTTACTTCCACAGTGGTTCACTTCCATGCAACGAAGAGCAGCTAGCACAAGATTAAATTGATAAGTGGCATAGTGCTCTGATTTGATAGTATTTAAATAATTTTTTGTGTGTTACCAAAATAAAAACATCTATAGGAAATCTTGAGCTCAAAGGAATCTGAGCTATAGAATCAGCTTCAAAGGGTAAAAAAACATTAGTTAGCAAACTTCATTTCCAAAAAACACAATCATTATCAATCAAATCAGTAACTTTTGTATGAAGAGAAAGAACTCTAGGCACTAAGGGGCTTAGATTGTTACTTAAAGGGATCTACTTATCTGTCCATATATTAATGGACTTGCCATCCTCTACTCTCCAATACAAACCCATAAAGAGAATAGGGATTGCATGTTGAAGACTTCTCTAGAGATAACTTGGCGCATACCCAGGTTTAGTACAAAGAAGATTATTCATTAGAAAATATTTGGCTCTTATAACCTAAGCACAAAGTGAATCTGATTGAGACATTAACCTCTATCCTTGTTTAACTAGAAGAGCTAAATTAAAGTAGTGTAGATTCCTGAAACCCATTCCCTCATTAAATTTTGATTTGGCCATATTATTCCAAAAGTGCTAATGAATTTTTCATTTGCTAGCAAGATCACCCCACCAAAACTTGTTGATAAAATTTTAGAGGTCTTTGTAAAAGGACTTTGGAATTAGAAAATAACTCATAATATAAGTCATTATTGATTAGATTACCAATTTAATTAAAGTCTCTTTTCCCCAGTAGAGAGCAATTCTTCTTTCCACCTCATCATTTTGCATAAGATTCTATCTTTCAGAGATTGAAAAATAACTATCTTAGATCTTCTAAATAAAGTAGGCAAAGATGACTAATCTCCTTAACCCCTATTAATTCGACAATTCTTCACCTCTAAGAGCAATCCACATGCCTACTAAAAAAGATTTATAATTTCTTAATGTTAATGGCTTGCCTTAAAGCTTTCTCATAATTCCTTAGAATATCTAGCACTGTATTAACCTTTATTTGAGAAGCTCTAAAGAATATAAGGTTGTCGTTTGCAAAAAAGAGGTGTGAAATAGGACCACCCCTACAAATCTTTACTAGGTGAATTTTTTTGTCAAGAATTGCTTTTCATATTAGAGCTAAGAATCTCTTTGCACACAGGAGAAATAAATAAAGAGATATAGGATCTCCTTGTCTAAGACCCTTGGATGGAATAATATGACCTTGCGATACACTATTAATTAAGAAAGACAAGGACACTGAAGAAACACTAACCATAAATAATTTAATAAAATGATTAAGGAAACCCATTCTCTATATTATGCATTGAAGAAAGATCCACTCAACTCTATCATAAGCCTTGCTTATATCAAGCTTTAGAGCAACTACACCTTTTTTTCCCATCATTTGAGATTTCATAGAGTGAAAAACCTCAAAAGCAACCATAGCATTATCAATAATCAATCTACTAAGAACAAAAGCACTCTAGGACTAATGAATAATAGTTGGAAGTATAAGCTTCAATCGGTTAGCTAGCACTTTTAATATCACTTTGCACATCACATTATATAGATTGATAGGTCATAAATCTTTCACTGATTCTGGATTTTTTACCTTTGGGATTAAAGTGACCCAAGTATAATTTAGATTATATGGCATGATTCTATATTGTAAGAACCTTTAAAACTAATTTTGTCACATCTGAGCCCACAATGACCTAATACTTTTAAAAAAAATGATGTAGAAAACCCATCAAGACCATGGGCTTTATCTGGGTGCATTTGTTTCACAACACATAGAATTTTATTCTCAGAATAAGGAGTGGACAAAGATTTTATCATTTGAGGTGATAAAACAGAATCAACAATCACTACAACTCTATCAATGCCAGAAGGATTAGAAGTGGAAAAAAGCCTAGAATAGTAATCAATCATTACCTAAGCAATTTCAGCACCCCCAGACTCCTAGACCCAAAAGGAGTCTCTTAGCTTTTAAAGGAAATTTGTTCATTGCTTTTGAGAAGCTTTCTAATGGAAAAACTTCATGTTTCTATCACCTTCTACTAGCTAGCTAATTCAAGATCTTTATTTCCAATACAATTCCTCATTTACAAATAAATCATCCAACCTCTAGCTAAGAACATGTCAATGATCAAGAGAAGCATCTGAATAATCAGAGAATCATCAATATTTTCCAGTTTTGTAGAGATTTCCTAGATAAACTTTTTAAGCCCTCAGAATTTGTTATTATGCCACTATTTTAAAACACTGCTATAAGATGCCAACTTTGACTGAATATTTTTGTTTAATGTAGCAATAGATGTCCAAATAGAAGCTAGGAGTTGGCAACATTCTTTATCTCAAGCCCAAAAAGATTCAAACTAAAATAAATGAGAGTGTGGTCTCCTGGTCAAATTCTCATCACATACCATTAAAATAGGAACATGATATGAACAATAGTGGAGCAAATAGTGCACCTTATAATCTGGAAATTAGAAACCCCATTCATTATTACAAAAAAATTTGTTCAATCTCTCAAGGATACAATCAAGACCTCGACGTCCATTTATCTATGTAAAAGCACCTCCATGAAATCCCATATCTCGAAAGTGACAATCATCTATTACCTCCCAAAATTGAATCAAAGATTGAGATCTAGGAAACCGACCACCTTTTTTTCTAAACAATGAAGAATCTTATTAAAATCTCCATAGCAAAGGGTAGCTCTAGTCAATGAATTACATATTTGTCAAAGTAAAACCTAAGAAAGAGACTTGATATTCAGTCATCCATAGAAACATACATAATTCCAAGACTTCGAAGAAGCATGGTTGCATTGATAGAGAATATGGTGAGGAGAATAATTACAAATAGTTAATTTTAACTCTTTAAGCCAAAGAATAATGAGTCCACCTGACTTACCTTTAGCAATAATAAAAAAAGAAAAATAATCTAAGAATTTAAATTGAAAAAAAAAAAGACATTGAGCTATTTAGACATGTTTTCATAAAAAACACTATATCAAGGGAATGTTTTTTGAGTAAGAAAATAAGAGAACGAAGCATCCAAGGATTCCCCAGTCCTTGGATGTTCCAACTAAAGCACTTCATTATATCAGGTGGGATTGTTGAACAGTCACCACCTCACAGCTCACATTTGAACCTGCACTAGCAACAGTAATCTTACATTTTTTGTCTTTCAGTTCACTCAAATAATTTGTATGGTCATTATTCAAACACAAAACTAACATATGCCTTTTTAACATAGGAGAATTAGAGATAGGAATTAGCACCAGAGTAAAATTTAATGATGATGCGACTTGTCGAGTCAATGTTTTGTAATGCCTGGTTTTTTTTTATCAGAGGATCATCACTTTGGCCCATATCACCAATAATGTGTTTCTTAAAGTCAGGGGTTGCTAAGTTATTGTCAAGTGATTTCGGTGCTACTGTTGTTTTACCCTGACCCATAATGCAACTAACACGACCTTTAGTAGTAGTTAGTGGCTTGTTGTTTTTAACTTTTTTCTAGACACAAATAGTTGTAGCTTGACTTTTATCATATGTAGTATTGTTCTAGATTACAGGAACTGAGTTAGTGATTTTTGTAATTTATGGTGACTTCTGCAAGGAGACTTTGCATGGTTGTGATGTACTTTCTTTAGACGTACCAACAGGAGCTACTACAGGTGGCTTTGACTGAACTCCAAGAGGACTAGTGTGTAACGATGCAAAAAGGCAATAGAATTTATGTCCATTGCATTATGAAAATTATGATGGCAACGATTTAGTGGCATAACTAGGTTAAGTTGACGTTGTGCTGGGTTTTATGAGGTATATTGGATAGGTGTTAAGGAGGCTAATTATTTAGGCTAGAAACCTGAAGATAAAACTCCTTCGAACAAAAATTTATTCTTAATTAGGGAGGCTCGAAGTGATGGAGCATAAGGCCAGGAGTTAACATCCACATGATTAATAAAAATTTGGCAATTTTTTATACCTGAAGTAGATCTATATCTGATTGCCCATACTATTAAGAACAACCGTGCCTCACCTCATTGTTTTGCGATATCCACCAAGACTTTTACTCTTATGAATTTACTCCATAAGTCAATATCGTCTTTGTGTATTTCTAATACTTTTCCAATCTTACTACCTATGAGATGAATCATTGCCTTATTTCTTTTATTCAAAGGCAGATTATAAATTTAGACCTAGAAAGCACATCGAGTTAATTTAACATCAGATGGTAGCTCAACTCCTTGCAAATCACCAAATAACAACAGTTGTTTGTCATAGTGCCAAAGTCCTTCGATCATGGTTTTAACTTTCTCAGCTTTGGATTTGAACTCATAAATAAAAAGATTTTCACTAATTTCTTGCAATTTAAAACCTTATGACAGTCACCAAGCTCCTTATAGGGCTCTAGATATGGCCTTCAAGTTGAAGGGTTTACCCGAGAGGGCTCGTCCAACCACACTCCTTTCCATTTTACCATCATTCAAGGCATCACTCAGATATCTTAAATCTAGCTCCTCTTCTTCATTTATAGTTAACTAGAAGTTCTCCATAAGATGTTGTAATTCATCTGCTATTTGGTCTACTACAAAAAACACTTCGAGAATAGAAAAATAGAATATTGAAAGTGATAAGAAGTAACTAATCGAGAAATTTTAATGCACTTTATTAAGGAAAAAAAAAACTTAATCTTGGCCCCGTAGAGGAGTTAAGATAGGGAGAGGAAAAACAAACAAGTATGGACTTAATTTGCCTTGAACGAGTTTTTTTTCAACGGTGAATCTATTGGATTCTACTAATTCTATTCGAATTAAGTAGAATTATAAAGGTGTTAAAAATCTCATGACAACTAATTTAATGCAATTATATACACCAGGATTTGAATTTGAGATGTTCCTTAAGTAAGAATAGCTCTTGCCAACTCATTTTAACATTGTTAATGGGAAATTTTTTTTAATTTATAGAATTTTATAGTAAAAATATTTTTAAAGATTCTATTGTAAATATAAATTTTTATGATTGACAATATTACTATCCTAAATTTTTTCTTCATTTTTTTATTCAAATTACTCTCCTTTTCTTGTCCACATATAAAATTAGATTTAGAGTATTTAGACATGTATTTGTTTAGAAATTTAAACATATGGCATCCCAGCCACCATATTTTTGCTTAAGTGCATATTTTTCTTCTTAAATTGCGAGACAAAAGAAAAGAGGAAAGGAGCAAAAGGGAGGAAGAAATGTTCAATAAATAATTTGAGATATTACAATAATTTGCCCTGAAAGTGCACTTGTTATTCAAGGTTAATATCATACTCGAAATTATGCTACTAATACTATTACTACATCATGTTATATAATGTGAGTGACTTTTTGGTTAAGCAAGTCTTTGGCGTGCTCATATGTTAAATTTATTAATTTAAGATATGTTGTTCGTACTTGTTTGGCTGTTGCATTTCTAATGTAAAGTCTACCATTATTAGGCTTCCTACAACATGGCCCTTAAGTTCAAGTGGTAACAAATTGCAATACAAAAATATATCACCAATTTCATTTATTGATTTTATTGTTTCATCAATCTATGATTTTAGCTGGAAGAGAGATAAATTTCAAACATGGGAAAGGAAGAAACCCTAGGAGGAGAAGGAGTACAGGGAAGGTCTCGTGCCACTCCTTTAATCTCTTTTATTGTTATAATTTTCCTGTTTGCCTCCAGATGGCTTGAACAACTGAAAAGAGTAAAGCCCTTCAACCAGGACTTTATATATTTTATCATTGATTTTTACATAAAATTGCTAGATTTATTATAATTGCATTTTATATGGACAATGTTGGCTATGTCTTTTTAGTTCACGTGATTCTTTAAATTCAGTTGGTATAGGTTTTTTTTCTTCCAGAGATCAACTTATAATGATGCAAAAATTCAGCTACAAACGAAAATTAAGTAGCTATTAAAAGAGGTGAGCTTTTATTCACAGTGAGTGACTCTTTTAATCAATTTTTTTATTTTTCCATTTCATGCATGCATGACACAGTACCTCTTACCCAACTGAAGTCTTATGCTTGTGTATGCTTTGAATGCCATGCACTTCCCTCAATTGAATGTGTAAACAATTTTTATGTGGAATCGACAGTTTCTTTTTGTTGAAATGAGTTACTATTTTGTAGGAAAATATGTTTTTATCTTTATAACTAGCTTTTTTTATATCGCTCGTTGGCCGTCAACATTTGTTCAGGCTGTAAAACTTAGCAAAATGGCAGCTGCAAAGGAGAAAGAACTTGCAAATTGTAAGGCTATTTACTGTTGTAGTCACTAATTTTCCTTTACAATTATAGATATCGTACAAGTATATACAATCATGCTTTCTTAAGTTGTGTGTGCACTTAGTTGTGTTTCATAAATCTATTGAATTTTTATAAAATCATTGATTCACTGCTCTCTCTCATGTTTACATGGTAAACCCATATGAATTATTTCTAAAATTCTCACACCAATTTTTATGTGGCCTTTTTTTAAATCCCTTGCTACTACCATCCATTATTCTTCTCCACTTTTTTTTACCTAGTATTTTCTTTAAGGGTAAATTACATTTTTCTCCTTATATTTTATCACATTACACTATTTAATCCCTAACATTTGAAAAAATATTAATTCATCACTAATATTTACTTTTTGTGCACCATTTCATCCCCATAGAAGGACTAATGAGTGCTAAAAAAAGCAAATTTTAGGGATGAATTAATATTTTTTCAAATGTCAAGGATAAAGTATTATAATGTGATAAAATAAAAGGGGAAAATATAATTTACCCTTTCTTTAATTCTGAATCTTCATTTGGCAAATTGAATTTGAAGTTACTTTAAATTTTAAATTTAGGAGAGATTAATGTGCATACTCATCCCCAATAGGTAGCCGTGAGAGAGAGGAAAACATAGATAGCTATCTTACAGAGTTTTTTAAGAGCTTTTAATTCTTACATTTGCAATTCAGGTCAAGAGATGCACGTCAAGAAGATAAATCTATCTTATGATTTACATGTCAAAATAATATTTTTCTTAAAGGTTTGAGTGTATTAAAGTTGTCTATAAAGTGTTTTTTTTATTTCCTTGAATGAGGCCTGAACAAATTAATTTGGCATATAGATTGTGACATACTTTCTGATGATTTACTAGTTTTGGAGGACTCCTGTTGCTGTAATATCTTAGAAACTAGTGCAACCTTTTAGTAATAAATTACATTCATTAATCATCTACATTAACCCAACAGCGTGTGAATGAATTGGTAAAAAACTCTTCCAACTTAACCAAAGGTCTCGAGTTTGAGCCCTGGGTACATAGTTACTTTAAAACTCTTGAGTTAGACCTTTACCACCTTTCGAGGTTTGTCCCTAGTTGAGCGAGGATTAATTTGAGTGTGGTACAGGCTTAAAGGCACCTCTCACAGTTGGGACCTTTTCAAGACACCTCATGTTTAGATGAAAAAAAATCATCTACATCATGTTTAGTTTCATTATTTATTCTATTTTAAATTTTTTGGAACAATACTTTTAAATTTTTTTTCTTAAATTAATTGGAGAGGTGGGCAGTAATAAAGATATATTAGAATTAATTAGCAAAATATTTATTAAAAATTATAGACAATGTTCTATAATTAATATACATTTTTTGTTATGTGTTGACTCAACTTTGTTTCTTTTTTCTTTTACTGTTTGTAGGAAAGTTGCAATCTTAGGGTGCTAGAGGTCATTCCAATGGCAATATGTTGGTGATGACTTTGATTTCTATTTTTTTCTTTTTTGGGAGAAACCCTCCTACTAGAAAAGGAGTGTGTCTTGCACTCATCAATTATGGATTTCTTATCATTTATAAAATGTTTAGTTAACAATAATTTATTCGTATAAAGCAGCTAAAATTTTTTAATAATAGCTAATACCCTATATATATATATTCCTATTTAAATAAGACCTTTATTTTCCTATACAGGTTACTAAAAAAGGAAGGACATCCAAAGACAAATAGGAAAAGATTCCTAAATTAGGAGACTCCCAAAAAAGAAGGAACACTTTCCTAATTTGCTTAGGACTCTTATTCAAAAAGAAATCCTACTCCTCTCAGGTTTGAGCATCACTATCCTTATAAATAGGACCCCATGTTCCTTATTCTCATTCATCATATTCTCTTATGCTCTCATTGTTCTCCTCCTCTCTCTAGATTCTCTCTATATATTCTAACTTAGGCATCGGAGGGTTTATGGGGATCCTCCCCACCTCTCACCTTACCCTTTATTGATCACTTACAAGGTTCTAACTCAAGAGTTCTAGAAAATAAGTTATCAAGTGGTGCTGTTTGTGGGAACTCCTGGGTAAAAGACATTCATGCATCTACTAACTTAAGATGTTAACATTATAACTTCCAGCCCACCACTAATCTCGACTCCTAACACACACATCAACCTTTCTGCCCCTATTCTTCTAATCAATTTGTCAATACCTCCCCTAACAGCAGTACCACCAACCCCTTTCCAGTATACCGGACCCTCATCTATTGTATGTACGTTATGTATAGAAACACCCAAGGGTGGCTAGCTCCTGGCACCGACCTCCCATACTATACTCCTCTATAACATTATCACAGACTTATACTTTTCGTACCTTTTCCGAATCTACCAAGTACACCTGCCATAATTACACCTAACCTAAACATTATAACCCAAACACTCAACGTCACCCCAATAAGCAAAGAAGCAATGATACAAAACATTCAAGCTCAGATAGCCCTAATGCAATAACAATTAAATACCTTAATTCAAAGCGGCGACCCCGAGTCAGCTCATATAAAAACAATACTACATCTTTGGAATTACCCACAGGAAGTAAAGGAAAGTGTAAAGTTCTAGAAGGGGAATCCAATTCAACGGTTCTAGCTTTCAATGACTTAAAATTAACCCAAAAGGTTGAAGAGTTATATACAAAGCCCGCACAAGGCCAAGGAAAGAAGATGAATGCATTATGGAGGGAAGAACTCCCTTTATAAGAAGAATAATCCAGACAGAGATCCTAACTAAATTCAAAATGCCGCAACTAGATCATTATGATAGAACCAGAGATCCCATCAACCATATATCCTTGTTTAGAATAAGAATGTTACTCCAGAACATGAATGATGGAATCATGTACAGGGTTTTCCCAAGCACTCTCACAAAGAGTACTCAAAAGTGGTTTCACCGACTTCTTAAGAACTCCATCACCTATTTTGAAGACCTGGTAGAGAAATTTTAAACTAGGTTTGTTACTAGCATTCCCCCAGCCAAAAACATCAATAACCTCCGAATGTGCTGATAAGAGACTGACGAATCACTATAAAGCTATTTGGACCGATTCAACAAAGTGGTCATGCAAATTAAGAATCTTATAGATGAAGTAGCTATTGAAGCCTTAAAGAATAGTACTACACTCGAAAAGCTTAAAGACAAGATAATGACAAAAGAACCTGGCACTTTCACGAAGGTGATGGCCATGGCAGTCAAGATGATAAAAATGGATGAAGATAGAAGGATGCGAAGGGATAAAAAGAAAGCAACAGCTAAAGAAGAAAGAACAAGACCTGGAAGGGCAAGCTTTCCATAAATTAACTTCAAAAACCCAGTGGAAAGGTTTAAAAAGGAAGCTGAGAGATACACGCCTTTAAATACCTCAAGATCCAAATACCTCCATGTCCAAATCCCTTCCCCCATTCAAGATAAATTTTGGCTACTATTCATTCCTTAGTTACTGAGCAAATGAATACTAAGCTAATTAAAGATGTAATCGGAGACAAAATTATGAATGTTGTGTTCTCATTGGGTAAGTATAAAGCCCCTGACCTCGATGGATTTTCTAGTGCTTTCTTTCATAATCATTATGACCTTATTCAAGAAGATGTGGTAGAATTGGTTCAAAATTTCTTTGCCACTTCCTTGTTACCAGAGAAGCTTAATTTCACTAATATCATTTTAGTTCCTGAGCAGAAGGACCCTAAATCATTTAGTAATTATAGGCCTATCAGTTGTTGCAATTTTATATACATAATAATATCCAAGATCCTGGTTAACATATTAAGAACCTGGCTCCCTAATATCATTACACCAAACTAAAATGCCTTTGTCAAAGGAAGAAGCATTTAAGATAACATAATCCTCAACCATGAAGTGATTCACTCTTTTAAGAGCAAATTCAAGGGAAAAAAGGTTATTATGCTCTTAAACTTGATTCGCAAAAGCTTTTGACAATGTGAGTTAGTTTTTTCTGAAGCATGTTATGGAGCATATAGGTTTCCATGGGAAATGGATTGGTTAGATATGGCAATGCATTTCTATAGTTAGATATTCGATTATCATTAATGGTAGTCAAACCAGATACTTCTCTCCCTATAGAGGTCTACGCCAAGGCGACCTAATTTTCCCTTATTTATTCATTATTGTTGTAGATGCTCTTTCTTATTCTCTTATCAAAAGTTAACTTTAACATAGGCTTAAGGGTATTAGAATTTCCAAACACTGTCTAATTCTTACACATGCTTTGTTTGTTGATGACTTCATTATTTTTGGAGAAGCTAGCATTAATGAGTTAAGAACTATTAAAGACATTCTTCATTGTTTCTTGGAGGAATCAGGATCATCCTTAAATTTGTAGAAATCAGAACTACTTTTCATCAACATTGTTTATAAGGAAGTCAAAAATGACATATATATGCTCTTTTAGATTTTAGAGTCTAAGTATGCCTCCAAATACTTAGGCATTCCCCTTGCTCTATCAAATCTAGAAGAATGCTATGCAATTATCTTATAGAGAAGGCTAGCTCAAAAATCTTATCCTAGAAAAGTAAATTTCTAACTCAATATGGTAGAGAGGTGCTTATTAAATTGGTAATTTAATCTCTTCTCGCTTATATTATGTTTGTCTTCCATTTGCCTTATTGTGTAATGAACAAAGTAGAATAGCTAATCCAGAGATTTTAGAGGTCTCAAAGCTCTACTGATCGACAAATCCATCGGGTGAAATGGTCAGATGTTACTATTCCTAAAGGTTGTGGAGGTATGGGGTTTCAAGAGCTTCAGCTCTTCAATAAACCCTTGCTTGGCAAACTAGGTTGGAAGCTTATTGACCAACAGGATTCTCTGAGTGCTAGGATTTTGAAAGGGATTTATTATCCTTTTTCTAATTTTTTCTACAAAACAAGCTCATAAACCTTCATGGTTATGGAATAGTCTGTTATATGGGTGAGAAGTTCTTTTAAAAAGTGTGAGGTGGAATGTCCTCTCTGGAGCTATTATCAACCCTTAGTCAGACCTTTGGGTTCCACTACTTCCTAATTTCATAATTCAATCTCTAAATCCACCAAATTCCACTATCTATTGGGTTGGTGAACTAATAGAATGGTAGAGGCATCATTGGAATGTGCAACTGCTTTGAAGCTTATTCACAGAGGAAGAATGCAAGGCAATATTATGCATTCCTATTCAATCTTCAAATCAATAGGGATGAGACTCCTTAATCTAGCATTTTGAGAGGACTAGTGCTTATTCTATCAAGTCTGCTTATTCTCATCTTAAAAATAGTCAAGCTCATCTCACTTCTTCCTCTACCTCTCTTTCTAATTGTTGGGAGAAAGTTTGGGCTTTTTAAATTCCTCCAAAATTTAAGAATTTTATTTGGAGGTGTTTGCGTTATGTTGTAACATTAACCCATTTGTCCTAGGTGCTTCTAATTCCCTTAAACCTTGGAGCATTTGCTCTTTCTTTGTGACTATTCTAAGTTTGTTTGGTATGCCTAGCCTTATAGGCTTTGGATCTTTTGCTACTTGGTACCTGGAGGTCAATCAAATGTTCAATGATAGTGGGCATCAGAATTTTCTCAATTTGATAGCTAGCATGTGTTGGTTTTTTTGGAAAGCTAGGAATAACTTGGTATTTAATGGTGTGGTGGAAGATGCTAATTGGGCTGTGCGGAAAATTCAAGGTTAGTGGTCCTCTTTAAATCTTTCTCTAACAAGCAATGGCTCTAACCAACACCCTCCATATCATCCCTTAGCTACATGGCAGACCCCTCCCATGAATACATTGAAAATTAACTCTGATACTTCTTTTAGCTCATCTAATCATCATTGTAAAATTGCTTTCCTTTGCCGCAACTCTGTTAGTCAAGTGATGCACATTAACACTCATAGGTCTCATAGTCGCTCTGCCCTTCAAGCTGAAGTAATGGCTTTGCTGGAGAGCCTCAGATACACACTCAACTTTCCAAATCAGCGCTTCTTGGTGGAATCAGATTGTCAAGCTACTATATAAGCTTATCTTTCTTCCTCGCAAGATGTTCCTTGGGAAGCTAAGGCTATTGTTAAAGATATTAAGCCTTTTTTAGTTAATAGCTCCAATTTGCAAATCCAATTTATTCCTAGAACTGCAAATGTAGTCAGACTGATTATCTAAATCAAAAGATTAAAATGTCTCTTTATTGTTAAAAAAAATAATAACATCAAAATTTTCTGATTGTACAAATAATAAAATTGGTATGCTGCTTTAATCTCTCGTCCATTTTGTCCTTATTTCTGTTTTTTTTTTTTTAAATAGTACTTGTTAGTGTGTACCAATCGGAAAATAAATTGATCATGTTAAAAGACGGTTTTTTATTCTTATTTTTCAATTTTTTTTACTTTTTTATTTTTTTATTTTTTAATGGAATGTATTATATTAAAACTATGTCTATATATATATATATATATTGAATTTGCTTGACTCTTTCTAAAAAAGCAGTTTGAACCTCCCTCCAAATTTAATCTATATGTAAAACAAATATCAATATGAATACTTAGAATTTGGGAATTGTCAATTTTTGGGAACAAACTAGAAGTAGTTAGAAAAATATCAAAATTGAATTTGGAATTGTTAGATTGTCCAATATTTATCATAAAACAGCAATTTCATCATGTTTGAATTATTTGTTTTTCTTTTTTATTAAAAACTCAGCTTGCTTTTCCTCTTAGTTTAAGCCATCGAAGCCGATTAAGCTGCTTGACGCTAACGTTTTATTTTAAATTAATCATGGAAGGAAATCATAAAGCAGACAACAGAAAAAAAAAAAATTAACAGTATAATTAATTTAAATAAAAGTTGATTAGTAGATGTGAACAGCATTATAATATTCTATTAAAATAATAGATGAAGCTTTGGGTTTTACAATATAAACATAAATAAAAAACCAATACTTTAAACCAATAATGGCATGTGATTTTGTCCAATTTGAGTCCAACGTGTCAACCGTCCACTTTGACGATGCTCCTTCTTTGTCGTTGCCTGCCTCCTAATCTCACACCTTTCTATGCCAACATGAGTCCTTTAAATTAGGCCAAAAAAACAAATTGTTTTTAATCGCTTTAATTATAGTTTTTTTTTTCTATTTTTTAGGGATAATTACTGTATTTTAATCTAATATATTATTTTATTTTTAATTTTTTAAAAAATATTTATTCATTCTTAATATTTATAATAATTAATATTCATTAGTCCTTTTTTAGGGATGAAATATTACATAATTTTATAAATTTCAGAAATAAATAAATATTTTTTTAAATATTAAAAATAAAATAATATAATATGACAAAATATAAGAATATAATTATCCCATTTTTTTATCTTTTTATTTTATTATATTAAATTTTTATACTATTATTTATAGAGGTTCAATACATTAATTATCCCTAAAAAAATATAATCTCACACCTTTCTATGCCAACATGAGTCCTTTAAATTAGGCCAAAAAGAAATTGTTTTTAATCGCTTTAATTATAGTTTTTTTTTCTATTTTTTAGGAATAATTACTGTATTTTAATTTATTATATTATTTTATTTTTAATTTTTTAAAAAATATTTATTTATTCTTAAAAAAATATTTATTCATTCTTAAAAAATTATTTTTAATCTCTTTAATTATAATTTTTTTTATTATATTACTGTATATCTTTATAATTTGATATATTATATTATTTTATTTTTAATTTTTTTTAAAAAAAATATATTTATATTTAACATTTGTAACAGTTAACATTTACAACAGTTAACATTCATTAGTCTTTTTTAAAGATAAAATATTACATAATTTTATAAATTTCAAGAATTAATAAATATTTTTTTAAATATTAAAAATAAAGTAATGTAATATAGCAAAACACAGGGATGCACAGTAATTATCTTATTTTTTTATCTTTTTATTTTATTATATTAAATTTTTATACTATTATTTACGTAGTTATTGAATTTTAATTTAAAAAATTTTATAGATATATTTTTCATACTATAAAGGTTCAATACATTATATAAATAATAATATAGGATTCAATACATATATAAATAATAGTATAAAAATTAATAACTATATAAATAATGATATAAAGACTTAATATAATACAATAAAAAAATAGAGATTTAATAAAAAAAAATTACTATAATTTACGGGTTTAAAAATAGATTTTTCATTTAAATTACATAAAAATTTGCGATATTCAAATATAAAAATGTAACTTGGTTCAAAAAAACAAAACGTAACTATAATTTTGTAATATTTTAAGCAAAGTCAAAAGGAGCAATTGATTTCAAGATCGTTGTAACTGATCAATGAAATATGGCATTAGGGGATAGGATTATGGATGGAGAAATTAGAAAAAATAAAATAAAATAAAATTAAATTAGACATTGCTCTTTTGACCAAAAAATGAAAAGAAAAAAGGGAACAATAAGGGACATGTGTCGTCGAGTTGATTCAACAGTCCTATTTTTAATATTGAATATTTTTAATAGATGATTGTATAGTTTATTATTATCATAGTGCTGCTGGATTTGAAAATATAACAGGAAAAATCAATTCATCTATTTCAAATACAAGAAGTCAGACTAATATATTTGCCATCACTTAAACGGTTTTTAATATTATAATCCAAACCGCTTCTTCTTCATATTATTTTTAGATTTTTTTATTAAATACTTTTACTTTTTATTACTGTCGATTATGTTTTAAACTGAAAGTAGTTTCTTATTTTTTATTCTATTTTATTTTTTATTTAATAAATATAAATATTTAATCTATTTATTTTATTTTTATTTATTTTATTCATCATTTTTTAAATTATTAATCCCTTTATTTTTATGTTTTTTTAGTTCTCTTTGTTATGAAATTTTATTAATATTTTTATAATCAGACTTAATTAAAGATTATATAGTTAATTTATGACTAATAAATGTTATAGAGTAAAACATAAAGATTATTGAACAAATTGTTAAATTGTAAATCAAAATAACTTTATTAATACAATTTAAAAATAGTAATAAACAATTTTATATCTTAAGTTAAAGTTTTTTTGGATAAATGTTTATCAAGATATACTTCACAAAAAAAAATTAAAACTTTCGAAAAAAGATGAGGGGGTTTCTAAAAGTATTTAGTGGTGAAATGCAAATAGTCTATATGTATGGCGGATAAAAACTTAAGATTAAAAATTTTTCTACTTTTCAAATTGAGGTGTATATTTTTATATACAGATTTAAATTTAAAGTTATTTCAAAATAAAAATAATATAATATAATTTCAGTTATATTAATTAAATAATTTTAATAAAATAAAAATTGGGAATAAGTATAATTTTAATTTTTATGGTTTTATCCTTATCTTTTGGCAAATTCAATGGTGGGTTTTTTTTTTTGCTTTTTAAATACTATATATTTTACATTTTTTTTCTAATTTAGTATATTTTTAGCTAATATCATTATTATTTTATGAGAAAAATTACTATGATATTAAATTTCAATAATAAATTTATTTTATATATAATTTACGACCAATATAACCAATTGATTATTTTTAAAAATATTGTAAATTTATTTTAAAAATTATTTTTTATTCATAATTAAATTAAAAATCATTAAAGCGTATATTTTAAATAATATTTTTTAGAAAATATTAAAGTGTAAAAAAAATATAAAATATATAATACTTACAGTACACAGGATTGATTTTACCAAAAGGTAAAATTATAAAAATCAAAATTATTATTTATACTAAAAATTATAAATTAATTAAGTACCTAAAAAAAGTCATCACTTTTTGCTTTAGCTTTATTCTCTTTTATGGAAATTGTCAAATAATACAAATTGACAAATTTTTGAAATTGTTAATCAGCACACTTGGATTGAAGTTTTTGTTTTTTTAAAATAAAATTGCCCTCATGAAATGAAAGCCAAAATTAAAATCCAAATGTGAACTCATAGTTTGTTGTTGTTCTTATTATTTTTTTATCATGAAATGGAGACTTTATTGAATAAGAGGAATTTAGAAGGAAAATATTAACAGTTAGCACATTCAAATTTTGAACTAACAATTGGTGAGAGAATAAGCACAAAAGCTCATTTGGAAAGAAATTTCTGTTGAATGACTTGTGATTCAATAATAACAAAAATTTCTGTTTTTGGGTTCTTCTTTGCTTTCATTTTCAATAATAAAATTAAATCGAGGGATGAAAAGAAAAAGAGAATTTTATTTTCCCCTAGGGACCATCTTGTGATTAATCATTCAAACAAAGGTCAATAATTTATCAAATGAAAAGGACCCAAAAACAACACAATGGTTGTGGTTGTTTTGGTCACTCTACATCTATTCAATTCAATGGTCAATTTCCATTAATACCATAATATCTAAAATATTATAATTTAAAACCTCAATGTTTGAACATCTTAAATAACTTCTTTTTTCCATTTTATTAATTTATAACTTCATATTTTATTTTATTTGGAAAAAAATTAATATCAAATTTTAAAAATTTCGGTGTCAAAATTCTAAATTCCATTTTAGTTTAAGTTTTATCTTTGATTGTAAGCAATATAATAACATTTGTTGCTTATAAAAATAAAACTCCCACTCCAATTCATTTTTTAAAAGATTATCTCTCCCCTTTTCATGTAAATAGATTTATGCTTTTATTAATTTTTAATTGCTTATTATCTTAAATATAAATGACTAGGCTACCACGTAGCAAAGTCAAAAAATAGATTAGATATAAATAAGTTGAAAAGTATTTTTTTTCTTTTTTTTTTTTAGCTCTTGTCATCCGGTATTCAGTATTTTGTAGAAATTAATTAATTCGGATTTGACCTGCATAGAACTTCAAAGGGCAGCAACGGTCTACGTCAAGAGTTTTAAAGTAACTGTATACCAAGAGTTTGAAACCGAAACCTCTAATTAAACTGGAAGAGTTTCCTACCAAATTATTCATACCCTCTTGATTTTTTTTTTCTTTTAATATTTATAAATAGATAAAATAATATTTATGAATCAATGTGTTAAAATATTAAATTTACAAATTCAAATACTACTTTTATATATATTAATCCGCTTGAATTCAAAATGCTCAATCTACTCAAGAAGTTCATTCTAATAGAAATAGCATTTTTGATAAGTTATTTTCACCATCGATAACTTATTTTTGTCATAAAAACTATCTTCTATTTTTCCTAAATGGATCATTACTTATTTCGATGGTTGCCAACCATGAAATTTTGCGACCTTTATGAAGCATGAAAAACATTAAAACTACCTATGCAATAAGGGCAAACCAATTTTCTTATGGTTTCTTATTGTGATAACATTGAATATGCTAAAAACCATTTATTGTCCACATCGATGTAGTACACTTATGAAAATTTTTTCTTGGATGAAGTATAAAATAATGATATGCAATCTAACTCCATGACAAGTTTCATTAAACTCATTGAGAAACTTGAAAACATAATCTTGTTGTTGTAGATCAACAAACCTTTGATACAATGACCATATGCACAATGAGACAAAGACCTAAAGTTGTGAAATTCCTCTCGAATACTATTCAGTTCAATAAAGTTGTAATCAACTAAGTTGGTTTCATGAGTAATATTGTAGAGAAGATGCTAAAGATAATATATCTTAGAATCATCAAGTTGAGAAAAATGAACTTTTTTTTTCCGAATTTGTACAATGTTGTCTATATAAAAATAATTGATACAATAGCTTGTGAAATAAAATGCATTAGCCATGACATAACAAGATTATTGCATCAAACTCAACTAGGAAGAACAAGACTTTATTTTGGTGGTTTAAGGATTGTGCCTTTATAATATTAATTACAGATTAAAAAACAATAAAGAAAAAAAGAAAACATTTACGTAATATAGGCATTAGAAGTTAACTTAGATGAAATAATGACCAAGTTAGGATTTTCAAAATGATGAAGAAAATAACAAGAATTTGGATCTTTAAAAATAGAAATTAATGAAGATTGATAAAATTTGGGAAGTAGATGAATTGTTGTGTGTCGCCATTGCTAAAAAAAAATAACAAATCAAAACTAAAAAAATCAGAGAAAAAAATATTTGACAAACTAGAGAAGTCAAATTTCATATTGATAATAACCTTAGATGCAAAACAAACAACCAAAAAAACTTAAAAAAAAAAAAAGAATTAGTTACTAAGAGGAAAAGTGAAAGAGTGAGAAAATTTGAACTTTCTCTTCTTCCAAACCTCTAACACAATTGTATAACCTTTTTTTCTATCATTCGATATAATTGTTATCATCTGCATTACCATCGTCATTTCTCCTTCTTCTTCTACTTCTTTAATAAAAATAATAGAAATATAGAGAAAAAGGAAAAGATAACAACTTCATCTTATGTGTAACCAAGAAGAAGCAACTAGCATGATCCAGTAAAGTAGGGGTGGCCACAGTACAAGAACTGGCAATTTCGGTTCACGATTCCACATTAGGTGGAACTAAACCAGAGTCGGCCCCTACCCCAGTTCAAGGCCGGTTCTAGTTTAGTTCAATCGCTTCATCCAGATCAACAAATTAAATTTCTTTTTTTTTTTGTTCAAAATCAGCAATTTTAGTTCCAGTTCCATGAAAGTGGAACCAATCCTAAACTGATCCCTCTCTTAATTTCGGACATTTGAACCAATTTTAGGCCCAAATCAGCTTGTAGATGACCTTATAGGAAAATGGTGAGAATATAAAATAGGTGAAGCTACAGTGGTGGGAGTCATGGCAGCTTCCACCAATAAGTGGTGGTGGTGGTAGTGGAGGAAGATATTTTATGAAAAAAACTAATAGATTTATGATAGAAAAATAAAGATAGGATTTGGCGAGGAATCAAGAGGGAGAGAAAGGGGTAGGGGTAATGATTTGGAAATTAAGGATATTTCTAGTTTAATTTTTTTTTTACCTAGATTCCATAAAATAGAGTAGAATGCCAATTGGAAAAAATTAATTAAGTTAGCACAAATACATTAGGTGACATGGCGAATTCATCTACTACATCACCGAAGTGCTAATTATATATTTAACTAATCAAATATTAACAAATAATTTTACTAATCTAAATTACAGTTTACCATACTAATAAGGCTTTTAAAAAGAAGCATGTTTGCACTCCAGTGAGAGTTAAACATTTTCCACAACAAACTGAACTCTCACATGAGGTTGCAATTCCCCAAAGGTAAGTACCCTCCTCCTGCCTACCATAGAGTTGGCTATAAAATCACCTGTAGTGAAGTAAAGTCAAACATAACCAGCCTCTCTTTGATTTTTATGCAACCATAATGCTATCCAAGTCCTTTATTCTATAATTTTCTATATGTTTAATATTTTTTTGGTTGTGTACAAAGCCAATGGATCAAAGGCAAAATTTTATCTCATTCTTTGAGATATCTCCTTGTCAATTTTAAGAACTTTATAGCATCAAGATATAAAGCATGGCTCTTCAGTGTGCTTACTTCCTTTGTATACGTTTCCTTCATAATATGAAGACTTGCCCTCTTCTTCCTGTAGAATTGGAGCGATAGTTACTCTACTAAAAATATTATCTTTCGTATCTTATTGAGATAAAGAAATCTATCTTTGATTATCCTTATAACAATCCTATTTTGTATTTGAGAAAGGCTCCCTTACTTAAAAGAGGATGCAATCGCATTAAAAAGGTAGGTTATAGTGGAGAAACTCTCCACTATTAATGCATGGTATACATGGCCAATAGCTAGTAATAAATATATATGCATAAAAGATAGAGTCTAAAAACACCAGCTAAGAATAAAGGAAATGAGGAAGTAGACAAAATAATAACAAAATGAAGAAAGAACTAAGAATATAATCCATGATAAATAAAAAACCAACTTAAAATACAAAAGATCGATTATCCTATGATTCCACTTATAATGATAAACCAAACTCCATATTAGGATCACCAAAATTCTATAGAGAGAGCACTTTAAACAATTATTATTAGTTTTTTAAAGATTACTTGTGTATAAGAACATCTTTACCTAGAATCCAGTAAGACTAAGGATGTATAGGACTCTATTAGCACTGGTAAGAAATTAATTGTAAAAATAATTAATGAGGAAAGTTTGTCTCTAACTGAAGCTTCCTCAGGCTATATGAATCTACAATCTAAACTACAAAAGAATGGGCTCATAAGTGATTTCAAAAGGGAATTTTTAAAAAAAAAACCAAAAATAAAAAATATGGTTGACTTTTTTAAAAAATATGGCGTTCAATAATATTTTTTGAAAATTATAGTGAAACCTGAATAAAATAGCTAAAACAACCAAAACAACAAAAACAATCAAAATAAATGAAGCAACCAAAATAACTAAAACAGCTATTGAAACAACCAAATAAAATAACAAATAATGCTTTACATTTTTCAACAGAAATAACCAAAATAATCGCTGAAATAACTAAAAATAAAACAACCAAATAAAATAATAAAGAATGCTTTATATTTTTTCAAGCCAATCCAATAAAACATAATCACAATAAACTCCCAATTACAATAGAATAAGAAAAAAAGAACTCAAAAATAACCTAAGTGTCAACAATCATAAATAATAAAAATTAACACATACTCATTACAATTCTTGATGATTTATGGTATGGTGAATTTCCAATAGGCAAAAAAAAAAAGAAGATGGAGAAGCAGAGCTTTATAAGATTTGAGATAAAAATCTAATTACAAAATCTATGAGTTTGTTCTCTTTTCAATAAAAACATGCAAAAATTCTTCTTGAATAGATTAATTTTGTAAAATTTATAATGGTTAGAGTTTGATTTGGGAGAAAAGATGAAGAGAATGAATACAAAAGATTAAGAAGAAGAGAAAGAGAACAACATACAATAATAATATATAAGTAAAAAATAAAAAATGTTTAAGAAAACACAAAGAGTCAGTGGTGAAAGAAAAAAAAACTATCATCATTTTTGAAAATTTTGGTTAAAAAACAATGTGTGATATAATTTTTCCATTTCAAAACTAATATTCAAGTGGTCCATTCTAATCTGCCCAATAATGGAACATTTTTTTAGTTTTCTGATAAGGAATAACAACATTTTCGGTCCCAAAAGTTATATACTTTTTACATTTAAGTCTTGAATGCTCAATTTGTAACAATTAAATTCTATGGGTATTTTAGAATTTAACCATTAGTCTTATCCCATTAATTTTAATAAATTCAACATAAATGGCACCAATGTTACCCTTATGACATCCATGTAATCCCCACATTAATCATGTAGATTGACTATTTTAACTCCCTATGATACATAAGTTTTTCTTTAACATGTTAATCAAAGGTTTAATAACATATTTTGTTTTGAGTTTAAGGGCATAAATAAGGGAAACTGAGATGGAAAGAGAGAGAGAAACATAGCCAACAATATCAAGCATTGTTTCACTTGAAAAAAATCCTAAAATCTTTTAAAAATTAATATCTTGTTTACAAGTAAATGAAGAGAAGTTCTATTTTCACAAGGATTGTGCTTATGCTATAAAAAGGTATTTAATCATAGCTCTCAATGTTGAATTGCTAATTAGGGTTTAAAAATTGGGGTTTATTTATTCAAAGACGCATTAAGTACAGTTTAGTCAATGTTATGAATATAATATAGTTTTGAAATTGATTATAGTCTTGAAATTGGTTAAAGAGTGATTTGAATTTGATGTCTTCTTTCTTTTCTATTCTTTATTATATTTGTGCATATTCTCACTAACTTGCCATGCCATTCTTATTAGTGATATACACTAGGTCAATCATATATAAACATGTTTTGATTTTATCATTTTATTAATAAAGAGGCATTTTTATAATTATTATTTTGTTATAATATTACTTGAATAGTTAATTTTTTCTAAGGTCATCAAGTATATGACTTGATAGTAAAATTCTCAGGTTAAATATGAATCATATTCTGATTTATCCTTAGTCATTCTTTATTGAAAAAGCAATAAATTAAGGCTAGTATGATGTTGACTGATGATTGTGTTTTACTAATCATGTATATGAGATATTAAGTCAACACATAGGTACTTGTTTAAGAAATGATGTGCTAGATTAACACACTATAAGAATATTATGTAGATAATTATCATAAGTAATTCTCATCATAGTAATATTGTTTTAGTCTTTTGATCTTAAAATTACCATGGTTTCCTACATAATTATTTTGTATTTTAATACCTTCTAACATTATTTTTAACAAGATAATGAAATAGGTTATTATTAGATATAGAATGAGTTATGTAAGGAATGTGAGTGATTGAGAAGGAATTTGTCTTTCATTTAATCTAAGTAAGATATTTGTGGGCCCCTTAATAAGATAGACTGAATAAAATGTATGGTCATACTGGCATGAATTGATAAAGTGTTATTATTCTCAGTCTATTTAGAATCAAGAGATAATGTGGTTGAATTGTATAAGGATGATATAAATTATGCCTTATATTCAATTAAGATATCGTGTGACAAAAGGACTATAATATTCACTGTAAATTAAGTTTTGTCATATTACCAGCCTTCACATAACTTAGGTAGTCATAATATATTTCTAGATGCCATTTATATGACTAGTAGGCCTGAATTGGGATTTCAGGCCTACTGCTAATGTTATATGAATCTACAAGGTCACATATTTAGAACAAGCCTAAAATGAACTTGGATTTACTAGCCCAATAAAACTCTGTGGTAATATATATATATATATATATATATATATATATATATATATAGATATCGTGTGATAAAATGACTATAATATTCACTGTAAATTAAGTTATGTTAGATTACCAGCCTTAACATAACTTAAGTAGTCATAATATCTTCCTAGATGCCACTTATATGACCAGTAGGTCTGAATTGGGATTTCAAGCCTACTGCTAATGTTATATGAATCTACAAAGTCACATTTTTAGAACAGGCCTAAAATGAACTTGGATTTACTAGCCCAATAAAACTATGTGGTAAATAAATAATATATATATATATATATTATTTATTTACCACATAGTTTTATTGGGTATATATACATACATAAGTGGATATATAGGAATCCAAATCCATTGAATCGCTCATGTTATATTATTATTTATATTTTTATATATTTCTTTATTTAATATAATTTATAATATAATATAAGATACATATTATACCGCGATTTTGAATCAGAAGAGAGATTTCAAGAAATAGTGGATCTATTCACTCTATCAATAACCGAGACGGATCTGGTGTATCATAAGGGATTTACCTTTTTATTGATTCCTACATATTAGATAAAAAACATATTAATATAATTAAAATATATTAATATAATTAAATATTAAAAAAACTATTGACATCCGCCACAGATTAAACCATCACCTCTCGAGCCCCTCGACTGATTCTATTATGGAGGCCAATGATAGACAATAACTCCCCTCGAACAGTTTTGGTATATATATATATATATATATATATATATATATATATATATATATATATATATATATATATATATATATATATATATATTATTTAAGGTAATTTTTATCTTAAATAAATAGGAATAATTGTTGTTTTGGAATTTGAATCAAAACAAAAATAGAAAGGTGATATATATACCAAAAACATTTTGGTAAATTGAAGAGTTACCAACATTCATTTTGATAAATGAAACCCTAATGTGAGGTGTATAAATACATCCTTTTATCTAGGGTTTTATACACTTTGTATTCTACCAAAGCAATTCATTTTTCACCTTTTAGAAAACAAAACACAAAGAGTTAAAATGTGAGACTTTTGAGAAAAGAGTGCTAGTACACACTCGTTTTGGTTTAAGGCTATTCATGTAGATACTTGTGGACAACATACCTATATTGGAGACATATAATCTAGCCAAGAACACTAAAAGCTCGAGGTAGGCGTCACCAGAGTGAACCCTCTCTTATCCTTCCAGTAATCTTGCCCCTTTTTCGTATGTAGTAAGGTTTTTGGAAACCCTAATTAAATTAGTTAATTGAATTACATGGATCCTATTTCGAGTTTGCGAATGAAATTTTAATTTTTCGCTATGTTTTTTAATCATTAAAGCCCAATAGTTCTTTAGCATATGATGTTATAATGTTTTCTTGCTTTATATATCATGATTACTTTTTTTATTATTATTATCAATGTTATTAACTATACCTTATCTGTCTTTTTTATTATTTGTTATTGTTGATATGCTGAGTCAGAATGAAAGATGCATTAATTGTGTGTCATATGGGTGAAAGGTTATAAAATGGACTATATGTAGGTGAGAATGTATATGTCCAAAAGGTCGACATTGATTGTTTAATTTATTGGTTTTTGCTTGATTATACTGGGGAGTATTAGCACAAAATGGGAATTTCATATTATTTTTTAATAGTCATATATGTGATGATTTAAAAGTGGTCCATGATGATGCCATTACTTGCCTTTTGTTAAGTTGTTTAAATGAAAAAAAAGGAGAACTATACGAATATCATTAAAGATAAAGATCATGGTGAAAAAGAGCATAATGGATTAGAGCAGTATGTCAACAACAAGCTGATTAAGTTCTTGCTAGAAAAAAGCCTCCACTAGAGCCAAATCTCACTACAAGAAATTCACTGTTTAGTGGTAGAAAAATCTATCACTAAGCTGTTTAATGACAAATTAGTGATAGATTTTTGGTCATCAATATTTTGATCATCGCTTTAGTGACTAACTTTTCAATCTGTCACTAATTTTAGCAATTGATTAATGATGGGCTTTTTAATCCGTCATTAATTTTAGTGACAGATTAGTGATGGATTTTTCAATACATCACTAAATTAGTAATGAATTTTCCATCAAAAATTATATTTTTAAAATATATAAATAAAATGTAAGAAAATAAAAATAAAAATAATTAAAATATATAAATAAAATGTAAGAAAATAAAAATAAAAACTTAAAGATCCTTTAGATCTAGACAAGATCTACGAATGGTGGTGACGATGGAGGTGGAAGACAATGATGGTGGTGTAGGTTACTAGTGGTGGTTGGCGACGACGGGCAGCCTGAAGATGAAAAGATGGGGAGAGAAAAAAAAAGAAAGGGAAATGAGAAAGAAAAGGGAATAAAAAATACATAAAAAATAAAAAAAATTAAGGGGAAAGGTAGGAAGGAGTTTTAGAGGAAATTGAATATAAGATAAAAAAAAATAGGGGAAAGAGAGGGGGGGATTGAAAAAGAAAAAAAAAAGAGAGAAAAGAAAATTGACATAAAAAGAAAAATAGGAAATAGAAGAAAAAAATTGCCATATCTATTTTTATATACAATAATAATTTTAAAAATATAAAATAAAATTATTATAAAAAAATTTACATATTCTATCATAAGTTTGTCACAAATTCAGTGAAAAATTGAATATGATATAAAAGGGGGGCAGGGGGGGGTGGTGGGGTGATGAAAATTAGTGATGAACATGGTCCGTCACTAATCCATAAAAAAATAGTGACATACGAGTCATCCATCATAAAAATTAGTGACGAATGGACTAGTTTGTCATAAACTTAGTGACAAATGGACTAGTCCATTACAAAATTAATGATAAACGGATTAGTCTGTCACAAATTTTGAGGAAAATTGAATTTAAGATAAAAAAAAAAAGGGGGCCCGGGGGGGGGGGGGGGGCAGGGGAGGGAGAAGATTGCAAATTACTGCTGGACGGAATTTGTCACAAATTCGTCATAAAATTAGTGACAAAGGGAGTTGTCCATCATAAAAATTGGTGATGAACAGAGTTCCCATCACCAAAATTAGTGACAAATTTTCAATTCCATCATAAATTTGTGAAGGATTTACCATTCTATCACTAAATTATGATGGATTACATATCTGTCACAATTTCATTTGAAATATCTCTTAGGAAAAATTAGTGATGGATACAACAGTCCATCACAAAATAATGATGAATGTAGTATTTGTCACAATATAATGATGAATATAGTATCTATCACAAAATAGTAATGTAAATACTATCTGTCACAAATAGTGACAGAAAGTTAATTTCGTCATAAAATAATGACAAAAATTTAATTTCATCAAAAAATAGTAACAAAAATTTAAATTTGTTACTAAATATTTTCAAATATTCAAGAATAATTTTATGTTAAAAAATACTGATGACTACTTGTCTATCACTATTTTGTGATAGAATTAAATTTTTCATTACAAAATCAGTATTTTGTGACAAAATTAAATTTTGGTCACTATTTTGTAACAAAATTAAATTTACATCACTGATTTTTGCTATGCATTTTTTACACAACATAGTGATGGATTTTCACATCCATCACTAAATTGTGATGGATTTTCACATAAGTCATTAAATCGTAACATAAATATCATCCATCACATATTATTTTTAATGATTTCACTTAGTACTTTATTTAATGACAGATTGTTTGTTCATCATAAAACAGTATCAAATTCATTATAAAAAGTTTGCACCAACTTCCTACCATATTTTAGCAATAAATTTCATTTCTGTCAAAAAATCCATCACAAATTCATTATAAAATCAACTACTTTTTTCTCAAATCATTTTTAGATGATTTTTCTAACGGAAGAAATTAATTCCATCATAAATGTCTGTCATTAATTCTAATTTCAATCACAAATTTATCATAATTTTGTGATGAAAATTTTCATCACAAAAATTCAAATTTGTTTTTTGTAGTGATCCCCTAAATAATATTCCTAAGGCAAGCAACATTGAGAAAGGAAAAATAAAATCTCTGAAATTTAATGGAAGGTAACTCAACTTTTATTAAAAATTGATTATGAGTAATTAATTGTTTATGTAATTGCTTGTCTATCTCATTTAATTCATTTTGATAAAAGGAAGGTTGATAAAGGAAAAGAAAAGATAGATGAAGTCAAAACAGATTCAAGAATTATAAGAAGGAAAGTTAAAGAAATTGATGCATTGTTTACTAGGAAATTAAGATCCAAAGTTATTATTCTTAACCAAAATCTTCTAATTGTAAAGAAGACACAAGTCAACTCTAAGAACGTTGATTCAAGGAAACAAATCAAGCTTAGAATTGTATAGATATGTAGACAGTATTTTAAGGAAGTATTGTCTAAATAAGATACCACAGAGGTTAGGAGTTTATACTTTGAATAATAATTTAGAAATCATCAAATATGAATTGATTTTATATGTTCATTATGTCATTTCAATAAATTCATTTTCTTATGACACTATTTGCAATTTTTTTAACAACTTAGTACTCGAAGGCTACTGTTGTAGGTAATTATGCAAAGTTAGGCTCTAAAATTTAAGTCTTTAAGGCCTTTAGACCTAGTAATTTAAGTGTGTATATACTTTAATATGTCATCCATATACCTGTAAAATTTCATGTCAAAATTCAGTCATTAAGTCAATTAATTAAATTAGGCATTTATGTTGTTGCATTATAAAAAATTCTGTAATTTGTATAATTTGATTTAATTGTATAATTTGCATGACATAAGCATTTCATAATCATTTGTTTGTAGTTTGTAGGTTATGATGCTTGGTAATAGGAGATGGTGGAATAATGCATGATACCATAAAGAGATCAAACCAAGGAGACTTATGTATATAGTACTTTTCAAGAGATATATATATATATATATATACACTCATGTTATGATTGATATATAAGATGTTGTTGATGGATTAACTGTCTTTGGGACAATGCTTTATTATATTAATGCCTTTAGGGTGTGTAATCTAGTGGTTTACCTTTTGCACATATGTATGATTTATAAACATTTAGGGAGAGTAACATATTGCATAGGTTACTATCTAAATGTATTTGATATACTTAAGGTGAGTAACATATTAGATGGGTTACCACCTAAGTGTATTTGATGATCTTAAAGGACTAACATATTAGATGAGTTAGCACTAAATAGCTTAATATGTTAATTATTGACTTAAGTGTGCTCTAAAATTTTTTATTTTGATGAAGAATATTTATATAAATATGATGTTTCTTAAAAAGTATGTGATTTGCTATTTGTGATCTTGATTAAGTCTTATGTTGAAATGGAAATGTGTTAAGTTACTTGAATTTGGTATAAATGAAATATTATCATATTTAAGAAATACATGGTTGCCGTTGTTAATTTCCGATGTACTCACTGAGTAGTCGTACTCATTATTCAATATTATAATCTTTTTTAAAGTATCTACTATGAGAGTGAGTTTTAGCTCGATTGATCGTTGTTTTTGCACTCTTCAGCATTAAAGCCAAGTTCAAGCCAACATTATAGCTTCTGGTGCTATTTTTAACTTTAGAAATGTTTAGTATTTATAGTTTGGTGAATAGGGGTGGATCTATCCATTCAAAATAATTATATCCAAATTCACTCTGTAAAATACATAAATAATCAAATGATTTTAGGTACCTTGAAAGAAGAAGAAGAAAAATCACACTTGAATCATTTAATTTCATGTTCAAATAAAGAAGCATGATGGAATTATTAGGCAAGTTCTTACTATCATCTTACTGCAAGTCATGAATCTCCTTCTTAGATTATTACTTGTCCATGAAGTTCTTAAGACACTCCTTTTACCATAATAACAATTCATTTTTCTCTGTAAATTGAATTTTCTTCTTTTACTTTAATTTCCTTCAATCTCTTTCGCTTATCATCAATTGAACTTACTTCTATTTTTCATGTTATAAACGTAATTTTTTTGTGAAAGCGGGAATTTTTTCCCCTAAATTTTTTATGCAATCAAGATCTCTTTTCCCTGAATATAAGAACTCTAAATGCCCCCCTGAAGTCATTTCCGAACTCGACCCCCGCTGGAAGATTGTCATCACTAATGTCATTAGTGTGATGATTACAAGATAAAATTAGTGCCACACATATTCAATTTGTTAGAATTAATGAGATAGGACTGAGGTTAAATTTTTAAATCTTGTAAAATTTAATTATTACAAATTGACTATTTAAAACTTAATTATAAAAAGTACATAACTTTTAGTAGTGTAAACATTATCCTTTACGATGATAAGCTTCAACAGGTTACTCTTCCCTTAATTCTAAAAAAAAATATATAGCTATTCTTATCGATTGTCAAGTCACGCAATTTGATTACTTTTACCCATCACATTATAAGAGTAACAACTATGACTAATGCTTGATATCTATGGATAAGTCTCGTTCCTCGGCTTTACGTAGCTTTTGTACCTTTAAGCCTTCAAGATTTGTTTAATGATTTGTGAAAAAAAATTGCACTCTACCATTAAATTGGTTTTATAATTTCTCTAGTGCCTTATTATCCTTGTGTAATTTAGATTTTTCTATTTAATCAATTTTTTTCTTTAAAAAATTATAAATAAATAATGCAAGTAACAAAATTGAAGTTTTTTAGGCATGCCCTAAAAATAGGTTTATTTTGGTTATATTTATGGATAATTTTTTTTTTATTTTTCCAAAAAAATACATAATTTAGTATTTTTGTAATTTCTTTTATTTATTTTCCATATTTATATGAACTATTTAATTTTAGCAAAGTACTATAAATTGTTTGATATTCATCTAGAGATAAAAAACTAAATAAGTTTATTTTTAGGAAAATGGATATCCTCTCGGTAAAATTAATATCATTAATGTTATCTACAAAAGTAAAATATTTAATTTAGTTACTGTAATATTTAATTTTTTTTACATGTAATAAGTTGAACCCTTAAGATGAAGCCTATTATCAATGCTTTGGATTCTTCGGAAGGTGATCCATCTGAGTTTGGAGCTATTATCCAAGAGTGTGTTGTTCTCATGATGCAAGGAATAAATTTTTCTATTTCCCATATTAAACGCAATGCAAATGAGGCTGCTCCTTGTATTGCAAAAGCATCTTGCTCTCAAGTTTGGTCTCATACTCCTATGTTTTTGGTGGATTGTATTTTGTTTTATCTCAGTTCTTAATAAAATTCCTTTTATTTTTCAAAAAAAAGTTAAACCCTTAAATTAAAAAATTTCATAAAATGAACTTTTAAATTATTTTTTCTCTTTTAGATATATATATATATATATATCTTAATAATAAAAAAATTCATATTTTTAAATATCTTTATATATATATAATGCACTTTTGAATTTCTATATATGTTTATTTTATAAAAACTAATATAAAAATATATGTAAATTCATTAATGAAAATACATAAATTATAGAATTACAATATAATTTTTAAATTAAAATAAATATATTTGTTATTATATATCTTTATTTAAAATGACAATAAATATTAAGAATTTTAATAAAGAAAAATTTTATTTTTTGTCACTTTAATTTTTTTATTTTAATAATCATTAAATGATATTTTTTATAATTTAATTATAATTATTAATAAAATAGAAGTTATTTTTCAAAAATTATAAAGTATTTTTTTTGAACAACCATAATTTTTTATAGGTTCAAAGAGGAAGCGGGAATTCACTTGAACTAATTTCTGTATCCGAATGGCCTATGCAAGATTCGCAGTGCTTTAATGAAACACAGCAAGTAAAGAATGAATTTGGAAATTTTTTTTTTTTTTTAAAATGAATTCGGAAAAAAAAATAATTTTGAGAGAGCCAATTTGGAATGGAATATTCCAAAGAACCCGCCACGGAGATTCCAGTTGACTTCACTCGCTAGACTAAGCATGTGGTGGTCACGTGCCAGCGGCTCACATTTCCCCTATTTCGGAGTCGAGTCGCAGCCGTTTCTAACTTGGCTACTTTTATTATATTTGTTTCATTTAATTTTAAAAAATAATTTAACTAAAAATTAAAAATTAGAATGATTAAATCAATGGGTATATTAATAGGGAGCAAAGCAAAGCAAAGCAAAGCAAAACCAGACCAGAGTCTCTAAACTATCTTTTTCTTTCTCTATCTTTATATGATGTGTGCGTGGATTTTGTTTAAAAGATTCTGTTTGTAATCTTTCTGTTTATCTAAAAAAAGCCATAAAAATAAATTATTTTATTTTTTGGGTTGGGTTTTGATTTTCGTCCATTATTCATTCATACGTACAGACGCGAAACAAGATTAGATTACATTACATTACACCGCCCCTAGATTTTCGTCTGTAAGTGTCTTTTTTTTTTTTTTGGTTCTTTGTTTCTTCATCTTTTAATTCATTTCGTTTGCTTTTGCTTTTTTGCATTTTTGCATTTTTTTAATGATGATGAAACATATAGACATATGTTATGTTCCTGAGAAATTGGAAGAAATCTGAATGTGAATTTTGCGTGAATTTTACTTTTGGGTTAAAAATGTATGATTTTTGCTTTTTTGTCCCAGAAATGCTGATTTTGTTTTGATGGGTAATTTAATGATATTATTATTATTATATGGAACACTGCGATTTGCAAGGTTAAGCAATTTGATTATTGTTTGGGTAATGATTTTGTTTTTCTGGTTTGTGTAGAGAACTGAAGGGGGTGGGAACGGCTGTGAGAGTGGAGGAATTGGCCGTAAAGTGCTAGGCATCTGAGCCTAGTAAATTGGTCTTCTTCTTTTCTTTGTTTTGGTTGTTCGTGTTCATCATCAACAGTAAATGGGCTGCTTTAGTTCTAAAGTGGCAAGACAATTTCCTGGACATGAGGATCCTATAGCCCTTGCTTCTGAAACTGCTTGTGAGTTCCCTTTTCTTTTAATTCTTTCTTTTTAAAAAATTTTCCGCTCTTTTGGGTTTCATTTGTTTTTGTTGTTGAATGGAATAATTTTGTTTTTTAACATGATTTGCAGTGATCTATCTGTGATCATTATGGTTTTCTTTTTTATTATTTTCATCATTATTATCCAGCTAATCAAGTTCCATGATTCCAGGATTCCAAAATTTGGTCAATTTTTCTTTCTTACAAAATTTGAAGTTTTATTTGTCAAGCATGGATCACACTATTTATCTTTTTGCTGTCTATATAGCCCTGTTAAAGGATTGCACAAAATGTTCAATTCTGACTTTTTTGGTTTGACATTTATTGAGAATCTTATTTTGATATATTCTTAGTCTAAGGCTAAACAGTTTTAGTTTATTTTCTGCACCTTCTAGTTGGTGGCCCTTTATTTTTTGATGTCTCCCTTCATCCTGCAAGTGTGTGCATGTTCACCTTTGTGCGGTTTAATGGCTGTTCAAGCTAATTTGTTTTCCATTTTTTTTTCTTTTGATTCCTCAGTCAGTGTTAGTGAAGTTGAAGCACTGTTTGAACTATTCAAGAGCATTAGCAGTTCTGTTGTTGACGATGGATTAATAAACAAGGTATCATGCAATAATATTCTTTACTTATATATACTTTCCTTTATATAGGACTCTTTTCCTTGTATTCTAACCTAATGTGGTAGTCAAATGATCAAATACTTGTAAACAAGATGTCATGCAACAGTATTTGTGCTTGAATGATAGAATAGAATGTCTGGCAGATGTCCAAATGCTACAATGAAGTTAGCAGTTTATTTGAAAATTCTGATTTTAAAGGGTTTTTTTCCCATGCAGGAGGAATTCCAGTTGGCTCTTTTCAAGAACAGAAAGAGAGAGAATCTCTTTGCTAACAGAGTATTATTCATACACTCTTTATTTTGTTTATAAGGAAAAAGATGAGTAGAAGGGTGGGAAAAGGAATAAATTTATTGTATCCTGTTCTATGCTCATTGTTTACTCAATTTTAATTTTGAGTTGGGTTGAACTTGATACTAAAATTTTGTCTGCAATGACATTCCTTTTCCTATACAAATGATAAGAAAATAATACTAGTATTCACGAGGTGATCAAAAGCTAAAATGCCTTGTAAGGTCTGCATATCTATTGCAATTGGCATCCATTGTTATTGTCAACTTTTCGGTGGTATAGGTTTTGAGGTTGAAATGTTTTGCACGCAGATCTTTGATCTATTTGATGTGAAGCAAAAGGGAGTAATTGACTTTGGTGACTTTGTTAGAGCACTCAGTGTATTCCATCCCAATACCCCCCAAGAAGAAAAGATAGATTGTAAGTTGAATCACATTATGCAATAATCTTCAATCATATAAACATTGTAATATTTATATTATTTACCATTCTCTGGATTACTTTCTTGACATCTTTCATTTCAATGTCCTTTTACTAACATGCTATGCTGCACGAACACTTCTCTAAAGAGTTGTGTCTTGCGTCGGATACGTTTTCGAATTGACACATCTCTAAAACTTATCCGACACGTTTCGGTGGCATTTCCGAAAATAAAAAAACGTGTTAGGGCTGTTTTTTAAAAACAAATGGAAAAAAGGATAAACGTGTCCTTTTTTAACATACGTATCTTCTATCATTAGGTGAACCGAAATTAGAGATAGTATTTTTCAATGAAGATTTCAGTGAGAATATTGAGAGTAAAAATGTTAATTAAGTAGAAGATTCTATAAACTGAAATTGCTAATAAATATTATGAATGAAATCTTGATTTATTAATGTTGCTTATGAGTATTATAATTTTATTGTTAATTTTAAGTAAAATTAGATGGAAATTTGTTTATTTATTATTGAAAAATTGTGTATAATTGAGGTTTTATTATTTTATTTATGTTATAATCTAATATGATTACATTTTTTTTTTGTGCGTTTTAGAATTATTTCTAGTGTTAAAAAATATTACTAACCAACAAAAGTATATTTTCGATGAATTGAATCCAATTTATAATTTGTATAAATGAACTTTATAATTTTTTATATTTATAAATTAGTCCCTATATTTTTTATATTTATAAATTAACCTCATTGTCTGTGTCTTATATTTTTAAAAAAATTCGTTTCCCCGTATCCATGTCCTCATTTCCGGTGTCTCCGTTCTCGTGTCCGTGCCACCTAGCTTACATGTGATCTTTTAAATTCTTGCAGTTTCCTTTCGGCTTTATGATCTGGAGAATTCAGGATTTATTGAGCGGCAGGAGGTATGATGGGTCATTTTGTTGCCTACAAATGAATATAGCTTGGGGACTGATCTTATCTTTTGGACAATAAGCTCTTGGTTCAAACTTGAAATTAAGTTTTTCAGAATCCTGGTTGAAAATGGTCTTGGAATGGAACTTGTAGCTTATGTCCTGTGTTGTTTACTTCCTACTATTTTGAAACTAGAAACGTAAAGCCATCTTTCTTTGCCAGAATTTGATGATTCACTTTGATAATTCAACAGTAAAAAACTAGAAAGGCTAATGGCTAAAACCTGCATTTAAGGGTGTTTATGAGGGTGTTCTACCTGAATGACAACACTGTGGTTTTGCTCAGATCCCCACACATAATAAATTTTGCTTTGTGACCTACTGAAGCTGGTATCTTTCCCACAATGTTCACTGTATTTATGTTCTCATAAGTCATTAACAACAAACTTGGGTGGGGGGAGCATACTCTCAATAAGAATCTTGGGGGGCTAGTTTGGTCTATCAATCCTTTTCATTTCTTCGTGGTTGAATTAGGGTTAAGGACTACCAACTTCTATTAGCTGGATTCTCTTTTTTCTAGTTTGTGTCCTAGTGGTCTCTCAGCATTAGGTTTTTTTGCAAAAGGGTGAAAGTGGGTAGACATTGGGTTTGATCTGGCAATAAGTTTAGTTTCACTTGAGAGAATTAAAAGGTCAGGATGTATATGTTTTCCCTATTTTCCACAGCATACCTTTTTGAAAAAATGGAAGTGCCTGATTTGTTCCTTCACTTTTTTTGGCTTGGTACATCCAAAAAAAAAAATCACATATCTTTCCTTATCAGTTAAGATAAAAGTTGATGTATGTCATTTTAGCCTTGAATGAGTGTAAATTCTTTTGCAGCCAACCAACTATAGCAGTGCACTTAAAAAGATCCTGATGAATAATTTTTGATACCTGAGATCCATTTAAGATTTTGCATCTTATATGTTTTTAAAATGCTCATTTGATCACAAAGTCTGTGATCTGTTGTCCCTCTAATCTTGATTATTTTTCCTTCATGATCCTAATTACATTTTCCTTTCAATTTTATGTTAATTACTAGGAATTTACAAATATGATTTAATGAAGAAAAAGGACTAACGCATCATTCATATTTGTTTCATTCATATGATTGTCCTGTATTGAAAAATCCTCGCAGGAATCTTCATTGTATGTGATTTTGGCAGGTTAAGCAAATGTTGATTGCTCTCCTTTGTGAATCTGAAATGAAGTTGGCTGATGAGACGATTGAGATAATTCTTGATAAGGTCAGTTACTGCTCTCAAGTGAAATAGGGGATGTTTCTGTTTAATGAACTCTCTTGAGGTTCTTTATGTTTATTCTAGGATTTTATTTTTAATGAATGATTGAGAACTCAGGGTACTGTATAACATAATGGCTGTGGATATTCAATTTCTGCCTGGTGTTACCTATCAGTTTGCAGGCCTTTGCTTAACAAAGAGGTTAATTAGTCCATTGCAGCCTTAGAATTCTTTATAGGCTGTTGTGCCTTGTTATCACTGCTATGAGCCTTAGAATTCTTTATAGGCTGTTTCGCTTTGTTATCACTGCTATGACACTCTACACATTTTGAAATGAAAAAATAATTGGCTGAGACCCCCCAAGAGCACTAATGTAAGGGCTGCAATTTGAGTCCTGTTACAGCTATCTTGATTTGATTTAGCTTGGAAGGACTACCCATACAAAAAATGAATTTTTTTTTATATTTACTGTTCGGATAGAAGCAGTTGGCATTTAGGGTCCAGATGGATTGTGATGGAATAGCCATGTTTTTGCCATCACTTTTGTCATGGACCAGAACCTTTTGTTGTCCTGTATCAATCTCTATTTCCATTTTACAATTCACAGATTGTTCTTGGTCCCTCATGAAACCTATCAAATATTAATGAGCGGACAAAAATGTTTATGTAACTTGGATTTCTCTATGGTATAAGCTTATGACTAAGGGGCTGCAGATGTTGATGCAGATTTATTTGATTGTTTTGTTTTAATTAACCACGAATTATTACATGGTTTTCAATTTTTGTTGACAGACTTTCTTGGAAGCTGATGCTGACAGTGATGGGAAGATAGACAAATCTGAATGGAAGAACTTCGTGTGTAAAAACCCGTCTTTGTTAAAGATCATGACCCTGCCCTACTTGAGGTATTACTGTAAAACTTTTCTACCCTATAATAAAATTCTCTTTATAGGTTTGTGTACTTCCTCCTCTTGTTAGGTGTCAATGATTGTTGTGATTCATTGGATCTTTAACTAAATGCAGGGACATCACAACAACATTTCCAAGTTTTGTTTTCAACTCTGAGGTGGATGAAATTGCTACTTAAGAATTATCAGAAAACATATTGGGATATTACTACAGTGGTTCATAACCACTGACTTTTGGATTTTTGAAATTGTTTGAAGAATGTTGCTCCGAGGTTAAAGGATAGATCAGCAAGTTAGCTCTTATCTGTCAACTGTAAAGAACCATTCTTCCAATTAATGTTTTCTGCCCATTTTTCGTGTTAATAATAGTAGTTTTATAGCTAGCTAAAACTGTTCTTTGTTTTCCAAGCTCCTAATTTGTGTTTTGTATGATATGGTGGTGTTTATCATGTAAATGATTTGCTGTAATGTTAACCCAAATGATCGAAGGTACACGGAAGCACTGTGTATCTCTTGCAAAGACATGATTTATGTTGAGTGACCCAGTCTTAGAAGGCTTGGTGTCTTATCAGGTATCAGGCACAAATCCAGTTCTGCATCTCAAGAACAAAATATCTTGAGTGGGTTGGAAAGGGTGCACGAATCATTTGATTGAGGTATGACATAAGTGTAGATAACGGAATTCAGCGCATGTTTAAGTGTTTGGTGACTATAACATTGTGCGGATTTAAGGCTTACTAGAAAATATAATTTAGGTTTAAAGATCAAATTGGAGATGTAAGTTGCTGTTTGGATGATATCCCTACTATTTTTACAGCAATTATATCCTATAGAGAGTCCTCAGTAGCCGGCCTTAGAGATAATGATTGAAAATTAGGTAGCTTATCAAATTCTACGGTTGATCTTGGTTTTTTGTTTTACGTTTTAGTATTTTTAATTACTTTATTATTTCTTTATTTACATGTAAACTTAAATTTTTTCTAAGAAATTTTTAAATTTTACAATTAAGTGTAAGTTTACAATTAATTTCATTTCCATGCAAGAGTCTAAGTTTACAAGTAATTCCATTTTCATGCAACTTTAGTCTCAACATCACATTATGCATCTATTTATGCACCATTGACAGTATAAATAAATAAAATAACATATAAAAAATAAATATGCATACAAAGAAATGAGGGAGGAGAAATTATTACAATTTTTTTTCACACATAAATAAATATAAATATAAATTTAAATTTAATTTAATTGAATAAATACTATTTTATTTGTCACATCTTGCAAAAAAAGATATAAATTAGTCCAAAAACTTATAAGAAAATAATAAGATTAGTTTGCAATTAATATATAATTAATGAGAAAATAAATCAAATAAAACTCATAAAAAATAAAATTCATTTAAAAATATATTTACTTCTAAATTTTATTGGATAAAATAAAATATCAAATTAAAATCAAGCTAATATTAAAATTAATTAAGAATTTAACCATATTTATTCAATTTAACTAAAAACTAAATAATCACTAACAACATTTTTAATCTCCCAATTCTAATTCAATTAACCAAATGTATTACAAAAATAATAATCTAACCAAAATTACTAGCACAGTAATTTAAAAAAGGAACAAAATTAGTAAAAGGAAATTATTTAAATAAAACACAAAGAAAATATAAATTATTAAATTAAAACCAAACAAGCTATACTACAAATTCTACCAATTAAATCAGTTAACAATTAAAAATGCTTTGTACTAAATTTCTTAAAATTACCTTTAACAAAACTAAACCTAAAATTAAATATTTTACAATATTAAATAACCTAATTTTACCAAATTAATTAAGGACAAATTATTATTTAATCTATATATCCCTAAATGTTCTAATAACCATTAATCAGCAAAATAAAATAGAAACAAATAAAATATTGCACCTGAAAAATTATAGAAATAAAATTAATCACTAAAAATTATATATTACACAAAATAATAGGAATCAATAAACAAGATAATAAATATAAAATAAAATATAAGACAAATAAAATAAAGCAATAATAACAAAAATAATAAAAAGCTATAAACAGAAATTAAATTAAAAAGAAATAATGTAATACAATTATATAATTAAATAAAAGTAAAGAATAGATAGAAATTAAAAAAATAATAAAACTAAAATAAAATATAGTGAAAACAAAACACAGAAACAAATAAAATGAAAATAGTGAAAGATTAATAGCAAGTTTGCAACAGTAGTGGGCATTATGTCCAGTGCTTTAAGTTAAAGAAGGGGAAAAAAAAATGAAGGCACCAACAAGTTCATGTTAAGGCATCTGTTGGTACCTTAACAACATATACTTTTTAATTTATTTTTTAATCAAATATTGAATTAGAAAGAAAAACAATTACAATTAAATGATAAATAAAGTAAAAAAATAGAAGAAAAAAGAGAAGCTCACTTAAGTAGTAATGACTAGTGAATTGTAATATTAGCTATTACTAATTTCAAAACAACAACAGTTAAATCCAAAAAATTCTCTCCTAATGCTGAAAAACGCTCAAATTCTCTTTTTTTTTTTTGTTCTATTTTTTTTCTAGCTCTCTCCTCCTTTTCTTTATTTCATCTATGTTTTTTTAAAGTACCTCCTTCCTCCCCCTTTTGTAAGAGATCTTTTCTTTTTTTCTTCCCCTTTCCTCAAAATTCACTCATCCTCTCTCTCCAGTAACTCCACTAAAAATTTCATCTCTCTCCACTAACCCTCCAAAATTAACTCAACCTCTTGCTCCACTCTTCCTCCAAAACTAGCTTCACTTCATACTTTCTTTAACTTACAAAAAAAAAAAATCTTAAAATCTATATTTGTTTCTTTTTTTTTTCTTTTGGGCCAAGGCCCATCAGTTTTGAAAATTTTGGTCCATATACTTTTATGAGCTCATTATTTAGGATTTTCATAATCGAGCTTGTTTTGATTTCGGGTGGGCCAAAATCAGGTGTTAATAGGTTATCCCTTGTTTTTGTGAAAATTGAAATGCAAATAATGAAATAAGGTTTTTGAAAATGCATAGATGCCAACAATTAAAAGGATAGAAATTTTTGGAGCCATATGTCTAAGAAAACAGTAAGATATTTTGTTTTTGCATTGTCAACCTTGGGATACATTTGATAGGTGAAATTTTGATACTTCAATCAGTAAAATTTGTCTTTTAGATTGTCGACCTCAAAGTACAACCCAAGAGGTGAAATTTTGATAATTTGATCAATAAAAATTGTCTTTTACACCGTTGTCTTCAAAAATACAATCTGAAAGTAAAATTTTGATTCTTTGATCAGTAATTCTTGTCTTCTACACCATCTTCGGAGTATAATATGAAAGGTGAGATTCTGATTCTTCGATCAACAATTTTTATCTTATAAACCATCGTCTTTAAAGTAAAATTTAAAAGTGAAATCTGATACTTCGACCAATAAATTTTGTCTTCTGCATCGTCATCTTTAAAGTAAAATATGAAAGGTGAAATTCTTATTCCTCGATCAGCAAGTTTTGTCTTCATCCACTTTAGTGTACTAATTAGGAGATTTTAAACCGTTTTGTTTGCCATCCTCGAGGTACAACTTGAGAGGTTCAAAAATCCAGAGATTTCAATAAAAAAAATGTAGATTCATGTTGTTAGTTTTAAGATGTCACACACGATAAAAGTCTTACAGTCACTTCCAACATCATGTAAAGTCAACTGAAAATGTGTTATATAATCTCTAGGGTGTTAGGTAAGGTCAACTAAAAGTGTACCATATAGCCCTTAATGTCACGACCCGAACCCAGGGGCACGTGACCGACACTAGGGAATGGGAAAGCATAAAGCTACCAAAACCCGTAGTAAGCCTTAAAAGAAAAATCGCGGAATATTTAACTTTGAAACTTTACAATAAATAATAAAATAACAAGGCACAATATTAAACTGATTTTTCTCAATATAATTTAAACCATAATATTAGTGTATAGAATAAAATAAATAAACATCGGTCATACAAATAGTATCTCAGTACATAAAATTATAAGTACATGAATTTCTAAATCAAGTATGCAGTTATACAATTTTTGCTATTGCGGTACACGAAAGTAAATACAACACAACTAAATAGACCTACGTAGAATAGCTAGTGACGAAGCTACACGACGAAGAGAAGTAGACCTAACAGTAAACTCCCAAACTCTTGAAAAAAAAAGTTGAGGGGAGTCAGACCTCACTGAGTAAGTTAATAAAGAAATGAATGCGATTTGAAAATCTCAATAAAATAAATTTTATGGAAATATAATATAATATAATTTTATTTCAACCATTTGGTATACATATAATAAATCCATTTTTTTAAAAGAGAAGAAATAAATATTTAAATATCTTTTAAAATCATTTCAATATAAAAATTTGGTAGAACCCGATTTATAAATTTTTAACAGTTATATGACTCACTTATATCCAAGACTACTGGATCCCGAGAGCAAGACATCACCAGGATACACAACCGCAGTTATATCTCTTAATCCAATATTACTGGCGGTGTCTGAGAGCAAGGCATCACCAGACCATCGGCCCCAATGGTTTAATAAATAAACAAATATTATCTTACTGGCGGTGTCCGAGAGCAAAGCATCACCAGACCTTCGACCCCAATAATATAATTAAATAATCACATATTTTTATCGGTGTGCATATGGTTCTGATGAAACCCATCAGGTAGCCCGTTCTACCGTGATTTATTTAAAAATAAAAAAAATAAATAAAACAATGAAAATTACAATAAATAATAATAAATAAAGAATAAATAAAAGTAAAATAAAATAAATCAACTATAAATTACATCATGCAACATCTTATGAATAATGCTGACTAGAATTCATAAAATTAAATTCATAAGAATTTAATATGATTTAAATTAAAAAAAATCCGATACTCAAATCAAATATTAACTTACAAGATACAGGTGCTCCTCTGGCATGTCGTGTCCGACCTCGACTAGTAGATGCGATTGGAGGGGCAGCTAAAAGACAGAAAAAAGGAAATGACAATCAGAAAATAAAAACCTAACTTCTAGAGTTTCTAAGGAAGACGCGATTCCAACTCAGAATAAAAATTTTAGGATTGACCCGGTGTCACGTTTTACGAAAAATCTACCAAAAATTCGATAGAGTTTTATTTGTAAAACGGACATCCCTCTATCAAAGTAGAGTCAACCTTGCAAATAAACACACTTCAAAATTCACAATGGCACAACACCTCGGGTTGGAATCCCAAACTACACAATTTCCAACCAAGGTTCACTAAAAACAAAAAAAAAAAGCAAATACTAAATATTGATTTAGTAAATCACCAAAAATAATAATAAATCATAATAAATCATAATATTATTTATTTAATTTTTAAAACACTAAATAAAATTATTTTCCACCATAATTTAAGAAAATTTCAAAAATAGTTAGTATTAATTAACTAAAAATAATAAATAATTTATAAAAATTATTTTAATACCACATGTTGTCTAAAAAATAATTAAAACATAGTATTAAATTATCAACAAAAAACACCATTTACCTATTATCTCAAAATTTACATAATATAATGATTTTCTAAAAAAAAAATTAGATAAATTATCAAAAAAAATTTTATAACTACTAAAATTACTAACATAATATACTAACACTAATTAACTCAATTATTTAACCAAAAATAATTAATTAACCATATTAACAAAATACACATAAAACTTAAAATACCTAAATAAATATACAAAAATTCCATAAAAATCAATTTAATTAATCTAAATTAATTTTGATATACTCTTAATCAAAATTGACCACAATTAATTTAAATCCACTAATATAAGTATAGATAAACTCAAAAAATTAACCACATAATTAAAAAAAATTATGGGTAATTAGTAAATATAATAAAAATCAACAAAAATATTAAATCAACACAAAATCAACTAAATCAACTAATAACAACCCTAAACAACTAAAAATCAACTTGACAACTAACTAAAATCAACCAAAAATTACTGAAATCAACCAGAAAACTACTACCCTTAACCCATCAACTCACAAAAACCATAGTCAATGGCAGAAAGAAGACTGCTGCTGCTATTGTGTGTGACTTCAACAGCTCCAGATGGCCTCCTCCAGCAACTGCCAATCTCCAGGTGAAGAGGGAGGTGCTGGTGGTCATCCGGTGGTGAGGCGTGGTGGTCTGGTTGGTGGTCGGGTCGCATGAAGAAAAGCGGAAATAGAGACAACGAAGAAGAAGAAAATGGCAAGGGAGAGAGGGAAAGAAAGAAAAAAATATGTTGACTCGTATGTCTTTATTTTGACTAACTTATGTCTATACACACACACACACATACACACACTAATAATTTAATACACACATAAAATATCCATGCAAATAATGTAGTTTAATAATAATAATAATAATAATAATAATAATAATAATAATAATAATAATAATAATAATAATAATAATAATAATAATAATAATACTAATAATAATGATAAAAATAAACAATGTCATTTTAAATAATAAAATAATACAAATTCAGAAATTACTTTTATTAAAATAAAATATAGGGTATTACACCTGAGGCCTTAGGTTAGGTTAACTAAAAATTCATTATATAGCCTTTAAAACATTAGGCAAGTTTAACTAAAAATGCTATATAGCCTCTGGGCATTAGGCAAGACATTAGTAGCCGGTCTGCATCCTATACACTAGAGTTAGCTCAATTTTGGGAAACCACATTCACAAAAAGTTCAAAGCCGATGTATGCATGATCATGATCTTTAAAAGCTTTTGAAAGTGAATTGACAACATAGGGTCGTGGGTATGTACAATATTTATAGAAAACATGCATTGTTCTAATGTGCATGAGATTTAAAAATAATTTTTGCAAAAAAATTTCATGTATGCATGAGCTAATAAAAAAGCAATCTTGAATGACTTTGTATGCATCAATTAGTCAAGTGCTTTTTCTGTTTAAAGCTAATGTTTGAAATTAGCCCTTTTTCTATAAATGATTCCAAATTTGAAAATTGAGTCAATCAAAGACTATTATTGAGACTAATATTATCATATGGAACAAAAATAAAGACCACTTATGATGAAATTAGGATAATGACAACAATAGTTTTCCCTTTACTTGGTTGTGCTTTACTATTGTTTATGCTTGATTCCATTCCGCTAATGAGATACTCTATTTTCCCCCAGTTAAGGAATTCATCTCCACCTAACTTATCCCCAAGTTAGGATTTTTCAATACCCACAATCTTATTCATAAGATTAAGATTATAAGAGTTTAAGGCTCACTCTTCAACCTTACACAAATAAGAGTTTTAAGTCTAACTCTTCAACCAAAAAAACAAGAGTTTCTAGGCTCACTCTTAAACTAATTTTCAAGTATTTTAATAGTTAAACACTTGAATCAATTCCACTAGAAATATACTTCACTTCCCTTCTAATCTATCCCAATAGTTAAATGAAGATAGATTCCTATTTCTATCACAAAACCAACTCTTACAAGAGTTCATCAATGCAAAGAATATTGATATAAAGAAAAATGAAGCTTAATGAATACTTAGAGAGTTTTATGATAATAAAAAAGTAATGTAATGTGTGTTTTTTATTATCACAACTCTAGAGTATATATATATCAAGCATAAAAAATATAGCTATTGGAGCCAATGATATGTCTCCAATGTCTCTTTTTTTCAAAAAATTCAAAAATATGTCCATTGGATATTTTTGAAATTTGTTGTCACTATGAAAGCAAGACTTCAGTGGTAGCCTACTTTTGAGACAAACTTTATGTCATTATGGTAGCCTTACTTCAGTCATAGCCTACTGTTCATTTTATGTCTTCAACGTCTCTTTTGTTAATTTTAAAAATATGTCTGTTGGGCTATTACCATAGAAGCAAAGCTTCAGTTACAACCTACTATTGAGCTTGGCTTTCTGTTACTATAGTAGCCTTGCTTCAATCACAACTTACTGTTGAGTTCACCATGACAGTCTTGCTTTAGCCATAGCTTACTGTTGAATTGAATTTTGACTTGGCTTTCTTTGAGAGTAATATTGTACTTATGCTTGTAATCACACTTAAATAAAAACATATTAAATGCTTAAATAAGTTTTTTAAGATCAAAATTAAGATTGATTATTGCTAAGGTCAACAATCTCCCCCTTTTTAATTTTGACAAACTTATTTCAAGTTTGAGAAGGATAATATAAAGTGAAGTGTGTGTTGATTTGAATCCTGTTGACCTTAACAATAATCAATCTTAATTTTAATCTTAAAAAAATTAATTTTGAGCATTTAATTTGTTTGTTTAAGTGTGTATAAGTTAAGACTCTATTGGAAGTTAAAATGAAGTATGAATATCTTGAGTTGATTCGACCTCTGAGATTTAAGGAGGCTTTTGACATCCTTAGAGCTTTATAATGAGAAAGTTATCTTTTTTACATTCAAAGTAGACATCTTTAGCTTTTTTCATTAAGCTTACTTGTTAAAATCCAAGTTCATTTGGGTATGCAAATATTGAGTCAAAGTCAACATATGCAGCTGCCATTTTAGATTACACAGCTCTTAGTATTTTAAAAATATCTTGAGGTAAAGAAGTCCAATTAAGGTGATTTAAAATTATATGAAAATATAAGTTAAATATCTACAACTTTTATGAAGAAAGTGTAAGAAAATTCAAACTTCTTTAGTAGTTAATCAAGGTTTTAACCCATGTATTACAGTTTGACAAGTATTACTTTTAATAATTCAAAATTATAAATGGTGGATTGAAAATATAGACGTTGGGCATATTATTCACACCTCTAAGAGCTATATTTTTTAGTATTTATCTATATAAACACCTCTAGAGTTGAATGGAAGTTAAAACATTTTTTCTTATTATGATTCTCTATCTTAAAATTCATTAAAGCTCTCACATTCTTAAATATTCACTCTTTATTTATAACTCTTGTGAGAGTTGGTTGTGTGTTAGAAATATAATTTCTCTTCATCTTAAATCTTGGGATAGATTAGTAGGAAAGTGAGATTTATTATTAAAGGAATTGCTTTAAATGTTGTCTATTGAAACACTTTGGATTTATTTTTTTTGAGTGAGCCTTAAAAACTCATGTTGTAAGGTTGTAAGAGTAAGCCATAAAAATCTTGTGTAATCTTGATCTTATGAATAAGATTATGAGTGATTGAAAATCTTAACTTGGGGATAAGTTAGGTGGAGACGTAAGATTGTTATTAAATCTGAACTCCTTAAATCATTGTGTTCTTCATTCTTCCTTCTCAACATTCTTTTAATTCTTGCAAAGAATTATTTTTAATTTCAATTTTTATTTAATAGCCCTATTCACTCCCCCTCTCTAGGGCTATTTCAATCGGTATCAAAGCAACTAATCAAGTCAAAGGATGAACTCCTAAGATACCAAAGTCCTAAATGCATTGTACCATAAAGATATTTGAAAATTTTTTTTATAGCATTCAAATGAGACTCTCTAAGACTTGATTCAAATCTAGCACACAAGCAAGTAGCAAACATAATATCAAGTCTACTAGTAGTTAAATAAAGAAGGAATCCGATCATACCTCTAAATCGCTTTTCATCAACTAGTTTGCCATTCTCATCTTTATTAAGTATGGTTGTGGTGCTCATTGGAGTTTTACTAATCTTAGCTCCATCCATGCCAAACTTCTTAAGAACGTCTCTTGCATACTTAGTTTGATTGATGAAAATCCCATTTTTGTATTGCTTGATTTGTAGTCCCAAAAAAAAAATAATTTGAGTTCACTCGTCATACTCATCTCAAATTCTCCTTGCATTAAATTAGGGAATTCCTCACACAAGCAATGGTTAGCAGCATCGAATATAATGTTATCAACATATATTTGAACAATTAATAAATCATACTTAGATCTCTTTATGAAAAGAGTTGTATCAACTTTTTACTTAGAGAAACCTTTCTCTAAAAAGAAGTTGCTCAACCTTTCATACCAAGCTCTAGGATCTTGTTTCAATCCATATAATGCTTTGGAAAGTTTAAATAAATGATTTGGAAAATCAAAGCTTTCAAAACCTAGAGGTTGTTCAACATACACCTCTTCTTCAATAAAACCATTTAAAAATGCACTTTTAACATTTATTTGATAAAGTTTGGTGATATCTCACTTGAATTCATTGATACAAATAATTAACTTACAAATATCTTCACCAAACCTCTTAATGAAGGGAGATTGAATTTCATTAAGTATAAACTTGGTATGATTGATGATTTTAGTTTATCTTGATTTTATGTTTAATTGATGATTGAAATATTTTCATATGAAATCATGTTGTGCTTATTGATTACTTTGATTGATAAATGTTTTGATTTTGATCTTAAAATTTTTTTAATGGTTGTCAATTTATATTTAGTTTATCTTTTTAAATTTCCTTTTGTATTTTATTAAAGGAGAAGAAATAATTTGAGTTTGCATGTATACCTAGTTTTTTTTTTAACATATGTACTTAGTTTTTTTTTTTAATTTCAAAACTCCCTTAAAAAATATGTTTATATTAGTGACATATTATATTTTTGTTTGATATAGGGGGAGAAAATTTGTTTAAATTTTTGCATGCATATTAACATTGTAAGTATGACTAATTTTGTCATATATCTTATGTGACAAAAGGTCTTATTTTGCTTACTTTGTTTATGTATGACATAGAATTTATAAAGATTTTATGTATCTTTGTTTTTATATCCTTTTATATCTCTCTTTCCTTCTGTTTTTAACAAAGGGGGAGAAATATATTTGAGTTTGTTATTTATTACTATACATGTGTATAATATTTTATTATTGTGTTTATACATGCATAATTCATGTATAATTTCTTCTTGGGAATTGTTTTGATTTTTGATAAGGCATGAATATTTTTACAAGATTTGGTATATTTTTGCTTTGTTCCTATAGGAAGTTTGGTCCTTTTAGGTTCATTTCTCTTTATATATCTCTATTTTCCTTTTGCCTTTGTACAAAGAGAGGAAAATATGTTATGGATAATTTGTGTTTATTTTTTTTTATATGCTAAGTGCTGCATGATTGATTAGCTAGCTAAGCTCTATATGATAATGTGATAGTTAAGCTCATCTAGCATCAACATTATTGTTATATGTACTATTTTTTAGATGCATTTTAGTGGCAATATATGCATATATGTTTGAAATTATTTCCTCATATTGCCTAACATTTATTTAAATGATCATGTTATCATATTTTATATTTTTAATACATTTATCATAAGAATGCCATGTTTTTATCCCTCTTGCTATATTTTATGTTGTTTTATTTTTTTATTTTTTGTCAAGGGGAATAATCTATAAATTTATATTTCTTATCATGTCCATATTCATAGGAGGAGAAACAAAGAAATATATTTTATTTCATTTGATACCATTATTATCACAAATATTATCACACACTTTACTTTGTATTATTTTTTATCAAACTCAAAATAAATTTGTCAAAATAAAAAAGGGGGAGATTGTTGACCTTAGCAATAATCAATCTTAATTTTGATCTTAACAAACTTAATTTTGAACATTTAATTTGTTTGTTTAAGTATGTATAAGTTAGGACTCTATTTGTAATATCCCGAGTTTTTAAATATTTTTATACTGCATCGGGATATGCAGTATTAATAATTTATATATAATTATGATATTTTTATGAGTTGTTATTTAATTAAAACTAATTTTAACTGTTTTATATTATTTTAAGTGTTTTACGTAAAATTTTCCCGGGAATTATATTTTCGGGGAAATTGATACGTAAATAATTTAGTACTAATTATTTTGACTAGTTTTATGAATTTTGCATGAACTCATATATATTTTTAAAGTGCTAAAATAAAGTGTATATATGTGTATTTATTTAAATTAAACTAGGGTTTAATTAATTACGCTAATTTTTATTGTTTAGTTTTAATATTAATTAAATATTTTTAAGTGTGTAAATTATTAAATATATTAAAATATGTGTGTGGTGTATATTTAATGTGTGTGAGATTTTATATTATTATAATATATAGTGTGAATATATATATAAATAAATTATTATAAAAAATATAAAGTTTACAATATTTACAAGTTTGCCATTGAAGCTTCCTTCTCCCTCCCGATCGTCCTCCTCACCATTCCTCCGCCTATCATGCTGTTTTCTTCCCATCGGTGTGCCTCCCGGCATGCCACCTTTGTCCTCAGCCATCCTCGCCACCTGCAGCAGCCGTTTCCGGCATCGGAGGAGCTCGAAATCGTCGAAAACCTGAAACTCCTTCTCACCGTCGACCACAATAATTTCGGCCACCGTTTTTTACACCGCTGGTGTCTATCTTCTCCTTGAGCTCCGGTGAGTGTGATTCCAAGCTTTTTTTCACTTAAAATGGTCTAGATTTGCCTAGGTTTTAATTTCTCAATTTCGGCCTATTAGGGTTCTTAATTTTTTTGAGCTTAAATTTGATTGATTCATGAAAAATTCCTTCACAAACTTTGATCCTAGTAGCTTAATATACATTATAGAATTTTTTTGGAATTTTTGGAATTTATTTTGATTTTTGGGTATTTTTGATTAATTTATTAATATTTTCTAATTTTTGAAAATTAATTAATTAAATTATGAAATTGTGTTTTATGATAAATATAGGTGTTGAAATGAATTATAGGAATTTATTTTTAATTTTTGTGAATTTTTGTGTATTTATTTTGAATTTATTTAGTTTATGTAATTTTGAAAAATAGGGTTAATTATGTGTTTAATTGAAATAAATTGGTTAATTAAGTATATTTATTGATATTTTTGAAATATATGTTGAGAAAATTAATTTTGTGCAATTATATTATTTTTGGTGAATTTTTGGATTGATTTTAATATATTTATATATATAGGGGTATTTTGGTAATTTTACATAAAATTGGCTAAAAATGTAATTAAATCTGTTTTAATAGATATTTAGGGTATAAAAATGATTCCTACAAATTATTTAGTATTTTTAACTAATTAAAACTTTTTTTCGTAAATTATTTTCAAATTATATGTATATTATACAATTTTTCTAAATAAATGAGTTTTTATCGGTTTTTAATGTGTTTTAGGGTTGATTATGTAATTTGGATTTATAAAATGTATTTTTAGTATATAAGGGTATTTTTGGTATTTTGTGAATTGTGGACCTTGGTCGGTGATTTGTAGTTTGGAGTCCGACCGAGGGATTTTGATTATGAATTCTGTGTTTATTTTTGAAGTGTATTTATTTATAGGGCCGGCTCTACTCTTTGAGTAGAGAGATATCCATTTTACAGGGGAGGTTCTGTCGAATTTTTGGTAGAATTCTCATAAAACGTGATGTCCGGTCGAATTCTGATTTAATTCTGTGTCTAGTAATCTAGATCGAGTCTTTAGAACTTCTGTTAGATTTATTCTGATTCCTGTCATTATTTGTTTGTTTAGTTGCATCGAGATCGAGGCCTAGTGGACCAAGCCCATCGGACCCATCTCGAGGAGCGCAATAATTAGTGAGTTGCTATTTTATATATATATGCTCTAGGGTGCATGATTTTAGAAATATATGTTTTATTTTGATTAAATATGCATAATGGTTTAATTAGTACTTAAGTTTATTTTTAGTTTACTTTTGATTTATTTTTGGTATATTTTAAACTATATGCATGTTTTATTAATGAATTATGTTTAAAATGTTTTTGAATATATTTCTAGTTTACTTTGCAATTATATTGGATTTATTTGAAGTATATATACTTGAAATATACCTGATTTATTTTTGGTATATTTCTAGTATATATATGGTTTATGTTGAGATTTTATTCAATTACATGCATCATTTATTTTTATGAATGTATGTTTTTATTTAATAATGAATGATATCAATAGAACGTGCTACCTAGTGGGCAGCACTAGGACCGAGTACGTACCGGTACGCTGATAACATTTAGGCTATATTACTAACCATTTATGGATATTGATTGGATTTGATTATTTGTTGTGTGAGATATGATTTGGGAGTGTGATTGCTGGAGCTCGGTTGACCAAGTGTCTCGGGGCCAATCACACTGACAATCAGATTGCTAGAGCTTGGTTGACTTACTGTCTCGAGGCCAGTCTACTGTCCAAATGGAATAAGTGAATATAATTGGAATAAGTGAGCCTGTATGGCTAGAGTTTTGTCTAACACTGTTATGAGGTTGCAATTTTCTAGGGTTCTATTTGATCATTTATAAATAGTGATTTTAAATAAAAATATATAAAAATGATTTTATTGCATCTATGTGTATTTTCCTGTATATATATTTATTATATACACTATTGACTGTGTGCATTGCCACTTAGTTATGCATGTATATATATTATAGTAATTCACTCAGTGAGATCTGACTCCCCTCCGTTGACTATTTTTCAGGAGAGTCATCGTCATTATACCTTAGTAGCAAACCTGTACGCCGGATTTCTTTCGCCCCGGCGTTATTATGTAAACTACTCACTTGAGTTTTTATTATTAATCTAGACACTGCAGTAGTTGTAAAAAAATTGAAAAAGGATATTGTATTATATTGGTATGAGTTATATACTTTAAATATTTGAACTGGATTTGTATTAAAGGTTTATTTATATATATGAGATGAGTTGTTGATTTAAATCCCGTGGTGGATTATTATTTTGTTTTATTTATGATTTATTTCTGATGCAGATTATTTTAATTATGTTATTATTATTATTGCATGTTTTATTTTATTTTAAGGCTTGCTACGGGTTCCAGATTAGAAAGAATTCATGTTCCCTAGCACCGGTCATGGCCCCTGTTTTGAGTCGTGACACTATTGGAAATTAAAATGAAGTACGAATATATTGGGTTGATTCAACCTTTGAGATTCAAAGAGGATTTTGACATCCTTTGAGCTTTATAATGAGAAATTTTTCTTTTTTACATTTGAAGTATACATCTTGAGCTTACTTGTCAAAATCCGAGTTCATTGGGTATGCAAATATTGAGTCGAAGTCAACATATGCAGCTGCCATTTTAAATTGCATAGCTCATAGTATTTTAAAAATATCTTGAGCTACAGAAGTCCAATTGAGGTGATTCAAAATTATATGAAAATCTAAATTAAATATCTAGAACTTTTATGAAGAAAGTGAAGGCAAATTCAAATGTCTCTAGTAGCCAATCACAGTTTCAACCCGTGCACAACAGTCTAACAACATTACTTTCAATAATTGAAAATTATAAATGTTGGATTCAAAACATAGACGTTGGACACATTATTTGCACCTCCAATAGCTATATTTTTTAGTGTTTAGCTATATAAACACCTCTAGAGGTGAATGGAAGTTAAGACATTTTTGCTTATTATGATTCTTTATCTTAACATTCATTAAAGCTCTCAAATTCTCAAATATTCACTCTTTTATTTATAACTCTTGTGAGAGTTGGTTGTGTGTTAGAAATAGAATTTCTCTTCATCTTAAATCTTGGGACAAATTAGTAAGGAAGTGAGATTTATTTCTAAAGGAATTTCTTTAAGTGTTTTTTATTGAAACACTTAGGATTTGGTTTTTTGAGTGAGCCTTGAAAACTCATGTTGTAAGGTTGTAAGAGTGAGCCATAAAACTGTTGTGCAATTTGATCTCGTGAATAAAATTGTGGGTGATTAAAAATCCTAACTTGGGGATAAGTTAGGTGGAGACGTAGGTTTGTTGTTGAATCTGAACTCCTTAAATCATTGTGTTCTTCATTCTTCCTTATCAACATTCTTTCAATTCTTGCAAATATTTTTATTTAATAGCCCTATTCACCCCCCCCCCCCTCTAGGGCTTTTTCAAATGCTAATAAATTATGTGAATTATACTCCCCTCTTAATTTATGCATATTATAAAAATAATGAATTTAAGGAGTAAGGAATTCAATTAATGAAGAATATCAATGGAATGAGAATGATACCAATTTTAAAGATAATGAAAATTTAAGAATCTCTCCCTTTGTGCTATACAAATATCAATTGAATAACTCTTAAAAACATTTCAATTGAAAAAGATACCAATTTAAATATTTAATAGTTTTCTTTATTACTCTCCTTTCTAGATATGATAAGAAATATAAATTTATAAATTATCCCCCTTGACAAAAATAGAAGCAATATAAAATATAACATGAGGGATATAAAAATATGGCCTAACACGACAAATGTGTTAAAAACATAAAAAAACATGATAAAATGATCATTTAAATAAATGTTATGTAATATGAAGGAAATAATTTCAAACATATTAAAATAAATAAAACTAGTAGCACTTACAATGCATGTAGTACTACTTAACACATCACAAACATAGTACATATAGCATTTGTGTTGAAGCTTGACAAATATAACTATCACATGATCATATAGAGTGTAATATTCTAAAAGAAACAAAAGATTAAGAACTAAAATAATGAAAACAAAGATAGACCAAATCTTTAAAAAAAATTCATGTCCATTTAGCCAAGTATCACATATATACACATATAAACCAAGTAAGCAAAACAAGACTTTTTATCACATATAAAAAAAGTATGAGAAAACTAGTCACACTTATAATGTTACTATGCATGCATAAACAAAATTATATAAAATAAATTCAAGTATTCAACTCAAATATTTCTTCCCCTTTGTCAAAATGCAAAAAGAAATTTTAATAAAATAAAAATTTCATTAATGAAAATGATATAGTTACAATGATATTAAAAAATCAATTATAAACAAAGACATAATAAGATATAAAACTAACAGTTCATGACTTATATCCAAAAAATATCCAAAAAATAAACCAAACCTAAATTGACATAAAATAACCATAAAAACAAACTAATTTCCCAAAGCTTAGATACAGAAAATATACTAAAAATAAACCAAATACAAAAGTAATGAAAACAAACAAAATAAAACATAAAAATCTAGTCTTATTGAGGAGGAAGTGGAATTTAAAAAAAAAATCATAATGCATGTTTAAACATATATAAATGCGTGAAAATTATAAAAAAAATGCTAGATTTGAATAATTAATTTATTGAAATAATTTCAATAAATAGTTATTAAATAGCAAAAAAAAATTTAAAAATTGTTAAGATCAAAATCAAAATTAATAATCAAAGCAATCAATAAGCACAACATGATTTCACATGAAAATAATCTAACCATGAATTAAGCATAAAATCAATATTAACTAGAACCATCAATCATGCCAAGTTCATGCTTAATGGAATTTAATCTCTCTTCATTGAGAGGTTTGGTAAAGATATTTCCAACTTGATTATTTGTATACAAATTCAAGTGAGATATCACTATTTTGCACATGATCACACAATAAATGATGTCTAATATCTATATGCCTAATTCTAGAATGCTGAATTCTATTCTTGCTAAGGTTTATAGCACTTGTATTATCACATTCGATTGGAATGTGATAAAGTTTTATACCATAGTCTAATAATTATTGTTTTTGCCATAACACTTGTGAACAACAAAGACTTGCTGCAATATATTAAGCTTTATCAATGAACAAGGCAACTGAAACTTATTTCTTGTTAAACCAAAAAACTAAACATTGTCCTAAAAATTGAAAAGTTTCAGAAGTGCTCTTTCTTTCTAGTAAACTATCAACAAAGTTTGCATCTAAATAACTAATTAAGTTAAAGAAAGAATTCCTAGGATACCAAAGTCCTAAATGAAAACTTCCACTTAAATATTTGAAAATTCCTTTGATTGCATTCAAATGAGACTCTCTAGGACTTGATTAAAACCTAGCACATAAGCATGTAGCAAACATGATATTCGATTGACTTCCAATTAAATAAAGAAGGGATTTGATCATACCTCTAAAACACTTATTGGTTTACCATTCTCGTCTTTGTTAAGTTTGGTAGTGGTACTTATAGGAGTCTTGCTTAATTTAGCTCTATCCATACCAAACTTCTTAAGAATGTCTTTAACATATTTAGTTTGATTGATGAAAATCCCTTCTTTTTCATTGCTTGATTTGAAGTCCAAGAAAGAATTTGAGCTCACCCATCATGCTCATCTCAAATTCTCCTTACATCAATTTGGAAAATTCCTCACACAAGCAATAGTTAGTAGCACTGAAAATAATATCATCAACATAAATTTGAACAATTAATAAATCATGATTGGATTTATTTATGAATAGATTTGTATCAACTTTTCCTTTATAGAAACCTTTCTCTAATAAGAAGTTGCTCAATCTTTCATACCAAGCTCTTGAAGCTTATTTCAATTCATATAATGCTTTTAAAAGTTTAAATACATGACTAGGAAAATCAAAACTTTCAAAACTCAGAGGTTGTTCAACATATAACTCCTCTTCAATGAAACCATTTAAAAATGAACTTTTAACATCCATTTGATAAAGTTTAAAATCCACGAATGATGCAAATGCAAGTAGAATTATAATAGCTTTTAACCTTGCAATGGGGGCAAAGGTTTCATCATAATCAATACCTTCCTTTTAATTATGACCTTTAGTTACTAGTTTAGCTTTGTTCCTAGTTATGAAACCTTGTTCATTTATCTTATTTCTAAACACCCATTTGGTTCCTATAATAGGATGATGTTTAGGTTTAGGAACCAAAGTCTAAACCTTATTTCTCTCAAATTGATTTAACTCTTCTTGCATAGCAATTATCTAAAATTCATCACTTAATGCATCATCAATATTTTTGGGTTCAATTTAAGAAATGCAAGCTAGATTAACAATAGACTTAAGTTAAGATCTAGTAGTTACCCCCTTTGTAGTGTCACCTATGATAAGGTCTTAAGGATGTGCTTTCTTGAATTGCCAATCCCTTGGAAGCTTATCCTTCAAGGTAGGTTGAGACATCTCCTCATTGTCCTACTTGCTTATATCTTCAAGTTTCAAAGGCTTACTAGCATTTTCTTTTTGAGTTTTCACATCCACATGCTCATTTATAAAATCATCAATAATACAAACATCTTTTCTAAGATCAAGTGAGTTTGATTCATCAAATACAACATGTATTGAATCTTCAACTACTAGAGTTCTTTTGTTAAAGACTATATACGCTTTACTAGTGGTGGCATAACCTAGTAAAATTCCTTCATCGACTTTAAAATTAAATTTCCCAAGATTATCTTTAGTGTTCAATATAAAGCACTTGCATTCAAATACTTTATGATTTAAAATTTTGAGTTTTTTATTATTCCAAAGCTTAAAAGTAATTTTATTTAAAATTAATTTTTTAAATACTTTATTGTGCAATGTAGCAAGATGTATTAACGACATTCGCCTAAAAGTACAATGGTAAGTTATACTCATAAAGCATTGCTCTTACCATTTCCACTAGAGTTCTATTTTTCCTTTCAACTATCCCATTTTGATAAGGTGTTCTAGGAGAAGAAAACATATGTGAAATGCCATTTTCATTATAAAAGGTTTTGAAGAATTCATTTTTAAATTTGATTCCATGATCACTTCTAATAGATGAAATACAAAAACTTTTTCTTTTTGAACTCTTTTTGAAAAAATTTCAAAAGCTTTAAATGCATCATTTTTATGAGCAAGGAAGCATACCCAAGTAAATCTAGAGTAATCATTAACCAATACATATACATAGTGCATTCCATCGAGACTAGCAACTCTAGTTGGTTTAAATAAATTCATGTGTATAAGTTCAAGTGGCCCAGAGGTTGACACTACATTCTTGAGCTTAAATGAAGACTTGGATTGTTTTTCCTTTTGACAAGTATCACGACATTTATCCTTTATGAATTCAAGTTTAGGTAAACCAATCACAAGTTCATGTTTACAAAGATATTCAAAAGCTTAAAGTTTGTATATCCTAACCTTCTATGCCATGTCCATATGTTATAGGAAATAGACATTAAGCATTTAATGTCTTTGTTATCAACCTTATTCAAGTCAATTACATAGACATTGTCTACTCTTTCACCACTAAAAATTACTTTGTCTTCATCAAGACTATTAACGAAGCAATTTTTAGGATAGAAAGTGACTTTATTTTCCATATCACATAATTGACTTATACTAAGCAAATTATGTTTAAAACCATCAATAAGCAACACATTATGAATATATAAGGATTAAGGATTACCAATTTCTCCAATGCCTACTACCTTTCCTTTGGCATGTCCCTAAATGTGACATGACCTCCGTCCTTTGCATCAAGCTTGTTGAATTACTCCTTATCTCCCATCATGTGTCTTGAAAATCCACTATCAAGATACCACTTGCTTTTTATTCTTATGAATTTCTAGCACACCTACACAAGATAATTTAAGTGTTCTTTTGAACCTAAACCTTTTTTGGTCTAGGTTGGTTAGTCTCAAAATAATCCAAAGGAAGCAAGTTCATGTGTAGTCTTTATAGAAGCACACATTATTGGTGTGTCCTTTGATCATGCAATATGAACAAACAGAATTTTTAAATTTATTTCTCCTAGGATGATATGTTTTCTTAATATGTGAAACATGTCTTTTGTGTTGTGGTGACGTGTGTCTCATAATATTATTATGCATTATAGTGTGAGACATACATTGACAATGATAATGTGTATTTTGATAGGTTTGTGCAAAATTTTTAGGTGCATTGTGTTATGCAATATACTTATAAGTGTTGTGTCTAATGTACATATAAGCATGTTTGGGTTGTGGTCTTCTAGTATGAAACCTACCTCTTTGTGTTATATAGGATTGGGTCTTATGAGAATTTCCTTTAATATTTGACACATGAGACTTATTAGCTTTAAAAGCTTGAGTTTTAATCAGTTTAAAGGTAGAAACAGTGGAATTATGTGATACTTTAACAAAATTGATAAGTGATATAATGAGGAAAAAGAAATTCCATTTATATATCCTATTCCATAAGTATTTCCATGGAATTTTTAAGAGTCAAGTAAATTATCTAAGCTCTCTTTTCCTCTTTTGAATTTGGAAATAGAATTCTTTAGCTTTAATATCTCATTATAAAGCTTATGATTTTCATCACTTGCTTTCTTGAGTTGCTCTTCTAAGGAATTTGAAGATTTTAAATCATAAGCAAGTTTTTCATTTGATTTAACAACCGTAGCAAAATCATTCTTCAAATTTTTTAGTCAAGCTAGCTAACTCATATTTATAATGCTTATTCTTAGAAAGTAAGCTTTTGCATTTAAGCAAGAGGTTGCTCATAATAGAGCTCTTATCATCATCATCATCACAATAATCATCATAAGAAGAGTTAGAAGTAGATGGTACCTCATTTTTATCTTCAAGAGCCATGAAGCAAAAGGTTGGCTACTTCTTAGTGTTCTTCTTCCTATTTAGATTCGGCGGAGTCATCCCAAATAGCTTTGAAGGCCCTTTTTTCTCCTTTTCTCATTTGTTCTTGAATTTTCATTTGGGGCACTCACTTTGAATGTGACCCGGTTTCTTGCATTCATAGCAAGTAACTTTTTTAGTTTTCTTCTTACCTTCTCCTTCAAATTTATTATTGAAGTCCTTTGTTCTTGAATAATTTTTCTTTTTCAAGAGCTTTTGAAATTTCTAGTGACCATGACGATATCACTATCTTTATCACTAGAATCTTTAATGCTTTCTTCTTTACTATCTTTTTTAAGAGCTTTTAGTGTTATGATTTTTTTCTTCTCTTCCTTTTCTTCTTGCTCTTCACCTCTTTGTTTAATTTTAAGCTCATGTGTTAGAAGCTTTTCAATAAGCATATTGGTTGAAATGGTAAAGTGGTTTTAAGCTTCCTTAATTGAAGTGACCTAAGATTCCCAATCCTTCTTAAGTAGGATTCTTAGAATCTTGTTATTCACCTCGTCTTTGGAGAAATGCTTTTGAAGTTTCTTGAGGGTTGTGTCCTTAATTAAAGTGACCCAAGATTCCCAATCCTTCTTAAGTAGGATTCTTAGAATCTTGTTATTCACCTCGTCTTTGGAGAAATGCTTTTGAAGTTTCTTGAGGGTTGTGAGAAGAGTGTTGAGTCAATTAGTCATCTTTGTGATTGACTCATGATGCTTCATATTGAAAAGTTCATATTCATACATGTGAAGTCAAACTTTCTTTCTTTTAACTTGCACATTGCCTTTATAATGGTTTTCCAGGGTCTCCTACATTTCTTTAGCTGAAATGAAATATAAAGCTTGCCTCCTTCTTCTCTTATCATAGAAAAGGGTAGAGTGATCATAGCCTTTTTATCATTGTTGTTTTCTTCCTTTTGTTTGTTGCTCCATTCACTTCTTAATAGAATTTTTTGTACACCATCAACGGTAGCTTTAGGTGGTTGCCAACCTTTGAGAACAACTTTCCTAAGTCTAACAGAATTAGAATCTAGATAAAGCTCCATTTTGAACTTCCAATATAGGTAATAACTTCCATAAAAAAATGGTCTAAGTGAAGAAATATTTTAAAATTCAATCCCTATGATCTTGTATTCTAGCAATGAAGTTTTTAGAATTCAAGCTCTGATACTAATTAAAAGTGCCTTAGGGGGTGAATAAGGCTAATGAAGGATTTAAAAAAATTAAATGAATTTAAAGAATGAACAAGAATTGAAAGAGAATAGAGTAGGAAGAATAATGAACTTAAGAATTTAAGAAGTTCAAATTCTTAATAATCTTATGTCTCCACCTAACTTATCCCCAAGTTATAATTTTTCAATACCCACAATCTTATTCATAAGATTAATATGACAAGAGTTTGAGGCTCACTCTTCAACCTTACACAAATAAGAGTTTTAAGGCTAACTCTTCAACTAAATAAACAAGAGTTTCTAGGCTCACTCTTAAACTAATTGCCAAGTGTTTTAATGGTTAAACACTTAAAATAAAATATAATTCACTTTCCTTCTAATATATCCTAAAAATTAGATGAAGATGAAGTCCTATTTCTATCACAAAACCAACTCTCACAAGAGTTAGTTAATACAAAGAATATTGATATAAAGAAAAATGAAGTTTAATGAATGCTTAAAGAGTTTTTTAATAATCATAGAGTAATGTAATATGTGTTTCTTTATTATCATAACTTTAGAGCACACACATACACACACACACACACACACACACACACACACATATATATATCAAGCTTAAAAATATATGGCTATTGGAGCCAATGATTATGTCTTAAACTTTTTTTTTAATTCAAAAATATATCCGTTGGATATTTTTAAAGTTTGTTGTCACCATACAAGCAAGGCTTCAATCATAGCCTACTGTTGAGATTAGCTTTCTGTCACCATGGCCGCCTTGCTTTAGTTGTAGCCTATTGTTCACACTATATCTCCAATGTTTCTTATCTTAATTTTAAAAATATTTCCATTGGGCCATCACCGTAGAAGTAGAGCTTCAATCGCAGCCTACTGTTGAATTTGGCTTTTTGTCACTATAGCAGCCTTACTTCAATCACAACTTACTATTGAGCTCACTATGGTAGCCTTACTTCAGTTGTAGTCTACTGTTGAGCTTGGCTTTCTATCACCATAGCAGCCTTGCTTTAGTCACAGCTTACTATTGAGCTTACCATGGTAGTGTTGCTTCAATTGCAGCCTATTATTGAACTAAATTTTGACTTGGCTTTCTTTAAGAGTAATATTGTACCTATGCTTAGAACCATACTTAAATGAAATATATTAAATGTTTAAAATTAAGTTTGTTAATATCAAAATTAAGATTGATTATTACCAAGGTCAACATATTCATTGGGTCTTTATTTTTTATTCTCTAACTCTTGAAGGTAGACTTTAATTTGAAAATTCAACTCATATTGCTTAATAAAGGTTGAATACAACTCTCTGAAATCTTACTGAACATGTACATATAAAGTATGATACCCCTTGATAGTAGCTCCTTCTAAATACATTAGGAATTGTTTGACAATTTAAGCCTTAGACAACCCAATAGCTTTCATATAAATGGTGTACTACTTCTAGTGCAGGTGAGGATCATTAGTGTCAAAATGCTTCTTCATGTTTGGAAATTTGAAATTTTAAGGAAATGGATCCTCTTCCTCTAAATCCAGGTCTAGATTGGCAAAGTCATGGATAAGTTCATTCTTTCTTGTTACAGTTTATGATTGATCTAGTTGCCTATTCATGTCTTTTATCCATTTTGACTCAGTTGGATATGCTAGTGCTTTTGGTTTTTCTTTTAATGGCTCACTAAGAATGGTTTTAGTTTCAGAGTCTTCTTCATCAAAGGCCATCTTCCTTACTATCTTAGAAACCATGTCTTTGAGCATTTGTGTTATCTCCTCCTTGATTTCTTTTAAAGGTTCTTGCTTGAAAGATTCAATATTAAAATTAGAGGCTCATGACATTCTGCTCTCTTATGAATTGTTCTCAATTATTTGATTTAATCCTTAATATTAGTGGGCCAAATTACCCTTGACATGCTTCCAAATAAGAAGAGGCTTATGGCTATGAAAAATATATTTTTGAAAATTACAATGAACATCATGTATGCATAAAATATAAAGTATTTAAAATTAATATTGCTTATCTATTTATGTATAAATAAAATAAACACAAACAAGTTACATTGCAAGAACTTCCAACCTTATTCCTCCCATACACATGTTAAATAGTAAGTCTCTTATTGTTGAACATTTGTATGATCAACTAAGTCACCACTCCTATTTTAACTTTAACAAATAATTTTAATGAACTAATATTTTTTATTTAAGTGATTCAAGTTACTATCAAATGGAGGATTAAAAAATCAACATAAAGACTTAAAATCAAGCTTAAGAGAGCCTCTATGAATGCATATTAAAGTATGACAAACATCTATAGTGCAAGGGATATTCAATTAATAAAATTCCAATGGCTCTATACAATCCCAACGACTATAATTCTTTATGTTGACAATCTTATAGGTGTTGCTCATGATCCTAAGCAGATGAAATCCTTTGAAAAGTTGAATATGCATTTAATGAAGGTGAAGTATGCTGGGGATGAATTTAATGACCTCCAATAGCCTTTTTCACTCTCAACATATATATTCAAGCTTTAGAACTTCATTTAAAAAGATTAGAAAAGTTGGCTGAGCAATTAAATTCTTTAAAAATCTCTTTAAATTATTCTTGCATTCAAAAATTCTCATTCTAATTGAATGTGGGTTGTGTGCTAGGTTAATTTTCTTATTCATCTTCTTTCTCGAGTTAACAAAGGAAAGTGAGAATTTAATGCCATTGATTGGTGGTTAAGTGTGAGCCTTAAACACTTGAAATCATTATTATGGCTAGAGCTTAGTTTAGAAAAGCTCATTGCATTGAAAAAGTTAGAGTTGAGCCTCAAAACGCTTATAAACTCAATCTCAATCAGTAAGATGTGTTTAAATCCTAACTTAGGGATAAGTTAGGTGTATACATAGATTTAATTTATGAATTGAACTCCTTAAATCTTTGAGTTCTTGAATCTCCTTATTAATTTTCATTAATCCTTCCTAATTTCATAATTAAATCTTAATCTTTTAAAAAATATTGATTTTCTCTATTCACCCCCCTCTAGGGCCTCTTTCACTTGTCCTAGAATTTTTTGTCTAGATTTTGATTATCATTGGGGATAACAAAATCAACATATGAATATTCTCTCAAGATAATAATAGCAAACAAGTAGCAAATCCCTCAGATAAAAATAAAGTCTAATATAATGGATTATAATAGGTTAGTAAGGAATAACCTATAATAGTCCATCATTATTGGGCTTAGCCTTTATAAGTAGGACTACTATACAGCATCAACCACATGCATTTAAGGAGAAAACCTAAAAGAAGTTTCTAGGTGATTACATAAGTTAAGTCTTGGGTGAATATTTTAGGTTGCCACAATAATATATCTCCATCATATCTCCCCACTCAAGGGTCCATGCGATATAGGACTAGTACATGTTATTGAAAAAAGCCTTAGAGGGGGGGGGGGTGAATAGGGCTATTAAATAAAAATCGGAATTAAAAATAATTCTTTGCAAGAATTGAAAGAATATTGAGAAGGAAGAATAAAGAACATAATGATTTAAGGAATTCGAATTCAACAACAATCCTACGTCTCCGCCTAACTTATCCCCAAGTTAGGATTTTCAATCACCCACAATCTTATTCACACGATTGAGATTACACAAGATTTTTATGGTTCACTCTTATAACCTTACAACATGAGTTTTCAAGACTTATTAAAGAAACCAAATCCCAAGGGTTACAATGGACAACACTTAAACCAATTCCTTTAAAAATAAATTTTACTTTTCTACTAATCTATCCTAAGATTTAACATGAAGAGAAATTCTATTTCTGACACACAACCAACTCTCACAAGATTTATAAACAAAGAGTAAATATTTGAGAATTTGATAGTTTTAATGAATATTAAGATAGAGAATGATAATAAGTAAAAATGTCTTATTTTTCATTCAATTTTATAGGTGTTTATATAGATAAGCACTTAAAAATATAGTTATTGGAGGTGAAAATAATGTGTCCAATATCTATATTTTGAATCCAACATTTATAATTTTGAATTATTGAAAGTAATGCTGTCAGACTGTTGTGCACAGATTGAAACCATGATTGGTTACTAAAGATGTTTGAATTTTCCTAAACTTTCTTCATAAAAGTTATATCTATGTGACTTATATTTCCATTAGGACTTCTGTAGCTTAAGACATATCCAATATACTAAGAGCTATGCAATCTAAGATGCAAACTACTGTTAGACAACTATACAGGAGTTGAAGCCATGATTTTTTATTGGAGACATTGAAATTTGCCCACACTTTCTTCATAAAAGTTGTAGATATTTTACTTATATTTCCATATGATTTTTAATCACATCAATTGGACTTTTATGGCTCAAGATATGTCCAAAATACTAAGAGCTATGCAATATAAAATGCGAACTATTGTCAAACAGCTATACACAAGTTGAAACCGTCATTTTATATTGGAGAAGTTTGAATTTTCCCATACTTTCTTCATTAAAGTTATAGATATTTGACTTATATTTTCATGTCATTTTGAATCACCTCAATTGGACTTATGTAGCTCATGATATGTCTAAAATACTAAGATATGTGCAATCTAAAATAGCAATTGCATACATTGATTTTCACTCAATATTTTCATACAAAATGAACTCAAATTTTAACAAGTAAGCCTAATTCATAAAGCTCAAGATGTCTAATTTAGATGTGAAGAAGATAATTTTCTCATTATAAAGTTCTAAGGATGTCAAAAACCTCCTTAAATCTCAAAGGTCGAATCAGCCCAAGATATTCATACTTCATTTTAACTTCTAATAGAGTCCTAACTTATACACACTTAAAAAAACAAATTAAATACTCCAAATTAAGTTTTTAAGATCAAAAATTAATATTGATTATTGCTAATGTCAACACATGTTATGAGTGATAATAGCCATGTACCAGGTTTGAGTGAAACACAAGCAATAAAGCAACGATTGTTGTTGGGCTATTTGGACTGTGTGCATAATATATGAAAAGGTGTTGTGAATGCAAAATAAATAACTACACAATTAAAAATGTTAAAATGCAAAACACTAGAATCAATTTCTTTATCCTTAATGGAGTCTCCATTGCAGGCAGCGGGGTTCAACGCGTGCCTAAGTGTTGGGTGACCATAACACTATATGGGCTTAAAGTCCACTAAGAAATACAATCTAGGCTTAAAGCCCAAATTAGAGATGGGAGTTGCCACCTATATGATACCTAGGATACACTTTTACAATGACTAGATCCTATAGAGGGCCCTCAGTAACCGTCCTTAAAGATTGGGTTCTCAAGCGATCACTTTAACCCTTATTCCATCCACACATATGTTCACTGGTGATTTTATTTTCTTAGGATGTTTGGTCTAGGTTTTGATTATCATCAGGTGTAATAAAATTAAAGTGTAAATTTCATCTCTCAAGACGGTATCAACAAACGAGTAGCAAATCTTAAAAATAAAATCAAAGTCTAATACAATGGGCCATAAGAAGATTGGGCCTAACTCAACATGGTCCATTATTTGTGGGCTTGGGCTTTATAAATAGTACTACTATATGGCATCAAAACATATGCATTTTAGGACAAACTTAGAGGAAGTTGTTAAGTCACTACATGAGTTGAGTCTTGGGTGAAAAGGGCTTAAGCTCCTATAGTGATATACCTCCATTACATCTCCCCACTCAAGGGTCTGTGGGACACAGGATTAGTACATGTAGTGAGTGACAATAGCCATATACCCCATCACTAGGTTTGAGTGAAACATAGGGAGTAAAATAATGACTACTGTTGGGTTATTTGGGATTGTGTGAAAAGTATTATGAATGTAAAGGAAATAAGAAAATAATTAAAAATGATAAAACAAAAAAATACTAGAATCAATTTCTTTATCCCTAGTGGAGTTACAATTATAGGCAGTGAGATTCAGTGTGCACCTAAATTTTCAGCAACCACAATATTGTGTGGACTCAAGGTTCATTAGGAAATACAACATGGGCTTTGAAGCCATATTGGAAATGAGAATCATCACCTGGATGAGACTTGGGACAATTTTATAATAATTGGATTCCACGAAGGTCTCTAGTAGCCATCCTCATAAATTAGGTTTGGAAACTTGGTATGAGCTTTTGGAATGCCTACCTAATCTTGTGGTTGGCCTCCGTTTGTGCTTTACGTTTTACCACCCTTAATTATTAAATTATTTCCTTATTAACATGTAAATTGCAATTTCCCTCCAAATAATTTTCAGATTTCACAGTTAAGTCTAAGTTTTTTTAATTATTTTCAATTTCATGCAATAATGGTGATTTGCACATATTTTACAAGAACTAAAATAAAATGAAAAATACATAAATAAAACACATGTAAAGAATGGAGGGAGGAGAAATGAATTACAACCCTTTGAAATATGCATAAAATAAAGTAAATATAAATAAAGCACAATAAAATAAAATAAAAAAAAATTATTTAATAAGTGACCACAATTGCCACTTTTATTCTGTCAATCTATAAATCTAAAATCTAGTTAGTCCTCCATAAAGTGTACAAAAAGAAATGACAAAGTTAATCTTACAAACATTAAAATAAAGATTGAACAACAAAAAATGATATGCAACTAGAACTAATTTCACTTTTCTAATTTAGTTAATTAAATTATATGTATAAACAATAACAAATAAATTAAAACACATTAACAATAATTTAAAATGAAATTAAACTACTCATTACTGAAAATGAACAAACAATGTAATTTAGATAATCAAAGAAAACTAAAATTATCATAAAGAAATAGCATAAGATATGAGCAAAATAATTCATACAATGAAGGGGTTTATAAATAGATCTGGTGATCAAAATGATAAAATAAATAGACTAATTAAACATAAAATAAAGAAAGCTTAATTATTCCAAGATTTCAAATCGAACTAATGTGGCGTCATTGTGATAAGTGTCGCTTTAATATAATAAGACAAATAATAAGGCAATTATGAGTTGCATAAGTTTTATCTCTTATTTTTGGCCCTCAAAATATACCTCATTTGTAAATTGAGCAACAACAAGAGCACTAGCAAGTCATTCCCCCAAGCCTTCTTTTTCAAGCCTTTTGATAGCCTTCAAAAACCTTGATTAGTCCTTCTTTTCTTCTTTGATTTCTCTTTACTCTTTAAGATTCCCTTTTGTTCTTTTTTTCTAGTCTTTTTTTTTTTTTTCAGAAAATGCTAGTCCCTCCTTTTTCTTTCTCTTTCCCCATTTATTTCCCTTCTCTCTTATTCTTTCTCTCTCTCTCTTTCCCCTATCTCTCCACTCACCTTATTTTTCTTAATTCTCTCCTTTCTTATTGTGTTATTAGCAACAGACTTCTATTATAAGTCATGCCAACAACTCATAACATTATATATTCTATGAATTTTCCATAATAAGGTGTCACCTTACTGGATAAGGTGAATGCCTTAGTACTAGACTGGGATGTATGGGTTGATTGGGCTTTCTAGACTTTTTGAAGGAAAAAGGTTGGATCACATTTGTTGGACTTGGTGTACTTGGACTGCCTTCATTATTGGGCTCCTGCTTGCAAGTTGGATAGACTATGTGTTGACAATCACTAACTAATTCAATTAACTAAGTGTATTACAAAAATAATACTCTCACCAAAATCACTAGCACAATAATTTAAAAAAGGAATAAAATCAGCAAAAGGAAATTATTTATTATTTAAAAAAAACATAGAAAATACAAATTATTAAATTAAAATCAAACAAACTATATTATAAATTCTACCAATTAAATTACTTAACAATTAAAAATGCTTGGCACTAAATTTATTAAAATTACCTTTAAAACTACAAAAACAAAACTAAACCTAAAATTAAATATTTACAATATTAAATTACCTAATTTTACCAAATTAATTATGGAAAAATTATTATTTAATCTATACATCCCTAAATATCCTAAGCACCATTAAGTAGCAAAATAAAAATAGAAATAAATAAACTATTGCACCTAAAAACTATAGAAAGAAAATTAATCACTAAGAATAATAACAATACAATAAAATAAAAAATAAGAATAAGAAAAACTGAGCTCAATAATGCATTAAAATGTACGCGAATAAATAAAACTGACACAAAATAAAATATAAATATAAATTACACAAAATAATAGGAATCAAGAAACAAGATAATAAATATAAAATAAAATATAAGAAAAAAATGAAATAAAGCAACAGTAACAAAAATAATAAAAAGCTATAAACAGAAATTAAATTAAAGAAAAATAATGTAATACAATTATATAAACTAAATAAAAATAAAGACTAGATAGAAATTAAAAAAATAATAAAACTAAAATAAAAATATGAAAAACATACAGTGAAAACAAAACACATAAACAAATAAAATGAAAATGGTGAAAGATCAATAGCAAATTTACAACAGAAAAAAAATAAAACTAAAATAAAAATATGAATAAAATACAGTGAAAACAAAACACATAAACAAATAAAATGAAAATGGTGAAAGATCAATAGCAAATTTACAACAGTGCCTCTTGGTACCATTGTAGAGTGAACAAACAATAGTGGGCATTATGTCCATTGCTTTACATAAAAAAAAAAAAAAAAATTGAATTAGAAAGAAAAACAATTACAAGTAAATGATAAATAAAGTAAAAAAAATAGAAGAAAAATAGTGATTTCTCTCATACCATAATAAGAGAAGTTCACCTTGATAGCAATGACTAGTGAATTTATTAGTATTGGCTATTACTAATTTCAAAACCACAACATTTAAACCCAAAAAAGTTTCTTTCTCTCAATACTGTAAAACGCCTAAATTCTTCTTCCTTTTTTTTTTTTTCTCTTTTTTTAGCTTTTTTTTCGTTTTCTTTTTTTCCTTTATATTTTTTCAGAGACTTCATTCCTCCCCCATTTTTGTTAGAGACATTTTTCTTTTATCTTCCCCTTTCTCTAAAATTCACTCATCCTCTCTTTTGAATAACTCTGCCTCCCCCTCTACTAACTCTTCAAAACTAAATCCACCTCTTTCTCCACTTTCCTTTTAATTCTAGCTCCACCTCCTGCTTTCTCTAACCTAAAAATTTTGAAAATTATTTTTTTCTTTTATTTTGGGCCAAGGCCCGTTGGGTTTGAAATTTTGTAGGCAAATTTTTCTGAATTCATCATTTGGACATTTAATCATCGGGGGTTTTTTTTTTTTTGGCAGACCCAAATAGGGTGTCAACAATAAGCAAACAAAAATTTGTTCCTTGGTTTATGGTTCTATTAAAGGTGAAATTGAACCGGAATCAATTTAATTTTTGGTTTTGATTTGGTTGGTTCATGTTTTTAAATAATATTTTATAAAATTAAATAATTTACTTTTAAATTAAAAAAAAATATTTATAGTATAAAATAAAATAAAATAAAAATTACCTTAAAGTTTAATTAAATTACTTTAAAGTTCAAATAAAAATTAAGAAATTAAATAAAATTAATTTTAATAAGGTTTAATTTAAAAATTAAATCTAAAAAATAAAAATTGTAGTTCACTTGAAATAAAAGAAATTCGAAGAGTTTGAATTAAAAATAAAATTAAAGAAAATATATTAAATTAGTTTACTGTTAATATGCCAACTTGAAAATTAAAAAAAAAATAAAGAGTTTGAATTAATGAATTAAATTAGAAAATAAAATAAACAAAAATTGATGGTTTGTACTTAACTTTCCTCTTGAGTTTAGAGAAATCAAAATTTACATAGTTCTCTTACCTTGTTGAACATTTGCACGATCAATTGTTAATCTATTCTCATGTTGACTTTAACAAATAATTTTGAACTACTAATGTTCATGTTTAAGTGTGATTATAAGTTAGGATTAAAATCATACTCAATAAAGTGAGGCTCAAAGATTAAATTAAAACTCAATTAAAGCCTTCAAAAACTCTTATAATTGTCCTTCAAGGCAATGGAATTGATCTAAGTCCAAGGGAAGCCAATTGAAGTAAAAAGAAAAAAAAGAAAAAAAGAAAAAAAACATAAAGCTTTTTTTCAAGTCACGTGCCACTCATGATCCTGAGGAGCAGCCCACGGCTTAAAGATTTCTTGAAAAGAGGTTGAACTGCTTATGATATGCCCCTCACGATCGTGAGATGCTTACTCATAATTGTGGGCATGGACTCATGATCATAAGGAGCTCATGACAAGGCTCCAATGAACAAATTTTTTTTTAACAACGGTCATATTTTTCAAGGATCACAATCCTAAGGGTACCGCTCATAATTCTAAGTAGACACATCTCTACAAAAAGATAAATTTACATTAAATAAAGGAGATTAAAGATTTAGACAAACCTGAAGGTTTTCAACATTTATTTTTTTTCTTCACCAACTATAAAAACATGTCTTGAAACATCATTTAAGAAGTTAGATAGTTGTAGAACAAATTTCTCTTTTAGAATTTATTATGAATTGAAAGCCCTCTATTGTATCTTTAAAATTCCATTAAAATTCTTGAGTGTAGGCTGTGTGTGTTGGGATTTTGTGATGCAAACACACAATGGAAATTAAACTTTTTAATTACGAAATCCTTATAGGATCCACATAATTTGATCAAATCGATTCAAGAGGGTTCTAAAATCTTACCACATATGAAAATAGGCAAGATCGTTGGAAAGATGAGAGAGAGTTCACGTCTGTGACATCCTATCTCAAGCTTTTTGTATATATCTTATTGAATTGAGATGCCACCAATTAAACCACATCCTCTACTAGTATCACACGAATAGGATGTTAAAAAGTGGTGTTGGTGTGCTAGTACCTTTTCTTTAAAACCCTTCTTATTTCTTTTCTCTTTATGTATGGTTTTCTTTTCTTAAAAGAAGTAAAAGAAGGTGGAGAATAAGATTACTAAAACCCTAGAGAAATAGATGTATATATAGACATCCTATTTAGGGTTTTTCAAACCCTTTACTTACTAAAAATGGTTTTTGGTATGTTTACCTTATATTTCTATTTTTTATTCTAATTCTAAGAGTAGAATTATTTCCAATTTTATTTAAGATAACACTTACCTTTATATATATGTGTGTGTATGTGTATACTGTTGACCATTTGCATTATCAAACTTCTAATTTTGAACTTTGACAAATAATTTAGATTCTAATAATTTTATTTAAGTATGTAGGAGGTGATCAAGTATCAAGATTAATTGTTTAATGATTAGAGATAATGAAATAATCCTTAATATACATTTTAGTATTAATATACATTTTGATGAAGTATTTCAAACTATGAAAGTCCCCAATCTTTAAGAGGCAATTATATATTAAAAAGACACATTTTTGGACTTATAGGTGTCTCCTCATGAGTGCCTAAAGAGCCGATCACTAGTTGTCCCCCTTGGGTGCTCATTTTGAGCCATTTAAACAGCGATGCTCACTAGGAGTGCTCACGATTGTGAGTAGACACACCTAGCTTGTGAGCATCCTCTTGACATCTCACAATGAGCATTTTTGATAAAATTTCAAAGGCAACAACTCTAATTTTGATCCTCATGAACTAGGACTTCTTCCTTATGATCATAAGCATCATTTCAGTTGCAAAAGTCCAAGATTAATTGTCATTTTTAACTTTTCAAATATGAGTTGTTATTAGTTGTCTTATTTTGAATGAAACCTTCTTAATTAAGGATTTTCTTTTATTGGAGACTTTAGGAATAAGTAAGAAATCTTTTCATTTAAGGATTAGGATATTTACATGCCTATATAAGGGCAAACCCTATGTAAAATGAATTAAGTGATTGAAATATAAAAAAGTGAGGTTTTTCCTTAAACTTTGTTCTTTTGAAACTTTACAAGTTTACTTGAATTGTTTCACTTCTACCTTTCATTATAATTACCAGGTTAGATTAGACTTAGAATTATTATATTAGACTTAAAATCTTTAATTGCTAAATATCTTGCTTCAATTTAATAAGCAAGGGGTTTAACAATTGAATTATACAATTTCTAAGTCTAATCTAACCTAGCAATTGTAATGAAAGGTAGAATGAAATAATTAAAGTAAACTTGTAAAGTTTCAAAAGAACAAAATTCTAATCTTTTAATTGCTGAGTATTTTACTTCAATTCAATATGCAAGGAATTTAGTAATTGAATCATACAATTCAAGTCTAAGTCTAATCTAACCTAGCAATTGTAATGAAAGGTAGAAGTGAAACAATTCAAGTAGACTTGCAAAGTTTCAAAAGAACAAAGTTTAAGGAAAAACCTCACTTTTTAATATTTCAATCACTTAATTCGTTTTACATAGGGTTTGCCCTTATATAGGCATGTAAACATCTTAATCCTTGAAGGAAAAAGGTTTCTTACTTATTCCTAAAATCTCCTATAAAAGAAAATTTTTAATTAAGAAGGTTTCCTTTAAAATAGGACAACTAATGATAATTCATCTTTGAAAAGTCAAAATTGATAACTTATGACAACTTATGTTTTGAAAAGTCAAAATTGACAACTCATGACAAACTAAATAAATAACTAATGACAACTAAGCATGATGTCCCTTGACCTTTGACTTATTAACTATTTGACTTTGGCTTGTTGACTTTAACTTGGAATATTCTTAAATCTTCTCATATCTTCTACAATCTTCCTTATCGACTCTAAAATAAAAATAACTCTAAAATTCATCTATATCAAGCTAATTAATTTCAAAATATGAAATTAAGCTAACTAGCTTAAATTCTTCATCATTTGGCTCCATGCTTGCACTTTTAATCCCTTTTAGGGTTTATGTTATTATTCCTTCCCTCTTGAAGATGATTCATCCTCGAATCATAGTCATCTTCTAAAGTTGAGAAATTCATAAATCCTCTAAGGTTAAACATAAACTTCTTAGTTAAAAATTTCTCATTTAAATTAAGGATTCGCACAAGCAACTTCAAAACAACTTGATTGCATAATTGGAACATGTAACTTTTATCCATATTATAAGGATTATATTCTTATTGCTTCCTTCTGAACTTGAAACATGGATATCTTAAGTTCTTCTTGCTACAAGTGAAGACTCCATAAAATTATATTGTGGACATAAAAAACTTCAATAACTTTATTAAATAGATCTTTATATGGAATAAAAGTCTGTAAAATAACTTTCAAAACACTAGAAAAAGAAAGATTAAAGTTATTAGCATAATCATAATGAATAACTAGCTCTTTATCTTCCTCTTTCTTTTGTGTACAAACTTCTCGATATTCCTCTTTATGATGAATGCAATCTTCATGATCATAATATGCATAATATGCACTCTTAGTAACTTCTTGAGTAGTTAATCCTTGTACAACTTCACTACATTGCTCAAAACTTTATAAACACTCCTTATTAGCTTTAATGACTTTAACAATTTCACTATTCTTAGATTCACACTCTATTTTGATCTCCTCACACATAACCACTTCTTTTTTACACTTCTATTTATGAATAATGCTTTCGTCTATAGTTTGATAATGTAATTAATGCTCATATTTCTTTTTATGACCACTTAACACCATTTTAACATTAACACCACTTTGGTTATCAACCTTATTATTCCAACTCTCTCTATCCAAAACAAGTGTAATTACATCCTTCAAAGACAAAGAAAGTTACAATTGTACTACAAAATCAAGATATTGTCTAATTTTGTTATTAAGCCCACTTATGAATCTTATAATTTTCTGCCCTTCAGATTCACCTAAATCACTTGCAATTACAAACAACTTAAACTCTTTAGCATAATCTTCAACATATAATTCATCACCTTGTTTAAGCCTTTGTAATTTAAGATAGTATTTATCCCGAACATAATAAGGAATAAATGTTTAGTTATTAACCTTTTCATTAATTCCCAAATTTCTAATATCACTATTCCCATTCTCTCTCCACAAACCCATCAAAACTTTCCACCATATATCAGCACGACCTAGAAATTTTTTAAAAGCTAGTTTGCACTTTTGGAAATCAATTATTTTAAGAGAATCAAATATCTCTTCTATTTGTTGCACCTATTTCAAATAAACATAAAGATCTTCTTTACCAAGAAAATAAGATATGTCCATATAGCATATTGAATTAGAAAAAAAAAATTCTCACAAAGCACTCCCTTACGTGTTTTACTCAATTTAAATGGCACTCACATTCGTGTTTCACTCAATAAGGATTTTACCCTCTTATGAGCTCACCACTCGTCTTTTACCACTCAAATTACCTAAATCTTAGTTTTAAGGAAAAAAATAATGCAAATTCTTTAAGAATTGCTCAATCAACTCAACACCACACTCACAAAATCAAACTAAACATAAAATTCAAAGTAACTATTTATGATTCAAAAAAAATAAAGAAAATAGGCAAGTGAACAAAACTTAGCTTAAAATTCAAAAACTAACCCAATTTAAAGAAAAGAAGAAAGCCATCACAAAAAAAATTATCAAATGAAAGAAAAATGAATTTTGACTTATAAACCCACAATCAACACAATATTGAATTTTTTTTATATGATGTATTCAAAAACTAACAAATCTAATCACTTTAAGGGTCTTTTGATTGATTTTAAACCCCTTTGCACAAAGTTCAGAATTTTTTTAAATTTTTTTATCTATAAAGAATTTGAGAAGAAGAAGAAGAAGAAGAATAAGAGATAATACATGAAAATTAAAGGATACGTAACCAAAACCTTGAAGTTTGGTTCTGATACTAAATTGATACAAACCCTACATATAACAGAGATAGAACGCGCATCCAACTTTGAATATTAGCCCAAGGATCATAAAAAATAGGTTGTGTTGATAGAGCTAAACCTATTGCTTATTAAATTGAAGCAAGATACTTAGCTATTAAAAGATGAACAATCATACAATGCTAAGGCTAATCTAACCTAGAAATTGTAATGAAATGTATAAGTGAAACAATTTAAGTAAACTGACAAAGTTTTAAAAGAATAAAGTTTAAGAAAAAACCTTAAATATTTTAATCACTTAATTTGTTTTATATAGGGTTTGCCCTTATATAGACATGTAAACATCCTAATCTTTGAAGGAAAAAGTTTGTTACTTATTCCTAAAGTCTCATATAAAGAAAATCCTTAATTAAAAAGGTTTCCTTCAAAATAGGACAATTAATGATAACTTATCTTTGAAAAGTTAGAATTGACAACTCATCTTTTGAAAATTCAAAATTGACAACTCATGATAACTAACCAAATAACTAATGACAACTTAGCATGTTAACCCTTAACCTTCGACTTGTTGACTCTTTGACTTTAACTTATTGACTTTGACTTAAAATATTCTTGAATCTTCTCACATTTTTTAGAATCTTTCTTATTGATTGCAAAATAGATTTAACTCCAAAATTCATCCACATTAAGCTAATTAATTTTAAAATATGAAATTAAACTAACTAGCTTGAATTCTTCATCATTCCTCTTCATGTTTGCACTTTTAATCCCTTTTAGGGTTCATAGTACATATTTTCATCAACATATTTTTTTGAATTATAAAAAATACACACTAACTCAAAAGTCAAGTTGTAATTTTAATACATCTATAAATATTCATAAATTTATTTTATATTCTTTTTTTTTCTTAATTTTATTAATTTTTGCTCCATTTAAAATTAGTATTATCTAAAACTAAAGTAATATATAAAATGAATTGCTTTAAAAAAGGCAAAATTAATAAAACCAAACATAAAAAAAATTAATATAAAATAAAATTGATAAAAATTAATAAATTTATTAAATTTATAATTTGATTTTTTAATCTTAAAATATCTATACGAACATATGTAACCTTTGAAAATTTAATAAAAATGTGATTTTAAATTTAAAATAATTTGAAAATTAAAGAATAATAATTTTTATTTTATTAAAATAAAAAGGATTAAAGTGTTAGTTAGAGAGTTAAATGTCCTATTCATTAAGATACTAACAGAAAAATTAACGAAGTGAGTTAAATGTTGATAAATTAAAAATGAGGATATATTTGTTTGATTTTCAACTAAGAGGGGAAAGAGTTGGAATTAGATTAAATATCAGGGAGGTAAATGTATAATTTGCTCATAATAGAATTAGGATAACTTCTAGCGTGCTTCTCTTCGAAAAGCTTGACCGACTCTGTGCCAAAACCCCTCAACGGCTCTGCCGAGAAAAGGCAAAGCATGTACATATATAATTAAACAACCCGAGCACTGTTTCGAAACAAAACGCGGAAGAAAGCAAATGCAGGGAACAGTAAATAAAGAAGCAATGGAGAGCATTACACAGAGGCTATCAACGATGGAGAATCTCTACTTCCCTCGCGCTCTTCAATCCAATGCCTCTAACCCCACCCAGCGCAAGTCTCTTCTTCTCGACCTTCTCTCCCGAGACGTCGCCGTTTTCTTAGGTAATAATGGAACATCTCTCATGATTCCCATGTCTTCACTTTCAATTTTTGCAGTTCTTAATTCTTCCCTTTCAATTTTTTCAGTTCTTAATTAATTAGGTTTTGTTGCAGAGCGATATGGATCGCAATTAACATACGAAGAGCTTGGAGAATTTGATAAGCTAAAGAACGATTACGAGATAAATTGGCATATAAAGAATTTAAGGAGCAAGATGAGTCCCAGTGCTGAGGAACTGAAATCGAGGACGGTGAAGGTGAAGAACAGGAGATTGGCTTACTTGAATAAATTGATTAATGATGGGAGTTATTTTTCTGAGGATTCCATGAGGGAGAGAGAGCCGTATTTGCATCATGAGTTTGTTGGCAAGTTTCAGGACCAGAATGCTAGAGGTATGGCTAGGCCCGGTGAGCGTTGGTCTGAGACTTTGATGAGGAGGTCTGAGGAAGCTATGTTGGTTTCCAAAATTAGAGCTGAGCAGCAGAGGTTGGGTGTGGATCAGAGGGATTGGGTTGGGAATGAAATGAACCCACGAGAAGAAGAGGAAGTAGAGGAGGAGGAGGAGGACGAGGAGGAGGCGAATGAATTAGCCAAGAAATCTCATGGCGGAGATCATTCCATTGAGGTAAAATTATTAGGTTCATTAATAATTTAGTTGTGCTACTGCTATCTGTATGCTAAAAGTTACAATTTTTGTTTTAAAAAGAAAAACTTGTTTGTGTTATTGATGTAGCTTCGCCAATTGGATCATTATGGCCTTTCTATTTATATTCTTGTTAGTTAGCTGAATTTCCAACTATATTGCTTCAAGAATAGCTTTAGATACTATGCTTTTTAGTTTAAGTTTGATTATTAGAGAAGCATGTGGGATTCTCTGTATTTTTTTTTATTGAAAACCTGCCTTTTGATCACTCAATTCAAAGAGGGGAAAGAAGAGTTTTTAATTTGTTGGCAGCTATCTTCTGCTTTAAACCATGTTGAATCCAAGATATGTTAATGTTGAGTTATCACGACTGACATGATTGAAACTTTGAAGTTTGTTTGGGCATTCAGAACTCCAGATAAAGGAAATGCCATCCCTTTCTTGAGGGAAAAGAAGATATTGCATTTAACATTCATTTAGTCCTGCTAGGGATTCACAAAGTAAAAAAGATTATCTGATAATTTCAATGGTGTTCATTCAAGATTGCTACAATTTGGTTTCTGTATGTTTGTGCATAATAACTTGACTCAGTGGGTTTGTGCTCTCTATTTCTTAATTTTCCTCTCAGAATCTGTTCTGTTGACGTTTGACCATAAATTTAATGAGAAATTTCAGTTCGTTACTTGCATTTAACTAGGAGGTTGTTTGTAATATATTGAGATTTTTGCATTTATCATCTTCAGATGTTTGATGATACCAATATTGCACGGCCAAGAGAACGGCTGGATGAGGGAGCAGGTTTATCATTAGAAGAGAAGGAAGATATGATGAATCAGTTTACATATATTATGCACCAAAAGTTTCTGTCCGGGGAAGATCATCAGCACTTAGATTACTCAAAAATTGATGAGGACGAGACCTTGGATGATCACTGGCTTAGGGAAGCCAATGATGACGCTGAGGATAAGTATTTTGCTGAAGATGAAGATGATAGTGATGATCAGGCGCATTTGCATTGACTATGTTGCTAAATGCTACCCCTTTTTATAATATGTAAACTCTGTAAAAGACTTGCTTTTGTAGATAGGCACTCTATCCTTCTTTGTATAGAATGTTCTGATATGAGTTATGTTTTAATTGGTTGTGGTTTCGAATAGTTTTACTAACCACAATGGAGCAGACAGGGAAAGAGTAGTCCCCTTTTTTTTTGTTGGGAGATGCTAAATTCTTCAGTTGGTTATAGTAATGTGCATTAAAAAAAATTGATGATGATGATGATTATTATTATTATTTTGTTTATTCTATTCTGTTGCTGAAGAGTTCATATTTAATTAAATTAGGCATCATAAGGTCTTATTGGTTCCATCTGCAAAACGTTTGTTGATAATAAGTTTTTGGGTCAAATTCTGTTCCTTTACTGATTCTGAAACGTCTTTGTGTTCTGATCGCGCTTTCATCGATGGCATCGTTGGGCCTGTTGCCATCTGCTTTTCCATAGTTCATGCTTTCACACGTGATTGAGCTATCGGACTTGCTGTTGCGTTATCGGAGTTGTTGGTGAAGTCTTTTGATCAAGTGAAGAAGAAGCTGCCATTCTCTGTCCCTCGGTTGTGGTGGTTGTAGTGCTGATAGTGGTGGGGGGCCTGCAATACAATTGTAAGGAAACTTTCGGTGGCAGTGTTGTTGGTGGGACGAGTCTGCGAGTGCTAGGAAACGTTGAGCGATTTTGCCGCTGCCATTGTCTGTTTCTTTTGCTCGGCAGAGATTGAAAACAGAAAAACAAGTAGGAGTTTTGGTGATGTATTGATTTTTTTTTTATATAGCTATTTAGTCTAAACCAAAATCAAGTAGGAGTATTATTATGATTAAGCGGCAGCTTCCAAGTTGTTCAGAATTTGAAAATGGAATCAGGCGGTTATATGTTCATTTGCAACTAATCATGTATCTAATCCAAAACCAGGTGGTAGTACTGTAATTAAGATTCCTGAGTCTTTTGTGCTTGAACTTTTTTTTTTTTCTTAATATGGATATTGCAGGATATTGATCAACTGATGGCAACATTCATGTTCCAATACACATAAAAGAGTCATTTGCAAAGTCTGTGGGTGTGACCGGTTTGCTGTCAAGCAATTTCTATTGAGGCATTTCCTAATTTTCTTTGTTAATGCTCCTCTCTGCCTGTGGTGCATGGAATTGGAAGCAATGGAATTCAAGCATCCAGGCTTATAAGATTTTCTTGGGATTTTTACTTGCTGCTCCTGATGCAGCTGGAAGTGGGCTCTCTCATTCTTGAAGTTGCTCTTCTGAACTTGGTCTCGGTACAATATTAAGGTGATCAGTCTGTATAGCTTTATATGTACAAATCAGCAATCCTTGTCTATGATCATACTTATCTTTCATTCCTTTTCTAGTGAATATGTATGGATAATTAAGTCCATATTGATACTCTGACTACAATTTGAGTTGGATGTGCCCGTCGAAATGGTCCTTTATTTTAAGGTCTAATAAATTACATTTCATTGAGGAGTAAGCTCTGAGCTCATAACGCCATGCACAATGCATACGAAGCCCCTGATAATTTTCTAGTTTCCTGATCAGTAGATATTTTGATTTCCAGAAGAACACGTATTCATCAAGATGTGGAGAAACAGTTTAAAGATAGTGCTGCATAGTTATCACTGTGTGTATCTGTTCTGATGCTAAAGCCAACTTAAAAGGGACTTAACTTGCAGGCTGCTGCTGAAGTTGCTTCTACTGTTCAGCTGGTACAAATTGGTACTTGGCTTGCTTTCTGGTTAGAAAGAAATCACCACATCTACTAGCGCATTGCATTACTAGATTTGTTGCTCTCAAACTTTTAATTATGCGTAGCAAGATAGAAGAAGCAAAAACATGCTTTGCTAGAATGGATGATTAATCGGCATGCTTTCTGCCAGAGACATTTAAGACATGGGTTCTAGAATGAATATAAATTTTCCTGAATATTTTTAATGTAACAAACACAGAGGAATCTAACATTTAGTGTATGTCATCTTCCTTTGCTGCTCCACATGCACAGACAAATATATGACAATAAAGCAGCGTATAACAAACCAAAAATGTGGTCATTACAAAACGTAATTATTCAGCCAATACGATTAATGGTTGTAGTGTTTGTCATCCTCAACTAATGGTTAGCAAGCAAAAAAAGGAATTGAAAAGGAAAAGTTAGGCAAATAGAAGACACGATAATAGCAAGCAACTCAAATTTACCACATCAGATGCAACAACGCAAGGGTGCAGCCACGCACTCATCCAACAAAGTTCAACATCTAGCAATCAAAATGGGATTGTTTTCCCCTATACAAGATAAGCTTTTGAGAACAGTTCAATATACTCAACATATTCCAAAATCTAGCTCAGAATGGCGTTGAGTTCAGCAATATCAGTAGCATTCTTCTTATCAGTAGTTCTGACAGTAATTGTGGGATCTGAAGCAGGTGGAATAGCAATTTATTGGGTTCAGAACGGAAATGAGGAAACCTTAGCAGAAACATTTGCCATTGGAAACTATAACTTCGTGAACATAGCTTTCCTGCCCACTTTCGGCAATGGTCAGACTCCTATGGTCAACCTTGCTGGCCATTGCGATCCATACAGTAACAGTTGCACAGGCTTAAGCTCTGATATAAAATCATGTCAAGCCAAAGGCATTAAGGTGATGCTCTCTCTATTGGAGGAGGAGCTGGTAGCTACTATCTCACATCTACAGAAGATGTCAGGCAAGTTGCAACTTACCTGTGGAATAATTTCTTGGGTGGACGATCTTCGTCTCGCCCATTTGGTCCTGCTGTTCTAGACGGAATTGATTTTGACATTGAAAGGAGGCACTAACCAACACTGGGATGATCTTGAAAAGTTCCTTTCGGCATATAGCAAGGAAGGTAAGAAGGTATACTTAACTGCAGCTCCCCAGTGCTCCATACCCTGTTTCTTGGGTAGGAAATGCGCTGATGACAGGTCTTTTTGACTATGTCTGGGTGCAATTCAACAACAATCCTCCCTGCCAATACTCATCTGGAAGCATTAACAATCTTGAAGATGCATGGAATCAATGGATCTCAAGTATTCTAACAGACAAGATTTTCTTGGGATTACCTGCTTCTCCTGAAGCTGCAGGAAGTGGGTTCATCCCTGCAGCTGATTTGACTTCAAAAGTCCTTCCTGCAATTAAGGATTCTGCTAAATGTGGAGGAGTTATGTTGTGATCAAAGTATTATGATGATCAATCCGGTTATAGCAAAGCCATCAAGAAATCTATCTAAATACATCCTTCCAAGCTTTATGTGAATATATATATACTTTTTATAATTAAAATTATTTATTAATTTTTTAACAGATGGGTAGGATTTTTTTATGTGGGGGAAAAACAGATGGAGCTAGGAGTGTAACTAATATATGAATTTTAACTAATTTGGATTTAAGTCATTTTATCTAGCCAAATTCATTAATTCACTTGCCGTTCACAAACTTAACCCAGTTTAAATAAATATAAAAATGTAAATTATAAAATAATAAATTATTTAACATAAAAAATTATAATTCATTTAAGAACATATATTCAACTAAAGTGTTTATGCTATTATTCTATGTTATTTTTATTTTTACTTTTAGATTCAACACTAATTAAAAAAAATTATAAAGAACATCGAAGCTGATATATATATATTATTTTTTTTAAGAAAAAAGAACGCTTAAGCGTGAACTGGTCTACTGAGGGCTCCCACTGATCATTAACTTCAACCTCTCCATTTCGCTCTCCGCCTATCTTCCACTTCTCCGCCAATCCAATCGAATCGCACAGAAAGAAGAAGAAGAATGTTGAAGTTCCTATCAAAGGTAAGAATTGAATTCAATGCCCTAGATCCACGCATAGCCTCTTGCATGGAATTCTTGGCCCAGTGCAACGCTCGCAAGGCCAAAGATTCCAATCCCGCTTGTCAAGTCTTGGTCAAGCGTCGAACCGATGATCATCCTCCTCAAATCACTGTCACTTTCGTTAACGGCGTCGAGGAGGCTTTTGATGGCACTTCAGTTTCTGCTCAGACTATTCGAAACATGATTTTAGAGAAAGGTCAGCTTCTTGAAACTGAACAAATGTTTCGTGAAGCTGGTGAAAAGTGGCCTGTTCTCATTCCTGAGCAGGAGCTTAATCAGCCATTTCCTGGAACCAAGGTCAGTTTTTTTTTTTTTTTAAATAAATTTGCAATTGGTTTTTTGCTTCTTTTGAATCTTCTATCACTACTTTATGCAATTTATAACCCTTTCGATGTTGCTTGATAATTGCTTCATAAACATATTAGGATATAGAATACAGGTTTAATAACATACTTGTAGAGAACCATTAGGAAAAAAAATTGTAGAGAACTAGCTAGATATCCTTTCATAACTAAAGAAAGATGCTATGGGAAAATTTTATATCTTCCTACCATACACCTGGATTAACAAAGTAAAATTGTTTCTGAATTAGCTAACGAAAGTGCCTTGGGAGAAGCTACGCAACCAATGTGCATTTTCTTTGTATGGCTTTCAGTGCTTTAGTTTGAAAAAATATGCAGGGAATTTTGAGAGTCCATTTATTGATTTATAAAATAAACCAAGAAGATTTTATTGGGCATCAGATGTTAGTCTTTTTTCAGCTATAGATTCCAAGGGAGTTTATACAACTTTCACTAAAATGCCATGGTAGAGAAGAACTACCCTTACCAAACATTTCCTTTGATCACTTGCCCACCTTTCACTGCCACCGCCTTCCAAACATGTCCCTTTAGTCTTTTGATCTCTACCATTGGCACCTGATGAGATCCATGATTGTGAGAGAGTCAAGCCCAAGTTGTTTTATGGGCTGAAACACTCACCTCAATTTTCAGCTTCATTGGTTCTGGTAAGGCTTCATTGGCTCTGCATGAACTTTTCTGAGGCTTCATCCATCTTAATTATTTATTTCAATGACAGCCAGGAGGGTGGACTTACCTGCATTAGCCAAGATGCACAAACAATAGCCAACTGACAAAACATCCTCCATTCCTTCCATTTGTGGTCAAATCAGCTCTAAAGTTCTTTAGGTCAGCCAAAAATCTCATAATCTTAATGAGGTTCTTGTAATGAGCTTGAATTGAATTTGGATTTTGTGATTTCGATGGTTTGAATTGGATTTTTGGTGATATAGTAGTTTTCAGGATTTGGTAGCTAGGACAATGTCATCTTAATTACAAATTTTGACACATGGTTTCAAATATCGGTAGCATATTGGCTGATATGCTGATACATAACGGAATTTGGCCTCCTGATACATTATTTAGTGATACATTACAGAGGATTAAGGAACAACTCATACTGAAAATTTTTTCTTCAAATTATTAAAGCCGCCCTCTTCTTTATGTTGCTCTTATGGTTTGGTTGATTTATAGAAGCTTGTAAGTCTTAAGGTGGACTAGTTTCTTTAGTCGTATGCAATCATATCATATTAGGATAAGGCGTGTTAAATAATGTTTGGTCTGTATAATGATAATTGCCTTGCTCTGTATTTCTGTTTTGTAGAAGGAACTCATTTATTAGTAAGAGAAATGATTGTTTTTCATGCTAATTGAATTCAAAAACTTTAAGCTTGCAATGCTCCTGCAATGCATTAATGCATAATTGAAGACAGGAAGATGCTTGCTTTATAATATAAACCGACGCCCTTTTTGCAAGTTCCAAAGTTTGCTTACTGGAAAAGGTCATTGATTTGGGTTTGTTTGCTAAATTAATTAGGTAAAATTGTTTATGAGCACTAATCTACAAAATAACATTATTGATGTTGAATCTATTTGTCCTGTGATGTGATTTTTATTATTACTGTTGTTTATATGCAATGATTTTAGCATAAAAATCAGGCTACCCCCCCCTCTTTTCTTCTTGACCTCATTTTCTTTGCTTAGGTGCTGGTATTTCAGATTCCAGTAACATTCAAAATTTAAATCTTAAATTTAAAACTGTGTTGACCCTGACGTATTAGGTTAATGCTGAAAGTAGTTTGGCGTGTTGATAAATTTGGCTAAAACCATTTCTATTCCATTGTTATTTTAAGCATTGATAAGATAATGGGGCCATAAATGAACTAGTTCCTGATAGTAACTCACAGCCTATGAAATAATTTTACTAAATGTGAGTAACTTGGGGATGCGAGCTGGCTAGATAAGAGGCAAATGTATTGCATTTCAGCATTGAAGTATTTTTCAACCGTTGCGGACTACTCTTGATTTTTTGTTCACTCAAAAAGAATAAAATAAGCCATTAGTAATTTGTATGTGGGTAACTGTGAAAGAGAGAATTTCCAGATGTAAATTGCCATAAATTTTGAAGCATATCTGGATATGTAATGATGACATTAGGTCGGAAATGCATAAGAAATTAATATAAGATTCAAAATCTTTGAAGAGTCTGAAGCAGTGTGACTTGAGTGGTAAGAATTGAATGAGATAATCTTAAATTGTGTTAATAAACAAAAGGAATGGTTTGTCAAACTGATATTAATTTATGGAAACAAGGGAGCTTGTTGCTTCATCTTAGAATAGGATTTACAGTTGATGTTTGGAAAGTGTGCATTGGGATTTATGTAAGGAATTCCCTTGTGAGTTAATGATTTTATTGTTCATGTCCAAGGAATAGGTTTTGAAGAGACTTTTATATTGTTGGAGTTTCCAAGCATCAGTTAAATCTTTCTTATGAGCAATTGTCACTTGGTTTGTTATTTTGTAATATTTCTCTAGAAGGTTTCTCTGTATAATGTTGTAATAGTTTCATTCATTTCAGTATTGCTAGTTCTTTAGGTCTTTGCGGTTTGGTACAGGCACCTACAGCCTTATTATTATTTTTATTTTTGAATGCTCATATTGATTATTTATGGGGTCTTTAGGGCTTTGTAGGTTTCCACTCATCTCAGGCTTAAAATAATAACAATTTAGGTTAAATTTTCATGCCAAAAGGGAAAGCATTTGGCTGACATTGAAGAAAAAGGTTAGCAAAGGGGTAGAAAAAAAAGGAAGAAGCTACAGTTGCTGGTATGGGTTCCTCTCTGGACCTGCTACGCTATCTGATAGTATTAGCTGCCTGTCAAATTATTGATATTGTTTGTTAGCAGAATCAGCAACAAATTAATGCATGCTGTGGGGACTATCCTTTCCAATAGAGGTGAGCACGGTTTGGTTTAGTTTAAAAATATACAAAACCGAAGTAAAAATTATTCGATTTGGTTCAGTTTATACATATTTTTTTGGAAAACTAAATTGAATGGTTCGGTTAAAATTTCGGTTTGAGCTGTAGATGAGCTTTTTTTGGGCTTAATCTTAATACAATGAAATTAGACCTAAATTAAGTTCAAAAAAACTTGTTAAGAGTACAAATTTTTCAAAATAAATAAAAATTCAAATGATAAAAAAAAGTCCATGAAAGTAGTAAAATATTAAATATCCATAAAAAATTTTAACAATGGCAAAGTACAAATATGGAAACATGAAGAATTTTCTGAAAAATATAAGTAGCATATGAAAAAAAATATCAATATGGTCCAATTTTAGCTTTTCTAATCTTAAAATTGAATTGCCCATCAAATTCAAAGAACACAAAAGTGCAATTAATATTAATAGGTTAAGGGTATTAAATCTATACATATATAAAATGACATAATATAATAGTTCGGTTTGGTTCGGTTCGGTTTATTCCTATTTTTTAAGAGTAAAATCGAACTGAACATAATTTGCTTTGGTTCGGTTTAAACCAAACTGAATTAGGTCGGTTTGGTTATTTTTGCTCACTCCTACTTTCCGGTCCTTGCATCATACTTTTGGTTATGTGCTTATCATTTCTTTTCAATAGAATTTCTAGACACTATAATTAGGGAATGCATTGATCATTCTGTTTGTTGTGCCGCCCCATTGGTGAGTATTTTGTTATGAGACAACTTGGATAATGTGTCCAGTGTGTGTTAATTTGAAAAACAAGATTTTGGAGTTTACGTGACAGCTTCAATAATGTGTGTGGAGGCATGTACTGTGTGCAGTGTGATTATGTAGTGGTTGAGCTTTAATTGTAGCTAGGAAACCACCCTGAATTTGAAGCTAAACTACTTAACAGGAAGGTCTTTCAGAAAATTAGATTAGATGAATTCTCTTATGCGCAGTTGCTGTAATGTGGCTTTCTGCTGCTACCAAGTACTGAAAAGCGTTGTGGCTCTCTGCTAATGGTGGTACTCTGCAGCAGAAAGAAAGGAAAAGATGGAATTAGTTTATTTGGCATTTAAGTGCAGCAATTATGATGTCTATGTATGAAAGCTGTTTTTAGCATACAAATGTCTGTTACCATTCCTGTCAATTACATGCTGCCTATGTTTTAGTATACAAATGATACGAAAATTGTTTCCATGATTCACAAGGGCTGCTCACTGATTTCACTCTTTTAGTCTGTCAGAGTTTATGTTATTTATATTTTCTCATATTCCCATTTGCCTGTTTCTGACTTTCTTTTGTTTTTTTGGTGATTGTAAATGGTCATTTCCTTTTCTCTCTTTTCACAGCCGAGGAAAGCAGAAGAGAAGAAACAGTAACTACATGCTAGTTCTACATATTGCTGGGGACCACTGTGGATGCTCATCCGTGACAGTACAATGAAAAATTTTAGTTGATCATAATAGAAAAAAGGATTAGATCACTATTTTGAACTATACAGGCACTGATATAGGTGAATGTTTTAACACTCCGTTCAAGTTTTGACTGTCTCTGCAGGTCTTCTCTTTGCAATGTTTCTGGTATATTTTTTTAATATACCAATCTTTAGACTGCCCCAGTAGACGACTTGCTCTAAGAATCCGTGCAACATGAACCCAAACTCACTTTCTCAAGAAAAGTTTAAATCAAGTTTCAATTCAGACATAAAAAACTTTCATCTCATGTTTAATTAGTTCAAACAACTAAAGATATATCAAAACTTTAACCTTTTTAACAATAACAAATAAGCAACAAAAGCTATTAAGAAGACGCCACAACATACTTTTTGAAAGATAGATTTATGAGTTATAAAAGTTGTCACATGGTTAACCATTAAGTAATTAAAGAGAATACTCTTTAAATTTTATTAATTATTCATGATTGCATACCTTTTAGTTTACATAAAATAAGGTCTTTATATATGCTTAAAGAAATTTTAAATAAAACTTAATTAATATCCTAACTAAACAAGAAAACAAAATCTTTCTTAAATAAGAAAATATAATTCTAGTTAAATTTAGATTTACTTATGCAGTATGTTGTAACACACTTTTCAACATGAAGATGGCTGAATTGACTTAAGTCCAAAACATAAAAGTTGTAGCCCTTGTTGTTATCTTTCAACAGCATTTTGAATCGCTTCATTTGGATCTGTATTGAGTGAGATACGGCCCATTTATTGATGTATATTAAGTCTACCCAGTTTTGTTCACGATCTGATAATGTTTCATAATGTTAGCTCAAGTATAAGACCGAATTAACCCCAAATGTCTTCATCAAAGTTGTAGATCTCTTTCTTAGGTTTGAACAGCCTCTTGAATAATCTCAATCCAAGTTTTGTAGCGTGAGTTATAGCCGAAATACTAAAGTATGCTACACAAAATATAAATTTATGTGAATTTTTCTTTTCTTAAATGAAAGTTTCTTTAGCACCAACAAATCTTGAAATCTTCCTCTTTGGAACTAGGATCACATTAGCTACCATCGTTGGGTTGGTTTACTTCGGCTTTCTACAAATACCTTTTGGACTAATAGACAAAGAGCCCCTTAAACTTGTGACACGGGGCTGCATAGGTCCAATTTCAACTTTTGCATACAATTAAGCCAGAAACTTCAATTTATCAGCCAAATCATCCTAAAATTTAACAAAAATGTATATGTGTGATGCACTTCCTCAATAAAAAAGGTGAAAGAAATATTTTTGTAATAAAATAATTCCTATGTCCCACATATAAAACATAATTTCTTTTTAAATGCAAAAATAGATTAAAAAATAAATTCTGCCCTCAACACTATCATTGTAGTAACAAAACATCAATAAAACAAGAAGCAACAACAACATAATTTAAACAAGAAGTGAAAAATGTGACAACAGTAATGATGGGTATCATATATGCATACCGTGTTCAAGAAATAAAGAAAGAAAAAGAATCAAAATACATGAGAAGAAAAAAGCTTCCCTTATCTATTCTTTGCAATTGAGCATCCAAATTATCAAAATTTTGAGAAAATATAAAATTGTAATATCATAGTAAAAACTTTTCTCAATTATAGTCCTACCAAATTTCTCTTGAACATCCTTTGGAGTTCCAATCTAGAAAGTGCACAACAAAGATTGAAAAAAACATATCAATGCAAACATAAAAAAGAGAAAAATGATTTCCAAGGCCAAGGCCTGCCAAGATAGGAGCAGCCACATCTACATTCAGTGGTGGTTATTAGTTGCCCACCAAGAACACCACCCATTTGATAACCATCAAACACCACAGGCTTCAAATTGGCACAAGTTGCATATATTGTTGTTATGTATCCTATAGGTCCTGATCTTATTATTACCACATTCTCCACTCCTTTTCTTATAATCAATCAATACCCATAACCATATTACAAAAAAAAATACAACAAATTACCAAACTTAAAACCCAATAGAGAGAAAGAAAGAATGAAACCTGATGGCGGCAGCGGCGACGACTCAGTTGAGGAAGCTTTAACTCGGAGGGAAACAAAGTGTTGTTTGTAATTACAAGGAACGGTGGTGGCATTTCTAATGAGGAGGACGAAGAGAGAGGGTGGTAGTAATAGTGGCAGTGGTGGTGGTCATGGTGAATCGATGGCTGCAACAAAGGAATCCCACCTAAAAACTCCATCACAACAAAATCAAAATAAAAAAAATTGCAAATCAAGAAATCAAATCTCTTCATGGATCGCAGTAGCAGTAAATCAATTCTTAAGTGTTTATTTTAGTTTCAATAGAGTGCAGGATGGTAAAAAGTAATCTGGCGATTTAATGTGCATTGAGAATGAAATGCACCCATCTCTCTCTATAACAATCAATTAGGAAACCTAAGGACGAGATGTAGAGCAGCGAAGAGAAAGAGAGGGCAGTGAGATTTTGGAAAAAACATTAGGGCTAAAAATTAAGAAATAAGATACAAAAAATTATTATTAATTTAATGGAAAACTAATATTATATATTAATATATTATTATTTTATTATTTCTTCAATACATGAATTGTACGCATTACTCAGAGTCTCAATTTGGGTTTAAAGGGCCAAGAAATTGAAGTTTTGAGCTTAATTGTATGCAAAAGTTAAAATTGGACCTATGTGGCCCCGTGTCATAAGTTTAAAGGGCCTTTTTATCTATTAGTCCAATACCTTTTTGTTCTTCTTGCTCTTTCTGTTGGCATTTTTTTGTTCATCTAAAGCTTAATAAGATTTTTTCAAATAGAGAATAAGGAGATGTAATTTTAAGGCGGACTAATAGATAAATGGGTCCTCCAACTTATTACATGGGACTAAATAGGTCTAATTTAAACTTTTTCCATAAATAATTCCAAAACTTCTATTTTAAGGTCAAATAAGTCTAAAATTCTATCAAAATACTCATCTGCAATATACTCTCCTTATAAAGAAAGTGGATTAAACATTATATTAATAACACTTCTCTCTTTCAAGTTTTCCATGTTTCCCATGTATAAAAAATAAAATAATTTATTTTTTAAAAAAAATTAAACTAAAAAATTAATTTACTATGCCTCTTTAATTCTTTCTATTGTTGCTATAACAAAATAGCAGAAATAATAGGAACAACAATAATGGCAACCACATCATCATTAACAACAACATCTTAAAAAGGGAATAACATCCATGATAACCACAACTAGATTTGTACTTATTCCTTTGCATTTTCCTTTATTTTTTCACAAACCAAAAAAAAAAAAAACCAAAAATAGAAAACAAAAGCAAAAACATTCCACAAGTATGCATCTAATGGCTTCACCAAATCATACTTATTAAATACCCATAAAAAAAAAACTTGCTACCATTTGAAATCTAGCCTAAACACTCTTCTTAATCATATTAAAAACCTAGTTCAAAGAAATTAATATACAAGCATAAAACATTGTTTAAAACCAAAAAATTAAGTAAACCATTTCTTGTCTTTACTTCAAACGATAAAAAGTTACTCCATCAACTCCTAGAATGGTGGCTTTGTAGCACTTCCACCCATCCAAACAAATCCTTTAGAAATGGATAGTACCTTGCATTTCCTCCCATATGAAAGAGATTGATGCCACCACCACCATTGCCTTTTCCACTATGATCCCCAAAGTTGCCCAGCACCACCGTTGGTGACACCTAAAGACTATGAAGCCATGGATTTAATTGGCACGAGGTCCGTCCTCCTCATCCAAAGGCAGATGCTTAAAAAACATATTAGCAAAAGACGCAACCATTAAAACTATAGTCCCAAAAGCTATTAAAGGACCAACAACACTTCCTCCAATAGCTTGTGCTTGTCTCATTTCCGCTAAGCACATAAACTCCTTTGCATCTCCTTTGATCAGCAATGGCAACGAGCCATAGCATTAAGCAGCGATAATGAACAATAGTAGCAAGTGATGGTAAGAAACGACAATAACAAGTGGTAATAACAAATAATAGTAGCAAGGATTTGAATTGGATACAATAATTCTCCATATATTAGAAGAAGGAAAAAAAGGAAAAAAATTAAAAAGTTTTGAAAGAAGAAAAATAAGAGCAAGAAGAAGAAGAAAAGTTTTAGCTAGGAATTGAGATAAAGATGGGCAATAGCAATTAAAGTGATATATGTTCAATCATGGAAAAGGGGGATGATGATGGTGTTGTTTATGAAGTGGTAGAGATGATGATGGTGATTAGGGTTAGATAAGAGTTTGATTTTTGGTAAAAGACCAAAAATGATTATTTAATAAAATAAAGAAATTCAATATTATTTTAGTTAATTTATTTGAGATAGAATACACATGCCTAATTCATTTTAAAAGTAGACTTATTTGGCTTTAAAATAAAAGTTTTGAATCTATTTATGAAAGAAGTTTAAATTGGACCTATTCAGTCACGTGTAATAAGTTGGAGGATCGATTTGTCTATTAGTCCATTTTGATATGAACCCTAACTATAGTAGAGATAAAACGCACATCTAACTTTGAAATCTTAGCCCATGATCATCAAGAAAAGGTTGTGTTGATAGAACTAAACCTTTGCTTATTAATTGAAGCTAAATGCTTAGTTATTAAAATATGAACAATCACACAATTCTAAATTTTATCTTAGTTATTAAAATATGAACAATCACACAATTCTAAATTTTATCTAACCTAGCAATTGTAATGAAAGGTAGAAGTGAAACAATTCATATAGACTTGTAAAGTTTCAAAAGAACAAAGTTAAAGAAAAACCTCATTTATTGATCAAAATACACTTTATATTTTTCTCTTTACATAGGGTTAGCCTTTATGTAGGCATATAAACATCTTAATCCTTAAAGGAAAGTGTTGCCTTTCTTACTCCTAAAGACTCATATAAAGGAAAATCCTTAATTAAAAAGGATTCCTTCAACAAATAGGACAACTCATGATAACTCATCATTGGAAAATGAAAATGACAACTCATGACAACTAAGCAAAATGACAACTCATGACAACTAAGAAAACAACTAATGACAACTGAGCATTGAAGCATGTCATGTCACATATCATGTAGGATGTTGACCTTTAACTCTATGACTTCAACAAATTTACGAGAAAGCATTGGAAAGCATTATTATGCCTGTAAAACTAAAGGTTGTAGTTATCATGCATGGGTTGCAAATGTAAGGATGAAACACCAACATCTCCATACTATAAGTTTATCTTATATTCAAGACACCAATGGCTAAGAATTTTTTTTTTACTTGGTAGCGGCTAAAAATGTTTATGTTTTTTATTTTGACTTGGAATATCCTTGAATCTTTTCAAAGTTCATAGAATCTCTAGAATCTTCCTTATTGACTCTAATATAGAAAATAACTCAAAATTTTGTCTTTATTAAGCTAATTAATTTCAAAATATAAAATTAAACTAACTAGCTTGAATTCTTCATCATTCAGCTTCATGCTTACACTCGAGGTCGAATTCACCATTTTGCTCATAATGTATAGAATAAACAAATTCAATGTTTGTTTGACCTTCTTTGTCCTTAATCTTGTCATTGCCTTCCTCTTGAAGATAATTCATCCTCGAATCGTAGCCATCCACTAAAGTTGATAAATTCATAAATCCTCTAGGGTCAAACACAAACTCTTTAATTGAAAAATCCTCCTTTAATGTAATGATCCACACAAGTAGTTTTAACATAACTTGAATTTAATTACAAATTTAAAATATAGAACTTCTATTCACAAACTTATAAGGATTGAATTCTTGTTGCTTCCTTCTAAACTTGAAACATGAATATTTTAAGTTCTTCTTGCTATGGATGAAACCTCCACATATTCTTTTATAGGCATAAGGTACTTCAACAACATCTTTAAATGGATCTTCATATGGTATAAAAGTTTACAAAATAACTTTCAAAACACTAAGAAAAGAAAGATTAAAGTTGTTAGTGTAATCATGAATCATTAGATCTTTATCTTTCATGATGCTAGCTTCTGCTTTTCAGTTATGCCTTGCTTGTTTTCTCTCACCAAGTGTTTCTTACTTTTCTCACTTTGCTCATTCAACTCTTTTTTAATACTTAGTTCACTTTTTGCCTTTCTCTCAGTTTTATAGGTTTCCCTCCCTAAAGTTTTCCCAAATGAAAATGGAAACTCTTCACTTTATTGATTAGTGCATAGGTTTTCAACAGTTTTCTTTAGTGGTAAAGTTTTAACTGTAGCACTCTTCCTTTATACTCTTCTCTTTAATTTGTTGCTCAACCAATTCATTAACTTCAACACCTTCATTTTCCTTGGATTTATACATTATTATTGTCTTATCATATACAACATCTTCTTTTTTCACACTTCTCTTAAGAATAATTCTCTCTTCCACTTCATTAGTTTGATCATGTATTTTAACACACAATTGACCCTTATGTTTTTTCTCATAATCACTCAATACTATTTTAACATTAGCATCACTCTCACTATCACCCTTATTACTCCAACTCTTTAAAAGTGAAAAAAGATTATAATCATACCTCAAGTTTGTTCTTTCAAGATGTTTTTCTCTATTCAAAGCAAGTGTAATTACATCCTTCAAAGACATAGAAGGTTGCAATTGTACTTATAACTCTAAATCTTGGCTGATTTCACTCTTAAGCCTACTTATGAATCTTATAATTTTTTGCCCTTTAAATTCACCTAAATCACTTGCAATTATAAACAACTTAAACTTTTTAGCATAATCATCAACATATAATTCATCACCTTGTTTAAGCCTTTGTAATTTAACCTTTTCATTAATTCCCAATTTCTAACCTCATTATTCCTATTCTCTCTCTGCAATGCCATCAATCCTTCCCACCATATAGTAGCACGACCTAAAAATTTACATAAAGCAAGTCTACACTTTTGGAAATCACTTATTATTTTAAGAGAATTAAAATAGCTCCTCCATTTATTGCATCCATTTTAAATAAACATAAAGATCTTATTTACCTAGAAAATAAGCTATGTCCATAATGTCCATGCCCAAAATTAAATTAGAAAAGAAATCCTCACAAAGCAGTCTTTTACATGTTTATACTCAAAGATGTGAATACTCTCGTGTTTCAATGAGCTCACAAACTTTTACCTCTCAAATTCCCCAAATCTTGGTTCTAAAACTAATGAAAATTCTTTAAGAATTGCTCAATCAACTCAATACCACTATCACAAAATCAAATTAAACTTTAAATTTGAGGTGACTTTTCAGGAATAAAATAATCAAGAAAATAAGCAATTGAGTGTCCTATGATCATACTCCTAATCTCACTTTGACATCCATCTTGGCATCATTCTATTGAATCATTTTACTATAATCAAAATTGCAAAATTATAAAGAACAACAGCATAATTAAGGGTAGAGGAGGTGGAGGTTGCTCAACAATAGGTGTTGTAGCCTTAGACTCTAGCTCAAGATTAGTACTACCCCTAAACCCTACCCGATCACTACCTTGTCATTGTCCAGTAATCAGGTGCCCTATTGAAGCATCTTCAAAATGTAAGCGTTCAACCACTCAAATTTTCAATTGGGCGAGTGGAACATTAATGTTGTTATTCAAGACTTATAAAAGCACTTTGGAAGCTAGTTCTTTAGATGTTATCCTATTATTCTTGCCGATAAAAATTAGCTTAAAATCAAGAAAACCCAATTTAAAGAAGCCAAAAAAAGCTCACGCAATGAGAATTAACAGAAGCCTAATTTGATTTATAAACCCACAAACACTACCACCAACACAATTCTGAATTAAAACCAATTAACATTTTTTTGATAGATGTGGAAATCAAGTAAAACACTTTTAGTAGATTCTGAACCCTTTTAAATAAAACATAACAATTCAATTTTTTTTATTTTTGATTTTTTTTAATATAAGAAGAATTAAGAAGAAGAAAAGGAGATACATGAAACTTAAAGGATAAGTAACTAAACCTTGAAGTTTGGCCCTAATATCAAGCTGATACAAACCCTATCTATAGTAGAGATAGAATGCACATTTAACTTTGAAATCTTAGCCCAATATCATCAAGAAAAGGTTGTGTTGATGGAACTAATACCATTGCTTATTAAATTAAAACAAGATACTTAGTTATTAAAACATGAACAATCACACTATTTTAAGTTTAATTTAACCTAGAAATTATAATGAAAGATAGAAGTAAAACAATTCAAGTGAAGTTGTAAATTTTCAAGAGAACAAAGTTAAGGAAATACCTCATTTAATTGATCAAAATTCACTCTATATTTTTCTTTAAATTCTTTTTACATAGGGATATCCTTTATATAGGCATGTAAACATTCTAATTCTTTAAGGAAAAAGTTTTCTTTCTTACTCCTAAAGACTCTTATAAAGGAAAATCCTTAATTAAAGATGATTCCTTAAAAAAAAATAGCATAACTCATGGCCACTCATCATAGAAAAGTGAAATTGACAACTCATGACAACTAAGAAAAATGGCAACTCATGACAACTAAGCAAAATGATAACTCATGACAACTAAGTAAACAACTAATGACAACTAATCATTGAAGCATGTCATGTCACATGTCATGTAGGATGTTAACCTTTGAATCTTTAACTTTAACTTGGAATATCCTTGAATCTTCTCAAGGCTTCTCAAATCTTCTTAAATGTTTCTTATTGACTTCAATATAGAAAATAACTTAAAATTCATCCATATCAAGCTAATTAATTTCAAAATATGAAATTAAATTAGCTTGAATTCTTCATCATTAAGCTTCATGCTTATACTTAAGGTTAATTCATTCATATTAAGCTAATTAGTTTTAAAATATGAAATTAGGCTAACTAGTTTAAATTATTCATCATTAAGCTCCATGCTTGTACTTAAGGTCAAATCCACCTTTTTGTTCATAATGTAAACAACAGATAAATTTAATGTTTGTTTGACCTTCTATATTCTTAATCTTATCGTATTTTAAGGCAATTGACAACAGATGTTTCATGATTTGCATCCCCCAATGTAATTGGTGCTCCTCTATCTGTATGATGGAAAAATATATGATAGTATTGGGAAGAGGAAGTGGAATTTATTCCAGCATATGATATTTGAATGGTTTATGATGCTATGCATTTCCTATATTCCCATCCCCAATATTTTTCTCATCTCAAATGATATGTTGTTGGTGATTAACATCTATATTCTAATCAAATGTCTATGGCTTGTTCATTTTTAAGAATCTAGGGATGTTCTTAATGCTATTTTTTGAGCAAGTACAAGACCTATCAGTTGCTTTTACTAACATTTCATGGTCTGACTAAACTTAACTAAAGCATGGGCAAAACCTTAACAAAGGTTCAAGGCAAGTTACTAACAATCTTAAAGAGACAGCATAACAATCATAGAAGATGCCCAACCAGCTAAAGTAAAGGAGAAAAGATCCTGCAATGAAAATGGTATTTTGCCTTGGCATATTAGACTATGATAGGCCAAATCTACATCATAAATAATATCAGGATTTTTTTTCAGAAATAACCAAAACACAAAGTATTTTTTTCAGAAATGCGATTGATTTTTCTTTTAAAATCATGATGTTCGTAAGAATTTTATTAAAAATATGGTGGTTATTCTCATGTACAAACAATAACTTGATAACAACTTTACAATAACAATCACTAACAACAATTATAAACCATACAACAACGTAAAAAATAATAATAATAAAAATAACCATAAAATACCAATAACTAAACAACAACAACTAAATAACCTGACAATAACTCTTTAACAACAAAATGAAATCAACAAACAATATCAAAATAATCTCACAATAAATCTTTAACAGCTAGAAAACAACAACCACCTAAAAATGAAAAAAAGAAACAACAACAACAGCAAACATATACAAAACAAGTTTATAAAAATTAGAAAACAACTATAAAAACAACCTAACAACAACTTGAAGAAAAAAATTAAAACAATCATAAAACACGGACAACAACCACATAATAACTACAAGAATCCAATAACAACCTTTTAGCAACCAAAAAGTAAAAAACAACATCAAAATAAACTTCACAACAACCCTTCAAGAAACCAAAAAACCAGAAAACAACAACCTAACAACAATCTAAAAATCTAAAATATGAAAAGAGGAAAATAAAGAAATAACAAATAGGACAAAATAGAGAAGAAGAAGAAGAATAATAAGAAAATACAAGAATCACCGAAGTATTAAGAACAAAAAAAAAAAAAAGAAAATTAACACCTAGCAATTACAATTCTTGATGATTTATGAAATGGTGGGTTTACATTACTCAAAAAAAAAAAAAAAGATGAAGAAATAAAGTTTTATAAGAACTTAGATGAAAAATTAATTGGAAAATCTATTGGTTTGCTCTTTCTAGAAAGACATGCAAAACGTTCTTTTTAAACAGATTAATTTATACTTAGTGAGGTTTGGGAGAAAAGATGAACCAAATTGGATTTGAAAGAAGAAAACAAAAAGAATGAAGAGAGTGAGAAAACAATGTAAAAATGAAAAGAGAAGAAAAAAGATCATGCTTTGTGAAAACAAGGATACATAAAATTGAAAAAAAGGTCATCATAAATTTGAAATTTTTAGTTAAATACAATGCACAATATAATTTTAACAATAATATATATTTTAAGCTTATAAATGCGTATATAAAATTTAGGACTTTACAAGTTTTAATAATTTTAATGTGTTCTTTCAACATTCATTAAAAAAATTCTGAACTTAATATATTTTTTAAATTTATAAAAAAAATTATAAACTCTACACTTTTAATATTTTTAGCATATTTTCAAAAAATTTATCAAAAAAATTTCTATTTCAATATTAAAACTATATTTGTTAATTAATATTTTAGCATCTGATAAAAAAATGCAAGGATTTAATATTGATATTCTACTGAAACTTCTTTTAGTTAAATAAAAGAGAATTAGAAGAGCTAGCAAAAAATTTCTCCTAAAAAAACTATGTTAATTAAAGTGAAAAAAATATATTTCAATCTAGCATAAGCTTGCAATTACTTATATAACATTGAAATATTTCTCACTTTAAAATGATATACCTTAAAATGATAAATTTTTTTCAAACTAAAAAAAATGTTAAATTTTTTTTTCAAATTAAAAAACATGTTAAAATCTTTTTCAAATTAAAAAAACATGTTAAAATTATAAAAAGTGCAAAATTTACTATTTCGAAAAAAAAAAAAGATATTCCCATGTGAGAAGCTAATTTATGAGAAGTAGAATATTGTTTGTTTCATTTTAAAATATTATATTTTAATGTGAAAATTTTTATTAACTCATTAATTTATTTGTTAATTAAAAGGAGTTTAATACTCCATTTGTTCCAATTTAATTGACGTTTTAGTATAAAATTTATGTTCCTATTTATTTGACGTTTTCAGTTGACTAATACATTTTAACTATTTTTTTCCAATCCTACCCTTATTTAAATCTTCTCCTATTTAAAGCTTTCTTAATCATTTTCCTCAAAATAAAGAGCTTTCGTGATCGTTCGAGCAACATTCAAAATTCTTTTCCTTATCTTCTCAATGCTTTTTATTCATATATTCGTGACTATTCATCATCTTTTCTATTTCCCTTTCAAAATCATATTCAATAACTATAAACTTCTAGTAAACAATGGATATAGATGAAGAAAAAAAGAAGAAACTTGTCCAGAAAAAGAAGAAAATTATCCATGATTTTCATTTGAATGCACTTGCGAATCGTAATTTCTATTTAAATAAATTTCCTGAAGAAGCATATTAAGTTTTTGAAAATAAAAAACTTTAAACTGTACTTTGATTCATGTTAAAAAAATTATTTTTCCCAGGTTCTATTAAGTAAAAGGCATGAGAGTCTCTATTTGGTTTCTCAGAAGTTCTCATGAGGTTAGTTTTTTTTTTTTTTGGTTTAGTAGAATGTGTAGGGATAGAAAAGGGAGATGGGTGGCCTTTATGTTAAAGATTTTCTGTAATTGAAAAGATTTGGTGTAATTGAAGTGATTTTTTCTTCGTTAAATGGGTGCAAAATACTTTCTACCTTATGTAGTTCATTAAGTAGACATAATTGGTTTGTTTATGCACATAGGTTTTATGTCTTTGTTGCTTTATATGTGAGGTAGTGTCCTACTTAATATCTCTGCCCCTGCATTGAAATCTTTTTCTATAGATTGCTTCTCATATGAACGTTTTGAAAGTGGTGATGTTAATGATGTTGTAATGATACTGAAGGATGATTATGAGAATGCTTATTTTGTTACAGGTGAAATACTAGAATCTTTCCACTTTAATTACAGTTTGGCTTTACCTATGTAAAAAATGATTTTATTTTATGGAATTAAGGATTTTCACTTCTGCTATTTATGATGAAGATTGTATCTTTGATGATCCTACTATCAGATTTAAAGGTATAAGCAATAATTTAGTGTTCTTTATGTTCTTTTAAAGTAAGTGAGGGCAATGTGTTTGATAAAATGCTTCTGCTTGAGTAATTGGCTTCTTATTTATTTATTGGGTTGTGACATGCTACTTCAATTCATAAAATTAAGACTATTTTCCTCGCTTTTGCCTGGTATTTGCTTGAATGTATGCTAGAAAAATTAACTAAATTTTATTATCTTTTGAACCTTAGGTACTGCACGCAACTTAAAACTGTTGGTTCCTTTCTTTCAATCTCCATCTATTGGATTAGAAAATATTAAGGAGGTATATATTTTATATGTTGAATCACCTGCTCATTTATTAGATGTTCTTAGCTCATATTCGATAACTTTGTTGATCTGAATAAAAGATATGCATGCAAGATTTCAATTCGAGGACTAATTTCTTACTGGCAACATGGAAACTAAGATGCCTTATTTAACTATATTTTTTCATATGTCAAGACTTAGGAAAGTCATTTTCCTTTTTTTTTTAACTCTTGTAGGGACTTTTTTTTTTTTGACAAATCATGATAATTTCATCAAGAGAATTTGCAGGAGCATTAGAGTAGAAAAAAAAGTTCAAATATGGAGGGGTTACATGACCATTTTCTCAAGTAGACAACTAAAAATCAAAGTTCTTAGCAATCCAGTATGCCAACATATTAACTAATATCTTAACATGACTAAAATTAAAATGGTGTTCAGGTGCAAGATGATTCTGACTATCATGATGGGAGTTTATCTTTTGTTAAGATTTGATGTTATTCTTTTCTATTAATAATTGACTGTTAATTCACATTCACATTCACATTAAAAAAAAGTACCTAACATGTTCACATACTGTATTTTGCTTACCTTACCAAAAAAGAAAGTAAAGGGGAAATTGGCATAAGTTGTTGTCTATAAATTGTATATATATATATATATATATATAAGACATGTCATTGCAAGTTTTCTTGAGTTACAAAAAAATGCCCTATTTATCTTATATGTTCTTTGGCCATACCAGGATTCCTGCATATACAAGTATGATATATAGTTTGGAATCAAATTTTTTGGTTTAGCACACTTCTTGAAATGTGAAAGAGATTTATAGCTTAGAAAGAAGAAATTTGAAAAAAAAAAGCATCCATAGAATAAGAAATTTATTGCTTGAACTACTTTCATTTGTATTTAAACATGATGATGATATGATATGCAAGAATAAATTTTTTTTTATAAAGCATCAAAGCTTGATTGATGCAACCAGTGAATATAATTTACATTAAACTCAGTGAATAAAAATAATGAGGGTGAGAGGGAACTCACGACATGTAAATTATGAACTCAGTTCCATAAAATGTATCATGCAACTAGTGAATATAATTTACATTACATAACCTATCTCTAGTATTAGACTATTATTAGGTTCCATTTACAGTCTACCCTGTTGCCTATATGCAGGGCCACCAAGAGTTCTTGATCTACCAATAACTTGAACATGATGAAATTCATGAAAGATAAATTGTCTATGTCCTAGGGACTTATATATGTACTACATAGTTAGTTTAACTGAGCAAAACATATTAAAAAGGTCTCTAGCGACAAACTGATGATAATTTTTGCCTTAAAAACTTCACGTTGCTTACTGAATCCCCCACTACGATGGCATTGTAAAACAATTAGTTGAACAATCATCAATATTTTTTTATTCAACTTTGCTAACAAGTATAGGTTAACATTTCCATTTGAATTTATCTCAGTAACCAAAGAGGGATGAGTTTTATGTGAAATTTCTTTTTTTGCTTTTTCATAAAACATCGCTAACTTATTTGGACATTTTAAAAAGTTGTGACAACATGTGAAAACAAATATTATAGTTTAGGGAAAAAAAATTGGATTATATGCCAAGCAATAATCATTTCGACAAAAGACTAATTAGGCATAAAAATAACTCATTATATGTTGATGTATTGATTTGTTAAGAAAGCTCCTTTATATCCACCTCAAACCTCTTTTGGACTTGCAAATAATCAAAAGTTACTTAAAGTTTAAACCAAGTAATTATAAATAATAAACGTCAATTATTCACTTTATTTAGAAAATAAATGGTATTTTTCATCACACAGTTTTTTTTTCTTATACTCTCTTTATTCCTTAAAGTTACTTAAAGTTCAAACCAAGTACTTACAAATGTGCTAAATAAATCATCATACATCAAACAAGGAACACTATGAAAACATAAATTATTATATACCATATTAATCAACATTTTGTACATTCCTACATTTATTGAGAATAGAAACAAATGCCAACTCTGAAGTCATAGTTGTTGTACTCTTATTTAAAATTTTCAAACTTTGACTACATAATTATAGCACATTCCATGTACTAAAAGAACAAAAGGAAGAAGCATTTCTACAAGACAAGACCAACACACTTTTAACAATTCTAATGTGTGAATAAAAAAATGAGTTTGTAATTTGCCTCATCCTAAATCCTAAGTCCTAAAGTATTATATTAGGTAAAGATAAAATAAGATTCACAAAAGACTTTTATTGTTAGTTTGATAAGGAGCTATACTAATTAACATCACATATGTTGATTTGTTACAATACCTCTGAGATTCAATAATCTAATGAACATGAAATAACAACTTTGTAGAACTTGATATACAATATGGATAAGATTATACTCACAGTTATATGATCCTTTATGTTAAGCATTTTGACATTGTTGACCAGCATATCACCATATTCTCTAATGCACCACACTACCACTCAAATAAGGGTTTCCTAATAAGAAGTTAACATGTTAATGAAAAATAATACTAAATAATAGAACATATCAAATTTAGCATCCAAGAAAAGAAAAAGAAATAAGTTAAAAAGAGATACCTATTTAACTAAACTCCTTGTTCTAAATAATAGTTAACTTCTTATACCAATTCATCGTCACATTTTATTTAAGAAGGAAGTTCACCACTACTTTGCAACATTGCTTTGTTGATATACGAAATTTTATATTGTTGGGAACCCTTAATTTCATGATCTTTCCCATGCACAGTTTCAAGGTTAAAAATATATAATCAGACTTCACTGTAGGAAAACGTTAAAATAACTTCACAACGACATTAATTAGCTTGTCAAGATTTTTTGGTGACTCTTTGTATTAAAGGATTGAATAGTAATAAAAAAATCAAAGATTTAACAAATTTAAATCAAGAGAATTTACAAACTGATACATCAAATGTATATCAAATCCATCTTGTGTGGCTACTCGATAAAATACTTTATCATCAAAACTGATGTGTGTTTTGACATTATCTTATTGTATAAATATCAAATAATGTAACTCCTCTCTTGGCCATTTTTCCTTGATAGCAAGTAGTACTTTTTCTATCGAATACATCTTTATCACATTTCTATTAATTGAAGTAACTGGCTTTGTTTCCATGGTTCCTGTAGCTCTATTAATACTACTTCTTTTAGTAGGCTCTTGAGTGACAAAAGGAAACACTCTAATTTTTTTTCGAAAAGATCTCGTTTCTTTGTGAATTAAACCTTGGATGAGCTCAAGCTATTAAAAACATGAATTTTTCAATGCTATTTTTATTTTTTACAAGTACGCAATTGATCTTCTTCATTAGGTAACAAGTAGTATTTTTTACTTGTGAAAATTGGAATATGTGGCATACTAGTTGCATCAAACATTGATAGGAAATATTGTAATCGCGATATTTTATTTTCTTCCTTTAGAAAAGGCTTGATAACATTCGAATGCTGCCATATATTTTCGTGCTGTAGATGTCTAAACAATATGGTTTTGCTTATGTTAATTTTAAAGATAAATTTTGAAGTGTTGTCCATTTTGTAAAAGATTTTCTTGGATTTTATCATTATCAATTTAGATTCTCTTATGACCACAATTCTTTGTCCTTTTATGAGAGACATCACTAGTTTTCACTATCTCTTACTTGCTTTTAAAGTCGCTAAACAATGTGTAGCAGAACAGAAAATGATGAAGCCACCTCCGTTGTTGCCCTTTTTTTCTATTTTCCATTAACACTTTTTCATTGTAGCATATTATATATGGCTTTGCACTTTTTGTCACTTAAAATAACATATTTTATGTAATTATTTGTTGATAATGACTCTAAATTTTAATTCCTTCATCAATAGTTTCATTTATTTTAAAAAAAATTAGCATGTCACTTTCATTAGCTCTGTTTTAAATAAATGTTAGTAAAGTACCAAGAATACTTAGTTGCAATAATTATATGAGTGTAACCTCATGTCAAACATGTCATTATATTATTGAGCAAGACTTACTGAAAACTAAATATAGGGTTTACTCAAATTCCTAAGTCCTTAACAAAGTTGAAATCACTTAAATTCATATAATTTGAAAACTAAATAGTAGGTTCACAAAATTGTTAAGTTTAATAATTAGTAGATCTGAAGAGCATTCTTATTAAAAAAATTTATTTTGAGTAATTGAAACTGTTCTTATGAAAATAGTACATCAACGATTTATTTGACATGAAGAGTTTTATAGTATTCATTGACATGACATTTAGTTATCATATCCATCTCATGATTTAGCACGAGTGTTATTTTTTCTTCATATAGATATGATTGTTAACTGATCAATTATATATTCAATTATTGTTAACTTTAGAGGCATTAAGATTGCATTAATACCATAAGATAATAATGAATTAGACAACAAAACATACTTTCAAATTACAATGTTTATTGTCCGCTTAAATAAATGTTCAGTTATGCCATTTCTTAATAATTCTGTTGTTATATAATATGATAAATTATTAACCAATATAATATAATCCATAAATTAACCATAGTAAAGCCTAAAGCTGCCAAGAATAGTTACAGACTAACATGCAACCCTTATAATCTTGAAAATGTACTATTTGTGAAAAGATAAAGTATAGATTGTAGAACATCTACACAAAATAGCAAAAGATAAATCATAAGCTGCAACAAATTACCAAAAGTTCTAGCATAAACTACTTATATGGCTAAAGAAGAATTCTAAAGATACTAGTTCAAAACCAAAGATGAGGAAGAGAAAGGGATATGATTATGATAATCCACGATTGAAGTAAAATCTATGAGTCGGTCTACAATAAATGCACTGCATGAATTTGCATACTACATATGAATTACCATATTCATGCAAATGTACATTGGACTTGGACCATTATAAGAAATATTCATAAAACATATATCAAAAGTATGTGTTGGATTAATATGAAAAGGAAAGAAAGGGATAAATGGTACAAATATTGAAGTTTGATGCTTCTTGTGATGTTCCTAGTCTTCTTCCTCATCCGCATCATAGTCTGCTATGATATTGAGATCTGACAAATCAATTGGAGACCTTGGTAAATTTATAATTTCCACATTAAAATCTATTTCACCATTAGACATTCAATGACTTTGGCAATTGTTGTGAGAAGCTTTTAAATTATCTGCATAGTCATTTGGCACCACATTCAAATCTATTTTCCCTATTGCTTTGCTTGATTAAGATGAGAATCAAACTTTTGGTGAGAGAATAACAAACGTTTTTTTAGCAATTTTTTTGGCAAAGAATTAGTTTGTTGTTCAAATAATTTGGCACGGATAAATTTTTGGTTGAAAAAATAGGAGAATTAATTGAATAGATATACTCCTTTTGAATTTATACAAAGCTAATAATTGGTTGAGAGAATTATTATAAGGGTAATGTAGTATTTTATACATATATTAATCACATTCTTTAATCTTAGTGCATAATCTTTAAACATTAATTAAATTGGAATAGAGGGAGTACTATATCAACATTAAGTCACTGCAATGTTTATGAGATTTTAAAATATTAAGTAAATAAATATAATTTATTATTAAAATGAAAATTTTTTGATAAATTTTAAAAAATATGCTAAAATTATTAAAAAGTTTAAAATTTATGAATTTTTTATAAATGAAAAATGTATTAAAATTGTGAAAAGATGTAAAGTTCAAGATTTTTTCGATCAATATTGAAAAATTATGTTAAAATTGTTAAAACTCATAAATTTAATGACTTTTTAAGTAATTAAGCTCATATAAAAGCAACTTATATATTTTTTAAAGAAATAGAAAATATAATTTTTTTGAAATGAAAAATAGAAAATATAATTAAATTTTATTAATAAATTAAATAATAAAAGAATATAATAATGATATATATATATATATTAAGAATTTATATCTTAATTTTAACATTTCATAATCTTTATAATCAAGTGAAATTATTATTACAGAATTAAAATGGGTTAGTTCAGCTAATAAATTTAATTAAAAAATACTATTTATTGTATAAATAATAATTAATTCGTCTAAAAATATATAAATTTAATTACGAACTGATCGGATGATTATTCACTATTGATTGCTAATTTACGATAGCATACGAAAATTAATATTTTTAAAAAGAAAATATATGTTTATTCCTAACAAAATTTTAATATATATATATATATATATCTGCAGTTGAATTGAAAAACTTAAAAAATAATAATAATTTAAAAAAAAATCCAAAATCCCCTTCCAAAAAAAAAAAACCCAAAATCGGATAGCCTAAGCTCACATCTGCAGTTGAAATGAGAAACTTAAAAAAATATATAATTTTTTTAAAAAAAAATCCAAAACCCCCTTCCAAAAAAAATAAAAAATAAAAATCCAAAATCAGATAGCTTAAGCTCAAAGTGTGCGTCCCTCTCCCACCGTTCTCTTATCATTTCCATCAAAAACAAAACCCTAATTTTGTTTTTTTAATATTTGGTTCATTCAATTCAATTCCATGCCATGCATCGATGATAGTTTTGATCGCTGTCGTTGTTGAGACTGAAAAATAAACTTAAAATCATGTACAGAGAGCGAGGGATTGGTGGGTCGAAGACGGATATGGTGGTCGATCGGAAACTACGGATCAACGATGCTCTTGATAAGCATCTTGAACGATCTTCTCCTTCTACTTCTTCAAGAACAGCAGCAGCTAACGGCAAGGATTATACCTCTCGCTCTTTTCTTATGGGGAAGCAACCTTCTGATCACAACGATCATCCCCTCTCCAAGAACAATGCTTCCGATGGTATTATTGTTACAATTAATTATTATTGTTATCATCATACTTGTTGTTTAATTATTAATTTCTTTTGCAAGTGTTTGTTGGTAGGTTGAAAATTTTCAATTCTTATTGGTATGATGGTAATAAGAATCAAAATTTGTGCTTTGGAGCTTAAATTAATGGAAATAAATAATCATAGGATATGACACTTTTTTTTTTTTCCCAAATTCTCAATCACGCAATTCTCACAAGTCAGACAGAAGGATTTCCTTGTATAATTATGTCAGGTTTGGCATGATTTCGTCTCTGAAAGATCACTTTTTTTCCCCTGTTGAAAGGATTTTATTGTTAGCAGCTACCGCAATTGAATTCTGAGTAGAAATAAATTGACTTAAATTCTTGCATTTTTAGATATTTCCCAATTGTCAGAATTTTGTATTTTTTTTTTTGATGGAAAATGGATTATTATTTTTGTTTGTGATCAAATTGTTTTGCATTGAATGCAGTTCGTATATTATGTATGATATGAGATGGAAAGACAATAAATTGTTTTCACTTTTCACCTATTGAAAAGCGAATTGAGTTTGTTAAATCCACCAAGATGGTTATCTTTTTTTTTTAAAAAAAAATTGAGACTTTTGATTTTTTTTCTTTTACCCTTTTTTTTTTATATCTCATGTGTTATTAGTAGTGTCTGAACTGGGTCATATGCATGGTAAGGAAAAGCTGACCTAAACTCTCTACTTCCCAAAGCTGTCAATCTTTGGTCTCAATTTAAAAGAAAAAGGTTACGTATAATAGACCTAGTGCAGTGTTACCAAATAAAATAGATGTCTTCTTAAGAGTGGGAACATTTTGTTGTTTTTACATAGGTGTTGTTCTCCTTTCTTCTGAAGTTTTTTTCATTTGTTAAATCGATCCACATTGCTTTTTACTGATGCAGAATTTAATTTTGTATGTTTGTTGTCTGATGATTGTTTATATTGCAGAGGAATCTGAAACAGACAGTGAAGAGTCTGATGTTAGCGGTTCTGATGGGGATGATACATCTTGGATCTCATGGTTTTGTAATCTGCGAGGAAATGAATTCTTTTGTGAAGTTGATGATGATTACATACAAGATGATTTTAACCTTTGTGGTTTAAGCAGTCAAGTTCCTTACTATGACTATGCATTGGATTTGATTTTGGATGTTGATTCCTCTCATGGTAAGCTTGATATCTTTAGTTGGACTTGTGTGTTCATGTTCGAGTGAGTTGAATCATAAATATTGCATCATGTTTTTTGACACAGTTCATTTTCAGAGGTTTGTGTGATAATGTAATCTTGCAGGTTGTGCAGCTAGTATTTTTCATTCTTCACTTCACTTGCATATATACACATTGATGCCATTATATTCTCACCATTTCAAGACTACATTACGTAGAAGAGCACACTCTGCATCTAATCTTACGCTAACATTTTCTGTGGAATTATCATCTTGTGTGTGCATGTAGAGGTCAATGTTGTGGCCTTGGTCACTTATTTGATTGTTTCTCGCAATTGATTGGGATAGGGGATATGTTTACAGAGGAACAGCATGAATTAGTTGAATCAGCAGCAGAGATGCTTTATGGCTTGATTCATGCTCGATATATATTGACTAGCAAAGGGATGGCAGCTATGGTGAGATTTGTATTTTCTGTTTAGTTTGTTGGATATTTTTGTAGTTTGGTAACTTTAATATGATGCATCCCCTTAAAAAATCATGTGAGACTTCTTGCGCAGCTGGACAAGTACAAAAACTGTGACTTTGGGAGATGCCCAAGTGTTTATTGCTGTGGCCAACCTTGCCTTCCAGTTGGTCAGTCAGACATTCCTCGGTCAAGCACTGTCAAAATATGTTGCCCTAGATGTGAAGATATATACTACCCAAGATCCAAATATCAAGGTAGTATCCTTTTTTTATTTATATGTTTTTCCTGCTAACATGAACTTAAGCTCTCGTGCATTAGCTTTCGGTTCATAGGTTAAAAAAGAAGGAAAAAAGAAAAGGAGCTTGGACTTATATGAACTCTTCTAGAGAGCTCTACTTACATTATACATATATATTTTTTGTTTTATATATTCTTCTATTCATGCTTTGAATTGTGCTTGAGTTATTGAGCTGGGGCTTTACTCAAGCAAAAACATTACAGTGAGATGTAGTTGTACAAGTATTTGGTCAGTTATTTGCAACTGCATTCATAATGGTATAGAACATGTAAATAGCCTCCATTATTTTTTTTCAGCCTTTTAGAGTTAGTAGTTAGTACTTAGTTGCATCACAATATCTATAGATATATGCCACTTTCATCTGTATCTGTCCATCCATATTGAACGTTCTGCACATTTATGTTTTTAATTCCCACAATGCAAAATTGTAATTTCCAAAACACTTGTTTTTATATTATTATTATAGCGGAGTTTTTGACAAGTACACTGGTGGTCCTTCTGAATGGACAAATTTAATCTGACTTCTCAAACTGGTAGAATAAATCTGGGATGAAGACATAATTTAGGGAATCAGAAACATTTTTTCTGCAATGCTAATGGATAAAAAACAGAGATTTTATTTTGTCAATTAATCTAATACATGCTGTGGCTATTTTTACGGCCCACTCTATGTTTTTGGTATGCTTTACTATTTCTCTCTGTTTACTTAACTCTATTTAGACATTGATGGTGCCTACTTTGGAACAACATTTCCTCACCTGTTCTTGATGACGTACGGGCACCTCAAGCCACAGAAGCCAACACAGAGCTATGTTCCAAGAGTATTCGGGTTCAAGTTACATAAGCCATGACGACGGAAGTTTGCAGCAGTGAAATTCAAGCAGAGGATGCTACAAGCTCCCCCAGCCCCCACTAAGAAAAACAGGAAATAGGGAAAAGAAAACCATCAGAAAGATAGATATATTATGATGAAGTACGAGAAAGAAAATATGCAGCCATGTTGAGCAAGTAGTCCTCATATTACAGTTCATTAAGTATTTAAGTTCTTTCAATTTTCAAAATTGCAAATTAGCGACTTTGTGTTTTCCTCATTCATAAAGTAGTTTTATGAATCACCTTGGCTTCTCTGTACTGTACTTTCAATTTATTTAGCATAAGAAAACTTTGCAGTAAATTATACTTTCTTATGTTCTGCATATTTGTCAATTCATTGACTAATCTACTTGTTTTGTTTCTCCTCTGCTAATCATTCGCCGGGTTATATTTTTTTTCAACTTGTTGGTATCCCCCGAGTGAGATGATGTTTTATTCTACCCGTGGTTGGCTTGTTTTAGTTGTTCTATGTAAGCTTCAGTTTTGCCGGGCAGTTGGATATTGGATATTCTCCAGCCATTATATATGTAATTTTCCTCACTTCTGTTTGGATATTTTCTTCTGTCCTAAAAGCGCATATATACAATTTGGTAATTTTAAATTTTTGCCCTTTTTTTTTTTTTTTTAATTGTATTCCTCTCCCTTATAAAAAAGAAAGGATAATATATAAATAGTGTTTGAATTTTTTAATTTTTACGATCTTTGTGTTTAAACTATTTTTTAATAATTGAGTGTTTAAAGTGGCAAAATTTTTTTTAAAATGATGTGTAGCACGCTTTAAATGTTAAAGTGCCTACATTTTAAGTATTTGCTTTTTATATGTAATTTATTTATTTTTATTCCGTCTTATTATTATTTAAAAAATTATTAGGAATAAAAAAAATATCATTTTTTATTTATTGAACTGAACTTGAAAAAAGTAATTTTTTTTATTTTAATAAAACAATGGTTATGTTTTAATTTATTTTTATTCTGTTTTAGTTAAGTTAAATTTTTATTTTCATTCATTAAACAAAATTCAAAAACAATGATTTTATTTTTCATTTTTTTATCATAATAATTTAATTTTCATTTTTTAATTTCATTTTAGTGAAGTTCTACACGTCTCACTATTTATTTATTTAGCTAAAATTTTAAAATTTATTTTATATTTTATATTATTTTAATTTTTAATAATAATGGTAAATTTTTATTTAAATAATATTTGATAACTTTTTATTTTAAATTTAATATTATAAATGAATAACAAATAAAAAAAAGATATATAATATAAAAGGACTGCATTTAAATCAATTTATTTTTTAAAATAATAAACAGAAACTTTTAACTAGTTAAATATGATAGAAATACCATTTTAGAAAATATTTTCTTGTTTAGACATTTAATTGTAAAGAAATTAATTTAAACACCAAAATAGCAAAACTTAAAAGATAAAATGCCATTTATGCATTTTTCATAAAAAATAGTTATGTACATTTTAATAAGTTTCGAAACATCTTTTTAATATGCATTCACTGTCTTATTATAGCCCATCGACCAAAGGTATACACTAGGTTGAGGATTGGATTGGACCCTTATATTTTTTTCCCCATTTGGAACTTTTTTATCCAATATTGTCTCAAATTGGATCTTACCCAAACAAAAGTCCAAATCAACATTAAAAAATTGCATTGCTGGACTCGTGAGACCCACCCACCAATCCTGTTTGACTCAAGTACCACATCATAGCAAACCACCCCACTCTTGTCTTTTAACCAAAAGAGAAAGAAAGTGAAAAAGGAAAAGTATAACCTTATTCACCTTATTGTATCGTCTTCTTCCTTACAATAAAGACATTCATGTTGTTGTCATATTTAACCTCAACCCACCAAACAGTCTTTATTGCTTAAGAAGCCACTGTTCAAATGTCGTTATTACTGACTACATGAAAGAGGTATGTGATTTTTTAAAGTCATTTGCTCCGAGATTAATGTTGGTTGTGGCATCAATGTGTTCAACTTTGTTAACAAAAAAGTAAAATGTTTATTAGATAGAAGATTAATTGTATAATGAAAGTGATTAGTATGTGTGATTAAAAATAAAAATTTAGGGTTTTTGAGATAAAGAAATTGGGATTTTTTAAATTGGAAGTGGTATAGGGATTTGAGTTTGTTTCGTTTATTTAATAAGTGAATAATAATATAATAATAATTGCAATTTGTATTTTTTAATGAAAAAACAAATTTAGACCTGCATATTGATTTTTTTAATTGACGTGGTCCGGGTATATAGTTGTTTGGTTGCTTGATTGTCTAACTTTGTAAATGAAGTAAATATAATAATGGTTCATAATTATTTTTTTATTCTATATGTCATGCAGTGTGGATACAATAGATTTGGTATTTCACTTCGGTGGAAAATGGGAATATAATCCTGAGTTGTCATATGTGGATGAAGAAGAAGATACTGTCAAAATTTTGATATTGATTACTTGAGTTACCCTCATATACTTAAGAAGTATAATATTCATCTAGGATATCCCAATGTTAAGAAAATATTTGCACTTAAACCAGGGAAAAATTTAGATAATGAACTATTTTTTTATAAGATGATAATAATATTATGCAAAATGTTAAAGCATATTAGAATGAATATGGGATGTTAGGAGATGCATATTTATGTAGAACATGAGGTTGATGTTCCACACTTAAATATAGACTATAGCTTGCTTGAATATGGTGATAGGAAGGACAAAAATAGTGAGGGTAAAAATAAAATAGTTGATGAGAATGTCAATTACAATATGAATAAAGATGGAGCTTGTATTAATAAAGCACCAATGCAATGTAGCAATACAGATTCGAACCCTCATGTTAGTAGTGTAGGTTTATCTATAAGGATAAATTTTAGTGGTTGGTATAAAAGCCTTTTTGTAAATGAAAATGATTCACACATAAGTGAGGTGTTTAAAGATGATGGGAGTGATCCTGTGGGCAATAATCAGGCTGAAACTGAGGTTGAAGTTGGTAAAGTTAATGAAGATGAAGCTACTAAGGTTAATGAAGAGGTTAAAGCTGATGTGAATGAAGAGGATGAAACCGATTTATCTCCTGAAGAAGTTGATGTTAATGAAATCGGTGAGCAAATTAAAAATGATGAAGCTGGTGAGGTTAATGAAGATGACAATGATACAGATGACAAAGAAGAAAGTGAAGAGAATGAAGATGAAGGAAAGGAAGATGAAGAGGAAATGGAAGAGCAAAATGAAGCTCCATTTATTGAAGTAATAAGGAAGAGTAGGAAAAAAGTTAGATATGATGTGGATGATGATAATCCACATTTTATGCTTGGCATGACCTTTAGTAATGCCAATGAAGTTAAAGAAGCAATTGCCAAATATAGGGTAGTTAAAGGCAAATATTTAAGACTAAAACCAAATGAGAGTACTAGGATAAGAGCAACTTGCAAATCCAATGGTTTTCCGTTTGTCATATTAGTATCCAAAGATGAAAAAAATATGGAAATGTGTGTTAAGACTTTGAACCCTTAACATACTAGTCAAAAGACATTTAATAACTCAAGGGCAATAACTAATTTTCTTGCAAGTCATTTTAAAGATAAAATTTATAGGAATCTAAAAACAAAAGTAAAGACCTAGTGGATAAAGCTAAGGCTGAAATGAGGCTCAATGTTTCCACATATAAAATGAAGAAAGAAAAAACAAAATTTTTGATAGAACTAGAAGGAAGTTTTAAGGTTGAGTTTAGTTAACTAGAAGCATATGCTGATCAGGTTAAAAGAACTAATCCTAGTAGCAAATGCAAGATTGATTTAGATAAAGAGAAGTTGAAAGAAAGAAAGCGAGTGTTTAAGAGAATGTTCATATGCTTTTTAACATTGAAAAAAGGTTTAAAAGAAGGTTGTAGGCCTATAATAGGCTTAAATGTCAATTTTCTAAAGGGTAAAGTGAAAGGGGAAGTATTAGTTACTGTTTGAAAGGATGCATCAAAACATATTTTTCCAATTACATGGGCTATCACAGACAAGGAGAAAAAATTAAATTGGAAGTGGTTTCTATAATGACTTATGAAGGTGCTAGATATATAAGATCAAGGGAAAGCATTAACTCTTATACCAGAGATGCAAAAGGTCAGGTTCTTACATGAAATTCCTATTTGAATTTTTTTAAAAAGAATGTCTTGCCTACTAATTTATATGGATGAATTTTGTAGGGATAGTTGCAAGCAGTCATTGATGTACTATTTGAGGCTGGATATAGATGGTGTTCAAGGCACATTTATGCAATTTAGTTTAAAAAAAATGGATAGGTAAGGAAATGAAAAAGAAGTTTTAGATATGTGCACGAAGTGCATTCCCAAAAGAGTTAGAAGAAAATTTGAAAAAATTGGGTGAAGTCAGTAAGGGAGTAACTGAAGACTTAATGAAATACAACCTTGCAAATTGGTGTAGGGATTTTTTCAATAGTAGGCGTAAGTCAGACTTAATAGACAATATATGTGAAACATTTAACTCCACCATTTTGCAAGCAAGATTTAAGCCCATTCTATCGATATTGGATGATATCAAAATAATTTCATTGAAGAGATTAACAATTAATAAAGCATCAGTTGATAAATGGATATCAAATTAGATTCTTAAATGTATAGAGATTTTCTAAGAAAATGTTGTTGTTGCTTATGGCTGCAATGTGCTATTTAGTAGGTCTTCATTTATGAAATTAGTGATGGATGAGATGGACACAGAGTTTTTCTCAATAAGCTAAAATTACACTTAAAAGAGGGAAAAAAAAGAAAAATGAAAGACCCAGTTAGGTTCGAAAACTCCAAAAAGGGGGTAACCTAAGCAAAATAGGGAAAATAAAAAAGAAGAAAAAATGAAAGACCCAGTTAGGTTAAAAAAATCTAAAAAAAGGCAGCCTAGGCAAAAAAGGGTGATGTGATCTCAAGCTTTAAAAAAAAGGTCTAATGATCCACAAGCAAGCCAAGATCCATTACAAGTCCAACAAGGCCTAATGACAAGGTCAAAAACCAAGAAATTACAAGAAATCTTGTTAGTCTTCATTCAAGGTGTTTAGAAAGCCCAAGAACTTCCAAGTACAATCAAAATCAATAAGGCATCAAAGGAGGTCCAAATATTCTTGTTTACCATATCAAAACAAGTAAATTTAGAGGGCCACTTATATAATTAAAAGTTAGTGGGATTTAAAATGTGTTAGTGGGAATTTATATAATTAAAAATTAGTGGGATTTAAAGTTTGTTAGTGAGAATTTATATAATTAAAAGTTTATGGGTTTTAAAGTGTGTTAGTAGGAATTTAAATACTTAATAATAAGTTGGGTCTAACGTGTGGTAGTGAGAATTTAAATAATTAATAATGAGTAAGGTTTAAAATGTGTTAGTGGGAATTTACATAATTGAAAGTTAGTGGGATTTAAAGTGTGTTAGTGGGAATTTTTATAATTAATAGCTATAATTGCAAGTTAGTGGGGTGAGATTATCTTATGTTATCATATTTAGAGTGGTAGTATGAGCTTAGTCTTATAACTCTATAAACAAGACCTCATTTCATTGTAAGACATGTTAATTTTAAGTTATAAAATATTGAGTTTCTTTTGGTTAGAAATTTATTTTGAAGTTCTTGTATGAACTTTGTGACTTATCAAGCCTAGTGAGGTTTGTAGTGTCAAAATCCAAGATCTTTGTCTTCTTCTTCATCTTTCAAACTTTTGTTTGTTTGTTTATGTTGAAGGCTTCAAAGTCTATTAAAGTTTTTATCAATTATCTAAAGGTGTTAATTCTTTCCATTGCAAGTTTATCATAACTCTTTAAGGGGAGCTTAAGTGAAGGGTTAGTGATCTTATTCTAACTTGGTGAGATCTAAAATAGTTTTTCTTATCTCATTCTTGAACGATCCTATAATATAATTGTGGAAGGTAATAGATTCTAATCATCAAGTTTATCATAGTATTGAAACTATTAGGGAGCTTGGGTTATAAATGTATTGATTTCCATCATTTTTTTAGTATTAGAGCTTTGGCTTAAGATTGAGGTTTACGTATCTCTTTCATTTGTAATTTAATTATTGTTATCTTATTTCTTTTCATCTGAAGTTTCTAACTACCATTATTCTTATGATTTATCTTCTAGTGTTCTTTCTTCATCTTTTTTTTCTTTGTTTGAGCTAAATATTATTATTAAAAAAATAAAAAAAAATTCTTCCATAAAAAAATTATAATAAAAAAAAGTGTTTAGTTGTTGTTTGTCCTTATTTTTTTCTTTAGCCTAACTTTTTATTTTCCTGTGGCCTACCTAAAAATCTTCACTCCATTGATTACTACATTTTTTTTACTTGATTTAAGAATCTTAGTTCATCTAAAAACCCATCAAGTAAATTAAGAGTGGTAAAAGGTAAGAGTGTGTGAGATTATTAAAGTGGATAAAAGCCAAAATTTGAGTGCAAACACATAAAGGAGTGTTATGAGGTTTTATTTTTATTATTTATCCTAATATTTCTTATTTTAATCATGTCTAAGGATACAAGCACTTCATCATCAAATTACCAAATGTTGTAAGCCATGCAACAACAATTTGAAAGGATGTTTATGGTGGTGGCAGGAGTCAATAAAAGGCTAGAAAGGCATAATGTCATTCTAAACCAATTATAAGGAATACCAAGACAAAGGAGACAACAATCGATTGAGCAAGAGGGGTATACTGGCAAAGATGACTTAGAGGATAATCAAATCACTTTGGTTGGACATCCTAGGAGGCAAGTTAGGAAAGGCCATGTGGAAGATGTAGATCGCAAACTTGGAAGCATAAAAATGAAAATTCCTTCATTCTAAGGAAGAAATAATCTAGATGTCTACCTTGAATGGGAGAGGAAGGTTGATCTCATTTTTAAATGTCACAAATATTCAAAGGAGAAAGAGGTAAAACTTGCAGTCATTGAATTTTATGACTATGCTATTGTTTAGTGGAATTAATTTTGCAAGGAAAGGAGAAGATATAGAGAGATGCCCATAGAATCTTTGAGGGAGATGATGTAAATTATTAGAAGAAGATTCATTCCTAGCCACTCTTATAGGGAGCTTTATCAAAAACTTCAAACATTGACCCAAAGAAACATGAGTATGGAGTAGTACCTCAAAGAGATGGAGATGCTCATGATTAAAACCAAAAATGAGGAAGATTGAGAAGCCACCATGGAAAGATTCTTGAATGGCCTAAACAAAAACATAGTTGATTGTGTTGATTTACATCATTATATGGAGATAGAAGAATTGGTGAACTTAGCCATTAAGGTAGAAAAACAACTCAAAGGAAAAAGGTATGGTTCTAAACCAACTTTGGGTTCCACTTCTTCTTCTTGGAAGTCTTCTTGGGGTAAAAAGGATGAGAAAAATATTACTAAGTCAAAAGGGGATAGAAATAAAAATAAAAGTGAATTAGGTAATAAAGCAAAGAGTGAGGCAAAACCAACCCAAACTAGGGAGATTCAATGTTTTAAATGTTTAGGGTGTGGGCATGTTGCTAAGGAATGCCCAAATAGAGAAACTATGATTTTAAAGGATGATAATTTTGAATCCAAAAGTGAGAATGAGAGTAATGATGAAATACCACCTTTGGAAGATTGTCGTGATATTAAGTATGCCAAGGGTGATAATCTAGTTGTACAAAGAGCATTCAGTGTGCAAAAAAAAAAAAAAGACCATAGTAAGCAAAGGGAAAATTTATTTCATACTCATTGTTTGATTTCTAACAATTTATGCAATATGATTGTTGATGGAGGGAGTTATACTAATGTTGCAAGCACCTTACTAGTGGAGAAATTAAAGTTGCCTCTTATCAAGCATCCAAAACTATACAAATTGCAATGGCTTAATGATAGTGGTTTGGTGAAGGTAAGAAAATAAGTTTTAATTTCTTTTTCAATTGGTCTATAAAGATGAGGTGTTATGTGATGTTGTACCAATGTATGTAGCCCATATGTTGTTGGGAAGACCTTGGCAATATGATAGGAGAGCAAATCATGATGGTTTAAAAAATAGATATTCCTTGACTATGGATGGAAAAGATATAATCTTAGACCATTAACACCAAAGGATATTTTTGAAGACCAATAATGCATAAAACAATAATATAAAGAACCTTCTTTAGAGAGGGAAACTTTTGAGAGAAAAGAAAAAGGTGAGGTGAGTGAGCCTAAACAATAACCTTTTGAACTTAACTAAAATGGGAAATCCAAAGGGAGAGAAAATAAGGAAGGTTCTTAAGAAAAGAAAATGAGTGCTTTTTCTACATGAGAGACATGAAGGAAATCAAATCTTTAAGCCACACTTTACTTGTACTCTTGTGCTAAGATGTTTTTATCATTTCTAGTGAAATAACCAATGGTTTGCCTAGTGTTGTTGTTGATTTATTACAAGTTTATAAAGATTTTTTTTGGATGAAATTCTAAATGGTTCGCCCAAAAAAGGCATTGAACACCAAATTGACTTCATACCCAGAGCTAGCATTCCAAATACACCAAACTATAAAACCAACTCGAAGGAAACCAAGGAAATCCAAAAATAAGTGAGTGAGCTTATAAAGAAGGATTATGTTCATGAAAGCATGAGTCCATGTGTGGTGCCCGTTTTACTTGTGCCTAAGAAAGATAAAACTTAAAGGATGTGTGTTGATTATTGATCCATCAATAAAATCACAATGAAGTATAGACATCCCATTCTTAGGCTTGATGACATGTTAGATGAACTACATGGTTTATGTTTGATTTCAAAAATTGATTTAAAATCTAGTTATCATCAAATAAGAATGAAAAAAAAAAGAAGAATGGAAAACAACTTTTAAAACTAAACATGGCATGTATGAGTGGTTAGTAATGCCTTTTAGTTTAACTAATGCACCAAGCATTTTTATAAGGCTAACGAATAATGTTTTAAGACCATTTATTGAAAAATTTATTGTTGTGTATTTTGATGATATCTTGGTTTATAGGAAAACTTTATATGAGCATGTCCAACACTTGAAGTATATTTTTTATATTTTGAGAAAAGAGAAGTTGTATACAAATCTAAAGAAATACATGTTTTGCACTAATGAAATTACATTTCTTGAGTATATTGTTAATGGCAAAGGAATTCATGTGGACTAAGAAATGGTAAGAGTAATTAAAGAATGGCCAGCACCCACTAGTGTGCATGATGTTAGGGAGATTCATTAAGAATTTCTCTACAATAGCTTCACTATTAACTAAATACATAAAAAAAATGTTGGTTTCAAGTGGGGAAAAGAGCAAAATGAGGCTTTTAACTTAGTGAAAAATGAACTTTATAGTGCACCTTTATTACTTTTGCCTGCTTTTACTAAACCTTTTAAAATTAAGTGTGATGCAAGTCGCATAGGTATTGATGGAGTCTTAATGCAAAAAGGTATGCCTATTGCTTATTTTAGTGAGAAATTAAGTGAAGCTAGTCTAAACTACCCAACTTATGATAAGGAGTTCTAACATTGGTGAGAGTCCTTAAAACATGGTAACATTACCTTAGCTACAAGGAGTTCATTAACCACATCGACCATGAATCCTTGAAGTACCTTAAAGGAAAAGGCAAATTGAATAAAAGACATTCAAAATGGGTGGAGTTCATTAAATCCTTTCCATAAATCATCAAGTAAAAGCAAGGTAAAAAGAATGTTATAATCTATGCTTTATCAAGAAGGTATGCCTTAATCTCTAAACTTGATGCAAAATTATTGGGCTTTAAGTATATAAAAGATCTTTATCCTACTGAGCATGATTTTGCTAATGTTTATATGGTATGTGAGAAAGGGGGTTTTGATAAATTCTATAAACATGAGGGTTTTCTTTTTAGAGAAAATAAGCTATATGTGCCACAAAGTTCTTTAAGAGAGTTACTTATGAGAGAGGCATATAGTGGAGGTTTAATGGGGCTTTTTAGGATTGAAAAGACCTTAGACATGTTAAGTGACCTTTTTTTTGCCACACAAGAAAATGGATGTTAAAAGAGTTTGTGAAAAATGCATCACCTGCAAATAAGTTAAATCTAAAGTAATGCCTCATGGTTTGTACACACCCTTACCTATACCAAATGAACCTTGGGTAGGCATTTCTATGGACTTTTTTTTAGGATTACCTAAGTCCAAGGGGGGAGAGACTCTATTTTTATTATTATGGACATGTTTAGCAAGATGGCACACTTCATTCCATGTCATAAAACATATGATACAGCACATATTGCAAATCTATTCTTTAAGGAAGTGGTGAGACTACATGGAGTGCCAAGAACCATAGTGAGTGATTGTGATGTCAAGTTCCTAAGGCATTTTTGGAAGACATTATGGGGGAAAATGAGCACAAAGCTTCTTTATTCAATAACTTGTCACCCACAAACGAATGGGCAAACAAAGGTGGTGAATATAACACTTTCAACACTTTTAAGAGCTCTAATCCAAAGGAATTTGAAGAATTGGGAGGAATGCCTACTATATATGGAGTTTGCTTACAATAGGAGTGTGCATAGAGCAACTAACCATTCACCATTTGAAGTATTTTATGGCTTCAATCCATTAACACCAATGGACTTAGTTCCATTACTTATGGAGAAAGCAAATTGGGAAGGAAAATAAAGAGCTGAATTTGTGAAAAACCTACATGAGAAAGTCAAAGCCTAAATAAAGAGGAAGACACTCCAATATGAGAAGCAACATGACAAAGGAAGAAAGTAAGTGATATTTGAGACCGGTGATTGGGTGTAGGTGCACTTGAGAAAAGAAAGGTTTCCTAACCAAAGGAAGTCCAAAATAATTCTAAGAGGAGATGGACATTTTAAAGTGCTTTAAAACATCAACAATCATACCTACAAGCTAGAGCTTCCAAGTGAGTATGGTAATGTAAGTGCAACTTTCAATGTTAGTGATTTATCTTTACTTAATGTAGGTGATGAGGATGGAGCTAATTTAAGGATGAATCCTCTTAAAGAAAGGGGGAATGATGTGATCTCAATCTCAAAACCAAAGTTCAATGATCAACAAGCAAGCCAAGATCTATTACAAGCCCAATAGGACCTAATGACAGGGTTAAAAAACCAAGAAATTATAAGAAGCCTTGTTAATCTTCATTCAAGGTGTTTGGAAAACCTAAGAACTTCCAAGTATAATCAAAATCAATAAGGGATCAAAGGAGGCCCAAATATTCTTGTTTACCCCATCAAAATAAGAAAATTTGGAAGGCCATTTATATAATTAAAAGTTAATGGGATTTAAAGTGTGTTAGTGGGAATTTACATAATTAAAGTTTGTGGGATTTAAAGTGTGTTAGTTGGAATTTAAATAATTAATAATGAGTAAGTGTGTTAGTGGGAATTTAAATAATTAATAATGAGTGAGGTTTAAAGTGTATTAGTGGAAATTTACATAATTAAAAGTTAGTGGGATTTAAGTTGTATTAGTGGGAATTTATATAATTAATGGCTATAATTGCAAGTTAGTAGGGTGAGATTATCTTATGTTTTCATATTTAGAGTAGTAGTATGAGTTTGGTCTTGTATCTATATAAACAAGACCGCTTTTCATTGTAAAACATGTTTAATTTGAGTTATAAAATATTGAGTTTCTTTTGTTGAGAAATTTACTTTAAAGTTCTTGTATGAACTTTGTGACTTATCAAGCCTAATGAGGTTTGTGGTGTCAAAATCCAAAATCGTTGTCTTCTTCTTCATCTTTTGTTTTTGTTTATTTATGTTGAAGACTTCTAAGTCCATTGAAGTTTTGTCAATTATCTAAGGGTGTTAATTATTTCCATTACAAGTTTATCATAGCCGTTTAGCTATTGGGGAGATTGAATGAAGGGTTAATGATCTTATTCTAACTTGGTAAAATCTAAAATAGTTTTTCTTATCTCATTCTTGAATGATTCTATAGCATAATTGTAGAAACTGATAAATTCTAATCATCAAGTTTATCATATTATTGAAACTATTAGAGAGCTTAGGTTATGAATCTATTAATTTCCATTAAAGGGAAAATAAAAAGAGAAAAAATAAAAAACCCAGCTAGGTTCGAAAACTCTCATAAAAGGAGCGACTTAAGTAAAAGAAGGAATATAAAATAAAATTAGTAGCATTTTTATTGTAAGAAGAGCAGTTTGAGAAATCATAAGATTCTGTATATAGTGCAAAAGTGATAAGGTTTGTCAATTCCTCAATTAGGGGGAAAATTTTAAAGATTATATGAACCTCAAGAGTGACAGAAACTAGGGGGCAAATAGAAGGTCAAGCACTACCATCCTATAATAGCGACGCATTACTATAAGGCAACCAAGCAGGGGACATTTGTTGTTATTATCCCAGTCTATTAATAAGGGGGTCCTATTTTCTGTTCCAATTGGATAAACTAATCTCAATGAAAGTCTCTGACAGACTCAACTTTTGAATTCATATTCTTTAATAGCAAAAGGGCCAGTTCCTAAAGATTAGCCCTAAACAGAAAACGCACTTGGCTAGTTACTATAAGTGTATTCTTTCAAGATTGCTTGTTTTCTCGTCTATTAACTCATGCATACATGAAAATTTTTGCAAAAAGTATTTTCACATCTCATACATGTAGGCATTAAAATAATGCATAAGTATCACATGCATTATGAGATTATATTGTTAAATAAATTTTAAAAGCTTTCAAAGATCACAATCATGCATACACCAGTTTTGGACTTTTTTGAATATGTTTTCCTAAGAGTGAGCTATCTCTGGTGTATAAGATGTAGTCATGTTTTACCTGATGCCTCAGAGGCTATATGGCATATTTTGATTGACTTGTTTGACGCCCTAAAGGCTATACAATATTTGGTTGATATTACCTAATGCCCTAGAGGCTATATTGGCACATTTTAATTTTCCTCGCTTAATGCCCTAGAGGATATATGACACATTTTGATTGTCCTTACTTAACGCCTTAGATGCTACATGGCACATTTTGATTGACCTTGCCTAACGCCCTTGAGGCTATATGGCACATTTTGATTGTCCCTGTCTGATGCCCAGAGGCTATATGGCACGTTTTGATTGTCCCTGCTTGATGCCTTAGAGGCTATATGGCACATTTTGATTGACCATGCTTAATGTCCTTGAGGCTATATGGCTCATTTTGATTGTCCTTGCCTAACGCCCTAGAGGCTACATGGCACATTTTGATTGACCTTGCCTGACACCCCTGAGGCTACATGGCACATTTTGAACCAAAGATTAATCTAAAATGTTGAGAAAGCCCGTGGACCTAATCTAGGCCTATATGGTTGAAGGATTGGGCTTAGGCCAAAAGTTGGCCCAATTACCAAGCCTAAGTCTATCAAATGATGTAGTCAAATTTGACATATTAGGCATATTATCTTTTATGTATAAATTATTGACTTTGGCAAAGTTAATGATTATATCACATAAATACATGGGAGGATGAATGTAGAAAAATACATGAGATGTATTCTCTACATAATTGTTAGTGTATTAATGATATATACAAGTTATATATTGATTATGCCTAAGTTGCATAACCGATTCCATCATATACTGCAGCTTCTTGAGGGTCTCCACCTTTGCTTTGTCTACTTCAATACCTTGAGATGAAATCTTATGCCCTAGAATGATTCTCTCATCTACCATGAAATGGCATTTGTCCTAATTTAGTACTAGATTTGTCTCTTCATAATGAGCTAAAACTCTCTCTAAATTTTCCAAACATCCCTTAAAAGAATTTTCATAAACTAAAAAATGATCCATGAATACATTCATTATCTCCTTTACTAGATCCATAAAAATGGTCATCATACATCTTTATAATATTGTAGGAGCATTACATAATCCGAATGACATCATTCTATAATCAAATATGTTATAAAGACATGTAAAAGTAGTATTCTTTTGATCTTCTAGAGCTATTGCTAGCTGGTTATACCCCGAATATCTATACAAAAAATAGTAGAAAGCATGTCCTATAATACGCTCCATGTTTGGGGTAAAGGTTTTAAGTCTAGTTTTAATGGTTTTATGGTTGGGGGGGGGGGGTGTGCATTCAATGTTTGGTAGTTGAAAATGAGTTAAATAACTTTGATGTTTGAGATATACTTCATCTTCAGAAGATTGCATCTAATAAAACTTCTTAATATTCTCAATTTCTACATACTTTGCCAACCTCTGTCATTGGCCTTCACTCATACAAGCATCAATAGCATCTATTCTCATACAAAAATCATTGTTTGATAGACATCAAACTTACAGCTCTCATCCCCTACTCTCAATGCAAGTGTCCTATCATGAAAATTAATAATGGCTTTTACAGTGTATAAGAAAGGCATACCAAGAACTAAGGGTACATCTTCATCTTCCTTGAAATCTAGGACTACAAAGTAAACTAGATATATAAATTTTTCTGCTCTTACTAGTACATCTTTAACTATGCCCTCTAATTCTTTCACTATTCTTTCTACAAGCTGTAATTAAATGTTTGTGGGTCTCGCTTCTCTTAGTCCTAATTTTCTATAAATTAATAATGGCATCAAATTAATGGAAGCTCCTAAATCACATAAAAAATTTTGAAAAATTAAATTTCTTATACAGCAAGGTATAGTGAGACTCCCTTAGTGCTTCCTTTTCAAAAGAAGTTTACTAGAAATGATTGCACTACACTTTTTAATGAGTGTGACCATCTCAAACTGCTACAGTTTCTTTTTAATGGAAATGAGCTCCTTCAAAAACTTTGCATATCCTGGCATCTGAGTTAGACATTCCACTAAAGTCATGTTGATGTGGAGTGTCTTGAACCTTTCTAGAAATCTTAAAAATTCTTGGTTAGGCTTTTGTTTCTTCAATATTTGAGGATATTGAATTAGAGGCTCATATGGTTTTGTTTATGGTTGTTTTGCCTTCTCCTAACTCTTGCATTGAACTTCTAGCTCCTTCTTTACTTGAACTTCAACCCATTCATCTTCTTGTTCCTTCTTCTTTTTCTCACACTCCATTGTTGCTTTTAAAAGTTGAATCTCTGTTCCACTTCTTAAATTAATGTCCTTTAATTAATCCTTAGGGTTCGTTTTAGTGTTACTTAGAAGGAAACCTTGATTTCTAATAAACAAAAAATTTGCTAATTACCCCACTTGCACCTCCAAATTATGAATAAAGGAAGAATGATTTTTGAACCTGAGTTGATCTCTTAATGCATTTGCTCAAATCTTCCTTTTAATCTGTTTGTAGCTTCATTATATTGGCTCATTTTTGTAGCCATCATATCCATGATTTCCCCATCTTACTCTCTAATGAAGACACGGAAGATGAATTCTTGTTTTGTAGGAAATGAGATTAAAGTTGATGTGCATTTTAGCCTTTAAAACCTAATGGAGCTTGTGTCCTCCACTAGTTGTTTCTTTGGTTGCTCAACGAAAATTGGGATGATTTCTTTAACTATGGCTATACATGTTACCTTGCACTAAATTATGTTACCCCTTGTTAAAGTTGTTCACATAGTTAACATTCTTCATGGACAAATTTTGCATTAACTAACACTCTATAGTAGGTTGCCCCTTGACACAATTCACATGATGAAGACAAGAAAATGAGGAAATTGCATTAAAACTCATCTTATCCATCCTTTTTGTTAGAGCATCCAACTTTGCATTAACCATAGTCAAACCATCAACTTCAATTGACCCTCCTTTCCTTAGTATGGCCCTCTCATTAAACTAGATACTATGTGTCTTGGTCATTTCCTCAAAAACGCATAAAGCATCTTCTAAAGTCTTTAACATGATAGTTCCCCTAGCTACTGCATATATGTTAACTTTGACTAAAGGATTGACACCTTTGTAAAATGATTGAAAAAAATCCCAAGAAGGTATCAATTAAGGTGGAAACTATCTCTGAAGGTCCTTAAATATATCCCAACACTCATAAAAGCTCTCATCCTCTCCTTAATAAAAAAAGTTTATTTCATTTTTTATCTTTAATACTTTTGCAAGTGGGAAGTACTTGTTAAAGAATGTTATGTAAAGCTCTTACCATGTATTGATAGAGTTAAGAGGCAAGCTAGTGAACCCCTTATTTGCCCTATCCATTAAAGAAAAAGGGAAAAGAATTAGCTTAATTACTTTAGGCTACACTTCATTCATCTTAAAAGTTCAGTAATATTCCAAGAATCTAATCATGTGACTAATCGGATCTTCATAGGGCAACCCACTAAAGAGTGAGTTCTGAATTATTTGAATCATTATAGGGTTAATTTTGAAATTATTTGCTATAATTGTTGGCCTTATAATTAGAGTTTGATCACCTTAAACATTAGGACTCACAAAATCTCTCATGGTACTCTGTCCATTTTTAGCTGCTTACTGCATTAGGAGCTTATCTTTATTGCCTTCTCCTCCATTCATCCTACTAATTTACTGTTATCTCTTTCTAAGAATTGTCTTCTCAAGCTCTAAGTCTATTGGCACTAACAGAACTCTTTATTTGCTTGCACTTTATGTTATGTGCATGCACTAACAAAAATTCCTACAACAAAACAAATGCAATAAAAAACAAAGAAACACAATCTAAAAATAACGCTTAAATCAAACAACACAATTTTCTTAACAATATCAATTCTGGTAATCCCTGGCAACAACACTAAAAACTTAATAGAGAAAATCTGCAACATGAACTCGGGCAAATAGTAAATAAAGATCATCCCATAAAGATTGGAAAATTGATTATTATATTACTCAAAGTGTTTATTTGTCGAGACACCAAAATTGTCTTTAATCACAATTTAAGCTAAATAATCTAAATCTACTTAAAAATCCACAATCTAATTAAAAACTAGGGTTCTTGCTTTCAATTAAACCTTTATAAGGATTTATTAAATTTCTAAGTTAATTTTAAACCTTAGTTAATTTTATGAGCATCTTAAGAATTATATATCTTCCTCTCAGATAAATCTATAATTAATTGAATACAAGTAGTACTTAATTTTATAGTTCTCACTAATTAATGTTCATTATACTCAATTTTAAACTTATCTTCTTAACAATATTAATTGTCTAAGTGTTTCTCAACTAAATAAATAATTAATAGGTTATTTCTTTATCTCAATGAAATTTATTTCTCAATCAAATTCCATTGTCTAAATTCAATCATAGGGTAATTAATCTAATGAAGATGTTAACCACAGCAATAACCAATGAACATTGTTTATTGACTTAGATTTAATTCTATTAACTACATGGTTAAATTGAAATAAGAACTCCAACTAGAAATCTAGCCACACATGCTAATAAAAAGAAAAGATGATAAACAAAATAAGAGTCCAATCATTATTGCTAAGTTAAGAATTGAAATAACAATAGAAATAAGATAGGAAAACCCCCCCTTTTTCTGCTTATCCAAGCTAAAATGAAAGGCCTTAAGTTCTTAATCTTCAAACACCAACTCTCACAATCAATGCCAAAACTAGAAAATTCTAGCTTTGATTTTAAGAAAAATGATTAAAAAAAATTTCACTACTATTCTTTTTTGTGGCTCTATACCCCCTAAAACCTAGCCCTCAGCTCTATTTTAAATTCTTAATAGAAGATCATTCATCCCCAAAAAATCTGTAACTTAAAATTTGAATTTTGAAATGTTCTTGTTGGCACATGGCTATGCACACCCATTACCATAGATGTGTGCCTCTTTATCTTGAATGACTAAAGTAAGCATAGTTATTCACACAACTGTGCATCTTCTTTAGCAGGCAAGCATGAGTGTGCATGACAACGCACCATCTCCAGCTTTTTTAAATTTGGCTTTTCTCCCTCATATGTACTTCCTTTGACTTCCTAATCATTTGCTTTATGCATGTAGCTCCTCCCACACTCTCCAAAGCATCCTAAGTACCAATACTAAACAAAATCAACCTAAAATACTTAAAAATTAACAAAAACTATAAAACTTAACAAAAACTATAAAACTTAACAAAAGTACTTAAACAACATAAAATCCTTATAAAGAACTAAAAATGCATCTAAAAGAAACCTAATCCTACCCTATTGAGTGTTCAAAACACATGCTTTTCACACTCATCACTTCTACCTTATTCTTATTTTAATGAGCTTTTCTGACTAAGTATACTGGTAAATTCAAAGTCACATTTGGGCATAACATATTTAATGTAATTATTTATATGAGATTTTCTTATTGTGTTGTAAGCAGGAAGCACAACGAGCTGCTGAGAAAGCATATATATATATATATATATATATATATATATATATATATATATATATATATATATATATATATATATATATATATTGTAATGACCCTTTATTTTAAATTATTAAAATATATTTTGAGATTTTCAGTGCTAATAATATTTTAAATATTATTTATATATTATCATTATTTTACGTTAAATATATTTTCTTACGAAAATAATTTATTTGTAAGTTTTATTATTTAAAAATATTAAACTTATTATCATTGCTATTATCATTATTGTTTTGATTATTATTATTATTATTATTATTATTATTATTATTATTATTATTATTATTATTATTATTATCCATATTCTAATGTGCATGGTGTGCATATGTTGTGTTGTGTATATATATAAGTGTTAAGTTAATATGTGTGTGTGTATATATATATATATATAAACAACAACACATTAAAACAAAAATGGGTCAACTCTCCCCACATATTATTTTTCTTCCTCCTTCTTTCTTTTTCCCTTTTCCCTTGCATTTTTTTCTTCCCTCCTTACGTAAGCTTCCAGTAGCCATTCACCTCGCCAGAGCAGCACCAAGCCACCACCACCTGTCATCACCATCTTTCCTTTTCTTTCACTTCCTCTCCGTCACTTGAAGAGCGCCAGACCATCGCCAGTTAATGCAGAAACAACAACAAGGGTGGTTTGTCGCCGGCGATCCCATTTTAGTCACTATAGCTCACATTCTTGGGCTTGTCGGATTCCTTAAGCTGTGAGGAACTCATTTTCAAGCTTGGTTCAAGCTTAAACATCCTCGTTTGTGAGTTTTCTTTAGATTTAAGTTTATGTCTATTATAGTTTTTTTTAAGCTTGATTTCTTGAGTTTTAGGTTAATTCTCTTTAGAAATGTTGTTTAAGGTAGCTTAAGCTTTACAAATGTGATTTTTATTGAATTTTTGGGTTTGAATTTTCGGCGAGTCACTGTCCTGGTGACCCTTGCTAGAAAATTCTTTTACTTTTAATAAATTTTTTGGTTTATTTAGAATATAGTTTGTGAAGGAATTATATTGAAATTCTAACTTGATTATTTACTATGAATTTTTAGAGGTTTATATGAAAAATTAATTTTTGAAAAATTAATATAAATTGTTGAATTTTGTGTTTTAATTGATATTATTATTAATTAGTATGTTTTAAGTAATTTTGGAAGAATATTAGTATTAAAATGATTTTTTTAGTAATTTTGAGTAAGTTTTAGTAAATATTTACTATTATGTGATTTTTTTGAATTTATGGGTAAATTATGTATTTTTATTGAAATTATAGTTAAATAATATGTTTTAAATAATTTTGGAATAATAAATGGTATTAAAATAATTTTTACAAATTATTTTCTATTTTTAACTAATTAATATTAATTTTCAAAAATATAGTCAAATAATAATTTTATATCCTATTTTTGTGATTAAATAAGTTTTTAACCATTTTTATTATATATATATATATATATATATATATATATATATATATATATATATATATGTTTTAAGTAATTTTGGAAGAATATTAGTATTAAAATGCTTTTTTTAGTAATTTTGAGTAAGTTTTAGTAAATATTTACTATTATGTGATTTTTTTGAATTTATGGGTAAATTATGTATTTTTATTGAAATTATAGTTAAATAATATGTTTTAAATAATTTTGGAATAATAAATGGTACCAAAATAATTTTTACAAATTATTTTCTATTTTTAACTAATTAATACTAATTTTCAAAAATATAGTCAAATAATAATTTTATATCCTATTTTTGTGATTAAATAAGTTTTTAACCATTTTTATTATATATATATATATATATATATATATATATATATATATATATATATATATATATATATGTTTTAAGTAATTTTGGAAGAATATTAGTATTAAAATGATTTTTTTAGTAATTTTGAGTAAGTTTTAGTAAATATTTACTATTATGTGATTTTTTTGAATTTATGGGTAAATTATGTATTTTTATTGAAATTATAGTTAAATAATATGTTTTAAATAATTTTGGAATAATAAATGGTATTAAAATAATTTTTACAAATTATTTTCTATTTTTAACTAATTAATACTAATTTTCAAAAATATAGTCAAATACTAATTTTATATCCTATTTTTGTGATTAAATAAGTTTTTAACCATTTTTATTATATATATATATATATATATATATATATATATATATATATATATATATATATATATATATATAAAACCTATTTGAGTAATTAATTGTGAATTTTACTATTTTATGTTAAATAATTGAAAAGTTGGATTTTTACTAATATTACATAATTTACTTGAGATTTTATTTAATTAATGTGGAAATAAATATATTTAATGTTTTTTTATGTTTAAATATATTATATTGTGATTATTTATGGATTTTAATGATTTTTATTCCATTTATTATTTAATATTGATTTGTGGTGAATTGTGAACCTTGGTTGGGAATTTATATAGTTCGAGGTCCCAACCCAAGGAGTTGAGCTTTGTGTATATAGAAATGTGTTTTCTTCAGGATTGACTCTACTTTTTAGTAGAGAGATGTCCATTTTATAAAAGAGACTTTGCTGAATTTTCGGTAGAATTTTCGTAAAACGTGACATCGAGTCGATCATGAGTGTTTGGTTTTTGGTTGAGTTTTGATTCTTAGATCAAGTCTTCATTTAAAATTTTTAGAAGTATAAATTAGGAATTTATTATTATTGTATTATTATTTATTTTTCCAGCTGTGCCGAGACCGAGGCCTATCAGACCAGGCCCATCTAGTCTGTCTCGAGGAGCGCAAACTTGTGAATTATTATTATATATATACATTGCATATAGGATACATAAAAGAGAGTTTGCATATTTTCATTATATGTTTAAACATGAATTATTTTATTAAATGATTAAGTATATTTTTGGTATACTTTGAGTAGATTTTGGTATATTTGCTATATATGTTAGTATGTTTTGGTATATATTCAATATATTTTAACATATATTACGCATATTTATTTGGTATATTTGTGGTATATGTTTAGTATATAAGTGGTATATTCTTTTCAAAAGAATTTCATTATGTTTTAAATGATGCATTTTATTATTTTCAATATATATGTGTGATTTTATATGAAGGATATTGATAGAATGTGCTACCTAGTGGGCTGCACTAGGATTGTGTACGTACTAGTGTAGTAGATTTTAGGGTTGATTTTATGAAATCATTTGAGGTGAAATTTAATTGATTAATTTATTGAGAATTTTAGTGATTGAGTAGTATGATTGTAAGAGCTCGGTTGACTTAATGTCTCGAGGCCAATCATGCTGATAGGGAGACTACAAGAGCTCCGTTGACTTAGTGTATCGGGACCAGTCTACTATCCAAAATGGAATAAGAGAATTACTTTAGAATTAAGTGAGCCTGATGGCTAGTGAGATATTTTGATTGAGGTTATGGATATCTAGGGTTCTATTTGATCCTTTATTTAAATAAATGTTTTATGCATTTGTTATATATATAAAAGCGGATTTTAACATCTATGTGAAATGCGTGTATATGTATATTATTATACTGATATTTGACTATTTATGATTTAGATTGCTTGTATGTATATTATAATAATTCACTCAGTGAAGTTTGACTCCCCTCAATATTTTTTTCAAAAGATTCTTCTTCAGACCTCACTGTAATGCTTTACGCCAGTCTTCTTCAGCCCCAGCTAGATTATATAATTTTATTATCTAATCGCTTATTATATTCTAAAAAACTGTAGTAGTAATATTATGGAATCAGTAGTGTGTTGTTTTGGATTTTGAGATTTTTGTATCAGAATACTATATGAATATTTTTATTATGATATGACATTTAAGTATTTATTTTTATATCAATTTAGGTTTTAATTATGGTATATTTTTATTTATTTATTGCATGTGTTTTTATTTTTAAGGCTTGATACGGGCTCCAGATTCGAAAGAATTCTCATTCCCTAGCACCAGTCATGACTCTCGGGTTAGGTCATGACAAAGTTGATATCAGAGCCTAGGTTATTAGTGTTATGGACCTAGGTTTTCAGAGTTGTATTTTCTTTGAAACTACTGCAGTAAATTAGGTTCGATTATGTCTCAATAAGTTTTCCTTGACTTAGTATTTCTCGTAATTGTTAGGTTGTCTATTTTATCTGAATCTTATTGGTTTTTATCTTTTCAGAATGAGGAGGCGAGCGTATGTTGCTCCACCGGTTGTTAAGGCCGAGGATGATGAGTCCTATTAGCAGAGCTAGAGACCTCAGTAGAGAGTCCACTAGAGTAGCAAACATGTCCATGGTGGACCTCATAGACCTATCAGATTTGGTTATGGTGCTTTTAGCAGTAGTAGTGGTCAAAGTTCGAGATATGGTAGCACAGGATCAGTAGTCAGTGCTTGTCAGATATGTGGGAGAGTTCATTAGGGACCATGCTATATGACTCTTAGAGCTTGTTTTTTATGTGGAAAAACAGGACATTTTGCTATAGCATGTTCGTATTCTGGTTATCAACAGCTGTTTTTGCAATAATCGATCTCTAGTTAAGCTCCAACTCCTTTTCATTTGCCTCTAGCTCAGTATCTGAGTACGACATAGATTATTGCCTAGTAGGGGCATGGCAAAGGTAGCAGAGGGGGGTACCAGTGGTTTTGGTTAGGCTTCCACCAGCCAGCAAGGAGGCAAGGTCAAGCTAAAGTTTTCACCCTTACCTAGAAGGATGCTCAGGCATCCAATGCCATTGTTGTAGGTATTCTTCTAGTTTGTTACTTGGATGCTAGAGTTTTGATTGATCCAAGTGCCACACATTCTTTCGTGTCCCCTATTTTTACTTGAAAGTTGTGTTGGCAAGCTTCGAGGATGACTTTTCCTTTATCTGTCGCCACTTCTTTAAGTGATTCATTAGACACCGACATTGTTCTTTTCGATTGTCTGGTGTTTTTCGAAGGCAAAGAACTGCCAACAGAATTGGTGTTGTTGGATGTGATCCTTGGTATGTATTGGTTATCTCAGCACTATGTTGTTGTGGATTGTCGGAGTAAAGAGGTGATTTTCAGAATTTCAGATGAAAAAGAGTTTAAGTTTATGGGTGATAAGAGTTTTGCACCTCAGAATCTCATCTCCGCTATCATGACTAGGAAGATGTTAAAGAAGGATTGTCAGGGATACTTGGTGATACTTTAGTAGAGAAGTTGTCTCTCACAAATGTTCCAGTTGCCTATGAGTTTCTTGATGTTTTTCCTAAGAAGTTACCAGGTTTACCACCTCACAGAGAGATTAAGTTCTATATAGATGTGGTTCCAGGTACAACTCCTATTTCAATGCCATTTTACAGAATGGCTCCTATAGAGTTTAAGGAGTTGAAAGAGCAGTTGTAGGATTTGCTAGACAAGGATTTTATTAGACCTAGTGTTTCTCCTTAGGGTGCACCAGTCCTATTTGTGAAGAAGAAGGATGGTACACTAAGACTGTACATTGATTACAGAGACTTGAATAAGGTGACAATAAAGAATAAGCATCCTCTTTTGAGGATAGATGATCTATTTGATCAACTTCATGATGCACAATTATTTTCCAAGATTGACTTGAGGTTGGGTTATCATCAGTTGCGGATCAGTGAAGCCGATGTTCCTAAAATGGCATTCTGCACTCGATATGGCCATTATGAGTTTCTGGTGATGTCATTTAGGTTGACTAATGCAACAGCTGCTTTTATGGATCTGATGAATAGGGTATTCAGACCATATATGGATCAGTTTATGGTAGTCTTTATTGATGATATACTGGTGTATTTGAAGAGTATAGAGGAGCACATATATCACTTGAGGACAGTACTGCAGACAATGAGAGAACACCAGCTTTATGTTAAATTCTCGAAGTATGATTTATGGTTAGAGAGTGTTGCGTTCCTTGGGCACATAGTGTCTAAAGACGGTATCCAGGTTAATCCATAAAAGATAAAGGCAGTGTTTAAGTGGCCCAGACCGATGACAGTCATAGAAATTCAGAGTTTTCTAGGTTTGACTAGGTATTATAGAAGGTTTGTGTAGGATTTTTCTAGAATTATAGCTCCTATGACTTACTTAACTCAGAAGAATGTGAAGTTTGTGTGGTCTGATGCTTATGAGAACAGTTTTCAGTTGCTAAAGGAGAAGTTGACCATAGCTCTAGTTTTGGCTTTTCCTAATGGAGTAGATAAATTCACTATGTATTGTGATGCCTCAAGAGTCGGCCTAAGTTATGTGTTGATGCAAAATGGTAGAGTGATAGCTTATGCTTCAAGGTAGTTAAAGAAGCATGAACATAATTATCCTATTCATGACTTAAAGATGGTTGCAATGATCTTTGCTCTCAAGATTTAGAGACATTATTTGAATGGGGTGACTTGTGAGATTTTTACTTATCATAACAGCCTTAAGTACATTTCCAGTAGAGATACCTAAACTTGAAGTAGAGGAGATGGTTAGAACTCATGAAGGACTATGACTACGAGATTCTTTATCATCCAGGCAAGGCTAATGTGGTAGTAGATGCCTTGAGTAAGAAGTCATCAGGTAATCTTGCTCACGTTAGTGTGGAGAGGAGACCGTTGATCCAAGAGTTGCCTGAGTTGGTGGATCAAGGTTTGATTATGAAGATTAGCAGATATGGTGGATTGTTAGTTCAGTTCAGATTTCGATCAGTGTTGAAAGGTAGGATTAAGGTAGCTCAGGGTCGAGATCTTATTCTAATAGAGCTTGTGGAGAATGTTCGTGTAGGGAAGTTCACTAATTTCACATTTGATGATAAAGGTGTTTTGTGGATCAGTGGTAGATTGTGCATTCTTGATGTGGATAAATTGAGAGAAGAGATCCTTAAGGAAGCGCATTCTATAGCTTACAGTGTACATCCAGGTGTCACTAAGATGTACCACAGCATCAGAAACTTATATTGGTGGGATGGATTGAAGAAGGATGTAATTGATTATGTTTTTAAATGCTTAAATTATCAACAAGTGAACGCTGAGTATCAGAAGCCTTCTAGGAAGCTTTAACCTCTTCCTATTCTTGAGTGGAAGTGGGAGAGAGTTGCTATGGATTTTGTGGTTGGGTTACCTCATTCTAAGGATGGATACGATTCCATCTGGGTGATTGTGGACAAGTTAACCAAGTTTGCTCATTTCTTACTTATTAAAGCCATTTATTCTGTAGCTAAGCTGGCAAAGTTGTATGTTAAGCATATTGTGTGCCTTCATGGAGTACCTATGTCCATTGTATCAAATAGAGGTTCAGTGTTTACCTCTTGATTTTGGCAGAAGTTGTAGGAAGCAATGGGCACCAGGCTTAATCAGTACTGCTTTTCACATTTAGACAGATGGTCAGTCTGAGAGGATGATCCAAACACTTGAAGATATATTGAGGATGTGTGTATTGGATCTTAAAGGTAGCTGGGATGATCATTTTCCACTCATAGAGTTTGCATATAATAACAACTACTATAGCATTATTAGGATGGCACCGTATGAGGCTTTGTATGGAAGAAAGTGTAGATCCCCTTTGAGTTGGGATGATATTGAAGAGAGAGCGTTGACTGGACCTGAGATGGCTCAGGATGCAGTAGAGAAAGTTGTTATGATTAGAAGGAGATTAGAGATCGCACTTAGCAGACAGAAGAGCTATGCGGATTCGAGGCACAGAGATATGGAATTTCAGGTTGGACACTATGTGTTTTTGAAGGTGTCTCTGATGAAGGGTATGATGAGGTTTGGAAAGAAAAGGAAATTAGCACCGAGATATGTTGGATCATTCAAGATTCTGGAGAGAGTGGACATGGTTGCATATTGGTTGGCTTTGCCTCCGAATTTGTCTTAAGTGCATCCAGTGTTTCATATCTCAATGCTAAGGAAGTATATTTCAAACCCTTCACACGTGTTGTAGCCTGATAGTGTGGAAGTGAATGACGATCTGACGTACAAGGAGGAGCCAGTTGCAATAGTAGATAATCAAGTTCGTCAGTTGCATTCGAAGCAAATTTCGATGGTTAAGGTGTTGTGGTGAAGCAACAACATACAGGAGCACACTTGGGAGACAGAAGCCGAGATGCGGGTTACTTACCCTTACCTCTTTCCTTGAAAAATTCTTATTTTTTGTTCTTTTATTTTGAATTTGAGAACGAATTCTTAAAAAGGGGAAGATTATAATGACCATTTATTTTAAATTATTAAAATATATTTTGAAATTTACAGTGTTAATAATATTTTAAATATTATCTATATCTTATCTGCAATGACTCAATATTTTTAAATTATTAAAATATATTTTAAGATGTACAATCTTATATATATATATATATATATATATATATATATATATATATATATATATATATATTTGTGACTAGTATATATTTATTTTATGTTAAAATTTTTTTTATGAAAAATAATTTATTTGGGAGTTTTATTATTTAAAAATATTATTATTATTATTATTATTATTATTATTATTATTATTATTATTATTATTATTATTATTATTGTGAGTCTATGTATATGTGTATATATATGTGTTGAGTTTTTAATTTATATATATATATATATATATATATATATATATATAAGAGTCACAAAGTAAAAAGAATTATGTCAACTCATTTCTTCTTCTTCTTCTCCTCCTCGCCACCACCAGACCACCACCTAAGCTCACCCCACCTTCCCGTCACCGTCTGGATGTCCCTAGTTGTTGGAATCTGCTAGATACCGTGGGTGTCACTGTAGCACCGATGGAATTTTTGGTGGTTTTAGGTTGAGTTTTTGGGTTCTTTAGATTCCTTTCGACGTGTACTTCTCAATTTTCAAGTCGTTTCAACTTTACGACGTCTAGATTGTAAGTTTTCTTCAATTTTTGTTTATATCTATTTTAGGTTTTTATTTTTTTTTTAGCTTGATTGTGTTTGATTTTTGATAAATCCTTTTGGAAATGTTATTATATGAAACTTAAGCTTCCCAAATATATTTTTAGTTTATTTTTTGAATTTATTTGAATTATGGGTAATTATTGAATTTTTAATAATAAAAATGAATTTTTAATTAATTATGTGTTTTATGTGTTATTATAAAAAATTATGTTAAATTAGTATTGTTAATTTAAGTTATTAATTTTAGAAGTGAGAAATGAATTTTTAATGATTTTGTATAATTTTTGAATGATAGATTGTGTTATGTGATTTTTGAATAAATGAGTAAATTATGTGTTTTTATTGAAATTATAGTTAAATAACATGTTTTAAATAATTATGGAATAGTAAATGGTATTAAAATAATTTGTACAAATTATTTACTATTTTTAATTAATTAATAGTAATTTTCAAAAATATATTCAAATAATAAATTATTTACTATTTTTGTGATAAAATGGGATTTTTAAATATTTTTATTATATATTTAAACTATTTGAGTAATTAAATGTGAATTTTACTATTTTATTTTGAATAATTGTAAAATTGGATTTTTATGAATATTATATAAATTATTTGAGATTTTTATTTAATTAATGTGAAAATCATTATATTTAATATTTTTGATGTTTACATATATTATTGTGGTTATTTATTGGTGATTAAGGATATTTAATAATTTTTATTATATTTATTATGTTAATATTGATTTATGGTGAATTGAGAACCTCAGTTGGAATTTGAGTAGTTTGGGGTTTCAACTCGAGGTAGTGAGCACCTGTGTTATAGAAATGTGTTTTCTTACAGGATTGACTCTATTTTTAGTAGAGAGATGCCTATTTTACATATGAGACTCTGCCGAATTTTTGGTAGAATTCTCGTAAAATATAACATCGAGTTGATCTTGAGTTTTTGTGTTTTAAATGAGTTTTAACTCTTAGATCGAGTCTTTCTTTAGAATTCTTAGAAGTATAAGTTATAAATTTATTATGATTTTATTATTAATTATTTTTCTAATTGCGCCATGATCGAGGTCTATCGGATTAAACCCGTTGAGTCAGTCTCGAGGAGCGCAAACTTGTGAGTTATTATTTTATATATGCATTGCATATAAGATGCATGAATATGAATTTTTATATTCCCATAATACATTTAAACATGAATTATTTTGTTAAAAGACTTAGTATATTTTTTATTCTTTTAGTATATTTTTGGTATATTTGCTATTTATGAGACATATATGCTACATATATTTCTAGTATATCTTTTGTATATATGTGGCATATATATATTAATACATTTTGGTATATTTATAGATTATTTTGTTATATATGTGGAATATATTTTAGTATATTCTTCTATTTTATTTTAATTGCTTATGTTATTATTTTTCATAAATATATGATTTTATTGAAGGATATCGATAGCACTAAGACTGTGTATGTATCGGTGCGATAGATTTTAGGGTTGAGTTTATGAGATCATTTGAGGTGAAATTTGATTGATCGATTATCGAGAATTTCAGTGAGTGAATAATGTGATTATAAGAGCTCGGTTGACCTAATGTCTCGGGGCCAATCACACTGATAATGAGACTACGAGAGCTCGGTTAACTTAGTGTCTCAGGGCCAGTCTACTGTCCAAAAATGGAATAAGAGAATTAATTTGGAATTAAGTGAGTTTGTATGGCTAGTGAGATATTTTGATTGAGGTTGAGAATATTTAGGGTTCTATTTGATCTTTCATTTAAATAAACATTTTTCTGCATTTATATATATATAAGTGGATTTTAGCATCTGTGTGAATATCTGTATATGTATATTTTTATATTGGTGCTTGACTGCATATGACTTTAGGTTGCATGTATATATATTATAATAATTCATTCAGTGAGGTTTGACTCCCCTCAATATTTTTTTCATGAGATTCTTCTTCAGACCTCACCAGTAGTGCTTTACGCTAATCTTCTTCAGTCCCGACTACATTATGTAATTTTATTATCTAACTCTAGTTGTATTCTAGAAAACTGCAGTAGTAATGTTATTATATTACTAGTATGTTGTATCCGTTTGAGATTTTTGTATTCAAAATATTGTATTAATATTTTATTATGATATGACAATTGAGTATTTATTTTTATATCGATTTAAAATTTTAATTCAGGTGTATTTTTATTTTATTTATTGCTTGTATTTTTATTTTTAAGGCTTGTTATGGGTTCCGGATTCAAAAAAATTCCCATTCCCTAGCACCGGTCATAACTCCCGGGTTGGGTCATGATATTATCATTATTTGTGAATAATATTTGTTATTTTATGTTAAATATATTTTCTTATGAAAATAATTTATTTGGAAGTTTTATTATTTAAAAATATTAAACTTATTATCATTGCTATAATAATAATAATAATAATAATAATAATAATTATTATTATTATTATTATTATTATTATTATTATTATTATTATTATTATTATTATTATTATTATTATTATTATTATTATTATGTGCATGGTGTGCATGTGCTTTGTTGTGTATATATATGTATATATATATAAGTGTTAAGTTAATGTGTGTGTGTGTGTGTATATATAAACAACAACACACTAAAATAAAAACGGGTCAACTCTCCACACCTATTCTTTTTCTTCCTCTTTCTTTCTTTTTCCTTTTCCCTTTGCGTTTTTTCTTCCTCCCTGCACAAGCTTCCAATAGCCATTCGCCTCGCCGGAGCAGCACCAAGCCACCACCACTTGTCATCACCATCTTCCCTCTTCTTCCCCTTCCTCTCTATCACCTGAAGAGTGTCGGACTGCTACCAATTAACCCAAAAACAACAACAGCAGCAAGGGTAGTTCATCGTCAACAATCCCATTTCCAGTCACCATAGCTCATGCACTTGGGCTTGCCGAACTCCTTGAGCTGTGAGGAACTCATTTCCAAGCTTGGTTCAAGCTTAAACATCCTCATTTGTGAGTTTTCTTTATATTTAAGTTTATGTCTATTTTAGTTTTTTTTTAAAGCTCGATTTCTTGAGTTTTAGATTAATTCTTTTTAGAAATGTTGTTTAGGGAAGCTTAAGCTTTACAAATGTGATTTTTGTTGATTTTTTTTTAATTTGTTGAATTTTGGATTTGAATTTCCAGCGAGTCATTATTCTGGTGACCCTAGTCGGAAAATTCTTTTATTTTTAATAATTTTTTTATTTATTTAGAATATAGTTTGTGAAGGAATTATATTGAAATTTTATCCCGATTATTTATCATGAATTTTATAGAGGTTTATGTGAAAAATTAATTTTTGGAAAAATTGATATAAATTGTTGAATTTTGTGTTTTAATTGACATTATCATTAATTAGTATGTTTTAAGTAATTTTGGAATAATAATTAGTATTAAAATGATTTTTTAGTAATTTTGAGTAAGTTTTAGTAAATATTTAATATTACGTGATTTTTTTGAATTTATGGGTAAATTATGTATTTTTATTGAAATTATAGTTAAATAATATGATTTAAATAATTTTGGAATAATAAATGGTATTAAAATAATTTTTATGAATTATTTACTATTTTTAACTAATTAATACTAATTTTCAAAAATATAGTCAAATAATAATTTTATATACTATTTTTGTTATTAAATAATTTTTTAACCATTTTTATTATATATATACCTATTTGAGTAATTAATTGTGAATTTTACTATTTTATGTTAAATAATTGAAAAGTCAGATTTTTACTAATATTATATAATTTATTTGAAATTTTATTTAATTAATGTGAAAATAATTATATTTAATTTTTTTATGTTTAAATATATTATATTATGATTATATATGGATATTAATAATTTTTATTACATTTATTATTTAATATTGATTTGTGGTGAATTGTGAACCTCGGTTGGGAAATTGTGAACCTCGGTTGGGAATTTGTGTAGTTCGGGGTCCCAACCCGATATGTTGAGCTTTGTGTATATAGAAGTGTATTTTCTTGTAGGGTCGGCTTTACTTTTCAATAGAGAAATGTTCGTTTCACAAAGGAGATTCTGTTGAATTTTTTATAGAATTCTCGTAAAATGTAATGTCTAGTTTATCATGAGTTTGTAGATTTTGGTTGAGTTTTGATTCTTAGATCAAGTCTTCATTTAGAATTCTTAAAAGTATAAATTAGGAAGTTATTCTGATTTTATTATTATTTATTTTTCTAGTTGTGCCGAAACCGAGGTCCATTGGACCAAGCCCGTCGAGTATTTCTCGAGGAGCATAAACTTGTGATTTATATTATTTTGTATATGCATTGTATATAGGATGCATGAAAGGGAGTTTGCATATTTTCATTATATGTTTAAACATGAATTATTTTATTAAATATACTTTTGGTATATTTCGGTATATTTCTTATATATGTGACATATATGCTTAGTATATTTTTAGAATATCTTTTGTATATATGTGACATATATATGTTAGTATGTTTTGGTATATATTCAGTATATATTGACATATATTCCACATATTTATTTGGTATATTTTTTGTATATGTTTACTATATAAGTGGTATATTCTTTTCAAAAGAATGTCATTATGTTTTAAATGATGCATTTTATTATTTCCAATATATATATATATATATATATATATATATATATATATATATATATATATATATATATATATATATATATATATATATATATATATATATATATTATATATATGTGTGTGTGTGTGTGTGTGTGTGTGTGTGTGTGTGTGTGTGTGTGTGTGTGATTTTATATGAAGGATATCGATAAAACGTACTACCTAGTGGGTTGCACTATGACTGTGTACGTACTAGTGCGATAAATTTTAAGGCTGAGTTTATGAAATCATTTGAGGTGAAATTTAATTGATTGATTTATTGAGAATTTCAGTGATTGTAGAAGCTCAGTTGACCTAGTATCTCGGGGTAAATTACACTGACAGTGAGACTGCAGAAGCTCGGTTGACTTAGTGTCTTGGAACTAGTCTACTATCCAAAATGAAATAAGAGAATTACTTTGGAATTAAGTGAGTCTGATGGCTAGTGAGATATTTTGATTAAGGTTGCAGATATTTAGGGTTCTATTTGATCGTTTGTTTAAATAAATATTTTCTGCATTTATTATATATATAAAAGCGTATTTTAACATCTGTGTGAAATGTGTGTATATGTATATTATTATACTGATGTTTGGCTAGATATGATTTAGATTGTATGTATATATATTATAATAATTCATTCAGTGATGTCTGACTCTCCTCAATATTTTTTTTAAGGAGATTCTTCTTTAGACCTCATTAGTAGTGCTTTACGCTGGTTTTTTTTCAGTTCCGGATAGATTATGTACTTTTATTATCTGAATTTTTATTGTATTCTAGAAAACTATAGTAGTAATGTTATTGAATCAGTAGTGTATTGTTTTGAATTTTGAGATTTCTGTATCATAATACTGTATGAATATTTTTATTATAATATGACATTTAAGTATTTATTTTTATATCGATTTAAGTTTTAATTCTAGTATATTATTATTTATTTATTGTATGTGTTTTTATTTTTAAGGATTGCTACGAGTTTCAGATTTAAAAGAATTTCTATTCACTAGCATCAGTTATGACTTTCGGATTGTGTCGTTATATATATATATATATATATATATATATATATATTGTTTTATTGTTTTTATTTATTTATTGTTTTTAATTTTCAAAGAAAGCTTGAAGAAAAAAAATTGTTGGTGCAATTGTAATTTCCTTTTTTGGCTATTTTCATGAAAAACATATGAATGGATCTAGTAATTTCTTCATGTGGTATGATCCATGAATGTCAAGTCATGGTCGAAGTGTTATTGTTGATTTTGAGAGGTACAAAATTGAATATAAAAGTAGGATAATGCAAAGGAAATGGATACGGGTAAAAGCTGTAAGATTAATTTTTATTGGGTTTGTGTTTGGTAGGATATGTAGCTGAGTTTTTATGCATTGCAATGAACTTTGTAGTTCTTTTATGTATTATGATAACTTGATAGATGTTCGCAAACTATTTTTTATGTGATTTTAATGTACTGTTATTGGTATGTTGAGTACTTTCTGAAGTTCACTGGTTTTTCAATCAAAGGTAGGGATTGTGGTTAATGTCTTTCTCTATTGTGAACTTGTGATAAATTTTAATTCGAAAGTTATCTTTTATGTTTCCTACGCTATTTTTTGATATCAATGATTGTAGTTATAAAATTTTTTATTAGTTTTTAAATCATTTGTTTTTTAGTAATTGATTGTTTATTAGTTTTTTGGAGTTAATTTATAATGGATTACACATAATAATTAAGATTATTTTTAAAATTTTTATAACATGGCTATTTACATGGCGCATATTTGAGGATTATGCCATTTTTTATTATCACATCAGCACAAATTGATCTGAATTCGTAAAGTGCACCCTTTACTTAAAATAATAATAAAAGTTAGGGTACTAAATTGACAAAAATAAAATAAAATTAGGGAATCAAATTGAAACAAAGGTCAAAGTTAACAGACTGTTGAAGCAATTTACACCCAAAATGATTGATTAAGATTTAAAACTAATTAAATTGCCATAATTGCTGTTACCAAAAGTAATTTACAGGGATTTTTTTTTAACCATTTATTTTTTAACTGATAATTAATTCTTACAGAGATGATATCTGCTTGTAAGACATTTTTATTTTATTTTTTAAAGTAAACTTTTGCACCAAACAAGCAAAGGCTAACGTGCCTTCTGTACAATCCTCCGACCCCATAAGCTGCTTTAGGGTTATTTTAATTATTCAAAAATAAAAATTTAAAAATTATATAATTCATTTGAAAAGTCTAATGAATTTCACAATATTTTCATTTAAAATTAAATAAACATCATTTGAAATTGTAAATAAATTCCATAAAATTTATTCATGTCAACATTTTCACAGCTTTAAGAAACCATGCTTCTTAAAGAGTTTATGCAATGCTAATTTCAACTGAACATAACCTACAATCCACTCAATAAATTGGGCTGAAAATATTGAAACTTGGAGCAGGAGACAGCAGGCACATGCATCCACCCATAAACAATAAAGTAGCATAATATTGACGTCAACAATGCAACAGATTTCAATTCCATCCACTATTATCTCATTAGTTATTAAAAACACAAGCTCACACTACTTAAATAAAAATCAATTCATAGAAAAAATAGATTTAACATGCTCAAAACATTTTTTTGAAGTAGTCTATAGCTAAAATAACACTGCAGAACTCCTAATGACAGTAACATAAGCCTGATAGTAATGCTCAGCTCTCAGTTTGTTCCCTCAGCCTTCTAATTGTGCTCCTCACAGTCACAGCACTGGCAGTGCTGTCACAACAAAAGCTCAAGTTGTTAGTCTTTTGCATAAGAAAGATTGAAAAAAGTAACAAAGAGTAAAGCAGGATCAAAGAAAACTATATGCAAAGAAAAAAGTAAAGAATATTTACTTCAAAGTGTAGGCACCGCCTGCTTTGACTTTTCCACAGTCCTTGCAGCCCCAAATTCCCACAGCCTTCCTCTTCACAGCATACTGCAGATGCAGAGGAGATTATGAAGCATTCGATACACAATTTAAGCAAAGCAAAGATGTCCAAACTCAACACAATTGACAGTTAATAAATCATTACACATGGTTTACCTTCCCACAGAATTCACAAAAAAATTTGCTGTGCTGACTAACTTCCATCTTCTTAATCTGCTTTCGCAGACTGGCACCATAACGGGTACCTTGATAAAACAGAAAATTAAAATTATCGGAAAAATATTAAGCCAAGAACAATAAACTTTCAAAGTAAACACAACATATTAAACAGAAAAGTACTATATCAGGAGAATTTTCAATACAGGAAAAATGAACATCAAAGTGAATATCAAGTAACACTACTCCAACAGTCATGTTCTTCATATCTGGAATTCTTAAGTTGCCATATTCAATCATTATCATCATTATAAGCCCGAATTAACTCAAAGAAAAGAATAGTTTCCACAATATTGAAGACAACAAAAGTCAAAATATTTTTGTAATTAATAAAAAAATCACAACACATGAGTTTTTCTTATCAGGACTAAGTTCACAACTATAAACCCACTCTCATGCTAGACTAAAAATACAATTTCAGAGTACATAATGCACCCATGTAGTTGCTCACTTAGAGTTCAAGCGAAAATTCTAAATAAACAATTGACTATTCAATAACTCCACTGCGTTAATTCTAATAATATTATGAACAGCCATAACTAAATGACACCTACCATATTTTCCAACAATACCAGCCTTCTTTGTGCGCTTTGTCTGCAATACCCCAAAAAAAAAAAAAATACACATCAGCATTACCGGCTCTGCAAGTGCTTTAGGAAAAAAATAATACACGAGCAATACATTTAAGGTTACAAAGTTCACAAAATACAAACAGAAAAAAAAATCTCATAACTACAGGAACAAAGATAAACAATGAACAGACATATACCCTGTAATGTCATGAAAAATCTTTCTTACTGCCCATGTTAACAAAAACTAATTACCAACCATTAATAATAAAACTTAAAAGATTATATTAAACTAAAAACATGATTTTTGGCATGTTATCAAGTCCAATAAAACTAATGGATTTACTTTCAACAAAATTCTGACGCCAACTTTGATAAAATACAGCAACAACTTCTATATCATTTCAGCACACTTGATTCTAATTTTTCTTTTTTTTTTTTCTTTCACACATTTCGAAGTAACCTAAACCTAATTCAACTTGTTTATTTGAAATCAAATTATTCAACTTAGCTAACTATGTAGAAAAAAATCTATCTAAGAGCTCTATAATGGTATAAAAATATTAAATTCATCAAACAATTAACCATGAAAAAACTGCAATTAAAAACCAAATCATTCCAAAAAAACAAATTTACAATCGAAAAAGATTCTTACCATGAAAAAACTGCAATAAAAAAACCAAATCACTCCAAAAAAAACAAATTTACAATCGAAAAAGATTCTAACTTTACCCAAAATATCAAAAATTAACAAAAAACCTAATCGTTTGCAGAGATTAGAATCATGATTGCAGATTCATATATACTAACGAATCATTTTCTATGGAACAAAACGGAAACCTGAAATTGGAAAAAAAAATGAAGAGACGAGGGATCAAAATAAGAGGGTTACCATCGCTGTTAGCTTGAAGGATCAGTGGTTGTGGTGCGGCAAACTGTTGATCTAATGAGAAACCCTAGGGTTTCTGTCAAGTATTCCTTTTATAGAAAAAGCAGGATATGCTAAACTGGACCTGGAGCTTAAAACGGGCAGTGAAAACATGACTCGAAAATCCAATGGGCCAATTCCATCCGTCAACATAAGTTTCAATGCCCAGTATTTGCAGCCCAGGATCATTGAAATTTTGAACAGCTAATTATGATTACAAATGTTAAAAAAAAAAAAATTAATTTTAACTGATAAATTTGGTTATTAAACAGTCTCTGGTATATGGTAATTGACTTATTTCTCCTTTTTTATTCAGAATTAGTGAAAAATGCATGTGAAACTTGAGTTGTAACACTCGTATTTAAAATTATATCACATTGTTATCAGGTTAAAATATTAATTATAATATATTTGTTTATTTAATAAAACTATAATTTTAATTTAATATTTTATTATAATTGTCATAGGCACTGTAAGTTTTGGTCTAATTTAATTTATGAGCATTTTAAGTTATGCTCTTGTTTTCACTCTTACATAATTACACTAACAGTATGTTGCATAAACATTTCAATTAATAGATTTTTTTTTTTTTTTTGCATTTATATTATCTAGACATTTTAATTTAGAAAGGAAAATTCCGTATTTTTTGGTATTCGTGTCCTTGGAGCTACCAATGGAATTCGGATAAAAAGGAAAATTCCTACATAGATATCAATGTGTGATTTATGGCTTTATGGAATGGCTTCATAACTACCCGTAACAAAAAGCTATTTCCATTTATGTATCACTAGAGTTAGTCAATTATTGTATATAAGATATATTGTCAAAGATCAGAAAATCATGTTTCAGGATAAAGGGACTGGACATTATACTGATTCCCGAAAAAATAAAATAAAAGATTCAGATGTGCATATCTACTTTGCATCAGTAAATTGATATGATTTCAAACTGTTGCCTAAGCCAAGAAAGCTACCTGCCTGCAGTATATATATGTAATGTACTAATCTGATATACATGAATATTGGCCAACACTTCCATTAGTCACAATATTTTTTGGACCAAAATAATGAGTGTTTCAGCTTCAAAAAGAGCGAAATATTTTTGACAAAATATCAGCAGCTGCTGCAGCATGTTACTTACAGATTCTGCAACCCAAAAGAGTCATCAACAATTGTATCTTTGGGTTGATAAATTATCCTCTTCAGGATGTCTTTCAGCTTGTTGCGCTCAACTATTCCTTCCAAAAGCTTATCCTTTTTATCATCAGATATGTTGGATGATATTTTCTGTGAACCATGAGCCCTGTCTGAAGAGTAAAACACCAGTTCTGACAACCGTTCCTTCTCAGCTTGCCGACAGTATTTATCTTCTTCCATTGTTCCTGATGTAATGAGATGATAAATGTACACAATTTTTTCTTGTCCAAGCCTATAGGCACGGCTTACAGCTTGCCTTTCAACTGATGGATTCCACACAACATCAAGTAAGACAACCCTTGAAGCACCAACAAGATTTATCCCTTCAGAACAAGCCTTTGTTGATGCAAGCAGGACTCTTGCTTCACTGTGCCTATCATTAAAATGCTTAATCATTGATTGGCGATGATATGCATCAACTGCTCCATGCATATGCAATATTTCCTTCCCTTCAGTCCAACAGAACCGAGATTCAAGCTGCTTAACTATCAATTTCAGAGGATCACGATATTGGCTGAAGACCAAAACCCTTTCATTCATAATGTTGCTAAGCAGGATGAGTTCTATGAGAAATTTAGTCTTCACTCCCATATCTGGATTCAATCTGTGTTTTTTTAGCAAACCATGCTCAGCAAATTCTTCTGAAATTGCCTCCTTACAAATCAGAGAAGGATGTACAGAGACTACAGATAGCAAATGCTCCAAATGGAAAGTCTGCGGGTGCCCTGCTGCTTGAACTTTATCAAGGAGTCTTTTCTGCAAATGGACTGGTTGCAAAATAACCACAGCATCTCTCAACCCTGGAAGCCTCTGCTGTAGAATATTGCCCCGGTGTACATGCACAAAAGGCTTGATCATGGCTCTCACCTCCACCAGTTTCTCAGCTTTCAATCTGTCATTGCCATCTTTGCCAATGGCACTTGTTAGAGATGCCCAATTCTCTCTTGCTCCTTTTTTCTTTCTTCCATATTTTTTTCTTGCAACAAATTGATTGCACAGCTCATCTGCAAATTTTGGTCTCACCAATAAAAGTGTATTGAAAAGCTCATCGAAGTTATTTTGAAAAGGGGTTCCTGAAAGGATAATGCGCTTATCTGTTCGAATTCTGGATAATGCCTTAAAGATAAGACTACTGTCATTGCGTGGTGTGTGTCCTTCGTCAAGAACTAAAAGCCCAGGAAGTTCAAGCAGGGCTTTCCGCACATCATCTTCAGACTTATGCTGTCCCTTGCTTCTCTTCTTCTCATCTTCTCCAACAAGCTTTTCGAAAAGTTTATAACTGATTGCAAGGACACTTGTATCCTTTTTCCAAGAATACAACTTCACCATGCGGATAGAATCTATACTGTGCTGTCCAGATTTAATCAGCCTCATAGCAAATGCATTTTCCTTGCCACAAAACTTTTGCATGTTCAGATTGTGGAATGGAATGTCAACCTTCCACTTTTGAAATTCTGCTTCCCAGGAAAGCAGCATGCTGCAAGGGGCAATAATCACTGGTCTACAACTTGGATATAATTTCATATAGGACTGGAGAAAGACAATTGCTAGCCGAGTTTTTCCTGTTCCAGGAGCATGTGATATGATGCATCCACTCCCACCATCATAACGGGTTGGCTCTTTCAGCTTGTCAATATAAATTCCTCCAGCTATGTTTTCCCATAGAAATTCAAAACCTTCACGTTGATGTTCATGGAGGTCCTTTCCTATCCCAGGAATGATGCTCCACACTGTGCCTTGCCTATAAGTGCAAGGATCATAACCATGCTTTGAATCATGACTGCAGTCTTGATCACATAGCTCATCAAAGATATCAAGTTTTTCATCATAACGGTCTCTTCTTTCTGCATTTCCCCATGGATTTCTACCCTGTACAAAAAATAGCAATTTCCAATCTTAAATTTCCATGACCAATATAATTAAAATACAGCTATTAAACTAGCTTATGCAATATAACTGAATATCAGGTATGAAAATTAGATTACAAGAGTGCTGCCAATCAGATTGCTTCTTTTCCTTTTCTTTGAACTAAGAAATTCCATTGCCATAGCATACTGTACTAATGCAGTAAAAAGAAAATAAAAAGGCTTAAACAAATAACTTTGACAGCCTCATTAATAAGCATGAAAACATAGATTGAGGGATGAGTAATTTGAAACCACAAGACTTACAAAAGGTGCAGTATAATATTTGATCTCCAGATCAACAAATGAGCAAAGTTTGCATTTAATTCCAATCTCCTCATCAAGAATAAATTGATGATTCCCTTGATGGCAAAGGGCAGCTTCATCAAGCTCAGGAGAAACATCAGCTTCACTTGGGCCCTTTTGATAACATAAAAGAACCTGGCTTTCAATTCACTAGGGAAAAATAAATATTGCATAATAAAGACAAATCTCAATGTTGACTACAAGCAGTTCAAGCGGTTTAAGAAACAGAGATGATTGCTGAGTTATGACTTTGAAAGTTGGAATAGTTAATCAAGCAAGCAAAGATTTTGAAATCAATAAAATCAGTAAGAACGTTTAAAAAAAGGCCAGTGCATATGGAATGCACCAACTTAACAGTGGAAAACAGTGCATTTTGTCAAAGTTCAGAGCCTTTTGCCAACTTAGAATTAGAGAGCACAAGTACATACACGCAGCACACATACAGCTTTTGCCCCTTGGAAAGTAGTTTTATGAAAGGCAGAATTGTACAGACAACAGTTGATTGCAGTCTTTAAATATTCCATCCATAGAACTTGTAAAGCAGAATCACAGTGCAGCAGAACTTGGAAGGGGCACTCTTATAGCGCATTTGGTTATGATATTCAGATAGACAATTAACATAGATAGTAATTTTATGTTGATAATTTCAATACCATTAGGCTCTAACAGTTTAATGCCATTTGCCTAGGTTAATTACAATCTGAACTGGAGTACAAGTATCAAGCTTGCCAACACAGAGGTTTTCTTCGCTTCAAAAATCCTCAGAGCAAAAGATTAAGGATTTTATTAGACACTGAGAACCAAACAATCAAAACAATATAATACCAAAAAATGGATTAAACAAAATTACCAATATAAAAGCAGTTGTAAAATCTAAAGTTTTATCTCTACCACATGCAGACTCTGAATGAAAATTTCAAGCAGAAGGCCAGATATGTAAAGATTGACATAACATCAGTGCCCACTATATCTATTATGACAATCATATCTGAAAAAGAAAAATACCTCTGTTGCATCATCTGAATAAAGAGCAAGAGCCATTTCAGCCCAAAGATTTTCTAGTTCCTTCTCCTCTTCTGATTTCTCTACTGGAACTGATTCTTCCGTTCCAAATATGCACTTCTGTGGAAGAATTGGCTCAATGACTGGTTCATCAAATTTTTCACAGAGCATTTCTTCCTCGCCAAACATGGAATTTCCAAGAATCTTGACAACTTCATCGTCATCATAGGCACAGATTCTCTTTTTAGTGGCTTGCTCCTTACAGAAACCTCCCTTTCCAGAAGTCCTTTTGTTATTGAATCCAACCACTTCCCTTTTTCCCCTATGGCCAGAAACATCGCTTTCGTCCTTGTCTTCCTCTTCCTCTTCACCCTCACTGCTCGACTCCAGAAAATCAAAAGAACTGTCTGATGATTCGTCACCATAATCCTCATCATTTGAACCATCACTATCCTCCTTGCTTTCTTCCTCACTCCTAATAGACTCAATATCCCCAGAATCACTATCTGAAATCACCAAAATCTCATCATCAATGTCCTTCTCCTGATCTTTCCACCCACTGCAACTTTCCTCCACCTCCATTCTCCTACTTTTCTTACAACCTTGCCTATCATCATCATCATCATCATCACTCTTAAAGATTTCTACACCATAAGATTCAAAATTAGAAGAACCCAAATCAATCTCCTCTTCTTCATTATCAGAATCATCAACAAAATCAATCTCATCAACACTATCATCATCACACCTTAAATTCCTACTCTCATTACCTTTTCTACACCCACCGAAACTTGTAGACCCAGAAACCTCCTTCTCTGCACCATATTGACAAGACCCACTGGAACTCTTCCCCTTATTAACTTCTCTAAACCCATTCAAACTTGTTGAACCAGTGGCATTACTGCTACCTGCTTTTCCATTCTTTTTCTTCATCTCTTCATGAATTTTCCTAAACATTTGAGCCACTCTACTACGGGTTCTTTTTGCTACGGGCAATGTATAATCCATCCTTTCTTTTTTTACTACACAAGACGCGCAGAACAGAAGCCCAATCTTTCCTTGCAAGAAACAAGAAACGCAGAAGAATTAAAACCCACAAGAATACCACATGCAAAAAATAATAATAATAAATTTGGTGATAAACAGGAAAAATAGTGAAGCAAAGATCAAAATGGCACCTGTGGATTTTTGCAGGAAAAAGAGGTAGGCAGGGAGAAGGCAAAAGGGCGCCAAAGATTACACAGAGGAAAAGTAGAGAAGTTTTGTCGTTTTTTTTTTTTTTTTTTTTTTGACTTCGGAAGACTAAAGAAGATTTCAGTTTTACCTTATGACTCCTAGCAGAAATACTGTACTAGGTTTGTCCTTTTTTTAATTAATAATTCTTTTGTATATGTATTAAAAAAAAACATAAATGCCCAATTTAACCTTATTTTCATTTTTTCACTAATAATTATCCATATATTTTTTATTAAGAGTTTTTTTCTGTGATTCAGAAAAAGGGTAAGGAATATACCGACTGATCAACTAAACAGGATTTTAATCAATCTTTTAAAACATGTTTTGAATATTTTATTTGTAAAATAAGAGGAGAAAGAATCTTTTAATCTTTTAAATGTTTTTTCATAATTTTTACCAAAAAAAAAAAAAAAAAAACTACTCATAAATGGCTGACAAGTTAATGACCAATTTAATTTATAAAGCATTAATTGGCATTACAAACGGATATGACTTTTAATTTCCCTAATCAGAAGCATATTGATGTGAATCTCCTTTATCTGGTTGGGCAATTGCCATAAAGAAACACATAATTCAATTGAATGGCAAATGATGTAATTCCATACTACAGTGAATGGCAAATGTCGATGGCACAGTATGTAAATATCTCAGAGAATATATATATATATATTTTTTCAAACATTTCAGAGAATATTTATAAATAAAGAAGTTTGCATGTGTGTGTATGTAAAAAGGATCTTAATTTTTTCCTGTTATGTTAATACTTCTTTATAAGGTTGTTACTTGAACTTCCTTTCTCTCTTTTGTGTCAGCTTTGTTATGGCAAAGTATCAGAGCAGGCAATCTCGCCTGAAAACTGCATTTATGCTCTGAAATCTTGGCGCATCAGATTGAAATTTTAAAACAAACTTGCAAAATGCAAACAGGAAGCGAAAAGTATAATTTTTAATTTACAATGAGCTTGGATTTATCAATAAAAAGATACTATAGAAAGCAGGGATCTTCAATTCAAAAATATATTCGTATAACAATGAAAATACCTGAAGAAGCAGCAACGGCAGCAGGGTAATTGAGGGGAGGAGATGAATTCTTGACAGCAAGTTGAAGCAAAGAGAAGTGAAGGATGATGCAAATAGACCGGATCAAAGCTATAGAATCATTAACTGGGTGATGGCATCATGCTTCTAAAACCACCCAACGCCATGGAAACTGCACAGCTCATGACCATGCCATTCAAAGAAGCTGCAATCAGTGTCACATTTACAGACAATAACAAATTTAAGTTCAAGTTTGTGCCTGGTTCAGACAATGCAAACACTCTACTGTTTTGATTAAAACTTTATCTGTCCACATACCATACCATATTGGGCTTTAAAGTAAACATCAAAAATGTTCGGATCTAGTATTTTTGAAATATTTACAAGATTGGACTAGTTTTTTTTTTTTATTTGCAAAGAAATGTCCAAGTTTTAAAGACAATTACATATTTACCCTCTTTTAAAGAATGCCCCATTTTTTTAATTTTCGTTTTTTCCATTTTTTTATTTGATTTAGTTTTAAGTTTAGAGTTTCCCATTTTTATTTTTATTTTATTTTATTTTTCTTACCTCCCATTAGTTTTCCTTTTTGATTTTATCTTTTGTCTTTCATTTTTTATTTTTATTTTTATTTTCTCACTGATTTTTTTATTTTCTCCTTATTTTTTCTTTATTTTTTTTAATTTTATTTTTTTCTCTTCACCTTCTATCTGCATCCCCTTTTTACATGATAATTTTATAATACTCAACAAGTGTTTCATAATTTTTTTTATAAAAAACAATGCGAGACCCATTAGTGCAAAATAAAAGTACTTATTATTATTATTATTATTATTATTATTATTATTATTATTATTATTATTACTATTAAATTTAAAGTTTATTAAAAAATTGAATGACTAAAAAATACACATGACTTAATTTTGAAAATAAAAATAAAAATTAACATATTCAAATTATAAAACCAAAAATAACTTTTAATAAATAATTAAAATTTTGAAGAGACAGCTGAAAAAGAAGAGAAGAAAAGACTTGAAGTTTTATAAGAAATCCATCCATGTACTTTTCTTGAATTCTTCCTTTAATTTTATTTTTAGACAAACAAAAATAAAAGAGCATAAGCTGATAAGAGAGGTATTTATACTTATATTTATATTTATTTATTTTAATTAATTGAATACTATTATTTTTTCATTAATTAAATGTACGTTGAATGCCAACTATTTCTTTGATAATTTTTCTAATAATATATACTTATTCAAATTATAAAAAAAAATATATTTTAAAGTGTGTATATATATATACACACACGAATAGTATACTTGTTATATTCTATTTTTTAGTATTCGAATAATACACTAATAATATATTATTTGTATAATATGTGAATAAAAAGATCACTAAGGATGCATTATTTGAGACTAGTTCCTAACACTATGACATCCTACTCCTCATCCATGATTAAATTTATTTCACAGTCAAGTTAATTAGATTAGTATAATTTTAATATACTATTGAATACATGCTTAAGGCCAACTATTGTTTTGATAATTTTTTCTACCAATCTCTACTTATATTATCATATTGTTTTATATTTTGAGTGTATAAGAAACTATATATATATATATATATATATATATATATATATATATATATAATATGTGTTGAGACTTGGCTTGACCCAACCCAAGAGCAAGTTCAATGATGAAAATTCAAAAAAATAAGTTTGGATAAGTGTAAAGGCCAATCTTTTCTGTTATTGGGCCAATGGCCCAAGAAGAGTCTTATGATGTGAAAATGCCCTAGGGGTGTATATATATATATAGTATATTTATTTTATACCATTATTGATATACGAATAATATATGTGTTGACACTTGGCTTGGCCCAACCCAAGAGCAAGTTCAATGATGAAAATTCAGAAAAATAAGTTTGGATAAGTGTAAAGGCCAATCTTTTCCCTTATTGGGCCAATGGCCCAAGAAGAGTCTTATGATGTGAAAATGCCTTAGGGGGGTGAATAGGGTTTTCGAACAATAAAAGAAAATTAAAAGAATTCTTACAAGAGTTAAACGAATGTTGAGAAGGAAGAATGATCAACATAAGAATTTAAGGGGTTCGCGCCCAACTCATAATTGGCGAATTCGTAGGATCCTAGTCTCCACCTAACTTATCTCCAAGTTAGGATATTGAATCACCATAATCTATTTACCTAGATTGATTCTTATAACTTGAGTTTTCAAGACTCACTCAAAAATCGATACACAAGTGTTTTCAATGATTATACTAAAACTGAATTCCTAAATGTTTTAATAACTAAACACTTAAACTAAATCTTTTAGAATAAAATCTCACTTCCCATTTTCTTAACCCCAAAAAATGAAAGAACAATAATTTCTATTTTAACACTCACAAACTCTCATAAGAGTTTTACAAATACAAAAATTGTTTAAGAAAGTTTTTTAGAGATTAATTGAATGCTTAAGAGAGAATAAATGATAAAAAAAGTTTTAACCTCTAAATGATCTTCAAATGTTGTATTTATACTTAAGCAAATCAATTATAGTTGTTAGAAGCAATAATTTTATTTCCAACAAATTCAAAGTCCATTTGAATGTAACTTTGGACTTTTTAATTGAAATTTCACTGGTCCTAGTTAGGATTTCATCAATCCTGGTATGGACTATCATTGAATAGTCGTTATGATCCGTTGTGTTTGAATTTCAATATCGATCCCGATAGGGACTGTCTTGTCCCAAGCATGGTCTCGGTCAAGACCTCAAATCGAGATATGCTCTACTAAAAATTAAATTTTTTATTGAAGTTGGTCCCAGTCGAGACTGATATGGTTCCTGGTCAGGACCAGTACTAGTTGGATCCTAAAATTTGCTAAAATTGGGTAAATTCGACCCAAGTTAACCCCAGTCGTGAGCATGCTTGTGAGCAATGTCCAAGAGTGATTTTTCTTTGATATTTCTTCACCATTTTAACTTTCAATTGAGTCCTATTATACACACTTAACATAAACATATTAAATACTCAAAATTAAATTTGTTAATATCAAATCAAGATCAATTATTGTTAAGGTCAATAATCTCCCCCTTTTTGATTTTGATAAACTTATTTTGAGTTTGAAAAGGATAATATACAGTGAAGTATGTGTTGTTTTGAATTCCATTAAAGTATGTAAATTATACTCCCTTTTAATTTATGCATATTATAAAGATAAATGAATTCAAACAAATAGGAAATGAAGAATATCAATAGGATGATTATGATACTAATTTAAAGAAAATATATTTCTTTATTTCTCCCATTTTAGGCATAATAAGAAATATAAATTTAAAACTTATTCCCTTTGAAAAAAAATATAACATAAGGAAAAGAGAAACATGGCCTAACATGACAAATGTGTTAAAAACATGATAATATGATCATTAATAATAATGCTAGGCAACATGAAGGGAACTACTTTTGAATGAAAAAAAATTAGTATCACTTGCAATGCATGTAGTACTACTTAATACATCACAAATATAGTACATATAACACTTATTTTAAAGCTTAACAAACTTAACTATTACATTATTATGTAGAGCTTAGCTAACTAACATATGATCTCTCCTCTTTTGTTAAAGACAAATAGAAATAGTAAACTAGAATTAAACCTAAAGGAAAACAAGGATAGACAAAATCTTAAAAAAAAAACTATGTCCATCTAGCCAAGTATTACAAATATAAACAAAGTAAGTAAAACAAAGCCTTTTATCATTAAAAAAATTGATAACATGATTATAAAATAAGGCTAGAAACACTTACAATGTTACAATGTACAATGAATGCATAAACAAAATTATGCAAAAATAAAATAAAGTTATGCATAAATTAATAAAAATATAAAACTCAAAAATATTTTCTCCCCTTTATCAAAATGCAAAAGGAAATTATAATACAAAAATTGCATTAATGAAAAGGATAGAGTTACAATGATATTTAAATATCAATTGTAAACAAGACACAAACTAATAAGTATTAGCTTATAAACTGAAAGAAAACATAAAATAAACTAAACATAAACAGCTTAAGGCTTAGAAACTAAAAATATACTAAAAAAAACTAAACATAAACAAATGAAAAAAAATCTAGTCTTATGGTGGATGTGGAGGAGGATGAGTAAAGGTGCATATAAGTATGAATAGTCTTGTTGCTTATAGAGATAATGGACATTATGTTGAAGATAAGCTATATGAGCATCCACTTAGTCAAAGCAGGCATTGAAGTTTGATTCCATCAAACTCATCCTATCAAAGAGTTATCCAACCCGTTGAGGTTCATCTCCAAATGCTTGAGCACCTTAAGTTAAAGTTCCTTCACTTCTTATTCTTTTCCTTAAAGGAGCATAAAAATTTAGAAGTTCTTTTTCTTCACTAATCTCTTGACCTTTTTGCTCTTCTAATTCTTGAAACATAGCATTAGTATGCTCACTTCCTCCAAAATCATGCTTCCAAACCCAAACATCATTAATATAAGTGAATTGCTTAGAGTTTTTGATAAAAATTTCATTAAGGAGCATGGATTTTGTAGAAGGTAAAGGATTAAGATTAATGCCATGAAATTGAGCTAACTTTGTGACAATTCCACCAATACAAATTGCATCGGTGTGACTATCACTAATTAGTCGAATTCTCTATTGTAAGAATCTCCCTAAAGCAATCTTTTCATCATGATAAAGACAATAAAGGATGAAAATATCATTATAAGAAAGTGTCTCATTTGAGAGAGCTCCACCATTAATACAGTAGGAAAGAAAATAGTGTACATAGTAAAGAGCTTTAGATTTGAGATGAGATGTTTTAGTATATGCGATGGAGAATTTAGGAACATTATGAGCCTTGATCTCATTCTAAAATGAGGAAGCAAGCCAATGATCTTTTATTTGAACATGTCCCTCTTGTGAAAAGCCAAAAAGAGTATCAAACTTTTAATGTGTCATGAAATGATCTCGTCCTCCCAGCTTGAATCTCATGGAGAAATAGGGGTTAGCATTATCATACTTGACAAACTAAAGAGTGTATAATGAAATAAATTCAACAATGAGAGATGGATAAGAGGGAAAAGGTTTAAAAGCAAAATCATATATCCCACATCTTAAAAGAAGTTCCTTGACTTCATCATAGCAACCAATTGCTTTGAGGGTTGATTCATCTATGAAGCGAGAAGAAATAAGAGATCTCTTTTGAAATTGAGAGACTCTCTTTTTAAAATCTTGAGTAAATTATAAAAAAGAAGAATAAGTACTATTTGGCTTGTCTTTCTTTAAAGAAGGATTTTGAGAAGATGAAGGAGTCTTACTTAGTTTCTTGGGAGCCATGATGAAAGCAAAGAAAATTGCAAAGAAAAACTTAAAAGAGGAGAGAAGAATTTATAGAGAAAAAATAAGTGAGTTATGAGTGAAAAAATTATTTGAAAGAGATAAAGTATTTATAGACATAAAATAAGTGAGTTATGATTGAAAAAATCAATTGAAAGAGGTAAAGTATTTATAGACATGGATAAGGAAGAGAAAGAGGTTCAAAATTTAAATTTGAATAAAAAAATTACCTCAAAAATCATTCTTGATAAGGATTAATAAATCAAATTAAAGCTCAAAATTTAAAATCCCTATCCTGTTAGGAGCGATGTCCCAGTTGAGACATGCACTAATCCTGATAAGAATATAATGTCCTAAGTGATATCTTGATCGAGATATTGTTCGGGATCAGTTTTGTCTAAAACTTCTAAATGGGCAGAATTAAGTCCTGATCGGGACAAGTGTGGTCTCGGGCAGGATTAGATCCCCTGATAGCAACCCAAAGTTATAAAATCTTACAATTAAGTCCTTACGAATTAATTGTGCATTTATTTTGAATCAACTGAAGATTTTAAGGAATTTTAAATGAGAATTTGAAATAAACTCATTTAATGAGGGAATCATTTTGCTAAATTGAAGCAATTAATTTATTGAATATAATTCAGTAATTAATTATTAATTTGCAAAATAATGAAAGAATTAATAAAAAATATCAAAACTCTTCAAAAGAAATAGTTTTAAAAAATTATCAAAATCAAAACATTTAATTACTTAAGACAATTTTTTTATTTAATCAAATAAGCAGAACATGAATTCATATGAAAATTATGAAATCCAATAATTAATCCAATCATTAAATAAGCAATTAAACAATCAATTGTGACAAACTAGAACCATCAATCATGCCAAGTTCATGCTTAATAAAGTTTAATCTCTCTTCATTGACAGGTTTGGTGAAGTTATCTACAAGTTGATTTTTTGTATCAGCAAATTCAATTGAGATATCACCATTTTAAATATGATCATGCAAAAAATGATGTCTAATGTTTATATGCTTACTTCTAGAATGTTGAATGGGATTCTTGCTAAGGATAATAGCACTTGTGTTGTCACATGTGATTAAAATGTGATCAACTTTAATGCCATAGTCTAATAATTGTTGTTTTATCCACAAAACTTATGAACAATAAAAACTTGCTGCAACATTTTCAGCTTCAGCGATGGACAAGGCAACCTAAATTTATTTCTTACTAAACTAAGAAACTAAACATTGTCTTAAAAATTGATAAGTTCCGAAAGTGCATTTTTTATCTAGTAAGCTATCAGAAAAGTCCGAATCCGAATAACTAATTAAGTCAATGGATGAACTCCTAAGATACTAAAGTCCTAAATGCAAACTTCTACTAAAATATTTGAAAATTCTTTAATTGCATTCAAATAAGACTTTCTAGGACTATATTGAAACCCAGCACACAAGTAAATAGCAAACATAATATCGGGTCTAATAGCAGTTAAATAAAGAAGGGATCTGATTATACCTATAAGTCACTTTTTATCAACTAGTTTACCATTCTCATCCTTGCTTAGTTTAGTGGTGGTACTCATTAGAGTTTTGCTTGACTTAACTCCATCCATGCCAAACTTGTTAAGAATATCTCTTTGCATATTTAGTTTGATTAATGAATATTCCATCCTTACATTGCTTGATTTGTAATCCAAGGAAGAATTTGAGTTCTTTCATCATGGTCATTTTAAATTCTCCTTATATCAACTTAGAAAATTCCTCACACAAGTAATAGTTAGTACTACTGAAAATAATATCATCAACATATATTTGTACAATAAGTAAATCATGTTTAGATTTCTTTATAAAAAGAATTATGTCAACTTTTTCTTTAGAGAAACCTTTCTCTAGTACGAAGTTGTTCAATCTTTCATGCCTAGCTTTTGGAGCTTATTTCAATCCATACAAGGCTTTGACAATTTAAAAACATGATTTAGAGAATTAAAATTTTTAAAACTTAGAGGTTGCTCAACATATACCTCCTCCTCAATAAAACTATTAAAAAATGCACTTTTAACATTCATTTGAAAAAGTTTAAAATCCATGAAAGATGCAAATGCTAGTAGCATTCTAAAAGCTTCTAACCTTGCAACGGGGGCAAGGTTTCATCATTATCAATGTCTTCCTCTTGATTATAACCTTTAACTACTAGTCTAGCTTTATTCCTGGTTATGACACCTTTTTCATTCATCTTATTTCTAAACACCCATTTGGTGCTTATAATAGGATGATGTTTCAGTATAGGAACTAAAGTTAAAACTTTATTTGACTCTTTTTGCATAATAAGGACCAAAAATTCATCACTCAAGGCATCATTAATATTTTTTTATTCAATTTGAGATACAAATGCTAAATTAACAATAGACTTAAGTTTAGATCTAGTAGTTACCCCTTTTGTAGTGTCACTTATAATGAGTCTTGAGGATTTGCTTTCTTAAATTGTCAATCCTTTGGAAGATCATCCTTTAAAGTAGGTTAAGGTATTTCCTCATCTTCATCCTTTTTAGGATCTTCAAGCTCCAAAGGTTTGCTAGAATTTTCTTATAGGGTCTTTTTTTTTCCACAAGTTCACCTACATTATTATCAACACTACAAATATCCTTTTCTAGGATTAAGTGAGTTTGATTCATTAAATACAACATGCATTGACTCTTCAACTACTAGAGTTCTTTTATTAAATGCTCTATTTGCTTTACTAGAAGTAGAATAGCCTAGGAAAATTCCTTCATCAATTTTAGAATCAAATTTTCCAAGATTATCCTTGGTGTTTAATATAAAGCACTTGCATCCAAATACTCTAAAATATGAGATTTTGGGTTTTCTATTATTCCAAAGCTTATAAGAAGTTTTGTTTAAAACTGGTCTCTTGAAAACTTTATTTGAAATATAACAAGATGTGTTAACGATTTCCGCTCAAAAATATAGAAGTAAGATATACTCATAAAGCATTATTCTTACCTTTTACACTAAAGTTCTATTTTTCCTTTCAACTACCCCATTTTGTTGAGGAGTTTTAGGAGAAAAAAATGCATATGAAATACCATTTTTATTACAAAAGGTTTTGAAAAATTCATTTTCAAATTCGGTTCCGTGATCATTTTTAATGGAAGAAATACAAAAACCTTTTTCTTTTTGAACTCTTTTTGAAAAATTTTTAAAAAGTTTAAATGCATCATTCTTATAAGCAAGAAAATACACTATAGACACCCAATTTTGGGATGGTGAGTTATGGATGCGATAAAGGACTCCAATGATGAAAATGTTATGAATAGGTCTTCAATACTTGAACTTTGAAACTTTAGAGGTCTGATTGTATTTTTCAAAGAAAGGATTTAATGTTTTCATAGACTAAATTGCAATGCTTTTTAAGGACCTAATTGTAAAACTAAAATTCTTTCAAGTACCTTTTTATAATTAAAAGTTAAAAAATGGTCAAAATTTTATAATTCTGATCGGAATTACTCTAATTTCAATCAAAATTCCAATCAGAATTACACTAATTCCGATTGGAAATTTCAGTCAGAATTACACTAATTCCAATTGGAATTATGTAATTTCGATTAGAATTAGACCTCTTTCGACCGGGTTCTCGAATTTTCTAGACTTTTCTTGAGTCTTAATTGGTTTGAAATTCTCTTAAAATTATTTTTGATAATGTTTTTAAAGAAATAGAAGTCTTTTAGGAATCAATCTATAAGTAGGGTTTGAAGATGTCTCACTATATAAAGAGTGTTTTGGCTCCTAAAAGTAGGGTGGAGAACGAAAAAAAAAAGAGGAGGGAGAAAAAAAAGAAAAGAGAAGAGGAGAACGAAGGGAAAGAAAAAAAAAGGAAAAAGGCAGAATGAAAAAAAAGAAAGAGGGAAGGAAAAAAGGAGAAAATAAAAAGAAAGAGGGGAAAAATAGAGGAAAAGAACATATGTATTCTTTACAAAAAAATTCTTTTGATTAATTGATTAATTAAAGATCTTTGGAGGATTTTTGAAGAAAATATTCGAAGACCTATCAAGAATGGTGATTTTACAAAATCTGAGGAACACTCCATTAAAATCATTCATAAGCATCATCTTCTCCTTATATGATTTGATTTGATTTATTTATTTCTTTTTTATTTTGTTAATTTTTAATTTAATTTTATTATTATTATAATTTATTCACTAATCATAATTTTTATTCTTTTATGGTGATTATGGAGGACTAAACTCATGAGAAGTCTATAGGATGCCATGGACAAGACCTTGTAAATTTAGTTTTCAAGTCTTTTTATTTAATTTCTTTATTTTATTTATATTTTGGGGTTGTATTAATTATTTTTATTATTATTCTCAATAGATTATTGTAATAGCCCCAATAGTAGGAATGGTGAAATTATATGTGTGGTTGCTTATTTATTTTGATTAATTGGTTAGTAAAATTAGAATTTTAGTTGGGTAAATAATTAAAATTAATGGAGGAAGTAGATTAATTTAGGATTGTATGTTAATGAAAATTAGGGTGTTAGAAGGATTTAATTTAATTAGTTATTTGATCTTTTATTTAATTGTTTTAATATGTTTTATTTGTTTTTTTAGGCTTGTTTATTTATTTTATGTGTTTTGGGCATTAAGCCCATATTAGGTTCTAATCCACTTAAATAAATTTAGGTTTTTTTTAGGTTTAATGAATTAAAATGCATTTTAGGCCTATAATTGATTAGATTTTTAGGTTAGAGATAACTTAGGCCAATTTAGTAAATGACATAAACCTACTTAATTTAATTTAATTAATTTAGACTTAGCCCACTTAATTTAAGTCTTTTTCATAATTTATAGATTTAAGATCACCTTAGAATTAAAACACGTAGAATTAGGCCCATTAATTTAAAAACATCCATAGTTTGTAGATTTAGTTCATTTAATTGAAGTTAATGTAGATTAGATTAACTTAGGGATTATATGTTTGATTGAATACATTATTTACTTGTATTTTCATGGCTAGTTTGCCTTAGAGTTAATTGCTAGAATAAGGGTTTATATGAAATTGCATGTAAATAGAGGATAATATAGTAATTTATAAAGTAATTCTAAAAGAACACGAGACTGAAAGAAGTTGGTATTTTGTATCCAGAATCTCCTGGTTGTGGTGCTAGCTTTCTTTTAGGGAATCGAGTACCACCTTTTTTATTTGTCTTAGTTATTACCTTGGGTGGTAACTCCTCATCTCCACGTCATGTCTTTATGACAGTGGTTAGTATGTTCTCTAGAGTCATGAGCTCAAATAGTGTCATGGTTGCTAAAATCTTGGACGCACGCTAATCCTCGCCATCTACATAGACCCAAGTGTATCTAGAATAATCATTAACCAATACATATGCATAGTGCATTCCACCGAGACTAGCAACTCTGGTTGGTCCAAAAAAATCCATAAGTTCAAGTGGACTAGAGGTTAACACTACATTTTTTAGCTTAAATGAAGACTTGAATTGTTTTCCCCTTTGACAAACACCATAAGATTTTATCATTAGTGAATTCAAGTTTTGGTAAACCAATAATAAGTTCATGTTTACAAAGATCATTTAAAAGCTCAAAGTTTGCATGTCCTAACCTTCTATGTCATGTCCATGTGTCATGGGAAATAGACATTAAACATTTGATATCTTTGTTATCAATCTTATTTAAATCAATAATATATACATTGTCTACTTTTTCACCACTAAAAATTACTTTATCTTCATCAAGACTATTAACAAAGTAATTTTTAGGATAGAAAGTGACTATATTTCTCATGTCACATAATTAACTTATACTTAACAAATTATATTTAAGACCATCAACAAGCAACACATGGTGTATATATAAGAATTGAGGATTATTGATTTCTCCAATGCCAATAATTTTTCTTTTTATATTGTCTCCAAATGTGACATGTCCTCCATCTTTTGCATCAAGATTGTTGAATTGCTCTTTTTCTCTCGTCATATGCCTTAAATATCAACTATCAAGATACCACTTGCTTTTTGTTCTTATGGATTTCAAGCACAATTACACAAGATAATTTAAATGTTCTTTTAAACCTAGACCTTTCTTGGTCTAGGTTAGTTAGTCTTAAGATAATGCAAAGGAAGTAAATTCATGTGTAGTTTTTTATAAAAGCACACATTATTAGTGTGTCCTTTAATCATGCAATATGAACATTTAATATTAGCAAATTTCTTTCTTCTAGGATGATATGGTTTCCTAGTGTATGAAACATGCTTTTTGTGTAGTGCTATTGTGTGTCTCTTAAAATTACTTTAAGTCATAGTGTGAGACATACACTAATAATGACAATATGTATTTTGATAGGTTTGTGCAACATGTTTATAAGTGTTATGTCTAATGTATATATAAGCATATTTGGGTTGTGGTTTTCTAGCATGAGACTTACCTCTTTGTGTCATATAGGATTGAGTCTTATGAGACTTCCTTTTAATATTTAACACATGAGACTTATTAGCTTTGAAAGCTTAAGTCTTAATTAATTTAGAGGTATAGGAAATAGAATTACATGAGGCTTTAATAAATTTAATATGAGATGATGATGAGGATGAAGGTACTCTATTTTCATATATGATTCCATGAGTGTTTCCATGGATTTTTTGAGAGTCAAGTAGACTGTCTAAGCTCTCCTTTCCTCTCTTAAATTTAAAAATGGAATTTTTTAACTCTATTACCTCATTGGAAAACTTATGATTTTCATCACTTACTTTTTTGAGTTGTTCTTCCAATGAATTAGAAGATTTTAAATCACTAGCAAGTTTATCATTTGATTTAACAAGATTAGAAAATTCAATTTAAAAATTTTTGAATTCCTTAATTAAACTAGTTAACTCATGCTTATACTACTTCTTAGGAAGTAAGCTTTTGCATTTAAGCAAGAGTTTGCTTATAATAGAGCTCTCATCATCATCATATTCACAATACTCATTATAAGGGGAGTTAGAAGTAAATAGTACCTCATTTTCATTTTCAAGAGCCATGAAATAAATATTGGCCACTTCTTGTTGTTCTTCTTCCTCTTCGAATTCAAAGGAGTCATCTCAAGTAGCTTTGAAGGCTTTCTTTGTCTCTTTTGCTCCTTTGTTCTTGAATTTTAGTTTGGGGCACTCACTTTGAATATGACTCAGTTTCTTTAATTTATAGTAAGTAACCTATTTAGTTTTCTTCTTACCTTCTCCTTCGTACTTCTTGTTGTTTTTCTTTCTCAAGAACTTCTTGAAGTTTTTAGTGAGCATGAAAATGTCACCATCTTCATCATAGAATCTTTAATGCTTTCCCCTTCCTATCTTTTTGCAAAGCTTTTAAGGTAATGCTTTTTTTCTTCTCTTCCTTTCCTTCTTTCTTTTCACCTCTTTACTTTACTGTAAGTTCATGTGTTAAGAGTTTTTCGATAAGAACATTAATTAAAAGAATAGAGAGGTCTTGAGCTTCCTCAACTGAAGTAGCCTTATGTCATGACCTGAACCCATAGGTACATGACCGACACTAGGGAATGAGAAATGCATAATGAAAACAAAACCAGTATTAAGCCTTAGAAATTTTCAAAAATAGAATCAATTATCTAAAAAATAAAACCATAATAAATTGACCTATATCAAATACATATGATAATATCTCCAAATACATCGATATTTTAACTCAAAACAAATCAACCATACCAATAATACAACTTCTTTAATTAACTACTGCAGTATTTAGAATTCAATTATATAATGCTTAAATTAAGTAGACATACATAAGACAGCTAATGAAGAATAAATCCAGTGCAGATAGTAGGCAGTACCAGACAAACAGTAAGGTCCTCAAAAAAATAAGTTGAGGAGAATCAGACCTCACTGAGTGAATAAATTTTATAAAATGCATGTTGGTTCTAAAAACATTTGTTAAAACCCGTTTTAAGGTAAAGTAAAATAAAATAAAATAAAATAAAGATATTGAAATCTTTTACTTTTCTTAATTACCTTTATATAAAATCCTTTTTAAAATTCACATATCACTTTAATATAAAATTTTTGTACAAAATCTTATAAATTAATTATTTTAGTGCAAACCTAGTAGAACACCTAAACCATTAATTCTAATAGCTTTTTGGCTCTCTTTAATACAAGTGATTGTCATCCCAAGAGTAAGCTCAATCAAGTTACATCTGCAGTCCATTCATTTATACCTATATTGATGTCTCGAGAGCAAACTTAATCGAGTTACATCCCATTTTCAACCCGAGAACACTAGCTCCAGTGAGCTTAACCCATACTCAACCCAGGAGCACACGCTCCACCGAGCCAAATTCACACATTTTGATATATATAGATATCCCAACCTGTGCACATGTAGTCCCAGTGACACCCACTAGGTAGCACATTCTACCATTTTCTCTAAATCAATTTAAATTATAAATAAATAAATAGAGCATAATGAAATAAATTCCATTAAAGCCTCCTTCCAAATATTATTCATGATAATAAAAGAAATAATCATGCATATGGCAATATAAATATTTTCATAGATAAATTCATATAATCAACATCTTTATTATTTTTAACCATGTGAAAATATAATTTAAACATCCACAACACACATTCCATAAAATTAACTCACAGGTTGAGTGTGCTGGGCAATGCGTCCTCTGTTGACTAAGTGCTACAGCTCTCGGAGTTCTCTAAAATAAATAATATTTATTTAAAATATGCTTATATGATAAAATAAATAAATTCATAAAAATTCTCAAATTTATTAAAATAATAGAATTGATGAGATTTACTCGATCTAAGACACAATGCTATACAAACTCAAAAACTAACACACACTGACATAGCTTTTTATAAAAAACCTACAAAAAATTTGGCAGAATCTCCATTGTAAATGGACATCTCTCTACTAAAAGTAGAGTCATTCCTACACAAAATGACACTTCTATAACTTCTATAACTCAACATCTCAAGTTCGGCCCCTAAACTATACTTTATGCCTAACCAAGAGCCAACACAACAACTAGAATTTTCTCAAATCATTAATATATCATAAAAATTTAGTTAACCAATACAATTTAATTTATTTATATAATAAAAATATAAAGGAAATTCATTTCCAAATAAATAGTAAAAATCTAGTTTATAAATAAAATTCGTTAATGGAATCAAATTTTCCTTTTATAACTAAATTAGCATTAATTATAAATAACTATTTAAATCACTCAAATATATCATAAAAAAATGAAGGACTCATTAAGCTTGAAATTAATAAATAAATTTATTATTCGTTTATTTTTTTTCCAAAATTTATACTAATTAACTAAAAATTTGAAATAAATTATAAAAATTATTTTCATGCTTTTATTATTTAAATTCAGTCTAACAGAATAAATAACAATAAATTTAATTAAAATTAAATAATTTCTAATTTCTAATAATTTTTCTAAAATACATTTTTAAATATAGTCTTTAAAAATTCATATCTTAAATTCTGCAAATAATCTCACAAAACTTTCGTCATAAAGTTTAATCTACATAATTTATAGAATTTAATAAAAATATAAAAATTTCCAGGTTAAAAAAGTATCAGAACAGTAACCCGAGACCAAAAATCCAAAATTTCTAGAAAATTATAAAAAAAATACCAAATGGAAGATCTCAACTCTAATTTCATTTAATATAAGAACATCTAAACCTTGATCAACCTAATTAAAGCTTAATTAATTAAAATAAATAAAAAACCCAAAATTGAATTACCTCAAATCAAGGTTGTTCCCAGTGATAATTCTCAAAACTGAATGAGGGCTATTAAAGCCCAAGAGGAGAGGAACTGTTTGGGACCACCGGTAAGGTCGGCTATTGCCGAAGTAGGTGACAGTGGCCCTCCCTTCTTCTCGACAAGCAAGGAAAATGTGAGGGAGGAGAGAGAGAAAAGCGATGGTGGGAAGGAGGAAGGAAGGTGGTGACAATAGCTGGAGCTGATCAGCGTCGGCGGTGATGACCAGCGCTGATAGTGGCAGTGGCAATAATGGGTGTTAGGTGAGGAAGAAAGAGAAAAAGAAAAAGAAAAGAAAAGAAGAAAAGAATGAAGGGAAGAAAAAAGGGAAAAAACATTTTTAAACCTTTTTTTAATAATAAAAAAGTATAAAGTACAATTTATATAATTTAAAATAAAAATATCTACTCACCTTTATTCATACACAATATATATTTATAAAATACTCTAATGATGATTAATTTGTTAAAACACTTAATAAATACTCATTTAACACTAAAATAATAATTTTAAATTTAAACAAATTGTCATTTCAACTTAATAAATAAATAAAGAAAATACGAGTTTTTAGAATCTTCCCCTTTTAAAAAAATTGTACTCGAATTTTAACAAAATAGAAAAAAATGTATAAAGTTTTACTAAGGAAAATGATAACGGTATGTCGCTTGCATCTCTGTCTCGGTTTTCTAAGTACAATCTTCCACCTCATGGTTGCTCCACAGTACTTTAACCATAAGTATTTCTTTGGTGCAGTGTTGACAAACTTGTCAATCCATTATCACCACTAAATACTCCTTATAAGTCAAATCTTCACTAAGCTCCACTATCTTAGGCTAAAGAGCACGTGAAGGATCAAACATGTACTTCCTTAATATAAAGACATGTAATACCATATGAATATGTAACAAATCTAGCAGTAACATGAATCTATAAGCCCCATCTCCTACCTTTGAATGAATTTTGAAGGGTCTGATATATCTTAGAGCTAACTTACCCTTTTTACTAAACTTCATCACTCCCTTTATTGGAGACACCTTGGGGAACACCATGTCTCATACAGAAAATGATATATCTCTCCTCTTAAGATCAAAATAGCTTTTCTATTGGCTAAAAGCTATTCTTAATCTTTGTTGGATGACAAGAATTTTCTCTAAAGTCACTTGCACCAATTCTAGCCCTGTCAATTGTCTCTCACCAACTTCCCAATAAAAGGGTGATCTACACTTCCTTCCATACAATGCTTCATATAGAGCCATCTTAATACTTGCATTATAACTATTATTATATGCAAATTCAATCAAAGGTAGGTGTAAATCTCATTGACTACCAAAATCTATTACATATATCCGAAGCATGTCCTCCAAAGTTTGAATGGTCCTTTATGACTAGCCATCAGTTTGAGGATGAAAAGCTATGTCGAATTCTAGTCTTACACCTAAAGCCTTCTACAATTCTTGCCAAAAGACTGAAGTAAAAATTGGCCCTCTATCCAACACTATACTTTCTTGCACCACATGTAGACAAATAATTTGGTGTATATACAATCTGGCCAACTTGTTTATAGTATAAGTCTTTTTAATTGGCAAGAAGTGAGTTGGCTTGGTTAACCTATAATTATCACCCATATGACATCATATCCATTTGATGTGCAAGGCAAACCATAAACAAAGTCCATCACAATTATGTCCCATTTTTACTCTGGAATGGGTAACTATTGCAATATTCCCGAGGGTCTATGATGCTCCAATTTCACCTATTGACAAGTAAGACACTTGGATAGAAATTCTACAATGTCCCTTTTCATCCCATTCCACCAATATGTATCTCTCAAAACATGATACATCTTGGTAGAACTTAGGTGAACACTATAAGTAGAAAAATGAGCTTCCTCTATAATCTCCTTCCTCAGCTCATCCATATCTAGCACACATAGACTAATGCCCAAATGTAAAATGCCCTCGCTATCAATTACAAAATCCTAGGATTGACCTCGCTATACCCCCAACATTATCTTCTGTAATTGTGGGTCCCTTCTTTACGCTGCTTTAACTTTATCCAAGTACATAAAACGTACTCTGAATTGGGCTAAAAGACATTTCTTAGTTACCTTCCATTGTAACCCCTAATCAATTAGCTCATGCAACTCCCTAACAATTGGCCTCTTTTTTGAGCTAATGTGTGTAAGACTTCTCACTGACTTCATACTCAATACATTAGCTACTACATTAGCTTTACTTGGATAGTAAAGAATAGAGCAATCATAATCTTTCAAGAGTTTCATCCATCTCCTCTGCTTCAAATTCAAATCTTTGGTTTAAAGATATATTTCAAACTTAAAAGATTTTTATAAGGGGGTGAATAGGCCTATGAAATAAAAATGAGAAATTAAAAGAATTCTTTGCAAGAATTGAATGGAAGTTGAGAAGGAAGAATGAAGAGCACAAAAATTTAAGGAGTTTGGATTCAACAACAATCCTACGTCTCCACCTAACTTATCCCTAAGTTAGGATTTTCAATCACCTATAATCTTCTATAATCTTATTCATAAGATTAAGATTACATAAGAGTTTTATGACTCACTCTTACAACCTTACAACTAGAGTTTTCAAGGTTCACTTAAAAAATCAAATCCCAAGTGTTTTAATGGACAACACTTAAACCAATTCCTTTAGAGATAAATCTCACTTCCATTCTAATCTATTCCAAGATTTAAGATGAGGAGAAATTCTATTTCTAACATACAACTAACTCTCATAAGAGTTATACAAACAAAGAATTGTTTAAGAGAATTTGAGAGCTTAATTGAAAACTTAAGAAAGAAAGAATGATAACAAGTTTCTTAACTTCCATTTAGCTTTAAAGGTGTTTATATAGACAAAATATTAAAAATATAGCTATTGGAGCTGCCAATAATGTGTCCAACATCTATATTTTGAATTCAATATTTATAATTTTGAATTATTGAAAGTGATGTTGTCTGACAGCTATGCATGGATTCAAACCGTAATTGGCTATTAAAGATGTTCAATTTTGCTCACACTTTATTTATAAAAGTTATAGAAATTTGACTTATCTTTTCATATCATTTTGAATTAGATTAATTAGACTTATATAGCTCAAGATATGTCCAACATACTAAGAGTCATACAATCTAAAATGCAGACTACTGTAAGACAACTATGTCCATGATCTTATATTGAATAATTTTTAATTTTCCCAAAATTTCTTCATCAAAGTTGTAGATATTTGACTTATATTTGTATATCAATTTGAATCACCTCAATTAGACATATGTGGCTCAAGATATGTCCAAAATACTATGAGTTATGCAATCTAAAATGTAGATTATTATCAGACAGCTATGCATGAGTTAAAGCCATTATTTTCTATTGAATGTTTTTGAATTTTCCCACACTTTCATTATAAAATTTGTATAAATTTGACTTAGCTCCCCATATCATTTAGAATCACCTCAATTAGGCTTTTTTAGCTCAAATATGTCTAAAATACTAAGAGCTATGCAATCTAAAATGGAAACTGCATATGTTAATTTCGACTTAATATTTACATACCCAAATGAACTCAGATTTTGACAAGCAAGCCCAATTCAGAAAGCTCAAGATGTTTGTTTCAAATGTGAAGAAGATAAATTTCTTATTATAAAGCTTTAAGGATGTCAAAAGCCTCCTTAAATTTTAGAGGTCAAATCAGCCCAAGATAATCATACTTCATTTTAACTTCCAATGGAGTCCTAACTTACACACACTTAAACAAACAAATAAAATACTAAAAATTAAGTTTTTTAGGATTAAATTAAGATTGAGTATTATTATGGTCAACACAAACTTTTTATGATCGGTGTAGATTTAATAAGTCACACCTTACAAGTAATGCCTCCAAATCTTCAAGACAAACACTACAGCTACCATTTCCAAATAATGAGTAGGATAGTTTTGTTCATGCTTCTTTAAATGACATGAAGTATAACCAAATACCTTACCATCTTACATTAGTACACAACCTAATCCTACTTGAGAAGCATCACAATATACAGTATACCCACCACTTCCCGAAGGTAGAATCAACACTGGAGTTAAAATCAACCTATCTTTAAGCATCTGAAAGTGCTCCTTATATTTTCTAAACTACACAAACTTAGCATTCTTCTAGGTCAACCATGTCTTTACCATTCTATAATGGCTTTAATTTTTTAGGATCCATTTGAATGACATCTTTGGATATCACATGGCCTAAGAATGCCACTTGATTGAAATAAAATTCACATTTTGAGAACTTGGAACACAATTGATGCTCTCTCAAAGTCTGAAATCTCATGCTCTTTTTCACTCCTGAAATATACCAAAATATCATCAATGAATAATATCACAAATCGATATAAGAATGGCCTAAACACCATATTCATTAAGTTTATAAAGGTTGTCGGGCCATTAGTCAATCCAAAGGACATCACCAAAAATTCATAATGGCCATATCTCGTCCTAAATGCAGTCTTGGGTATATCTCCACTTCTAATTCTCAATTAATGAAATGTAATCTTAGGTATATCTCCACTTCTAATTCTCAATTAATGATCCCTTAACCTTAAGTCAATATTGGAAAAACATCGAGCTCTTTAAAGATGATTAAACAAGTCATCAATCCTTGTAAAAGGATATTTTTTCTTGATAGTGACTTTGTTCAACTACCTATAATCGATACATAGTCGAAGGCTACCATATTTCTTCTTTACAAACAATACTGGCACACCCCAAGGAGACGTGATAGGATTAATAAAACCTTTATCGAGTAACTTTTCTAACTACTTCCTAAGCTCTTTTAATTCTATAAGTGCCATCCTATAAGGTGGCATAAAGATAGGATATGTACCTAGTACAACATTAGTACAAAATTCTATCTCCTTGTCCAGTGGCAATCCTAGTAATTCTTTAGGAAAAAAATTAGGAAACTCACACACCACTAGCACATTCTCAACTGCCCCCTTACCTACCTTTATATCCCTAACCATAGCTAAATAGCCTTGACATCCCCTTCTAAGCATCTTTCTAGCTGTGATTGCAAAGATGAGATTTTGAGGCATTAAACTCTTATCACATCTGAATTGAAACTCCTTATCATTTGGGATTCTAAAGATCACCTCTTTCTTTTGATAATCCAAAGTGGCATAATATCAAGCTAAGTAATCCATCCTCAAAATCATATCAAAATTAATCACATCTAATAGAACTAATTCTACCAGCAACTCTTTACCTTCCACTAACACTGGACAAAATGGAAAGACTATTTCTATCTCTATCTCATCTCTAAGTAGAGTCGCTATAGATAATGGAGTTAATAACTTGGATAGTTGCCATCCTATTCTTAAAGCAAACACATGAGAAATAAAAGAATGCAATGCATCAGGATCATACAAAACTTTAGCATCAAGAGAATAAACTAAAAGAGTACCTACCATAATTGCAATAGATGCCTAAGCATCCTAAGGAGTCAAAGTGAACACTCTGGCCTATCCATGGCTTGCATGCTGAGAAGTGGATGGTTGTGTAAATCCTCTGCCACTTAGTCTCCCTTGTGGCTTACCTTTTACACCTCAGCCCTATTAGCCCACAAATTATGTTAGTCTCTACTGATAAGGTTAATACACCTACTGAAATGGCTGAGTGATCAAAGATGAAGATCCCTGAGCATAAGATGGCTAATATCCAGTGTTAGGACAAGCTCTAGCAAAATGTCCTATTTGCCCACACCTAAAACATGCTCCTATCAACAAATGGCATGGCCCTTAATGTACTCAGCCATAAATAGGACATGCACTAGGCCTTGAGCCTATGTTGCCATACCTAGAACACTAACTACTACTGCCACTACTATCTCCATGTCCAAATCTCAAAGGTCTACTACTCTGTCAGCTATGTCTTATACTCTTATGCACACAGTTGCTTCATAGCTCTATTGTGAGGTACTAACAGTCTAAATGCCAACACTGCCCATTTGAAACATAGGCTATTGAATCCCTTGAGCTACTACTAATCCACCACTGCCGCTCAAGTAAGGGTAATAGTCCTATGCCAGATATGTCACCTCTCTAGTTGTTTAGCCTCCTCAACAACACTCTTTAAGCTTTAATCCTCTCTCTGGATACTAATATAGGCTGGGCCTAACCTTATCACAAACAAATCCACTACTTTGCTCTCATCTTGCATCACATCTGTCGTATAATGTGATAAGTTAAAAAACTTATGGGTGTATTCCTCGACTGATCGGTCACCTCTGACTATGTGTAATAATTGGCATCTGTAACTATATCTCATGGAAGTTAGGCAAAAATATTTTAAAAACTGCTCCTTAAACTCCAACCATGCCATGGTAGTCATATATGGTTGGATCATTTGCATAAACCGATTCTGAGCTGCAACTTATACCGATAACTCCATAATTATGATCCTTTTATAATCAGTGTATTCGGTCCTTGTTCTAGCCTCAATGGTGTTTATAAAATCCAAGGCATTGCCAATACCATCAAAAGAAACCCTTCCAACTCTTGAATATAATAAAGTTGCATCTACATCAGACATCCCTTGATTCCTCTATTGTAACATCTGTTATACCAATGGAATAACTTGATTAAGTGTTGTTGCCTTAGTTAATCCTTGCCAAGCCAGCTATAAATGTTGCATGATCCACTTTTAGAGCTTCTAGCTCAACTTGCTACTATTACTCTTGCCTCTTAGCTGCAACAGCTCCAGGCTTACCCCTCCTTCTATGTTGTGGGGCAGGAGGAGCTTCATCCTATATAAACTGCTTGCCCTCAACACAAGCTGCATCTACACCAGGAGCATTTTTTGCTCTCCTTCTCATTCTAAAAAGACAAAACTAATGAAATTCAAAACACAATAAGTAACCAACATATACATGAAATTCTAAAAGTGACGATAACAATAATTGACATTTATCATCTATTCACCATAGTAGACAAGAAAAGACATATTCAAATGACCCAAAGATCAACTAATAAACCATAAGCTCTTATACAAAATTTGTCATGACCTGAACCCATAGGTATATGACCGGCACTAGGGAATGGGAAACGCATAATGCAATTGAAACCTATAGTAAGCCTTAGAAATTCTCGCAAATAGAATCAATCATCTAAAAATGAGACCATAATAAATTCACCTATATCAAATACATATGATAATATCTCCAAATATATCAATATTTTAACTCAAAACAAATCCACCAAACCAATAATACAACTTCTTTAATTAACTACTGCGGTATCTAGAATTTGATTACATAATGCTTAAATTAAATAGACATACATAAGGTAGCCGGTGAAGAAGAAACTTGACGTAAACAGTAACTAGTACCAGACTAACAATGGGGTCCTAACAAAATAAGTTGAGGGGAATCAGACCTCATTGGGTGAATCAATTTTATAAAATGCATACTGGTTTTAAAAACATTTGTTAAAACCCTTTTTAAGGTAAAGTAAAATAAAATAAAATAAATACAGATATTGAAATCTTTTACTTTTCTCAATTATCTTTATATAAAATTCTTTTAAAATTCACAATTCACTTCAATATAAAATCCTCGTATGAAATCATATAAATTAATTATTTTAGTGGAAAACCTAGTAGAACATCTAAACCATCAATTCTAATAGCCTTTTGGCTCTTTTTAATCCAACTGACTGCCATCTCGAGAGCAAGCTCAACTGAGTTATAGTTGCAGTCCATTCAATTATTCCTATATTGATGTCCCAAGAGCAAACTCAACCGAGTTATATCCCATTTCTGGCCTAAGAGCACTAGCTCCAGTGAGCTCAATCCATACTCTACTCGAGAGCACACGGTCCACCGAGCCAAATTCACACATTTTAATATATATAGAGATCTCAACCCGTGCATACGTGGTTTTAGTGACACCCACTAGGTAGTACATTCTACCATTTTCTCTAAATCAATTTAAATTATAAATAAATAAAATAAATAAATAAATAGAGCATAATGAAATAAATTCCATTTAAGCCTCATTTCAAATACTATTCATGATAATAAAAGAAATAATCATGCATATGGCAATATAAATATTTTCGTCAATAAATTCATAAAATCAACATCTTTATTATTTTTAACCATGTGAAAATATAATTTAAACATCCATAACACACATTTCATAAAATTAACTCATAAATTAAATGTGATGGGCGATGCATCCTTTGCTGCCTAAGTGTTATAACTCTCGGAGTTCTCTAAAATAAATAATATTTATTTAAAATATGCTTATATGATAAAATAAATAAATTCATAAAAATTCTCAAATTTATTAAAATAATGGAATTGATGAGATTTACTCGATCTATGACACAATGCTATACAAACTCAAAAACTAACACATACCGACGTGACTTTTTACAAAAAATCTACAAAAAATTTGGCAGAGTCTCCCTTATAAAATGAACATCTCTCTACTAAAAGTAGAGTCGTTCCTACACAAAATGACACTTCTATAACTTCCATAACTCAACATCTCGGGTTCGGCCCCTGAACTATACTTTATGTCCAACCAAGAACCAACACAACAACATATATAAAAACAAAATAGAATTTTCTCAAATAACTAATATATCATAAAAATTTAGTTAACCAATACAATTTAATTTATTTATATAATAAAAATATAAAGGAAATTTATTTCCAAATAAATAGTAAAATTCTAGTTTATAAATAAAATTTGTTAATGGAATCAAATTTCCCTTCTATAACTAAATTAGTATTAATTATAAATAACTATTTAAATCACTCAAATATATCATAAAAATAATAAAGAACTCATTAAGCTTGAAATTAATAAATAAATTTATTATTCGTTTATTTTTTTTTCCAAAATTACTACTAATTAACTAAAAATTTGAAATCAATTTTAAAAATTATTTTCATACTTTTATTATTTAAATTCAGCCTAAAAAAGAATAAACAATAATAAATTTAATTAAAATTAAATAATTACTAATTTCTAATAATTTTTCTAAAATACATTTTTAAACATAGTCTTTAAAAATTCATATCTTAAATTCTATAAATAATCTCACAAAACTTCCTTCACAAAGTTTAATCTACATAATTTATGGAATTTAAGAAAAATATAAAAATTTTCGGGTCGGAACAGTACTAAAATAGTAACCCGAGACCCAAAAATCCAAAATTTCTAGAAAACTATAAAAAAAATAATAAATGGAAGATCTCAACTCTAATTTCATTTAATATAACAACAACTAAACCTAGATCAACCTAATTAAAGCTCAATTATTTAAAATAAATAAATAAAAACTAGAATCGAATTACCTTAAATCAAGGTTGTTCCTGATGATAATTCCTGAAATTGATTGAGGGCTATTGAAGCCCAGGAGGAGAGAATCATTTTAAACCACTGGTGGGGCTGGGTGTCACTAGAGTTGACAACAGTGGCTCTCCCTTCTTCTCAGAAAGCAAGGAAAATATGAGGGAGGAGAGAGAAAAAAGAGACAGCGGGAAGGAGGAAGGAAGGCGGCAACATAGGTAGGAGCTAATCGGCATTGGCAGTGGTGACCGACATTAATAGTGGCAATGGTAGCAGTGGGTGTTGGGTGAGGAAGAAGGAGAAGGAGAAAAGGATATGAAAAGAAGAAAGAAAAGAAGAAAAAGAAGGAAGGGGAAAAAGAAACGAAAAAAATGTTTTTGAGCCTTTTTTTTAATAATAAAAAAGTATAAAGTACAATTTATATAATTTAAAAATAAAAATATCTACTCACCTTTATTCATACACAAAATATATTTATAACATACTCTAATGATTGTTAATTTATTAAAAAACTTAATAAATACTCATTTAACACTAAAATAATAATTTTAAACTTAAACAAATTCCCATTATAACTTAATAAATAAATAAAGAAAATACGGGTCTTTAAAATCTTCCCCTCTTAAAAAAAATTATCCTCGAATTTTATCAAAATAGAAAAACATGTATAAAGTTTTACTAAGGAAAATGATAGGGTATGCCACTCGCATCTCTACCTCGATCTCCCAAGTACAATCTTCCATCGCATGGTTGCTCCACAGTACTTTAACCATAGGGATTTCTTTGGTTTGGAGATAACGAACTTGTCAATCCACTATTGCCACTAGATACTCCTCATAAGTCAAAATTTCACTGAGATCCACTATCTGAGGCTGAAGAACATGTAAAGGATCAAAGATGTACTTCCTCAACATAGAGACGTGGAATACTGGATGAATATGCAATAACTCTAGTTGCAATACCACTCTGTAAGCCACATCTCTTACCCATGAACAAATTTTGAAGGGTTAATATATCTTGGAGCTAACTTACCTTTCTTACCAAACTTCATCACTCCTTTTATTTGAGAAACCTTGAGGAACACTATGTCTCCTGTAGAAAATGATACATCTCTCCTCTTAGGATTAGCATAGCTTCTTTGTTGATTAAAAGTTATCCATCTTTGTTGGATGACAAGAATTTTCTCTAAAGTCACTTACACCAATTCTGGGCATGTCAATTGTCTCTCACCAACTTCCCAACACAAGGGTGATCTAAACTTCCTTTCATACAATGCTTTATACATAGCCATCTCAATAATTACATGATAATTGTTGTTATATGCAAATTCAATCCAAGGTAAGTGTAAATGCCATTGACCATAAAAATCTATTACACACATCCGAAACATACCCTCCAAAGTTTGTATGGTCCTTTCTGGCTAGCCATCAGTTTGAGGATGAAAAGCTGTGATGAATTCCAGTTTTGTACCTAAAGCCTTATATAGTTCTTACTAAAAGACTAAAGTAAAAGTTGGTCCTTTGTCCAATACTATACTTTTTAGCACCCCATGTAGACAAACAATTTGGCTGATATACAATCTAACCAACTTATCTGTAGTATATATTTTTTTAAATGGAAAGAAGTGAGTTAACTTAGTCAACCTATCAATTATTACCCATATGACATCATATCCACTTGATGTATGAGGCAAACTAGAAATAAAGTCCATCGCAATTATGTTCCACTTCCACTCTGGAATGGGTAACTGTTATTGTAATCCCGAGGGTCTCTAATGCTCCAATTTCACATGCTGACAAGTGAGACACTTAGATACAAATTTCGTAATGTCCCTTTTCATCTCATTCCACTAATATGTATCTCTCAAAACATGATACAAATTAGTAGAACTTGGGTGAACACTATAAGCAGAAAAATGAGCTTCTTTTATGATCTCCTTCCTCAACTCACCTATATCTGGCATACACAGCCTAGTGCCCAAACATAAAATGCCCTCGCTATCGATTACAAAATCTTAGGACTGACCTCACCGTACCCCCAACATTATCTTCTATAATTGTAGGTCCCTTCTCTGCGCTGCTTTAACTATATCCAAGTGCATAAAATGTATTATGAATTGAGCTAAAAGACATTTCTTAGTTACCTTCTGTTGCAACCCCTGATTAATTAGCTCATGCAACTCCTTGACAATCGGCCTCCTTTTCGAGCTAATATGAGCAAGACTTCCTATCAATGCATCAGCTACAACATTAGCCTTACCTAAATGGTAAAGAATGGAGTAATCATAATCTTTCAAGAGTTCCATCCATCCCCTCTACCTTAAATTCAAATCTCTTTGTTAAAAGGTATACTTTAAACTTTCAACAAAGGTGGGAAAAGTGGAAAAAGGAAAAGAAAACAAAAGGGATCAAAGGCACTTGAAATCGAAAGAAATCGAAAGAAATTGAAGGAGAAGAAGCAAGGAGAATTAGATTCAATAAAGGAGAAAGGTAGTTGGATTTACACTTTCTAGAGCTTGTTATAAACCACACAGAAACTTATTAGGGACAAAGATAGGGAGCCAAGCTAGTCTTAAAAGTAGCAAAATCTTCTTTTTGTTTATTTGAGTTTTTATTACTATTTTGAATATTTCATAACATAATTTCTTAAAATTAATGTTATGTGTTTGAGTTGAAGTAAGTCTAAAAATTCAATTCATATATTTTAATTTTTAATAAATTATTTTAGAAGAGTGTTCATTCTATTCTGAATTTAATTGCACTGAGGCGACACCTTTGTATATTGTGGTGATGTAGTTTTGCCTTAATAGTAGTAAAGTGATGCATGATTATAGAGGCGTCGCCTTTGTACTTGGCAATCATATTATCTGTTTTGTATTCTTTTTGTATTTTATGCTTTTAGTTGTTTTCCTTATTTTTTGTATATATAGAATGTCTTGTATAAATATATTTAATTAAATTTTATAATTGCACGCTTTTAGTTAATATTTATTGTTTAGATTTTAATTAAGTTCATAGATGGAATTTCTTTGCTTAAATTTCAATTAGTTAAATTTTTTAGGTTGATTAAAATTTGATGTTTCATTTAGTCTAATATAATTTAACCATGCATTTAAATTTATTTTAATTTTAATTTTTTAATTAGTTTTAAATTATTACTTTATGAACTAATTTTGTCTTTTTCTTGTAGGTTATTTTCATTGGATTAAGTTAACCTAAATTTATTTCTTATGTTAAGCAAGGGTTATTGTTGGTTTAAAATCTGTAGTTTATTTAATTTTATTTTTCTTACATGCTAAAGGGTTGTAATCTTTTCTCCTCCCACATTTCTTTGTGTGCACATTGATTTTCATTTATTCATTTTGTTACTATAGATTGATATGTATAATTTGAGATAAATGTTGTGAAGCATACCAAAATTGCATGAAAATGGAATTAATTGTAAACTTGGACTTAATTATAAAGTTTGAAAATTGTTTGGATGCAACTGCAAAGTTTCATGTAAATAAAGAAATAATTTAATAAATAAAGGTAATAAAACATAAAACACAAACGAAGGCCAACCATAAGTTTGGATAGTCATTCCAAAAACTAATATCCAGTTTTCAAATCTAGTATTTGAGGATGGCTATTGGGACCCTTCATAGGATCCAGTTGTTGTAAAGTGTATCTCAAGTCTCATCCGAGTGGCGACTCTCATTTTTTATTTGGGCTTAAAATCCAAGTTGCATTTCCTAGTGGGCTTTGAGCTCGTACAATGCTGTGATTGCCAAACACTTGGACACACGCTAAACCCTACTGTCTATAATATGCATAGTATATTATTTGTATAATATATGAATAGTATACTCATTATATACTATAATATAGTTATTGTTCACTTTTTTTAAAATTTTTATATTAAAATAGTTAGTGGTATATTTTCTCACATTGATAAGGAGAAGAGAAATGAAAAGTTTTATAATAATTTATCCACCAAATAAGTTAACTTTTTGGTTGGAAAAAAAATATTAGAGGGAAATTTTGGACTACAAAATATAAGTTAAATTTTGGATTCAAATTAATTGATATGCATGTATCAATTATTTTTATTTATTTTTTATTTTTTATTTTAATTAATTGAATACAATTATTTTTTATTTATTACTCAAGGCCAAGTATTTCTTTGATAATATTTCCAACAATATATACTTACTAAAATTGTCATATATTTTCAATGTTTTTGAATTGTATAAGAAACAAAAATATATGAATAGTATACTTATTGTATACTATTTTTAATATATGATAATATATAAATAGTTTTATTTATTTTTTATTTTATTAATTTAATACAATTATTTTTTATTTATTAATTGAATATACATTCAAGGCAAACTATTTCTTTGAAAATTTTTCTAATATATACTTACTCAAATTATCAGATTTTTTTTTAATATTTTGAAGTGTATAAGAAACAAAAAAAAATCTAATAGTATACTTGTTATATACTATTTTTTAAATACAAATAGTGTATGAATAGTATATTACTCATATATTATACAAATAATTTATAAATAATATATTAAAATCAAAAGTTTATTAACATGATCTAAAATCTAAAATAATAAAAGACAAAATAAAAAGTTAACAAATTCAACTAATTCAAATTGTTGAAGACTTGCGTGCAACATGTATGGATAATTTACTCTTTTCATTGCCCACAAACTGAGAAAGACAAGAAATATGCACTATACCACCTTTTTTTTCCCATCCAAGTAAGAGATCAAAGATCAAAATGCATCCAAAAATATCCATCTAAACTTCATTTTGTTTAAAGATCTCAAAGACAATTCACTCACTAAATATTAAAGCTAAATTTTATTCTCCTATGAATGGAAGTTTTTGAAGCACTCTACAAAAATTTCTTAGGCATAGCTAAATTCATGTATGTTATTTCACTCTTGTAGGGTTTTATAAGGAAAATGGGTCAGGTGGGTAGCAAATGATTGCATCATGTTTGACACCACTCCCTGTGAACTACTTAATGAGGTTATGACCACTAAAATTCAGAATTTATTTACTCAGCTTTCAATTTTCCTTCAAGCCTCTTAATTGTAGCACCAACGCCACTTTTTTCTTCTTTACTTATACCTGAATCAAGTTCCAAAATATAATTGCATGTATATACAAGAACTATTAGCATTTAACAAATAAATCATCATATCACATTCTTTTAACTCAATAAATAATTAAAAATAGAATAAAATTATAGAATAAGATTATAGATTAGGAAAAAGAAAAGAATTTAGCATTTGCATCAAGCAAATTCAAATCAAGAACACATACATCTGCAAATCTTCAAATTTACTGTAAGAAATTAAAAAAATACATAGTAGTTAAAAACCCATGAGCTAAAACAATAGAAAACTAGGAAATAAATTGAAATTAATGGAGCAAATAAGACCTTAATCAACAAACAAAAGAAAAAAAGTGGAAAGTAGAATCAAAAGAAATAGAGAAGATATTAGATATAGATGGACATAAAGAGACTTATATGCAAAAGCTTTTTGTTGAGAGCTTTAAAAAAAAAAGCCAAGTCTTTGGTCTTTGGTCTTTGGTTTTAGTTTTCAGAAAAAAGGAAAGAAGAAGAAGATGCTCACACAAAGAAGAGTGACTTTTTTAAGCACGCGTGTAATTTTAGGAAAAAGTATGACACATATGTAATTTATTGATAAAAAGGGTATTTGATGTAAATGACTTCTCTTTTTAGGTTATTTTATAAAGAACCTTTTTTTTTAATAAAAAGGTGGTATGACATGTGTAGTTCTTAGGGGTATGCATCAGACGGGTCAAATTTTTATTTTTTTCAAAAATGTAAAATCAAACCAAAAACCAAAAATTGGTGTTGGATTCGGTTGGTTACTTGAAAATTGAGTAAATGATAAAAAAAAAAAGAAACATATGTCTTAGAATTCTCTAGCAGTCTAGTGGTGTTGAAGGGCACCATTACAACTATACATCCCTTGTTCGACTCCCACAATAGAAGTTTTAGTTAGATTTTTATTTTCCATATACGAAACCCACGACCTTATTTACATGCCATAAGTGTCCCACAAATTAACTTCAAGTATCTTGTTATAACAATTTGGTTATAAAAATATATATAGAGTAGTAAAGTTTGGGTTTTTGGTGGGTTAGTGTTGATTGAAAACTCACAAATTTATAAAAGTAAGAACCAAATCAACTCGAGTTGGTTTGGTTTTGGGGCGGGTAGGTTTTGCTTACCCTTAGCGGTTCTTTTTATTTTTTTATGTTCATTTTTTAATTTATTGTATTTTTATGTCTTTTTCTTTTCCCCATTTTTCTTTTTATTTTTCCTTTTTTTTGTAATTTTTTTTCTTTTTATTTTTTCATCCTCTCTTTTTATTTTTTCTTTGTTTTTATTTTTATTTTGAGAAAAGGTGCAAATAGGACCCTTATATTTTGCGCTAGGTTCACATTGGACTCTTTGACTTATTTTGAGACAAATTGGAACTTCTATTTTGAAAATTTAGACCTTATTGGACATTTACTTAGTACAATCAAGTCCAATAAATTTTTTTAAGTACAAATAAATCTTATAGATTAATAGAAAATTAATTTTAATGGATACTAATAAATAAAATTGATATATATATATATATTAAAAACCACTCTCAAGATGCATTATTTTTCGAGTTAACAACAGGGAAAGCTGGTGGAAAGATCTTACCATCAACATTTTGTGTGCTTGTTGAAAGCAATGTATCAACATATGTTGCTTTAAAAAAATGTATTGTTAATAACAATTATTGGTCTGCAATAATTCCATCTATTTATAAATGCAACAACAACCATGAATACATAAAAGAAAGAGTGGTCGTGTTCTGTTTATAGCTCTACAAATGACTTAGATTTGTTATTTTTATAGAGATAGCTTAGAAGAAGTGTATAATATTCATTTAGTTTACCTCTTAAGTTTTCATATGCTTTTTCTCTTGATCTCTCCAAGCTTTTATATAGTTTATACTCCGTCCATATTCATTCCTCATGTCTCTTATAATATCTTCTGGCATGTATATTGTTTTAATGTTTTAATATTTTAATTTTAGACTGTGTACAATTATAAATGTGGTTGGTTGTCATTGATTTTCCAACCTGAGCTTGATAGGGCATGTGTGGCTAGCATTGAATTGGCGAATTATAAACATATTTATTTTTTGTGAAGCCTTTATGTACCAACAATAATCTTTCTAATAAATTCCATCTTGCATGATTTAATTGTAATGCATTGGAAATGGTTATTGATAACATAAAAACTCAATGCTCTTTTGAAAGCTTCTATATCCTTGCATTTTTTTTATCTTGTTTAGGTTTTGTTACAGGTGCATTTATGGTAATAGAGGACTCTTCACTCACAGTTTCATCATTTACTTCTTTACTTGCATTTTCAATTATTGCATTTATAATTGTTGAATTCATGATGTTTGCTCATGTTGTTCATTTGTTGCTCATGTTGTTCATTTGTTCATTTGTTGAACTTTCTTTAGATAATCCTATGGTTGATGGCACTATAAGTGATTCAGTTACTGCTAATTGCTAATTTGACATGAAGTTATTGATGAAGTTGTTTCTTAGTTGATATTCTTATTCATTAACAATGATACACAGAGGGAATTTTATGAAATCTTTTTGTCTTCTTTTCAACTCCAAATAGAAGAAAAAAGTTACATTATTTTGTATTTTTATGGGAGGATAGTTTTTTGAAACTTTGTATTAGAAATTTAACGTCTTTTGTATTGATATTTAGTTGTTCGCATAAGTTGTACAACAAATGATGGAAGCTGTAGTTATTTTCAATAAGAATTCCATATATTTGAAAGTTGGCATAACTCATTTCTTCATTCAATTTGCCATTATGATGTACCAATATTGGTATTGTTTCCATTATATATACAAATAAAGAATTAGAGAATAGCCATTTGAATAGAATTTTATAAAAATGAAATACTGCTAAGTGTGAACTTGGTTTTTTGAGGTGAAGTATCTAATTTCTATTTTTATGGTAATTAAGTTGTTTTGTTGGTTATTTTCTAGTTGTTTTTTTTTATTGTTTTGGCAGTTGTTTTTATTTTTTTGATTGGTTCTTTTTCCTATTTATGAGCTTGTTTTGTAGTGATTTTTTGATTATTTTTTTTGGTTCTTTTTAGTTTTATGAGTTTGTTTTATAGTGATTTTTTAATTATTTTCCTGGTTGTTATGGTAGTTATTTTTTTAGCTTGTTTTGCACATTATTATTATTATTATTATTATTATTATTATTATTATTTGTGTGCATTCATTTGAAGGTTGTGTTTGAGGACTATGAGTTGGTTATTATGTTTTAAAATGAGAATAGAATATTAGAAATGATTAACTTATAAAAGAACGAGAAAATAATCTAACGAGAAAAATGATTGACTTAATATAAATACCTTTTGATTTTTAATTTTTTTCTTGTAACTCTATCAGGTTTGTTTTTATATTGATTTATGGTTTGTTGATTAATTTGCAATTGATTTGTTGAATATAATTGATTTGTACTTGTTTATGGTGGATTTAAAGCTGAGTTGAGAGAAGAGAATAGTTGTTATGATAGATTTGAAGCTTAAATAAGAGAAGAGAATGGTTGGTTGTGATAAATTTGAAGCTGAGCTAAGAGAAGAGAACGGTTGATTATGGTAGATTTTCGGAGATCTCATTTTTTCTTTAGGAATGAAATGCTATATTTTTTAAAAAGTTTTTCCTTTTGTAGTTAGTTATAAAAAGAAATTTTATTGTACCATGTTTTTGAAAATATTTTCTTCATTCTTCTTCTCCTTTTCCATGTGGAAATAACATAGATCAAATATATAGTTCCACCTATGAACTTTACATTATTAATCTTTGATGCCCCTTAACTTTTATTCTTATCAATTTAACTTTCAAACTTTTATTTTGAATTTATTTAACCTTACAATGCATAAAAACCAATGTATTTTGTAAATTAAAGTTGATATGAACATTAAAAAAAAAAACTTAAATGGACTAAAATAATGTTTAATCTAAAGAGATAATATAATTGAAAATAATTTTTTTCTAACTTTTTATTTTAGTTTTTAATTTTATTTTTGTAATTTGAAGGTAATTTTTAGAAGTTTACAAGTTTATAATCATTTAAAATTAAATGTTTGTCCATTTTGATATTGTATGAGTTAAATAGAATTAAAGTACATATTTAAGGTTGAAAAAGATTAAAAATAAAAGTTTAAAAGGTAAAAGAAAATAATAAAAGTTCAAAGGTGCTAAAGGTTAATCATGCAAAATTTAAGGGTGAAACAATACATTTAACCAAAAAATATATCTCACTAACTATTCTAACAATATTAAATAAAATTTAAATTTTGTATAGTAAAAATTATAGTTATTTTATTTTATATGTTTAAATTATAAAATTATAAATATTAAAATAAAAAAGAAAATATATAAAAATTACCATTATTAAGTATAATATATTTAATATAATATATAAATATATATTTCTTTACTACTATAAATTTATAAAATGTTAATTTTAAATGTATAAATGAATATAGTTTTGCTTCAAATCAATTTGAATTTTCTATTTGCTCTAAATTTTTGCTCCATCCTAACAATTTGGGTTGTAAATCTAAATTTTTTAGAGTCAAATATGGAAAACTATTTTTTAAGGGGGCGTTTGGTTTACCTAATAAAGATTTTTCCTCAATCAACTACAATTTAAGTGTTTGGTAAAAATTTAAAATCAACAGTTGATAGCTGATTTTGTTTAAAACAACTGTTAATTTAGGGGATGTTTAGTTTAGCTTTTTAGACTAGCTAATAGAGGTTTGGTTTAAATTTTTCAAACCACTTAGCAAACCATTTATTTTAGTCAAATTATATTAGGCCAACGAATTATAATACCTCCTATGAAAAGCTTAATGTACTCATCTAATGGAAAATAAAAATATTCTTATAATTTGATGAATTTATGAATATCAACTATAGTATATAACTAAATAACATAGGAAATCACATTTTTTAAAACTAGGTTAAAATCCATATTTGTACACAAAATACATAAAATTGATCATCATTTAATCTTCATAAAATACGTTACTAGTAGTTGTTTTACATTTAGCCTAGCCACCATTGTTTAATTTTAGGACATGTACAAATACAATACATATGAAAACAAGGTCAGAAAACAAAATACAAGGCTTCTCAAATAAGGATGTTGGCTAACTTGACTTTTAAACTTTTATCTACACTCACTTAGCTTAGGCCACCCATTAACAAGCCCTATTATTTGAAAAAGTTTATAAAACATAGTAAAATGACTATAAAATACTCAATTAATAGATATTTCAAGCAAAAAATAATTTGGTTAAACCAAATATAATAAACATCTCAAATCAGTATACCAAAGTATTTAAAATCAATTTATGATCCACTTGAGATATCAAAATCATCCTTGCTTTCAAACTTATACTAAGCTAAGTAAAGCACAAGATTTTGCAAATATAAATACAAGCTTTCATATGTATTAACCATCCTTATAAAAAGCATCACAATCAAGCTATAACATACAGTCCTTCACAAACTCACTCTTTAGGCACACTTAAAGGCTAATCCTTCAATTATATTAACACGAAATGACCCTTCTCCATTTACCGTCCTTCAATCAAGTGCTCTATTGTTTATTGCGCAATAACAACCAACACAATTTTAAATGTGCATATATCACCTCAGCACATTCACACAACTCATATGGGGTGGTAACACATAAAACAAATACCATTTTCAACAATTTACTAGCCAAAGCATTTTTATTGCAACAGTTGTTCAACAAAGTATTCAAATTCAAAACACCATTTATCATAATCTAAAGTAAGAAAAACCAAGTTGATCTCAAACCATCAAGCAATTAAATAACCTCAAATCATGTTACCAAAAAAAAGCATACAGTAATAACATATTTAACTTGTAAATTGAAACATTAAAAGCTTGAAATTAAAACATATAATTCAAGTATCAACAAGGTTGAATTGAAAACATTTAAATACCTCATTTCAAGTCCATAAAACAACATTAAGAAATATCATTTCATTACTAAAATAAATAGATTTTAAAGGTTTGAATATTTACTCACAAAATAGCTTCCAAAGCAAACACAATTCGATCACCGACTTACTTAGTGTGCACCACCACTTTCCTTGCCTTTCCCAGCACCTAAAGCATAAAATTTTATTTACAAATCATCAATATAATGATCTCACATACTGATCTATCCATGAAGCTCCCAAATGATATACATAAAATGCAAACCAACTCAATTTCAAAATTTGACCTATTAACTCTAAAAGGGCTGTTTTTAGGGAAAACTTCAAAATATTGCTATAACTTGTAGGAAAGGAATTTCAATCTCAAATTGTTTTTAATCTAGATCTATATGTCAACTACATACCATAAAAATTTTGTTTCATTTTGACAAGTACAGAGGAAAATATAGGCAGCTGAACACAATCAGGTAATTTTACTCAGACCGATTGAGCAATAAAATGCTTCCTCTTATTATTCTAACATAGGAACTGAATCAGATTAAGATAAAAGATGAAAAATTTTAGAGAACTTTCAAAGTTTTCATAACATTAAAGAATACTTAATTTGAAGCTTCCTAGCTCAAGATATTATAAAAATAATAAGACTAAAAAACTAGAATTCTAGAACCTCATAACTATTGCATGGAAACCCCAATCCCAATCAACCAAAACTATAGAATTACTTACCAAATCAATCACCAAGGGCTTTTAGGATGCAATTTATAGCTTAAAAAATGTTTTTGATCACCAAATTTCACTTCCAAATCAAGCATAAACATGGAGAAGTAATCATCCCTTCTAGTTTCTCTCTTTTTCTCTTCTTTCCTTTTCTTTTCTTTAACAAAAAATGATTGTCACACAATGACCACAATTTGGAGAAGAAGATAGCCTTAATATGTATAACCCCAATTGCAAAATATCCACTAAGACACTTAATGAAATGGTTTTGTTACCTATAGAACCTCAAACTTTTAATTGCTTCAATCTAAACCAATCATTTGTCTTAATTAAGTCCTCATCTCTTACTAACATTTAAATTCTTATCCTTTACTTCAATTTAACTTCATATCCATTTTATTCTGAATATTCAATTCATTTTTAGTGTCATTAAAAGTTAAAAATTCTTGCTCCTTGATTAAGTACAAGTCATGGCTAAACTCGACACACTAGCCTAACTATTTATACTCATCTATACTTAAGCTAACCAAAATTTAATATGTAAATGCAATGCATAATAAATGTGAATGTACCTAGAGTTAAGGTACTAATGTGACAATCCTCCTTACCTTAGGAAATTTCATCTTTGAAATTGAGTTAAAACAAATGAGGGAATTGGCTTCTTATCTCTTCCCCTTGCTCCAAAGTAGCTTCCTCACTCCCATGGTGTTTCCACAACACTTTCACCAAAGGTGTGGTTTTATTTCTTAACACTTTGGTTTCCCTAGCATCAATTGCAATTGGTTCTTCTTCATTAGATAAATTATCTTTCAATTCTATGGGTTGGGCTTGCAAAATGTGACCAGCAACACTCTTATACCTCCTGAACATCAATACATGGAAAATATCATGAATTTGGGATAATTCTAGAGGTAAAGCCAACCTATAGGCTATTGGACCAACCCTTTCAATCATCTCATATGGACCAATGTACCTAGGGCTCAATTTTCCTTTTTTTCCAAAATGTATTACTCATTTCCAAAGTGAAATCCTTAGGAATACCTTATCAGCCATATTGTATTTAATAGGTTCCCTCTTTAAGTCTGTATAACTCTTTTACCTATCTTGGACTTCCTTTAGTCGATCTCAAATTAACTGAATCTTCTCTTTAGTCATTTGTATAATTTATGGACCAACGAACTGCCTTTCTTTAACTTTATGCCAATAGACTATAGTTTTGTATTTTTTACCATATAGGGCTTCATAAGGTGCCATCCCAAAGCTAGAATAAGAAATGTTGTCATAGGAAAATTCCATTAAAGGTAGATATTTATCCTAAATTTATGCAATTCCATCACACAAGTTTGAGGCATATCTTCTAATGTATGGATTGTCCTCTTTGACTAGCCATCCATTAGGGGATGAAAAGCTATACTAAACCTCAACTTATTACCCAAAGCATGCTACAAATTTGGATGTAAATCTTGGATCCTGATATCATACAATAGAAATTGGAACACTATGCAATTTGACCACTTATTTGATATAGATTTCAATAAGTTTATCTAGTGAGTAACTCACTTTCATGGGTAAGAAGTGAGTTGATTTAGTGATTCAATTGACAATCACCTAAACTGCATAATGTCCTTTGCAATCCTATTATGAAATCCATCATAATATGCTCCCACTTCCATTCAAAAATAGGAAGAGGTTGCAATGTTCCCGTTGGGTATTGATGTTCTACTTTAACTTATTGGCAAACCAAACATCTAGCCACAAACTTTGCTATGTCTTTCTTCATCCTTGACCACCAATAGTTGTCTTTCAAAGTACGGTACATTTTAGTACTTCCAGGATGCATAACATATGTCGAGTTATATGCTTCCTCCATTATCTTCCCTTTTAAAACCTCAACATTAGGTACACATAATCTATCCCCATATAGCAAGGTATTATCCTCTAAGATCATAAAGTCTGCTATGTTGCCTTATTGGACTTGCTCTTGATTTTCACCATTTGTTCATCCAGACCTTATGCCTCCCTAACTCTATCAATAACATTGGTAAAACTTTCAAAGTAGCAATGCTCCTTTCTTACCCTAAGCTAACTCCACATTCAATGTCGTCAACTCAAGTAACAATGGAATTCATACATAATGAATATAAGATAAGTTACTTGAGGACTTCCTGCTAAGTGCATCTGCTACCACATTAGCTTTCCCTAGGTGATATTCAATGGTGAAATCATAATCTTTTAGCTTAATCCATCTTTTTTGCCTCAAGTTCAACTCTTTATGACTTAGTATATACTTCAAGCTCTTGTGATTTATGAAAATCTTACACTTCTTACCATATAAGTAATGCCTCCAAATCTTTAAAGTAAAAACAATTACTACTAGTTATAAATCATGTGTAGGATAGTTCAACTTATGTGACCTCAATTGTCGAGAAGCATATGCTACCACTTTACTATTAGGAATCAGTTATGCTACTTACGCATCAAGACTTGTGTGGTGAGCACAAACCTAAGTAAAGCAAATTTTTAAAAAATTTTACTTAACATAACTCTTCATCACATGAAGAATTCCAATCACAAGGACCCAATTTGCATTTAAACACATAGATAAATATAAAAAACAATATGTAAATAACAACTTAGGAATTCTAAGTTTAAGAATACTTACAAACTCCTTAGCTTTAGATGTCTTTGGTTCAACTCTTGAATCAAATGCTTAGCCTCCCAAGTGTAAGGCCTCTAGCTTGAAATACCAAAACTTTGCCAAAAACCTTCTTGCCTTGATTAAGCTTAGTAGCAAGTACCCTCTCCAAGTGATTCTACACATCTCATGTATTATATCTACATCCATTCTTATACTTATTCAAAGTCAACAATGTACACATAATTACTAATTAAATTATTAATAATTTAATATCTCATATTAAATCTAATAATTTAATTAATAACATATATTATTAATAATTTAATATCTTATATTAAATTTAATAATTTAATTAATATCTCATATTAATTAAATATAAATTAATAATAAAACTCTTATTGGAATTAGATTTCATGATGTACTAGAATCATTGCTTAAAGCATAAATCCAATTTCATTAATCTTAATTAATAGATTAAACTCTGCAGTCAATAATTAGATTAATAGAAATGGTGATTTGAAAAAACTCTTTTAGGTGTGATTTACTAAGTTCATGTCTAATTGGTAATGAGAATATAATATCAACACTTAATATTATTTGAAACTCTTTCAAGTCTAAATGTGAAAATCCCACTTATTCATATTTAGTTCTCATAAGTTATGAGTAACCCTAGCATCGATATAATAGCTACCCAATTAGATATAAATGCATATATTAATTCACACAAACCTTATGGTCATAATTACTGTGCACTAAAATTCCTTCATTAGAATATCCCGATATAGCCTAAAGTCAAGGTTCGATTAAACTCTAATAGTTTTATGATATGACATCATCTTAAGTTATTCTTAATAAAACATAACAAATAATAGAAACACTTTCTAGCATTAAAACTCTTTCAGACTATGTTATGTTTGCCCTGCTAGGAACTTATTCATCAAGAATAAACTTAGATAACATAGGATCTATCCCGATTCACTTCAGGCAATGAATCACATCTTGGTTTAACACTCATCCCTACATTCAACTGCTTAGAGCCACCATATGCCATAAACTCATGTGTGAATAACATAAGTATGTAAGCAGTAACAAACTCTAGCCACTCAAATGTGGATGACCATGTTACCTCAGGTCAAAGGACTATATGCACCATTATGACCTAAATTGTGATTATTGATTATAAGTGTGTATCCTTCTAAACACAAATCTAACATCACTATTTGATTTATCCATCATATGAGTATCCACATGTCTAATATGATATCTCATATCAAGTAGCATGAGACTCACTACCTCCCACTATTAGCATCACATAATAATAAAGGAAAATAGACAGATGTAAGCACCTAATTTCGAGATGCAATTGTGCACAATTACGACGTAAGCCCCTTTGATGAAATTTATTCAAAAATTGAACTTGGTTGTCAATTTTTTGGACTTTAAGGACTAAATTGCAACATTTTTAGGATTTGGTTACAAATAAGTTAATTTTTTAGGGGTCTTTTGGTAATTAAAAGTTAAAATAATAATAATAATAATTAAAATTAGGATCGGCATTTAAAATTAGGATCGGCTTTGGTGTAATGCTGACCGGTATTACACAATGTCGATCGGCATTACATAATGTTGACTGACATTCCACAATACCGATCGGCATTGCACAATGTCGACATGTAAAAGTCCCATTTTTTTTCGCGTATTTTTTCTTATTTTTGTCAATTTTTTCAATGTTTTGATTGGTTAAAAATTGAATTTTTATTATTAGTTTTATTTGAAAAAAAATTTGACGCATTGAAAACATTCAAAAATCAAATCTTATCACTATATTTTGGAGAGATAAGTCTGTTCCTCCAAAGGTGGAAGTCAGTACACAGGCAAACTCTGCATTTAAAAGTAGAGTCTGCATGCATGCCAGGGGGGACTTTTTTTTTAAAAGGATTTTTACTCATAGGGAGATTGAGAGAAGCACAGACACATGCAGATACTAAGAAACTTGACTACGGAAAAAACCCTAAAATCCAAAACGCTACTGAGAATGCCTTTTCAATCCAGAATCAATAGCTATTCAATTTCAACGATGATAATCCAATCTGAGGGGCTAAAAAGGGCATTTGCGCAACATCTATATTATCAGTGTTCTTTTTCTATTTCATTCTTTCCTATTATTTTCTTTTTATGATTTTTTCCTTTTATTTTTGTTTTTATTATTTAATTTCATTACTAATCTAATTACTTTTGTGTTTTTTTTTGTTTTGATGTCCACATGTGGATTGAGGAGGATATTGCTTGTGTTTGAATTGAACGAAAGGTCCATGGAATGCCATGGAAAAACTTATGTTGTTTTCCAGTAGATATTAGGGTTTTAATTTTTCATTTTGCATTTATGTATTCTGTGTAGTTATTTTAATTTATGGATGTATAATTTTTTAATTTTAGTTTTTGTACATAGTTTGTAATAACCCCAGTAGTGGGAATAGTAAAAGATTTAATTTTCTGCACTTAAAATCAATTAGTAATTAGGTTTAATTGGGTAAAAATCAATTAAAATTAATGGTGGTAGTAGCTTAATTTAGGGTTTGCATGTAATTAATTTAAGGTTTCTAGAAAATCACTATAATGTTTGTTTGATCCATTTTTTGTGTTTTATTTATTTTGGGCTTGTTTTTATGTTTTTTGGCCCCAAGCCCACGTTTAGGTCTAACCCACTTAATAATTAGGCTTAAAAATGGTTTATGACTTTAAATAATTAAAATCAATTTAGGCCCATTAGGTTAATTACATTTTAGCCCCACTTAGTTAACTAAAACTTGTTTAAACTTAGCTTAGCTCATTAAAATGCATTTCTTTTAAAATAAATAGACCTAGGCCCCCATTTCTAGTAAAACCAAATTAGCCTTAGGCCCACTAATTTAACTGATATGATCCTTAAAAGGGTTAATTTATGAAGTCTACATATCAATATAGTCAAGTACAAGGCTTGGACGAATTTTTGGTTTATTTTCTATTTTGGATCAATTAGGAAGATTCAAGTAGATTCTACAAGATGTGAGAAGATTCAAGGATATTCCAAGTCAAAGTCAAGAAGTCAAAGTCAAATTCAAAGTCAATAAGTCAAAGTCAATAGTCAACATCCATATTGACATGTGACATGGCATGCTTCAAAGCTTAGTTGTCATTAGTTATTTGTTTAGTTGTTATGAGTTGTCAATATGACTTTTCAATGCTTAGTTGTAATGAGTTGTCAATTTGACTTTTAAAAGCTTAATTGTCATTAGTTGTCATATTTTTGAAGGGATCCTATTTAGTAAAGAATTTTCCTTTATAGGTGTCTTTAGGAATAAGTAAGAAAACATATTCCTTCAAGGATTAAGATGTTTACATGCCTATATAAAGGCCATATCAATGTATTACAAATTTGAATGAGTTTTATCAATTAAATTTAAATTCTTATGAGGTTAAAATCCTTCTCTTTTGTTTTTAAAAGAACTTTAGTGAATTTATCAAGTGAAGGCTTGGTATATTCAAACCTAGTTTAATTTAGACTTAAAATTGACTTTGTTAATCTTAGGTTTATATTAAACAACCTTTAATTCTTTATAATTAAGGTTCTTAAGTGTAGGTTATTGAAGGGTCTTATTGGGAATTAAAGTTTCTTTTTGCTTGATTTATGAACAATCCTTGGCAAGGTTATCAAGATTGAATACGGGTTTGGTACAAGTTAACCACGTTCCTATCAGTATCAAAGCTTTGGCTCATTAATCAAGTATGTATCTTTACTTTTCTTTGTTGTTTTCATTTAATCCAAAAAAAAAAAACCTTTTTTTCATTCATTTTTTTGTCTTGTTTGATATCAATTTATTTTCTTTGTGATAATTATGATCAAATTCAATTTTCTTTATTATCTTGAGTCAATTTCATTCTTTTCTTCATATTTCAACCTATTTTAGTCTTTAAACAAAAAAATAAAATAATCGTTTATATTCTTGTTGTTTTGCATCTTAAGAGTCTCTGTTTATCATAAATACATATTAATTTGAGTTTGTTCTTAATTTGGACATTTTTGCATCCATTATATAAAAAAAAAACCAAAAAAAGGAAGAAAAAAAAGGCTTTGAAGTGTGAAAAAAAAGTTGAATTAATCAAATTTGAATTGAATTTGGCCTAAAACCATTCTAATTTGCTTTTTTGATTCTAAATTAAATACCTTTTCCGTATTTCAATTCTGAATATTCTACTCTTCTTTCGAAGTTGCGTTTGGGATAGTTTAAACACTTATTCCAAAATTTCTTATTTTCTTTTTGTTTGGATATTGTCTTTATTGTTGCATTTTCTTTGGCTCTTATAGTCAAATTTGAGTTTAATTTTGCTTTGTTTGTTTTGTATTGAGATTAATTTGATAATTAGTAACTTAAGGTCCATAAGAACTATAAGAAAGGAATTTTAGAGGTGAAGGGCAAATGGTGAGCTTATAAGAGGGTAAAAGCCTAATTGAGTAAAACACAAACATTGAGTGACATTCTTTGAGTGTAAACACATGAGGGAGTGTTACTTGTGAGTTTTTTTTCTTTTGTTTCTTTGTTTATAATATGGCAGATCTAAAAGAGGTAGAGATAAATCCCGAATGGAAGCTCTTTATGAAGGCAATGTAAGAACAAATGAGTCAATTGTTAAACATCCATCAAAAGGTTTAAGAGCAAAAAGAGAGGTTAGAGCAAAGCCAAGCTACAACCACTACTAATAACACCAACAGTATGACTCAAATCACACCTAGATAAGTTTATAGAGGGAGATGGCATGAGGATGATGATGAGTTTATTAATGAGAGCATTCAAGGGTATAATAAACAAGATAACAATCTTGGGAGCTTAAAGATGAAGATACCTAATTTCCATGGTAAAAGTGATCCTGAAGCATATCTAGCATGGGAAAAGAAGGTAGATTTTGTGTTTAATTTCCATAACTACTATGAGGAAAAGAAAGTCAAGCTTGCAACCAGTGCGTTCATGGGCTATGCACTAGCTTGGTGGAATCAATTAATAGTCTCAAGGAGGTATTGTGGAGAAGAACCTATCTTTACATGGCAAGAGATGAAGACTATCATGCAAAAGAGGTTTGTGCCAAATCATTATTATAAGGATTGGCATAATCACTTTGAGGGGCATAAACAAAGTTCAAGGAATGTTAAGTTGTTGAGAGACATGATGAGAGAAAAGAAAAGAGGGAGTTGGGTATTAAAACTGAGTTGAGTGAGTTAAGTGTTGAAAAAGGGTTGAGTGAGCATGGTGAGAAATATGAAGAGCAATTATGCATTGAAGTAGATTATCAGGTTATTAAGGAGGATGACAACATTCATATCTTAATTAATGAAGAAAGTGTGAACAATGATTTTGAAGAGAAAATAGTTGATGAAGAAATTGTGGAGGTATTGGAGAAAAATAATGCCAAAAGCCTTGATGAAATATCATAAGAAGTTAAAGATAATGGCAAGTATATGTAGCCTAGCAAAGAAATTAATGAGAAATTGCAGATTTTTGAAAGAGATATTAAAGCTAATAAGGAGTGTTCACAAATTTTTAAGCAACCTAGTGAACTTGTAGAAGGATTAACTAACCAAGGAGTTGTCAAGAGTGCATATTATGATCATGAAGAGTATATGTACCATGAAGAGGGAAATTTGGAAGTTTGTGCACAAAAGAGGAAACTAGAGATTAAGCATTATGAAGGATAAGAAGATGGTTATTCATCATGATGATACTAATAATTCTAATCTTTCTTTTTCTAGTGTTTTGAAAGTTTTTTTGTAGAGCTTTGTGCCATATAAAGATCCATTTGATGATGTTGTTGCAATGCATTATAAGGTCAATAATACCATTGAAGATTTCATTCCCAGCATGAGGTTTAAGAAAGAGCTACAATATTTTACTTCTTTCAGGGGAATCCATGGAGTTTTTGTTTATAGCCAAAAGAGCTTAAGATATTCATGTTTCAAATTTAGAAGGAAGCAACAAGTATTCAATTATTACATGTTCATGAATACAAGTTCTTTGTCCCAAGTGTACAATAAAGTTCAAGTTATTCTGTGGATTATTACTTCAAAAGAGAGGGTTTCAATCAAGGAATTTGTATTTAACCTCAGAGGATATATGAATTTATCAACTTTAGAAGATGCACATGATTCGAGGACGAATCATCTTTAAGAGGGAGGGAATGATACGATCCTCTAAAGGGTTAATTTATGATGTCTACATATCAATATAGTCAAGTACAAAGCTTGGACGAATTTTTGGGTTACTTTCTATTTTGGAGTTAATAAGGAAGATTCTACAAGATGTGAGAAGATTCATGGATATTCCAAGTTAAAGTCAAATTCAAAGTCAACAAGTCAAAGTCAATAGTCAACATCCAACTTGACATATGACATGGCATGCTTCAAAGCTTAGTTGTCATCAGTTATTTCTTTAGTTTTCATGAGTTATCAATATGACTTTTCAATGCTTAGTTGTAATGAGTCGTCAATTTGACTTTTCAAAGCTTAGTTGTCATTAATTGTCATATTTTTGAAGGGATCCTATTAGTTAAAGGATTTTCCTTTATAGGTGTCTTTAGGAATAAGTAAGAAAACCTATTCCTTCAAGGATTAAGAAGTTTACATGCCTATATAAAGGCCATATCAATGTAGTACAAATTTGAATGAGTTTTATCAATTAAATTTCAATTCTTCTAAGGTTAAAGTCCTTCTCTTTTGTTCTTAAAAGAACTTTAGTGAATTTATCAAATGAAGGCTTGGTATATTCAAACCTAGTTTAATTTGGACTTAAAATTGACTTTGTTAATCTTAGTTTTATATTAAACAACCTTTTTTATCAATTAAATTTCAATTCTTATGAGGTTAAAGTCCTTCTCTTTTGTTCTTAAAAGAACTTTAGTGAATTTAACAAGTGAAGGCTTGGTAGTTTAATTTGGACTTAAAATTGCCTTTGTTAAGAGAAGTTTAAAGACTAGGTTTGAATATACGAAGCCTTCACTTGATAAATTCACTAAAGTTCTTTTAAGAACAAAAGAGAAGGACTTTAACCTCACAAGAATTGATAAATAACCATCTTGAATGAAAGGTTGTTTAATATAAACCTAAGATTAACAAAGTCAATTTTAAGTCTAAATTCGTACTACATTGATATGGCCTTTATATAACATGTAAACATCCTAATCCTTGAAGGAATAGGTTTTCTTACTTATTCCTAAAGACGCCTATAAAGGAAAATCCTTTATTAAATAGGATCCCTTAAAAAAAATGACAACTAAGCTTTGAAAAGTCAAATTGACAACTCATTACAACTAAGCATTGAAAAGTCATATTGACAACTCATGACAACTAAACAAATAACTAATAACAACTAAGATTTGAAGCATGCCATGTCACATGTCAAATTGGATGTTATCTATTAACTTTGACTTGTTGACTTTGAATTTGACTTTGACTTTTTGACTTTGACTTGGAATATCCTTGAATCTTCTCACATCTTATAGAATCTTTTTGAATCTTCCTTATTGACTCCAAAATAGAAAATAACCCAAAAATTCGTCCAAGCTTTGTACTTGACTATATTGATATGTAGACTTCATAAATTAACCCTTTTGAGGATCATATCATTAACTTTCTTTTAAAATTGAATAGACTTAAGCCCATTTTTTGGACAAAGTAAAATAAATAGAACTAGGCTCACTAATTAATAAAAATTGTAGGCCCACCTTTAGTCCTTTTCTCACTTGTAAATAAAGTGTAAATCTAGCTAACTTTTTAATAAAACTAACATAGTTCAGACTTAAGAACAACGTGATCTTAAGTGCATTTTTTTATATGTAATTTTATTGACTAGATGCCTAGGGTTAGATGGATGTCGAATAGGGTTTAATAAAATTGCATGTAATTAGAGGATGAAATAATCATTTATAATATTATTCTAAATGAACACGAGACTAAGAGAAGTTAGTATTCCGTATCTAGAATCTCCTAGTTGTGGTGCTAGCTTTCTTTTAGAGAATCGAGTACCACCTTTTTGATTTGTCCCAGTTATTACCCTGGGTGGTGACTCCTCATCTCCACGCCATGTCTTTATGACAGTGGTTAGTGTGTTCTCTAAGGCCCTGAGACTAAATAGTGTCGCGGTTGCTAAAATCTTGGATGCATGCTAAACCTCATCGTCTATAACAAAGGTGATAGTTTAATTAATATTACCCAAGTATTAATTATTTGACTATGAACAATTTATAGCATATGTACTAAATAATTTTCTTACTCATATTATCAACTCTTGATAATAAATTTATTTAACATATTACTAAAAGGTAAATATTCAAGTAAACAAACTTTTTATTTAAATGAATATTTTATTGCCATAAGGATAATTTACAATGTCATGATTTATTATAAGAATTACACTAGGGCACAACTACATTAACATTTACCCTGTTGCATTAGCACACAACGTAAGCCATTTCTTAACGCATCACTGCATATAACATATTCTAGCTTTATCACTAAGAGTGTCAACACTGGTGTTGAAGTTAAACATACCTTTAATTTATCAAAACTATTTTAGCATTCAAACTTCACATTCTTCCTTAGCAGTTTAGTTAAAGGTGAAGCAATGATGGAGAAGTTCTGCATAAACCTCCTATAGTAGCCTGCCAACCTTAGAAAACTACATAACTCATATACACTAGTAGGTGGTTTCCAACTGAGAATTGATTCAATCTTCTTAGAATTAACAAACATTCCCTCAACTAAGATGACATGCCCTAGAAATACCACTTTTTCTAGCCAGAATTCACATTTACTAAACTTGGCATATAATTATTTATCCCTCAATGTCTATAATATAATCCTCAAATGTTCAATATGCTCTTCCTTTGATAGTGAATACACCAAAATATTATCAATAAACGTAATGACAAAGTTATCAAGATAAGGCTTAAATACCTTGTTCATTAAATCCATGAATGCAGTAAGAGCATTAGTTAACCCAAATCGTATCACTAAAAATTCATAATGCCTATATCGAGTTCTAAATGTTATTTTAGGCACATCTACTTCCTTAATCTTTAATTGATAATACCCGAATCTCAAGTCAATATTTGAAAATACTTTATCTCCTTGCAACTGATCAAACAAATCATCAATACATGGATGTGGATACTTATTATGCATAGTCACCTTGTTTAACTATCTATAATTAATACATAATTTCACGGTACCATCCTTCTTCTTTGCAAATAGAACTGGTGCAACTTAAGTGACACACAAGGTCTAATATAGCCTTTATTAAGTAATTCTTACAATTGGATCTTCAATTCTACTGGAGCCATTCTATATGGAGCTTGAGAAATAAGAGTTATCCCTAGCTGTAAATCAATACTGAACTCAATTTCTCTAGTAGGTGGCAATCCTAGAAGATCTTCAGGAAACACATCGGTAAACTCATTCACCACAAGAAGATTGTCAAGCTTTTGCCCCTCTTTTTTAGTGACAATGACATATGCCAAGAACGCTTCACACCTTTTTCTCATCATTCTTCTAGCTGTAAGTGCTAAAACCATGCTATAATGCTCTAAACCTCTGAACACAACTTCACCACCAATAGGCATTTAGAACTCTATTTTCTGCTTATAGCAATTAATTAGTACTTGGTATTTGGTTAGAACATCCATACCAAGAATCATATCAAACATCTGTAATGGTAATGGCACTAGGTCTTCTTCTAATTTTTAACCCCTAAACTATAATTCACAACCCTGATAAACATGTCTACAAACTACTGATTCACCCACTGTCATGTCTATAACTAAAGCTTGGTCCATCACACTCTTTTCCTTTAGTATGCATAATGTGAATGATGATGCAATGAATGAATGAGTTGCACCCAGATTAACTAAAGCATAAGCATTTTCACTAAAGATAGTTAATATACCAAAAATGACATCATGTGATAATGTTGCCTCTTTTTGTGTCATTGCAAGGACCCTAGGTTATACTTAAGGTCTCTTTATTTGTACAAGCCATGTAGGTTGTGTCAATGTGGATGCACCACCCTCTTAACTAATATTGGTTCTTAAACCTCTACTTGTACCACTACCAAGTCTAGAAGTCTTACCTCCTTTACTAGTTGTGCTTTGGAATCCTCTACTAATAATAGTGCTAAATTATGCAAGATTAGGACAATCCCTTCTAATGTGCCCAAATCCACTAGACTCAAAGCACTGGATGGTGCTCTTTCTATAGTCTCTCCCTTATGAATGCAGCCACAAGTAACATAAGGTGTAGTCCTAGCTAAACTACATGTACTAGCCACTGATTGTCTCATAAAGCTCTTACTAAATTGAGACAACTGTGGTCTATAAGTGTTTGACCAAATCCAAGGTCCTCTACTACCCCTAAATCCTATTATCTCTAATCTTTGTTGAGATGTACTGGCTCCCTTACTAAATCCCTTTTGCCTTTTTACCCAAACTAGAGCCTTTAACTTGCCTTCTTATTTTACTTCTTCTCTTAGCTTCTATTTCTCCATTGCCTTTTCAACCCAGCCCCTAAAATTCTAACCTTTATATAATGATAATTCATTCTTCAACATAGTCTATATGCCCTTTTTAAACCTATAACATTTATAAGTTTGAGTTGGGAAAATATATAAAGTATACTTATATAACTCTTCAAACTTATCCACATATTCTCGCACTAACATCATCCCTTGTTTTAAGGCAATGAACTCATTCTGCTTTTTTAGTCTTGAATGCATCCCAAGTTAACTAACCTCCATGCAATAATTTAACCTGAGCAAGCCAAGTATTTGCCATATCATGTAAAAGGCCATACATATTATCAATTTTATGTGCCTCAGTTAATGCAAGAGTATTAAAGGCTTTCTCCATATCTCTCAACCATTTATCTACCTCTTGAGAATCAACAGAGCCATGAAAGTCGAATGTCCCACATTTCTTAGCATTTTCAATTATATCACTAGGCCTTCTCCTCTGTTCTTGGGTTGCTAAAGTAGCAATAATAGTCTCTGCAAGTACTATAGGATCAAGCTATAAAACAACCACAACAAGGGGTGGGGGGGTGGAGGTTGCTCAACAATACAAGTCTTAGCCTCAAACTTTATCTCAAGATTAGCACTACCCTTATACTCTGCCTTGTCACTACCTCGTTAGCAAACTCTTCCTTATCTAGGTGGCCTACCACAGTTCCTTCTCGGTGGCATCCTATAAATATAACAAAAGCATTTTCATTATTTCATCAAACAACAACAAAAGTATAGTTTAAAGGACCATTAAAAAAGCTCTGATAATTTATATTAATTATGTTAATAATATATATTAAATATAATAAATTATTATTTATTTATTTATTATTATTATTATTATTATTATATATATGTATATATATAGTATCCATAACCTGGGACATTTAAAAACCAACCACTTAGCAAACCATTTATTTTAGTCAAATTATATTATATTAATAATTATATTAGCTCAAAGAATTATAATACCTCGTAAGAAAAGCTTAATGTACACATCTGATGAAAAATATTTTTTTTTGTAATTTGATGAGTTTATAAATATTAACTATAGTATAGAATAACTAAATAACCTAGGAAATCACATTTTTAAAAATAGATTAAATCCATATTTGTACACAAAATACATAAAATTGTTCATCATTTAAGCTTCACAAAATATGTTACTAGTAGTTGTTTTACATTTAGCCTAGACACTATTATTTAATTTCAGGACATGTACATATATAATACATATGAAAATAAGGTAAGAATAAAAAATATAAGGCTTCCCTAACAAGGATGTTGGCCAACCTAACTTCCAAACTTCTATCTGCACTCATTTAGCTTAAGCCACCCACTAATAAGCCCTATTAACTGAAAAAGTTTATAAAATAGAGTAAAATGAGTATAAAATACTCAATGAATAGATATTTCAATCAAAAAACAATTTGGTTAAACTAAATACAATAAACATCTTAAATTAGTATGCTAAAGTATTTAAAATCAATTTATGATCCACTTGAGATATCAAAACCATCCTTGCTTTCAAAATTGTACAAATTAAGCCAAGTAAAGCACAAGATTTTACAAATATAAGTACAAGCTTTCATATGTATTAACCATCCCTATAATAAGCATTAAAATCTAGCCATAACATACAGGCCTTCACAAACTCACTCTCTAGGCACACTTAAAGGCTAACCTTTGACTACAATAGCACGAAATCCCTTCTCCCTTCACCGTCCTTCAATCAAGTGCCCTATTGTTTATTGTTCAATAATAAACAACACAATTTCAAATATGCATATATCACCTCAAGACATTCACACAACTCATATAGGGTGGTAACACACAAAATAAATAATATTTTCAACAATTTACTAGCCAAAGCATTTTTATCACAACCGTTGTTCAACAAAGTATTCAAATTCAAAACACCACTGATCATAATCTAAAGTATGAAAAACCAAGTTGATCTTAAACCATCAAGCAATTAAATAACCTCAAATCATGTTACTAAAACAAGCATATAGTAATAACATATTTAACTTGTAAATTGAAAGCTTTAAATTAAAACATATAATTCAAGTATCAACGAGGCTGAATTAAAACCATTTAAATACCTAATTTCATGTCCATAAAAAAACATTAAGAAATATCATTTAATTACTAAAATATATATATTTTAAAGGCTTGAATATTTACTTACAAAATAGCTTTCAAAGCAAACACAATTTAATCACCGACTTGCTTAGTGTGCACCACCACTTTCCTTGCCTTTTCCAGCACCTAAAGCATGAAATTTTAATTACCAATCATCAATATAATGATCTTACATACTGATCTAACCATACAACTCCCAAATGGTATGCATACAATGCAAACCAACTCAATTTCATAAATTTGACCCATTAACTCTAAAAGGGGTATTTTCAGAGAAAATTTCAAAAAAATGCTACAACTTGTAGGAAAAGAATTTCAATCTAAAATTTTTATCAAACTTGTATCTATATGTCAACTATAAACCATAAAAATTTCATTTTATTTTGACAAGTATAGAGGAAGATATAGGCAGCTGAACACAAATAGGTCACTTTACTTAGACAGATTTAGCAACAAAATGTTTCCTCTTATTACTCTAACATAGGAGCTAAATCATATCAATATAAAGAGGGATAGTTTTAGATAACTCTTCAAAGTTTTTATATGATCAAAGAATAACTCTTTAAAGTTTTCATATCATCAAAGAACACTCAATTTTAAGTTTCCTAGCTCAAGATATGATCAAAATAACAAAACTGAAAAATCAGAATTCTAGAACTTAAGAACTATTGCATGGAAACCCTAATCCCAATCAACCAAAACTATAGAATTACTTACTATTAGGAATCATATATTTTTCCAATAATCATGGGATTGACATCTTTACAATCAACCATTTATAGGCTGGATATAGCCATTAAAGATTGAAAGAGGCCCTAGAGGGGGGTAAAAAAGGGAAAATTAAAAATTAAAAGCAAATTAAGGCTTAATAAAAAATTAAATAAGAGTATATATGAGAGGACAAAAGAAGAACTCAATAACATAATATTTAAGGAGTTCAATTCATAATTTAAATCTATGTCTCCACCTAACTTATCCCCAAGTTAGGATTTTTAACACCCACTCTAATCTTATTAATCTAGATTGAGTTTATAAGAGTTTTATGGCTCAACTTTAACCTTTACAACATAATGAGCTTTTGAAGGTGAGTTTACAAGTGTTTTGAGGCTTCCACTTGAACCTAAACCACTAGCATTAACTCTTTACTTCCCTTTTTTAACCCAAGAAAGAATATGAAGAAGAGAGCTAACTTAGCACACAACCAACATTAAAATATAATTAACAATTTTTAAGAATGAAAAAAATTGTTTAAAGAGATTAATTGCTCAAACAACTTGTGTAACATCTTAAATGAAGTTCTATGCCTTTAATTTATATTTAAATAGTGAAAGATAGTTGTTGGAAGCCATTCAAAGTCATTAAATTCATCCCCAACCTCTTTCTTCTTCATTTAATGCTTTTTCAGCTTTTGTAGGAATTCAGATGCTCATGGTCATGAGCGTAGGTTCAGGGACCGTTACTTGCAAAATTGTCAATTGGCAATGCTAATGGTCTAGTTATAGTTATGAGTGTAGACTGTGAGCATATCAGTCACTTTGCTCATAGACGCTCATGGTTAGATCTGGGTCATGAGTGTAGACCGTGAGCGTAGGCTGTCCTCACTAAAACTTGTCCATTTTGCCTCTGATCGCACTCCTTTCAACTTGGTTCAATTCCCATGCTTTATAGGACATGTATAGGGGTCTTTAAAGGCTTCAATTATGTTTTAAATGTTCTCAAACATGTTCCAAGGCTTGGTTAAATTATTTTGCTTTCATTAAGTGTAATTTGGTACCTATGCTTATAATCACACTTAAGAGAGGATCATTAGTGATTCAAAAATGTTTGTTAAAATCAAAATGAGGATGGATTATTATTTGATCATGCAAATATTCAACAATCTCCCCTTTTTAACTTGGACAAACAATTTTGAATGATTAAAAAATAAAAGTGCAAGTGTGTGTAAATGCTCCCCCTCAAACATATACTAAGGGTTTCAAGATTCTTAATATTCTCCCCCTCAATATATGCTTGGGTAGTAAAGAAATAATTGCATTTAAAGACATATGTATATATATGAATTTATCATTTGATCATTCAAATAATTTAATAAAGCATTAAATATGCACATAAATGTAACCATTAAATATTCAAATGTGCATGTCAATCAAATGTATATCCAAAGAAAAATATTTAGGTGTGCATATTAAAATAAAATCATGAAAGAAAATTTTAAATATCCAAGTCATTAAGTCATCATTAAAAATCTTATTCTTCTCCCCCTTTTGTCAAAGTAAAAAAATTAAGATAAATAGAGAGGACATGAACAAACATTCAAAGTACAAGGACAAGAATAGTAACATTAGCATAGAAGCATATAGTCCATGAAACTTAAAAGAAGAGGAACATAAAAAAAATGAGAGGAATGCATGAAAAGAAAGGAAGTTCTAAAGACATTAGGCTTGATCATCTTCACCACCACTAGGACCTTGAGCTTCATTTCCTCCATGAGACGGAGGATGTGAAAAAGGTGCCCATTGGCATTGATACCTTATCGCTCATATAAATAGTGGACATTATATTGTAAATGAGTGAGCTAATTGTCCATTTAATCAAAGAAGTTGTTGAAATGAGTTTCCACTTTATCAAAACGAGCATTGAAGTTGGTTTCCAGTAAGGAAATACGATCAAACATGTTACCTACCCATAAAGGCTCATTATCATAAGCTTGAGCACCACTTGAGGATCCTTCACCCCTAGTTCTTATCCATCGAGAAGTGAGAGGTGGTGCTTCTATTGCCTCCATTTTGTGAAAGGTGAAATGATCAATCTCATCAAAATATTATTCAAGCTCTTCCTCCATAGCTTGAGGTACTTCTTCCTCATTCCAAAACCACAAATTATAAAACTTTTTGAAGAGTCAGGAATTCTTGATAAAGGTGTTGTCAAGAAGAGTGGAAGGATAAGACTCTAGAGAGTTGGGGTTAATGTGAAAATAAGTGGCAATTTTAGTGATGAACCCTCATACATACAAGTTCCCCGAAACACTATCATTAAGCAACCATAGTTTCCATTGAAAGAGTCTACCCATATCAATTTTTTCATTATCAAACCATGCAATGAAGCAAGAAGAGGTCTTCAAAGGAAATGGACTCATGGCTTTGGCCTCTTGCATTAATGGAAAAAGCAAGAAACCTTTGAATATACCAAAGGGCTTTGGATTAACTGACATGAAAGCTAAAGGTGGTGGGTTTACAATGGCAGTGCCAAAAATTATAGGGTGACCAAGTGGTTTTAATTTGGGAGAGCCCCCTTTGAGTAAACCCAAATAAAGCATCAAAATCTTGGGCAGTCAAGAATCTATCTCGACCTCCCAATTTGAATCTCATGCTATTTGGAGGATTTTTGGCATCAAAAGAGTGAGTTCTAAGGCAAAAAGTTGAGAGAAATTCAATAACTAGTTGAGGACATATGGGGTTAATATCAAATACAATGGTAGAGAGACCTACCCTATTAAGGAGTGTGATCACCTCATCAAGGTATCCAAGCTCTTTAAGAGTGGTTTTGCACATGTATCTTGAAGGAATTAAATTCATTTGAGAGAAAGCCTGTGTTCTTGAACGAATTTAAGAATTGTTGTAATAGATTAGAGGGGTTGATCTTAGATGTTCTTTGGTAGCTCTTCTTAGAGGATGTGATGGAGTTGAGGCTTGTGCTCTTGAGGAGGATGCTTGAGTTTTTTAGGATTTTTTTGGGGCCATAAGAAAATATGGGAGATGGTGTAATGGTATGGAAAAAATAATTAAAATAAATAAATATATAAATAAAAGGAGAAATAAAAATTTAGTGATAAAAAAATTAATGAGTGAAAAAGAAAAGACAAGAAGTGGGAATGGTAGGGAGTGTAGGAGAAAAGATGAAAATAAAATGCAAAAAGAATAATAAACAAAAAAATAAAGAAAAAGAGTAGTAGTAGTAATAGTAGTAGTATGAATAATAAAAAATAAAAAAAATAAAAAAAAAAGAAGAAGAAGAATAAGAAAAAAATATGAATGTGTAAGGAGGAGAGGAATGCAAAATAAAAAAAAATAATTGAGAGCTTAGAAGAAAAGTAAATGAAGAAGTGGAAGCGGGATGAGAATTGTGCATGGAAGAAGGGGGGTAAGTGGTAGTAGTAGTAATATGAATAAAAAAAAGAAAAAATATGAATGTGTGAGAAGGAGAGGAATGCAAAATAAAAAAAAAATAATTGAGAGCTTGGAAGAAAAGTAAGTGAAGAAGTGGAAGCGGGATGAGAATTATGCATGAAAGAAAGAGGGTTAAAATAAAAAAGGTTAAGAAAAAAAAAGAAAAAAACTTTTGAATCAAAAAGAAAAAATAACACAAGTGAATGTTAAAGGTTTGAATGGCAGAAGAAAAAACGGTAAAAAAGCCAAAAAAAAAAAGGATCAAAATGTTAGATAAAAAGAAAAGAAAAACAAAATTGGCAAGTATGATGGAGCCAGGAACAACAAGCCTGGCCATACTCACGATCCTGAGCATGGACTGTAAGGGTGCTAGGACCAAGCGAGCTTGCGGTCTGAAAGGCAAGGGAACGACAAGTTGGAGGGAGGGAGTTCAGACCCACGCTCATGGCCCTCTCACAGTCTTAAGTATGGACTATAAGGGGCCTAAAGCATGGATGGCCTGGACAGGCCAAGCGTGGTAATAATGCTGAGAGCCACTTGAACTTTTGATATGTTTTTCAATTACATCCAAAAATTATGCTTAATTATGGTAATTGAAAAAAATGAAAATTGTTAAGTAATTTTAAAATGAAAAGGGGTTTGATTTGGAGATAATTAAGCATATAAATGTGAAATTTCATGGACACTTTAATTTTTGCTAATTTTGAATAATTAATTAATTGAATTAATTTTAATAATTAATTATTAAATAGCAAAATAGAATAAAATCACCTATAGACCAATAAAAATTCAATTAGACAAAACAAATATTCACATATGATTTAATTAATGCAAAGCAAGATGCACACATGAAGAAATAATTACATGCACTAAGAATTTGCATGAGGACACTTTTTAGATATATTAAAATGTTGACTATGAGGTAATATGCACAAGATAATTCAAGGATATGCATTTTAAAGATAAGTAGGCAAATAATCAATATCCTACCAACCAAGAATAATAATAAATGCATAAGTATCCAAATAAACAAATATACTATTATTAAAAAATTATATGCGAAGGATGAATAAAAACACTTAAAGAAGCAACAATTGAGTATATAAGAATCACAAGTAGTCAACATAACATCATTTAAGGAAATTAACAACGAAATGTATAAAGGGATTAAGTGAGACTAATAAAGTTCATTCAATCTTCACTAAGAGGCTTGGTGAAAATGTCCGCTAGTTAGTGATTAGTATCCACAAACTCAAAGTTAATATGACCTTCTTAAACATGATTCCTAAGAAAATGATGTCTAATGTCAATGTGCTTTGTTCTAAAGTGTCAGATCAAATTTTAGCTTAAGTTAATAACACTTGTATTATCATATTTAATAGGAATGTGATCAACGATGATGCTATAATCCTTTAGTTATTGCCTTTGCCACAATACTTGTGAGCAACAATAACTAGCCACCACATATTCGGCTTCAACGGTGGACAAGGCAATTGAGACTTGCTTTTTACTAAACCAAAAGACTAGGCAATTTCCTAAGAATTGTCAAGTTCCAAATGTGCTCTTTTGATCTAACAAGCTACCAACAAAGTTCACATCTGAATAGCTTACTAAGTTAAAACTTGAACTCCTAGGATACAAAGTCCTAAATGCATTATTCTACTAAGATATTTGAAGATTCTCTTAATGGCATTTAAATGAGATTCTCTATGACATGATTGGAACCTAGCACATAAGCATGTAACAAACATTATATCCGGTTTACTAGCAGTTAAGTAAAGAAAGGTTCCAATCATACCTCTATATTGCTTTTCATTAACTGGTTTGCCATTCTCATATTTGGTGAGTTTGGTGGTGGTGCTCATAAGATTCTTGCTTGCTTTAGCTCCTTCCATCCTAAACTTCTTGAGAATTTCCCTTATGTACTTGGTTTAGTTAATGAAGATCTGATTTTTACATTGCTTGATTTGAAGTCCAAGGAAGAACTTAAGCTCGCCCATCATGCTCATCTCAAATTCTCCTTGCATCGACTTAGAAAATTTCTCACACAAGCAATGGTTAGTAGCACCAAAAATAATATTATCAACATATATTTGCATAATAAGTAAATAATGCTTGGATTTCTTTATAACAGAGTTGTGTCAACTTTTCCTTTAGAGAAACCTTTCTCTAACAAAAAATTACTCAACCTTTCATACCAAACTCTAAAAGCTCGCTTCAATACATACAACGCTTTTGAAAGCCTAAATACATGATTAGGAAACTCAAAATTTTCAAAACCTAAAGGTTGTTCAACATAGACTTCCACTTTAATGAAACCATTTAAAAATGCACTTTTGATGTCCATTTAAAAGAGTTTAAAGTCCATGTAAGATGTAAATACAAGTAGCATTCTAATAGCTTCTAACCTTATAATGGGGGCAAAGGTTTCATCAAAATCAATGCCTTCCTTTTAATTATAACCTTTAACTACTAGTCTAGCTTTGTTTTTAGTTATGACACCTTGGTCATTCATTTTATTTCTAAACACCAATTTAGTGCCTATAATAGGATGATGTTTAGGTCTAAGAACCAAGTTCCAAACCTTATTTCTCTTAAATCAATTTAACTCTTCTTGCATAGCAATGACCTAAAATTCATCACTCAAGGCATCATTAACATTTTTTTGGCTCAATTTGAGATATGAAGTCTAAATTAATAATGGATTTGAGTTGAGATCTAGTAGTTACCCCATTGTAGTGTCACTGATAATAAAGTTTTAAGGATGTGCTTTCTTGAATTACTAATCTTTAGGAATTTCCTCCTTCAATGTGAGTTGAGGGACTTCTTCCTTAATTGGAGCTTTAAGTTCCAAGAGCTTGTTACCATAATCTTCTTGAAGGTTCATGTCCAAGAACTCATCTACAATATCTTTAACACTATGAACATCCTTTTTAGGATCAAGTGGGTTATATTCATCAAATACAACATGTATTGACTATTCAACCTCTAGATTTCTTTTGTTAAAGACTTTATATGCTTTGCTAGTGGTAGCATAGCCTAGGAAAATTCATTCATTGGCTTTAGAGTCAAATTTCCCAAAATTATCCTTGGTATCCTTGGTGTTTAATATAAAGCACTTGTAACCAAATACTCTAAGATATGAGATTTTGATTTTTTTTATTATTCTAAAGCTCATAAAAAGTTTTATTCAAAATTGATCTTTTAAATACTCTATTTGCTATATTCTAAGAGGTGTTAATGACTTTTACCCAAAAGTATAAAGGTAAGTTATACTCGTGAAACATTGTTCTAGCTATTTCCATTAGAGTTCTATATTTCCTTTTAACAACCCTATGTTGTTAAGGTGTTCTAGGAAAAGAGAAAGTGTGTGAAATACCATTTTCATTACAAAAGGTTTTGAAAAGTTCATTTTAAAATTCAATTCTACGATCACTTCTAATAGTTGAAATACAAAAACCTTCAAAAACTTTAAAGGCATCATTCTTATGAGTAAGAAAACACATTCAAGTGTATCTAAAGTAATCATCCACTAAAATATATGTATAGTGCATACCACTACGACTAGCAACTCTAGTAGGACCAAATAAATCCATGTGAATAAGTTCAAATGGCTTAGAAATGGAGACTACATTTTTTAGCTTAAAGGAAGATTTTGATTGATTTCCCTTTTGACAAGCATCACAAGGTTTGTCCTTAGTGAACTTGAGTTTGGGTAATCCAAGCATAAGTTCATGTCTACTAAGATCATTTAAGAGCTCAAAATTTACATGTCCTAATCTTTTATGTCAAGTCCATGTGTCATGGGAAATAGACATTAAGCATTTAATGCCTTTGTTATCAACTTTGTTCAAGTTAATAACATAGACATTGTCAACCCTTTCACCATGAAAACTTACTTTGTCATTATCTAAACTACTAACAAAGCAATTTCTAGGATAGAAAGTGACTTTATTTCCCATGTCACAAAATTGACTAATGCTAAGTAAGTTATGCTTAAGACCATCAACGAGCAACACATGATGAATAGATAAGGATTGAGGATTACCAATTTCTCTAATACCTATAATCTTTCCTTTGGCATTATCCCCTAAGGTGACATGACCTCTATCCTTAGTATCAAGCTTATTGAATTACTCTTGATCTCCCGTCATGTTCTTAAACATCCATTATTAAGGTAATACTTGCTTTTTTTCTTATGGACTTTAAGCACACCTATATAACATAATTCAAACATTTTTTTAAACCCAAACCTTTGTTGGTTTAGGTGGGTTAGTCTCAAAGTCATCCAAAGGAAGCAATTGTAAGCGTAGTCTTCTATAGAAACACACATTACTAGTGTGACCTTTGGTCATGCAATAAAAACATTTAACATTGGCAAATATATTTATTCTAGGTGTATATGATTTCTTAATGTATGAGACCTGCCTTTTGTGTTGTGGTTATGTGAGTTTCCTCAGGTTTTTTTTGTGTCAAAGGAGGAGTGTGAGACATGCATTGATAATTACACTATCTATTGTGTGTTGATTGTATAGCATGCTTAGGAGTGTTGTATCTAGTGTGCATATAAGCATGTCTAGGTTGGGGCTTTTTAGTTTGAACCTTAGCCCTTTATGTCAAGGAAGGTTGAGTCATGTGAGACTTTCCTTTTCCATTTGACACATAAGACCTTTTAGTTTTAAAAACTTGAGTCTCAATAGATTTAAAAGTATAGGGGGTAGAATCATATAAGGCTTTAATAAAGTTAATGTGAGATGATGATAAGGAAGACATTCCATTCCTATATCCAATTCCATAAGTATCTCCTTGATATTTTTAAGAATCAAGTAGACTATCGAAAGTCTCCTTTCCTATCTTGAATTTAGAGATGGAATTCTTCAACTTTAAGACTCTTTAGAAAGCTTAAGATTTTCATCATTAGCTTTCTTGAGTTAGTCCTCTAAGGAAGTTGAAGATTTCAAGTCATTAGCAAGTTTTTCATTTGATTCAATAAGTTTAAAGAAATCATTTTTCAAGTTTTTAAATTCCATGGTCAAGCTAGATAACTCATGCTTATAAAACTTCTTTTTAAAGAATAAGCTTTTACATTTAATCATAAGTTTGCTCATAATAGAGCTCTCATCATCATCATCATCATCATCATTATAAGAAGAATGAGATGTAGATTGTACCTTATTTTTGTCTTTAAGAGCTATAAAACAAAGGTTGGCCACTTTTTGTTGCTCCTTTTCCTTTTTCGATTTGGAGGAGTCATCCCATGAAGCTTTAAAAGCCTTCTTCTTATCCTTTGATCCTTTATTTTTTGAATTTAAACTTGGGATACTCACTTCTAATGTGACCCAGTTTCTTGCATTCTCTTTGTTCTTTTTGCCTTCATACTTCTTATTAAAGTCTCTAGTTCTTGAGGAATTCTTCTTTCTCAAGAATTTTTTGAAGTTCCTTATAAGTATTGAAATGTCATTATCTTCATCACTAGAGTCTTCAAGACTCTCCTTTTCACTATTATCTTATGAGGTTTTCAAAGCAATGATTGTCTTCTTTTCTTCTTTTTCCTTCTTTTCATCTTCCTTTTGCTTCAATGTGAGCTCATGTGTTAAAAGCTTGCCAATAAGGATGTTAGTTGAAAGCTTTGACAAGTCATGAGCTTCTTTAATGGAAGTCACTCTAGATTCTCAATCCTTTTGGGAAGGATTCTAAGAATTTTTATGTTGATTTCCTCCCTGGAATAGTGTTTGCCAAGCTTTCTGTGGTAAGGAGGGCATTGAGTCTATTTATCATTTCGGTGATGGATTCTTGAGACTTCATCTTAAAGAGTTCATATTCATATACATGCAATTGAACCTTCTTGCTTCTCACTTGAATGTTTCCTTCAAAATGATTCTCAAGAGTCTCCTAAATTTCTTTAGCAAATAAGCAATGTTGAACTTTCCCTCCTTCTTCCCTAGTCATAGAAATAAGTAAGATTGTTATTGCCTACTTATTCTTGTAGTTTTCCTCCCTTTGCTCTTATGTCCATTGAGTTATATTAATAAGGATTTCTATATTGTCTAGTATGGCTTTAGGAGGCTCCCAACTATCAAGAACTACTTCCCATTATCTAATTGGATCACTATCAAGATATAGCTCCATTTTGAACTTCCAAAAGGGATAATCACTCCTATCAAAGAAGGGTCTCAAAGAAGAAAAGTTCACACCCTCACAACCCATGATCTAACCTTCTTGCAATTAAGTACTAAGAATTTTAGCTTTGATACCAATTGAAAGAGGCCCTATAAGGGGTAAATAGGGTAAATTAAAAATTAAAAGAAAATTAAGGCTTAATCAAAAATTAAATGAGAGTATAGATGAGAGGATGAAAGAAGAACTTTACAATATAAGATTTAAGGAGTTCAATTCATAATTTGAATCTACGTCTCCACCTAACTTATCCCCAAGTTAGGATTTTCAACACTTGCTCTAATATTATTAATCTAGATTGAGTTTACAAGAGTTTTGTGGCTCAACTTTAACCTTTATAACATAATGAGATTTTAAAGGCAACCAATAATCAATTACAAGTGTTTTGAGGCTTACACTTAAACCTAAACCACTAGCATTAACTCCCCACTTACCTTTTTCAACCTAAGAAAGAAGATGAAGAAGAGAGCTAATCTAGCACATAACCAACACTCAAAAATAATTAAGAATTTTAAGAATGAAGAAAATTGTTCAAAGAGATTAATTGCTTAACCAACTTATATAACATCTTAAATGAAGTTCTAAGCCTTCAATTTATAGTTAGAGAGTGAAAGATAGTTATTGGAAGCCATTAAATTCATCTCCAACCTCTTTCTTCTTCATTTAATGCATTTTCAACTTTTGTAAGAATTTAGATCCTCATGGTCGTGAACATAGGCTCGAGTCATGAGTGTTGAAAAATATGATTGGTACTTGTAAAAGTGTCCATTGGTGACGCTCATGGTCTGGTCATGGTCATGAGTGTAGACCATGAGCATATCAGCCACTTTGCTTATGGACACTCATGGTTAGATATGGGTCATAAGCGTAGATCGTGAGCATAGGTTGGACTATAAGCATAAACTATCCTCACTAAAACTTGTCCATTTTACCTCGATCGCACTCCTTTCAACTTGGTTCAATTCCTATGCTTTATAGGACATATGTAGGGATCTTTAAAGGCCTTAATTATGTTTTAAATGTTCTGAAATATGTTCCAAGGCTTGGTCAAATTATTTTGCTTTAATTGAGTGTAATTTGGTACCTATGCTTATATTTGCATTTAAGAGAGGATCATTAGTGTAGACGGTGGGGTTTAGCGCGCGTCCAAGGTTTTAGTAAATGTGACACTGTTTGAGCTCAGGGCTCTAAGGAACACACTTACCACTATCACAAAGACATGGCGTGGAGATAAGGAGTCGCCACCTAGGGTAATAACTTGGATAAAATGAAAAGGTGGTACTCAATTCCCTAAAAGAAAACTAGTACCACAACTAGGAGATTCTGGGTATAGAATTCTAACTTCTTTCAGTCTTGTGTTCATTTAAAATTACTTTATGAATTACTATATTATCCTCTATTTACATGCAATTTCATATAAACCCTTATTCTAGCAATTAACTCCAAGGAAAACCAATCATGAAAATACAAGTAAATAATGCATTCATTTAAATATATAACCCCTAAGTTAGTCTAATATACATGGATTTTAATTAAATGAGCTAAATCTACATGTTTTAATAAATGAGCTAAATCTACATGTTTTAATTAATGAGCCTAAAAGGTCTAATTCCTTTTAATTTTAATTAAATGAACCTAAATCTATTTATTTTAATTTTAAAAATGGGCCTAAATCTACAAATTATGAAGGCATTTAAGTTAGTGGGTCTTGTTCTACATGTTTTAATTCTAAGGTGATCTTAAATCTACTAATTATGAAAAGGCTTAAATTAAGTGGGTTAAGTCTAACTTAATTAAATTAAATTCAGTGGATCTATGTCTAATTTACTAAATGGGCCAAAGTTATCTCTAACCTAAAAATCTAATTACTTATGAGCCTAAAATGCATTTTAATTAATTAAACCTAAAAACCTAAATTTAAATGGGTGAATTGGACCTAATATGGGCTTAAGCCTTAAAACACATAAAAATAAACAAACAAGCCCAAAACACATAAAAATAAATAAACAAGCCCAAAAACAAATAAAACATATAAAAACAATTAAATAAAAAATCAAACAACTAATTAAATTAATTCCTTCTAAACCCTAATTTTAATTAACATGCAACCTAAATTAATCTACTTTCTTCATTAATTTTAATTAATTACCCAATTAAAACTCTAATTTCACTAATCAATTAATTAAAATAAGCAAAAAACCACACACATAATTCCACTATTCCCACTATTGGGACTATTACAATTATCTATTGAAAATAATAATAGAAATAATTAATACAACCCCAAAAATAAATAACTAAAATAAAGCAATAAAATAAAAAAAACCCTAGAAATTAAGTCTCTACAAATTCTTATCTATGGCATTCCATAGACCTCTTATGGATTTAATTCTTCAAATATGATTATCATGTATTTTCCTCCATAATCACCAAAAAAAATTATGATTAGAGAATAAATAAATAAAAAAATTAAAAATTAATAAAATCAAAAAATAAATAAATAAATCATATAAAAGAGAACAAAGAGAAGATGATGCTTATGGATAATTTTAATAGAATGCTCCTCAGATTTGTAGAATCACCATTCTTTGGTAGGACTTCGAATATTATTTTTCAAAAATTCTTCAACGATCTTTTTAATAAATAAAGCAAAAAGAAATTTGTAAGGAACAATATTTTCTTTTTTCCTTCCTTCTCTTTTCTCTTTTTTTTCCTCTCATTTTTTTTCTTCTCTCTTTTTTTTTTTTTTTTTGCTTCGTTCTTTTTTTTCCCTTTCCTTAGTTTTTCCTCTCTTTTTCTCCTCTTCCTTTTCAGAGCCAAAACACTCCTTATATAGGGATACAACTTGAAATCCTAGTTATAAATTGACTCCTAAAAGACTTCTATTTCCTTAAAAATATTATCAAAATACTGTTAGGAGAATTTCAGACCAATTAGGACTCAATTTATTTGGAAAATTCAAGATTTATCTAGAAAATTCGAGATTTATCTAGAAAATTTGAGAATTAGTGGAAGGAGTCTAATTCCGACCAAAATAATGTAATTCCGATCGGAATTAGTGTAATTCATATCGGAATAAGTATAACTCTAACCTTTTTTTAACCTTTACTTACAAAAAGGTCCTTGAAAGAATTTAAGTTTTGCAATTAGATCCCTAAAAAGCATTGCAATTTAGTCCACGAAAACATTAAATCTTTTCTTTGAAAAAATGCAATCAGACCCTTGAAGTTTCAAAGTTTCAAATATTGAAGACCAATTCATGACATTTTTATCATTGGAGTCTTTTGTCGCATCCATAACTCATTATCTTGAAATTGGGTGTCTGCAATTAGTGATTCAAAAAAGTTTGTTAAAGTTAAAATAAGGATGGATTATTATTTGATCGTGCAAATGTTTAACAAAGATAGTCAAATATTTTCAAGATTAATAATATTATTTTAGTTACTTTTCTCATAGTATTTACCATATAAGATTATCATGATTTTCTCTTTTCCTTCTTTATACTGCCAACTATATTCTATATATATACATCTGCTATAAATTCAATGCATAGAAAACATAGAAATTTGTTCTTACAACATCCTTTTTTCATGGTATCAGAGTAGGCTTGAATCCTCAGCTTGAAAAAAACTCCACCACATCAAACAGGGTGATGCTAAACAAAAATGAAAAATCGACACACTACCAATTGAGTAACTTTGATAAACCAGGTGATTTACTTGTGTCTCACCCATTAAAGGGAACTAACTACTCAACTTGGCATCGGTCGGTCATGAATGCTTTAGTATCCAAACATAAGGTGGGGTTTATAAAATGGCACATTGCAGAAGCCACCCATTGGAGATCCAGATAAAGAAGACTAGATAACTTGTAATTCGATGGTAATGTTTTGGATCCTGAACTCTCTAAATGAAGAACTACATTAAAGTGTTATTTATCATTGCAGACACCTAATTTCAGGATGATATGTTATGGATGCACCAAAGGACTCCAATGATGAAAATGTCTTTGATACTTAATCTTTAAAAAATTCTAAGGGCTTTTAAAGCAAGGATTTAATGATTTCAGGGACTAAATCGCAAAGTTCTTTTTAGGACCTAATTGTAAAATTTAAATTTTTCTGGGGGCCTTTTTATAATTAAATTTTAAAACAAAGTGTGTCAGAATTCTATAATTCTGACCAGAATTATGTAATTCCTATTAGAATTACATAATTTCGATCGGAATTACATAATTTCGATCGGACAACAATTTCGATCGAGATTGTATAATTCCGATCGGAATTACACAATCCCGATCGAAATTAAATTCTTTCATTTTTTCTATTTCTAATTATTTCCAATTCAGTGTTTTAATTGGTTTAAACTTCCTAATTAACTCAATCCTACCTAGTTTAAAATTTCTAAATACACTTTAGGAATTATAATCTCATTAAGATTAGGGTTAGGCTTCCTGGTTCTACTATAAAAAGAAAGGAAGGGAAGCAGTAGGAGGAGAAAAAAGCAAAAAAGGGCATAGAAAAGAAAAGAAAAGAGAAGAGAAAAAAAAAGAAGAGACGGGAGAAGAAAGAGCGTGATTTTATTCTTCTTGAGTTTTTTTTTTACCAAAAATTTCCTTTTGATTTAACAATTAATTAAAAATTTTTGAAGAAAAAGATTCGAAGATTTATCAAGAACGGTGAACTACCAATCTGAGGAGCACCCTAAATCATCCATAAGCATATCATTTTCTTCTATTCTTTATTTATTTATTTGATTATTTTACATTACTATTTTTATTATTATTCTTTCAAGTTATTATCATAATTTATTCATTAATTATTGTTTTATCTTATTTTTATGGTAATTATGGAGGAAAATGCATGATGATCATGTGAGAGGGATGAATTTCATGAGAAGTCCGTGGAAGACTATGGATAAAGCCTCGTAAAGATTTAGTTTCTAGGGTTTCATTTTGTTTTTATCATCTTTATTTTTTATTTATTTCTTTATTTTTATTTTATTAATTATTTTATGAATTAATGTAATAGCCCCAATAGTGGAAGTAATAAAATTATATGTGTGGTTGTTTGTTTATTTTTATTTAATTGGTTAGTAAAATTAGGTTTCAATTAGGTAATTATTTTAAATCAATGGAAAAAGTAGATTAATTTATGTTGCATGTTAATAAAAATTAAGGTTTTAGTAAAGAATAATTTAATTATTTGTTTGATCTTATTTAATTGTTTTCTTGTATTTTTATTTGTTTTTTGGGTTTATTTATTATTTTTATGTGTTTTGGGCCTTAAGCCCACTTTAGGTCTTGATTTATTTATTTAAGTTTAGGTAATTCTTTTAGCCCATCTCATTTAATAATTAACTAGGTTTAATTATTTAAAATTTGTTTTTAGGTCCATAATTAATTAGATTTTAGGTTAGAAATATCCTTAGGCCCATTTAGTTAATTAGACATAAGCCCACCTAATTTAGTTTAATTAATTTAGACTTAGTTCACTTAATTTAAGCCTTCTTTCATAATTTATAGATTTAAGACCACTATTTAATTAAAGCATGTAGAATTAAGCCCACTAATTTAAATACCTTTATAACATGTGGAATTGGGCCCATTTTTATTGAAATACATAGACGTAGGTTCATTTAATTAAGATTAAAAGGAATTAGGTCTTTAGGTTCACTTATAATTTAAAACATGTAGTTTTAACTCATTTATTTAAAATCCAAGTAGATTAGACTAACTTAGGGATTATGTAATTTATTGAATGCATTATTTACTTGTATATTTCATGACTAGTTTGCCTTGGAGTTGATTGTTTTAGGTTTATATGAAATTACATGTAAATAAAGAATAAGATAATAATTCATAAAATAATTCTAAATGAACATAAGACTGAAAGAAGTTGGTATTCCGTATCCAGAATCTCCTAGTTATGGTGGTAGCTTTCTTTTAGGGAATCGAGTACCACCTTTTCAAATTTTCCTAGTTATTACCCTGGGTGGCGACTCCTCATCTCCACACCATCTCTGTGATAGTGGTTACTGTGTTCTCTAGAGCCTTGAGCCTAAACAGTGTCGCGGTTGCTAAAATCTTAGACGCACGCTGAACCATATTGTCTACAATTATGATGCGGCATATGGCATATGGAAACAATTAGAATAGCATTTTTCTCAAGGCAGTGGACCACGAATATAAGAGATTAAGATAGATATTGTCAACACAAAACAAGGTGATATGTTAATGTCACTATACTATACCAAGATGTAAGGTATTTGGGAACAACTTACAGGCCTCAATAAACCTCATAAGAGTAGATGTTTAGGTTATACCTATGGTGTTGCAGCAAAAAAAAAGAGAGGTTGCATCAAGTTTTGATGGGGTTGAATGACACATATAGTGTTATCATATCAAACTTATTATGTGAAGACCCTTTGCCTTCTCTATCAAATGCATATGCCTTCCTCTCGTCAGAAGAAATAGCTATAGGATGACCTCCACCTCCTGTTAAAAGTGTAGCCTTCAAAGTCAACTTAGATAGCAACAAAGGGCAAAACAAAAAACTTAGATGTGAACATTGCAATAAACCTAGTCATGTGAAAGATAATTACTTTAAGATCATTGGTTACCCACCCAATTGGTAAAGAGGTAAAAGAAAAAAGGGAAAGTCAATAGTAAATATGGCAACTTTAGAGTACAAAACAAAAGAAGACTCTTAGTGTCAGCCTATGCCCAACCTCACACAAAGGCAGTATGAGCAACTCATGGCATTGCTTAATAGAGAAAAGGGAGTACCAACCATAAATCTAATCAATAATGTACCAACTAAATCTAAAAAATTTAAGCATCAAAATTAGATCATAGATAGTAGAGCATCTAACTATATAATATTAAATACTACACTCTTGAAATCTAATTCTAAACTTGAAAAACCAAACCATGTTACATTACTAAATGGTTATATAATTATTGTTAATGATATTAGATATGGTAATCAATAAAGAAATTACTCTAAATAATGCTCTATGCCTCCCTAACTTCAACTGTAATCTAATCTCTGTAAGTAAGCTAACGCATAAATTTAACTGTTGTGTTTCATTTTTTCCTAATAAATGCTTCATACAGGACCTTATATCCAAAAGGATGATTGGAAGGGGTAGATTACAAGGGGTGCTATACTATTTTAATGAAGATGCAAGACCTAAAGTTAATTTTGTGAAAGCAATACTAGTGCAAAAATCCTTCATCAAAGATTAGGACACATTCCTTTCCAAAAATGAAATTCTATCCTTGGAATTAATATAATAAATGAGAATAAATTACCTAGACCTTATGATGTTTGTCATAAGGCTAGACAATTTAGACACTCTTTTTAAATTTATAACAAAAAATCTAAAAAAAAAATTATCTTATTCATTTAGATATATGGGGACCTTATTAAGTCAGCGCACACACAATAGCACGCTATTTTTTTTACTATAGTTTATGATTATTCTCATAGCACATGGGTTTACTTAATGAAAACAAAAAGAGAAGCACTAACTTTATTTCAACACTTTGTCAAAATGATCCACACACAATTTAATAAACACGTACAAAAGGTGAGAATTGATAATGCAGGTGAATTTGAACAAAGTAAGGAATTTCAAAGTTTCATCCTTAAATAAGGAATGATTCACCAAACTTTATGCCCGCATACACCATAACAAAATGGTATGGTAGAGCAAAAGCCCAGACACTTGCTTGAAGTGGTTCATGCATTTAAATTCCAATCTAATGTACCATAAAAATATTGGATTGAGTGTGTAATGGCTACAACCCACTTTATGAACCTACAAACTACACTAAGATTGAATGGTAAGTGCCCTTACAAATTTTTTTTTTTAAGAAAATACCAAATTATAATCATCTTCATGTTTTTAGTTGCTTATGTTACACTTTTGTTCAAGCTAAACCGATTGATAAGTTGTAGCTAGAGCTAGGAGATGTGTTTTCTTGGGTTATATTTCAAGAAGAAAGGGTATAAAGTGATGGAAATTGAAACACATCAGCTATTTGATTTAAGAAAAGTTCATTGACAAACGAAACATTCCAAGTCAAATCTCTCCATCTGTGATTCCTCAAGAAGATGAAATAACTTCAAATCACAAGGTCATGTTAAGCTAGAAGAGGAAGACTTAGATGAAGAAAAGCATTTTAAGCAATCATGATGATTTAAAAATAGAAAAAGAACCTGCATTAAATTGAAAAAAAATTCATTTAAGCAACCATGATGTCATATCAAGAAAACCATAACTAATAAAGCCCCATGAGAGATAGAAAATTTCTAAAAAAATATGATAGATTTGTCATAAATCATGCATCATCATCAAATACTCCCATAGAGTTACCAATCATAGCTTCAGGGCTTAATATCAAGCCGATGAGTTTCGAAGAGGGAATTCAGAACCCAAAATGGTGGTAAGCCATGGACAAGGAGCTGCAAGCATTAATTGATAATAAAACATAGAGTATTATTCCATTACCAAAAGGGAACAAAGCAATAGGTTCAAAATGGGTTTACAAGATCAAGTACAACCCAAACGGATCAATCGACCATTATAAGGCTCAACTTATTGCAAAGGGATATAGTCAAGTACAAGGATTGGATTATAATGAGACATTTCCATAGCCAATTTTGAAATAATCAAATGTCCCCTTGCTGTCGCAACCATAAATGAATGGGAATTGCACTAACTAGATGTAAATAATGCATTCCTTAATGGCGACCTGGAAGAGGAAGTCTACATGAAGATGCCATAAGGACTTCACAATGAAGAAAAGAGCTTAGTCTGTAAGTTGCATAAATCATTGTATGGGCTAAAACAAGCCTCATAACAATGGTTTGGTAAACTCTGTGAATCATTACTTAAATATGGTTTTAAGCAAAGTTTTTCAGATAACTCTCTTTTCACTATGAATAACGAAACCACCAAGTTAATTTTTCTTGTCTATGTAGATGATCTCATTATTGTAGGAAATAATCCAAAGAAATGTGAGCATTTAAAGAACTACATTTAGACTTACTTTCATATTAAGGATTTAGGAGCACTACACTATTTTCTCGACCTCGAAATAAACTGTACAAGTAAAGGTATTCACGTAGCCCAATAAAAGTACGCTAATGACATTATTCTTAAGCTTGGACTTGAAGATGCCAATCTTGTTTCCACTCTTATTCCTCAATAGTATGTAATCTCAGCTGAATTAGGAGACACATTGGAGGATGCACCCACTTATCGAAGACTAATAGGAAGACTCACCTACTTCACTCTTACTCGACCAGATTTGACATATGCAGTCCATTTACTCAGTCAATTCTCATAGCAGCCTTGACAAACTCATATGGACATGCCTCTACCATTTATTAGATATAATAGCTCCACACTTCACAAGGGAATATTTTATCCTAAAGATAACCAACTTAAATTAAAAGCCTATTATAATGCAGATTGGAGCACTTGTCTTACGTCTAGAAAATCATGTTCCAGATTTGTTACCTTTCTAAGTACTATACGTCTTACTTGGCTATCGAAGAAACAAGCTACTATCTCATTATCTTTAGCGGAAGCTAAGTACCAAGCCAAGGCTCAAACCACCAAAGAAATTGTTTGGTTAGATAACTTGCTCAAAGACATGTTTATTACAGTCCCAAAGCCAATTGACTTACTTTGTGACAATAAAGTTGCCATCCATATTTCCTTTAATCTGATCTATCCTGAGTGGACGACACACATTGAAGTGGATTGTCATAATGTTAGACTCAAATATCAATCCAAGGTGCTTAACTTGACCCATGTTCCATCCTATAAACAACTAGTTGACATCTTTACCATGGCTCTTAGACAAGAACAATTCACCAAGCTTTTAAATGAAATTGGCCTATGCAGCACAAACTCATTAGCTTGAGGGAGGCTCAAGGAATATCTGACATAAGGCAAGCTAAATGTATTCAAGCATATTAGCTTGAGGGAGGCTGCTAGGAATCATATAATTTTCCAATAATCATGCAATTGATATCTTTACAATTAGCTATTTATAGGCTGGATACAACCATTGAAGATAATGAAATATTTTCAAGATCAATATTATTTCAGTTACCTTTCTTATAGTATTTACGACATAAAAGTATCATGATTTTCTCTTTTCCTTCTTTGCACTGCCAACTCTATTGTATATGTATACATCTGCTGTAAATTCAATGTATAGAAAACATAGAAATTTAATCTTACAACACCTATTTTCACTTACCAAATCATTCACCAAGGGCTTTTAGGATGAAATTTACAGCTTGACAAGTGTGTTTGATTACCAAATTTCACTTACAAATCAAGCCTAAACTTGGAGAAACAATCAACCCTTCTAGTTTCTCTCTTCTACTCTTCTTTCCTTTTCTTTTCTTTAACAAAACTGGCTACCACCCAATAAACATGATTTTAAAAAGAAAATAGCCCTAATATGGATAACCCAAATTGCAAAATATCCACTAAGACACTTAATGAAATAGTTTTCATTTCTCTTAATTGAGTCCTTATCTTTTACTAACATTTATATTCTTGTCATTTACTTCAATTCAACTTCATATCCATTTTATTCTCAATATTCAATTCATTTTGAGAGTCATTAAAAGTTAAAAATTCTTGCTCTATGATCGAGCACAAGTCATGGCTAGACCCAACACACTAGCCTAACTATTTATGCTAGCTTATAATTAAACTAACCAAAATTTAATATGTAAATGTAATGTATAATGAATGTGAATGTACCTAAAGTTAGGGTACGGATATGATATATATATATATATACAATTTTCATAATTAAAAGATATTATAAGAAGTCTATGAAATTATATTTATAAATAAAATACACCCTTAATAGTTCTTTGACATATAAATAGTAACAACAAACAAAATTTTACCAAGCACTTCATATTTATCAGCTAATAGCTAATAACTATTGATTATTTACTATCAGCAATTATCCAATAAAAGCTTATTTACGTTGTGAAAATAAAGCTGCCATCCATATTTCCTCTAATTCGACCTTTCATGAGCAGACGAAACACATTGAAGTGGATTGTCACTATGTTAGACTCAAATATCATTCTATGGTGCTCAACTTGACCTATGTTCCATCCTATAAACAACTAGCTGACATCTTTACCAAGGCTCTTGGACAAGAACAATTCATTAAGCTTTTACACAAGATTGGCCTATGCAGCACAAACTCATTAGCTTGAGGGAGGCTCAACGAGTACCTAATCCAAGGCAAGCTAAATGTATTCATGCATATTAGCTTGGGGGAGGCTGTTTGGAATCAGATAATTTTCCAATAATCATGCGATTGACATCTTCACAATCAGCCATTTATAGGTTGGTTAGTGCCTTTGAACATAGTCAAATATTTTCAAGATCCATATTACTTTAATTACCTTTCTCAAAACATTTACCATACAAGATTATCATGATTTTCTCCTTTCCTTCTTTGCACTGCCAACTTTATTGTATATATATACATCAGCTGTAAATTCAATGTATAGAAAACATAGAAATTTGTTCTTATAACACCCTTTTTTGCTTACCAAATCAATCACCAAGGGCTTTTATGATGAAATTTACAACTTGAAAAGTGTGTTTGATCACTAAATTTCACTTACAAATCAATCCTAAACTTGGAGAAGTAATCAGCCCTTCTAGTTTCTCTCTCTTACTCTTCTTTCCTTCTATTTTCTTTAATAAAATTGGCTGCCACCTAATAACCACAATTTGCAGAAGAAAATAGCCTTAATATGGATAACCCAAATTGCAAAATATCCATTAAGACAGTTAATGAAATGGTTTTATTACCAATGAAACCTTAAGTTTTTAATTGCTTCAATCTAAACCAATCATTTGACTCAATTGAGTCCTTATCTCTTACGAACATTTTTATTCTTGTCATTTACTTTAATTCAACTTCTTATCCATTTTATTCTCAATATTCAATTCATTTTGAGTGTCATTGAAAGTTAAAAATTCTTTCTTTTTGATCGAGCACAGGTCATGGCTAGACCCGACACACTAACCTAACTATTTATACTAGTTTATACTTAAACTAACCAAAATTTAATATGTAAATGCAATGCATAATGAATGTGAATGTGCCTAGAGTTAAGGTACGAATGTGATATATATATATATATATATATCGAAAAGTTAAAAAATTTAGAGCCTATTCGATTTAGCTGTTATAGCGGCTGATAATGAATAGCTGATAGTTGTTAGCTAAATATAATTTGTGTAACTAAAAAATATTATAAGAAATAAATGAAATTATATTTACAAATAAAATATACCCTTAATGGTTATTTGACATATAAATAGTAACAACGAATAAAATTTTACCAAATACTTTATATTTATTAACTAATAGCTAACAACTATCAACTATCCATTATCAGCCGCTATAACAGCTAAATCAAACAGACTCTAAATTTCTTAACTTTCCGATTAGATTTGAAGAATTTGTATTTTTCAAATTGCTCCAACCACGCATAATGCTAATTGTGAATGGCCTATTTAGTTTTGCTGTTTCTATTAGTTAATAACTATTTTGTAATATTATTTGGTAAAATGCATGTGAGCTATTTCAATTAGTATATATATATAATTTGCGTAACTAAAAAATATTATAAGAAATATATGAAATTATATTTACAAATAAAATATACCCTTAATGGTTATTTGACATATAAATAGTAACAACGAACAAAATTTTACCAAATACTTCATATTTATTAGCTAATAGCTAACAACTATTAGCTATCCATTATCAGCATCTATAACAGCTAAATCGAACAGGCTCTAAATTTTTTAACTTTCCGATTAGATTTGAAGAATTTGTATTTTTCAAATTGCTCCAACCACACACAATGCTAATTGTGAATGGCCTATTTAATTTTGCTATTTCTATTAGCTAATAACTATTTTGTAATATTATTTGGTAAAATGCATGTGAGCTATTTCAATTAGTATATAAAAGGACTATTCTAAACATTATTTCTTTATTTTATATAAATAATAATAATTATAATAAAAAATTTTGCAATAGGAACAACAACAACAACAACAACAACATAATAATAATAATAACAATAATATAGTATTAAATTCAGAATTTTTTTTAGAACCATATTTTTTTGGAGTTTGGGGTGAGTGGGAATTCAAACCCTCAACCTCAACCTTGGTGTTAATCCTTGCGCCTGGGTAGTAAACCATCCTACCTAGGCGAGATTAACAATTTCATAATTTCATAATTTTTCAATAAGTGAAAAATAATATTATTTAATGCAATGCAGATAGAACAAAAATCAATTATTTTCACAGCAACAATAACAACAACAACAACGTGAGTTACTGGGTAGGGCTATACCCGTCCCTGATTAGCAGGTTTAAAATGATCAATGACTTGAGCTTGGAATTGAAGATGCAAAGGCTAATTCCACTCCTATTCCGCAATAGTATGAAATCTCATCTGAATTAGGAGAGACAATGGAGGATGCATCCACTTATCAAAGACTAATAGGAAGACTCACCTACTTGAATTTTACTCGACCAAATTTGATATATACAGTCCATTTACTCAGTCAATACTTATAGTAGCCTCAACAAACTCACATGGACATGGCTCTACAAATTGTTACATACATTGGCTCCACACTTCATAAAGGAATATTTTATCCTAAAGGTAACCAACTCAAATTAAAAGCCTATTATGATGTAGATCGGAGCACTTGTCCTACATCTAAAAAATTAGTAACCGAATTTGTTACCTTTCTAGGTACTGCACCTTTTACCTGGCGATGGAAGAAATAAGCTATTGTCTCTTTGTCTTCAGTGAAAGCTGAGTTCCAAGCAATGGCTCAAACCACTAAAGAAATTATAGTTAGACAACTTGCTCAAAGACATGTTTGTTACAATCTTAAGGCTAAATAATTTACTTTATGATAATAGAGCTACCATTCATATTGCCTCTAATCCGATCTTTCATGAGCGAATGAAAAATATTGAAGTGGATTGTCACTATATTAGATTCAAATATCAGTCCAAGGTCCTCAACTTAACCCATGTTCCATCTCATAAATAATTATCTGACGTTTTTACCAAGGCTCTTGGACAAGAACAATTCACCAAGCTTTTACATGAGATCGGCCTATGTAACATAAATTCATTAGTTTAAGGGAGGCTTAACGAGTATTTTTTCCAAAGTAAGTTAAATGTATTCACGCATATTAGCTTGGGGGAGGCTGATAGGAATCAAATATTTTTCCAATAATTATGGGATTGACATCTTCATAATCAATAATTTACAGGCTAGATATAGCCATTGAAGATAGTCTAATATTTTCAAGATCAATATTATTTCAGTTACCTTTCTCATAGAATTTACCATAAGAGATTATCATGATTTTCTCCTTTCCTTCTTTGCACTACCAACTCTATTGTATATATATACCTCTGGTGTAAATTCAATGTATATAAAACACAGAAATTTGTTCTTACAACACCCATTTTCACTTACCAAATCAATCACGAAAGGCTTTTAAAAAGAAATTTATAGCTTGAAAAGTGTGTTTAATCACCAAATTTCACTTACAAATCATGCTAAAACTCAGACAAGTAATCAGCCCTTCTAGTTTCTCTTTTTACTCTTCTTTCTTTTTCTTTTCTTTAACAAAATTGGTTGCCACCCAATAACCATGATTTTGAGAAGAAGACAGCCCTAAATTAGATAACCTAAATTACAAAATATCCATTAAGACACTTAATGAAATGGTTTTGTTACCTATAAAACCTTAAGCTTTTAATTGTTTCAATCTAAACCAATTATTTGTCTTAATTGTGTCCTCATATCTTACTAACATTTATATTCTTAATTTTTACTTCAATTCAAATTAATATCCATTTTATTCTCAATATTCAATTCATTTTGAGTGTCATTAAAAGTTAAAAATTCTTACTCCTTGATCGAGCACAAGTCATGGCTAGAGCCGACACACTACCCTAACTATTTATACTAGCTCATGCTTAAACTAACCAAAATTTAATATGTAAATGCAATACATAATGAATGTGAATGTACCTAGAGTTAGGGTATGGATGTGACATATATATATATATATATATATATATATATATATATATATATATATATATATATATATATATATATATATATAAAGAAGTATATGAAATTGTATTTACAAATAAAATATACCCTTAATGGTTATTTGATATATAAACAGTAACTAACAAAATTTTACCAAACACTTCATACTTATTAGCCAATAGCTAACAGCTATTAACTATCTGTTATCGGCTGCTATAAACAGCGAAACCAAATAGGCCCTAAATTTTTTAACTTTTTGATCATATTTGAAGAATTTATATTTTTCAAATTGCTCCAACTGTGCACAACGCTAATTGTGAATGGTCTATTTAGTTTAACTGCTTCTATCAGCTAATAACTGTTTTGTAATACTATTTGTTAAAATGCATGCAAGCTATTTCAATTAGTATATAAAAGGACTATTCTAGACGTAATTTATTTATTTTATACAAAACAATAATAATTATAATAATAAATTTTGCAATCGAAACAATAATAACAACGCAACAACAACAACAACAACAACAACAACAACATAATAATAATAATAATAATAACAATAATAATAATAATAACAATAATAATAATAATAATATAGTATTAAATTCATATTTGTTTTTAAATAACCATATTTTTTTGGAGGTTATGGGGAGCGGGGAATTAAACCCCCAACCTCAACCTTGGTGTCTATCCTTGCACATGGATAGTAAATCATCCTACCTAAGCGAGATTGAAAAATTCATAATTTCATAATTTTTCAAAAAGTACAAAATAATATTGTTTAATGTAACACAAATAAATCAAAAATCAATTATTTTAACAGCAACAACAACAACGTAATGGGTAGGGCTGTAAACATCCTTGATTAGCGGGTTTAAAATGATTGATGACTTGAGCTTGGACATGAAGATGCCAATATTGTTTCCACTCTTATTCCGCAACAGTATGGAATCTCATCTAAATTACAAGAGACAAAGGAGGATGCATCCACTTATCAAAGACAAATACGAAGACTCACCTATATGACTTTTACTCGACTAGATTTGATATACGCAGTCCATTTACTCAATCAATACTTATGCTCTACACTTCATAAGGGAATATTTTATCCTAAAGATAAATAACTTAAATTAAAAGCCTATTGTGATGCTGATGGGAGCACTTGTCGTATGTCTAGAAAATCAGTAACCAGATTTGTTACCTTTTTAAGCATTGCACCTCTTACTTAGCGATCGAAGAAACAAGCTATTATCTATTTGTCTTTAGCGGAAGCCAAGTACCGAGCAATGGCTCAAACCACCAAAGAAATTTTTTTGCTTAGACAACTTGCTCAAAGACATGTTTGTTACACTCTCAAGGCCAATTGATTTACTTTATGATAATAGAGTTGCCATCCATATTGCCTCTAATCTGATCTTTTAAGAGATAACAAAACACATTGAAGTGGATTCTCACTATTTTAGACTTAAATATCAATCCTAGGTGCTCAACTTAACCCATGTTCCATCCCATAAATAGCTAGCTGACATCTTTATTAAAGCTCTTGGACAAGAACAATTCACCAAGCTTTTACACAGGATTGGCTTATGGAGCACAAACTCATTAGCTTGAGGGAGGCTCAAGAAGTATCTAATTCTGGGCAAGCTAAATGTTTTTATCTATATTAGCTTGAGGGAGGCTGATAGGAATAAGATATTTTTCCAATAATCATGGGATTTACATCTTCACAATCAGCCAATTACAAGCTGGATCTAACCATTAAAGAGAGTCAAATATTTTCAAGATGAATATTATTTCAGTGACCTTCCTCATAGCATTTAGCATATGAGATTATCTTTCCTTCTTTGCACTGCCAACTTTATTGTATACATAGACATTTGCTATAATATCAATGTATAGAAAACATAGAAATTTATTCTTACAACACCATTTTTCGCTTACCAAATCAATCACTAAGGGCTTTTAGGATGAAATATACAGCTTGAAAATTGTGTTTAATCACCAAATTTCACTTTCAAACCATGCTTAAACTTAGAGAAGTAATCAGCCCTTCTAGTTTCTATTTTTTACTCTTCTTCCCTTTTTTCCTTTAAAAAAATTGGCTGTCACCCAATAACCACGATTTAGAGACAAAGATAGCCATAATTAGATAACCCAAATTGCAAAATATCCACTAAGACACTTAATGAAATGGTTTTGTTATATATGAAGCCTCAAGCTTTTAATTGCTTCAATATAAACCGATCATTTGTCTTAATTGAGTCCTCATCTTTTCTTAACATGTATATTCTTATCATTTACTTTAATTCAACTTCATATCCATTTTATTCTCAATATTCAATTCATTTTGAGTGTCATAAAAAGTTAAAAATTCTTTCTCCTTGATCGAGCATAAGTCATGGCTAGAGCCTGGCTATTTATACTAGCTTATACTTAAACTAACCAAAATTTAATATGTACATGCAATGCATAATGAATGTGAATGTACCTAGAGTTAGGGCATGGATATATATATATATACAATTTGTATAACTAAAAAATATTATAAGTATATGAAATTATATTTACAAATAAAATGTACCTTTAATGATTATTTGACATATAAATAGTAACAACTAACAAAATTTTACCAAACACTTCATATTTATCAGCTAATAGCTAACAACCATCAGCTATTAGCTGTTACAACAACTAAACCAAACAGGCCCTAAATTTTTTAACTTTTCGATCAAATTTGATGAATTTGTATTTTTCAAATTGCTTCAGCCATGCAAAATGCTAATTTCAAATGTCCTATTTGGTTTAGCTATTTTTATCAGCTAATAACTGTTTTGTAATATTATTTGATAAAATACATGTGAGCTGTTTTAATTAGTATATAAAAGGACTACTCTAAACATAATTTATTTATTTTAATCAAACAATAATAATATTAATAATAGATTTTGCAGTAGCAACAACTACAACATCATAATGGTAATAATAATAATAATATGGTATTAAATTCATAATTTTTTTTTAACAACCATTTTTTTTGGAGGATGGGAGGAGCGAGAATTCAAACCCCTAACCTCAACCTTAATGTCAATCCCCATGCCTAGATAGTAAAACATCCTACCTAGGCGGGATTAGCAATTTCATAATTTCATAATTTTTTAATAAGTGCAAAATAATATTATTTAATGCAATACAGATGAAATAAAAATCAATTATTTTAACAGCAACAACAACAACAACAACGTGAGTTACTAGGTGAGGCTATACCCATCCTGATTAGCGGGTTTAAAATGACCAATGACTTAAGCTTGGACTTGAATATGCCAAAGTTGTTTTCACTCTTCTTCCTAAATAGTATGGAATCTCAGTTGAATTAGGAGAGACAATGGAGGATGCATCCACTTATCGAAGACTAATAGGGAGACTCACCTACTTGACTCTTACTCAACTAGATTTGACATATACAGTCCATTTACTTAATCAATTCTCATAGCAACCTCAATAAACTCATATGGACAAGGCTCTACAAACTCTTAGATACATTGCCTCCATACTTCACAAGGGAAAATTTTATCCTAAAGGTAACCAACATAAATTAAAAGCCTATTGTGATACTGATTTGAGCACTTGTCTTATGTCTAGAAAAATCAGTAATCAAATTTATTACCTTTCTAGGTACTCTACCTCCTACTTGGTGATTGAAGAAATAAGCTACTGTCTCTTTGTCTTTAATAGAAGCTGAGTACTGAGCAATGGCTCAAACCACTAAAGAAATTGTATAGTTAGACAACTTGCTTAAAGACATGTTTGTTACAGTCCAAAGGCCAATTGATTTACATTGTGACAATAAAGCTACCATCCATGTTACCTCTTATCCGATCTTTCAAGAGCGGATGAAACACATTAAAGTGGATTGTCACTATATTAGACTTAAATATCAGTCGAAGGTGTTAAAATTGACCCACATTTCATCTCATTAACAACTAGTTGACATCTTTATCAAGGCTCTTGGATAAAAATAATTCACAAAGCTTTTACACGAGATTAGCCTATGCAACACAAACTTATTAGCTTAAGGGAGGCTCAAGGAATATCTAATTCATGGTCAGCTAAATGTATTTGTGCATATTAGCTTGAGGGCGGCTGTTAGGAATTAGATAAATTTCCATTGATCATGGGATTGACATGTTCACAATCAGTCATTTATAGATTGGATATAGTTGTTGAAAATAGTCAAATATTTTCAAGATCAATATTATTTCAATTACCTTTCTCAAAGCATTTACCATATAAGATTATCATGATTTTTTCCTTTCCTTTCTTTGCATTACCAACTTTATCATATATATACACATCTGCTGTAAATTCAATGTATAGAAAACATAGAAATTTGTTCTTACAACACCATCTTTCACTTACCAAATCAATCACCAAGGGCTTTTAGGGTGAAATTTACAGCTTGAAAAGTGTGTTTGATCACTAAATTTCATATACAAATCAAACCTAAACTTAGAGAAGTAATCAGCCCTTTTAGTTTCTCTCTTTTACTCTTCTTTCTTTTTCTTTTCTTTAACAAAATTGGTTGCCACCTAATAACCACGATTTGGAGAAGAAGACAGTGTTAATATGGATAACCTAAATTGCAAAATCTCCACTAAGACACTTAATGAAATGGTTTTGTTACTTATGAAACCTCAAGCTTTTAATTGCTTCAACTAAACTAATACCTTTTATATTTTTATCATTTACTTAAATTCAACTTCATATCCATTTTATTCTCAATATTCAATTCATTCTGATTGTCATTAAAAGTTAAAAATTCTTACTCCTTGATCAAGCACAAGTCATGGCTAGACACGGCACACTAGCCTAACTAATTATAGTAGTTTATACCTAAACTAACCAAAATTTAATATGTAAATGCAATGCATAATGAATATGAATGTGCCTAGAGTTAAGGTATAGATGTGACATATATATATATATATATATATATATATATATATAGATAATTTGCATAACTAAAAAATATTATAAAAAGTAAATGAAATTATATTTACAAATAAAATATACCCTTAATGGTTATTTGACATGTAAATAGTATCAATTAACAAAATTTTACCAAACACTTCATTTTTATTAGCTAATAGCCAACAACTATCAGTTATCTACTATCAGCTGCTATAATAGCTAAACTAAACATCCCTTAAATTTTTTGACTTTCAGATTATATTTGAAGATTTTATATTTCTCAAATTGCTCTAACTGCGCACAATGATAATTGTGAATGGCTTATTTGGTTTAGCTATTTCTATTAGCTAATAACTATTTTGTAATATTATTTGGTAAAATGCATGTGAGTTGTTTCGATTAGTATATAAAAGGACTATTCTAGACATAATTTATTTATTTTATACAAACAATAATAATTATAATAATGAATTTTGTAGTAGGAATAACAACAACAACATAATAATAATAATATATTATTAAATCATAATTTTTTTTTCAACAACCATATTTTTTTGAAGGTTGGAGGGAGCAAGGAATTAAACCCCCAACCTCAACCTTAGTGTCAATCCTTAGGCTTGGATAGTAAACCATCATGCCTAGGCGAGATTGACAATTTCATAATTTCATAATTTTTCAATAAGTGCAAAATAATATTGTTTAATGTAATGCAGATAGAACAAAAATCAATTATTTTAACAGCAATAACAACAACAACAACGTGAGTTACTGATAAGGGTTGTACCCATCCTTGATTAGTAGGTTTAAAACAACCGATGACTTGAGCTTGGACTTAAAGATGCCAAGGCTAATTCCACTCATATTCTATAATAGTATGGAATCTCATCTGAATTAGGAGAGACAATGGAGGATGCATCCACTTGTCGAAGATGAATAGGAAGACTCACCTACTTGACTTTTACTCAATCAGATTTGACATATGTAGTCCATTTGCTCATCAATACTCACACTAGCCTCAACAAACTCATATCGACATGGCTCTACAAATTATTAGATACATTGGCTCCACACTTAATAAGGGAATATTTTATGCTAAAGAAAACCAACAAAAATTAAAAGCCTAATGTGATGCTGATCAGAGTACTTGTCCTGTGTTTTGAAATCAGTAACCAGATTTATTACCTTTCTAGGTACTGCACTTCTTACTTAGCGATCAAAGAAACAAGTTACTATCTCTTTGTCTTCAGCAGAAGCTGAGTATCGAGCAATGGCTCAAACCACCAAAGAAATTATTTAGTTAGACAACTTGCTCAAAGACATGTTTCTTATAGTTCAATGGCCAACTAATTTACTTTGTGACAATAAAGTTGCCATCCATATTGCCTCTAATCCAATCTATCATTAGCGAACGAAACACATTAAAAAGGATTGTCACTGTATAAGATTTAAATATCATACCAAGGTACTTAGCTTAACCCATGTTCCATCCCATAAACAACTAGTTTATGTCTTTAACAAGGCTCTTGGACGAGAACAATTCACTAAGCTTTTACATGAGATTGGCCTATGTAGCACAAACTTATTAGCTTGAGGGAGGCTCAAGGAGTATCTGATCTAGGGCAAGCTAAATTTATTCATGCATATTAGCTTGAGGGAGGCTGATAAGAATTAGATATTTTTCCAATAATCATAGGATTAACATCTTCATAATCAGCCATTTACGGGCTGGATATAGCTATTGAAGATAGTCCAATATTTTCAAGAACAATATTAATTTAATTACCTTTCTCAAAGCATTTACCATATAAGATTATCATGATTTTCTCCTTTACTTCTTTGCACTGCCAACTTTATGGTATATATATATATATATATATATATATATATATATATATATATATATATATTTGTGGTAAATTCAATGTATAGAAAACATAGAAATTTATTCTTACAACACCCTTTTTCACTTACCAAATCAATTACCAAGGGCTTTTATGATGAAATCTACAACTTGAAAAGTGTGTTTCATCACCAAATTTCACTTACAAAACAAGCCTAAACTTGGAGAAGTAATCAGCCCTTCTAGTTTCTCTCTTTTACTCTTCTTTCCTTTTCTTTTCTTTAACAAAATTGGCTGCCACCCAATAATCGCAATTTGGATAAGAAGACAACCCTAATTTGGATAACCCAAATTGCAAAATATCCATTAAGAGACTTAATGAAATGGTTTTGTTACCTATGAATCCTCAAGCTTTTAATTGCTTTAATTTAAACCAATCATTTGTCTCAATTGAGTCCTCATCTTAAACTAACATTTATATTCTTATCATTTTCTTCAATTCAACTTCATATCCATTTTATTCTCAATATTCAATTCATTTTGAGTGTCATTAAAAGTTAAAAATTCTTATTCCTTGATCGAGCACAAGTCATGGCTAGACCCGACACACTATCCTAACTATTTATATTAGCTTATACTTAAAATAACCAAAATTTAATATGTAAATGCAATGTATAATGAATGTGAATGTACCTAGAGTTAGGGTATATATATATATATATATATATATATATAAAATTTGCATCACTAAAAAATATTATAAGTATATGAAATTATATTTACAAATAAAATATACCCTTAATGGTTATTTCACATATAAATAGTAATAACTAACAAAATTTTACCAAACATTTCATATTTATCAGCTAATAGTTAACAACTATCAGCTGCTATAAACTGCTAAACCAAACAGGCCCTAAATTTTTTATCTTTCTGATCAAATTTGAAGAATTTGTATTTTTCAAATTGCTCCAACTATGCACAATTCTAATTGTGAATGGCCTGCATGGTTTAGTTATTTCTATCAACCAATAAATGTTTTGTAATATTATTTAGTAAAATGCATGTGAGTTATTTCGATTTGTATATAAAAGGACTATTCTAGAAATAATTTATTTATTTTATATAAATAATAATAATTATAATAAAGAATTTTATAGTAGAAACAATAATAACATAATAATAATATAGTATTAAATCATAATTTTTTTGAACAACATGTTTTTTTAGAGGTTAGGAGGAGCAAGAAATTAAACCCCTAACCTTAACCTTAGTGTCAATCCCTACACCTGAATAGTAAACCATCCTGCCCAGGCGACATTGACAAATTCATAATTTCATAATTTTTCAATAAGTGCAAAATAATATTGTTTAACGTAATGCATATAGAATAAAAATCAATTATTTTAACAGCAGCAACAATAACAACAACATAAGTTATTAGGTAGGGTTGTACCTGTCCCTGATTAGCGGGTTTAAAATGACTGATGACTTGAGCTTGGACTTGAAAATGCCAAGGCTGTTTCCACTCCTATTCTGCAACAATATAGAATCTTATCTGAATTACGAGAGATAATGAAGGATGCATCCACTTATCAAAGACTAATAGGAAGACTCACCTACAAGACTTTTACTTGACCATATTTGACATATACAGTCCATTTACTCAATTAATACTTATGCTCCACACTTCATAAAGGAATATTTTATCTTGAAGATAAACAACTCAAATTAAAAGCCTATTATAATGCTGATGGGTGCACTTGTCTTATGTTAAGAAAATTAGTAATGGAATTTGTTACCTTTCTATGTACTATACCTCCTACTTAGCAATTGACGAAAGAAGCTATTATCTCTCTGTCTTTAGTGGAAGCTGAGTACTGAGCAATGGCTCAAACCACTAAAGAAATTTTTTTGTTAGACAACTTGCTTAAAGACATGTTTGTTACAGTCTCAAGGCTAATTAATTTACTTTGTGACAATAGAGCTGCCATCCATATTGCCTCTAATTTGATCTTTCATTAGCGGACGAAACATATTGAAGTGGGTTCTTACTATGTTAGACTTACATATTAGTCCAAGGTGCTCAACTTAACCCATGTTCCATCCCATAAACAACTAGTTAACATTTTTACCAAGGCTCTTGGACAAGAACAAATCACTAAGCTTTTACACAAGATTAGCCTATGCAACACAAACTCATTAGCTTAAGGGGGGCTCAAGGAGTATATGATCTAGGGCAAGCTAAATGTACTCATGCATATCAAATATTTTTCCAAAATTCATGGGATTGACATCTTCATAATCAGCCATTTATAGGTTGGATATAGTCATTGAAGATAGTCAAATATTTTCAAGATCAATATTATTTTAGTTACCTTTCTCATAGCATTTACCATATGATATCATCATGATTTTCTTCTTTCCTTCTTTGCACTCCCAACTCTATTGTATATATATACACCTGCTGTAATATTAATGTATAGAAAACATAGAAATTTGTTCTTACAACACCCTCTTTCACTTACCAAATCAATCACTAAGGGCTTTTAGGATGAAATTTATAGCTTGAAAACTATGTTTGATCACCAAATTTCACTTTCAAAGCATGCTTAAACTTAAAGAAGTAACCAACCCTTCTAATTTCTCTTTTTTTACTCTTCTTTCCTTTTCTTTTCTTTAATAACATTGGTTTCCACCCAATAACCATGATTTAGAGAAGAAGACAACCCTAATTGGATAACTCAAATTGCAAAATATATACTAAGAAACTTAATGAAATGGTTTTGTTACCTATAAACCCTCAAGATTTTAATTATGTCAATCTAAACCAATCATTTGTCTTAATTGAATCCTCATCTCTTGCTAACATTTATATTCTTATGATTTACTTCAATTTAACTTCATATCCATTTTATTCTCAATATTCAATTCATTTTAACTATCATTAAATGTTAAAAATTCTTGCTCCTTGATCGAGCACAAGTCATGGCTAGACTCGACACACTAGCCTAACTATTTATACTAGCTTATACTTAAACTAACCAAAATTTAATATGTAATGCAAAGCATAATGAATGTGAATGTACCTAAAGTTAGGGTACGAATGTGTCATACACACACACACACACACACACACATATATATATATATATTGAGATTCCATACTATGGAGGAATAGGAGTGGAAACAACCTTGGCGTTTTCAAGTCCAAGCTCAAGTCATCAGTCATTTTAAACCCGCTAATTAAGGATGAGTACAACCCTGCCCAGTAACTCATGTAATTATTGTTGTTGTTGCTGTTGCAGTTAAAATAATTGGGCTTTGTTTTATCTGCATTACATTAAACAATACTATTTTGCACTTATTAAAAAATTATGAAATTATGAATTTGCCAATCCCGCCAAGGCAAGAGGCTTTACTATCCAGGCACAGGGATTGATACCAAGGTTAAGGTTAGGGGTTTGAATCCCCACTCCCTCCAACCTCAAAACAAATATGGTTGTTTAAAAAAAATGAATTTAATACTATATTATTATTATGTTGTTGTTGTTGTTGTTGCTATTGCAAAATTTATTATTATAATTATTATTATTTGTATAAAATAAATAAATTATGTCTAGAATAGTTATTTTATATACTAAACGAAATAGCTCATATGCATTTTACCAAATAATATTACAGAATAGTTATTAGCTAATAGAAATAACAAAACTAAACATGCCATTCCCAATTAGCATTGTGTATGGTTAGAGCAATTTGAAAAATATAAATTCTTCATATCTTATCAAAAAGTTAAAAAATTTACTGCCTATTTGGTTTAGCTGTTTATTGCAGCTGATAGCGGATAACTAATAGTTGTTGGCTATTTGCTGATAAATATGAAGTGTTTGGTAAACTTTTATTAGTTGTCACTATTTATATGTCAAATAACCATTAAAGATATATTTGACAATTGAGGATGCATCCACTTATCGAAGACTAATAGGAAGACTCACCTACTTGACACTTAATTGGCCAGATGACATATGCAGTCCATTTACTCAATCAATTCTCACAACATCCTTAACAAACTCATATAGACATGGCTCTATGAATTGTTAGATACATTGGCTCCACCCTTCACAAGGGAATATTTTATCCTAAATATATCTAACTCAAATTAAAAGCCTATTGTGATGTTGATTATAGCACTTGTCCTATGTCTAGAAAATCACTAACCCAATTTGTTACCTTTCTAGGTACAATACCTCTTACTTGGTGATCAAAGAAACAAGTTATTGTCTCTGTGTCTTCAGTGGAAATTGAGTACCGAGCAATGGCTCAAACCACCAATGAAATTATTTAGTTAGACAACTTGCTTAAAGACATATTTGTTACAGTCCAAAGGCCAAGTGATTTATGTTGTGACAATACAGCTGCCAACCATATTGTCTCTAATCCAATCTTTCATGAGTGGATGAAACACATCAAAGTGGATTGTCATTATATTACACTCAAATATCAATCTAAGTTGCTCAAATTGACCCATGTTCCATCACATAAACAATTAGCTGACATTGTTACCAAGGCTCTTTGACAAGAACAATTCACTAATCTTTTACACGAGATTGGCCTATGCAGCACAAACCCATTAGCTTAAGGGAGGCTTAAGGAATATCTGATCCAGGGCAAGCTAATTGTATTAATGTATATTAGTTTGAGGGCGGTTGTTAGGAATCAACTAATTTTCCAATAATCATTGGATTGGCATCTTCACAATCAGCTATTTACAGGCTGGATATAACCGTTAAAGATAGTTTCAAGAGTAATATTATTTTAGTTACCTTTCTCAAAGCATTTACCATATGAGATTATCATGTTTTTCTCCTTTACTTCCTTGCACTGCCAACTCTATTGTATATATATATATCTACTATAAATTCAATATATAGAAAACATAAAAATTTGTTCTTACAACACCCTTTTTCACTTTCCAAATCAATCACCGAGGGCTTTTATGATGAAATCTACAGCTTGAAAAGTGTGTTTGATCACCAACTTTCACTTACAAATCAAGCCTAAACTTCACGAAGTAAACAACCCTTCTAGTTTCTATATTCTACTCTTCTTTCCTTTTCTTTTGTTTAATAAAATTGGATGCCACCCAATAACCACAATTTGTTAAAGAAGATAGCCTTAATTTGGATAACCCAAATTGCAAAACATCCACTAAGACACCTAATGAAATGGTTTTGTTACCTATGAAACCTCAAGCTTTTAATTACTTTAATTTAAGCCAATCATTTGTCTTAATTGAGTCCTCATCTCTTACTAACATTTATATTTTTATCATTTACTTCAATTCAATTTCATATGCATTTTATTCTCAATATTCAATTCATTTTGAGTGTTATTAAAAGTTAAAAATTCTTACTCCTTGATCGAGCACAAGTCATGGCTAGACCCAACACACTAGCCTAACTATTTATACTAGCTTACACTTAAAGTAACTAAAATTTAATATGTAAATGCAATGCATAATGAATGTGAATGTACTTAAAGTTAGGATAAGGATATGACATATATATATATATATATATATATATATATATATATATATATAATGCTTTCAGAATATTTGGCATACGTATTAGTTCTTGATATCCCTTATTGATATTAAGGCCAAAAGAAAAAATCCTAGGAAAAAAGACTCACCTTTGAACACCTATGTGGGAGGAATAAGGTTGGAAGGATGAATGTTGTACACTTGATTGATACTTGGTATTTGCTACTTGTTACATAGCACGTGCATCATGCATACATGCATTTCATCCATCACACTAACATTTTATTTTACAACCATCATATATTCACCTGGGTCTTCTCGTATTTTGGGATGAAAAGGTGGTAGACTAAAAAGAAAAAATCTGAGTCCTAAGGTCATAACAAAAGAAATCCTGCATAAACTAGAGAAAAGTCCTATCAATCCACTTTACTTAGAAGTTGAACAAACCACACCTGAACCTATAGACATGGAATAACAAGAATGAGGGAACTGGACCTTAAAAGATATCAAAGGAGTTTTGATGGATGACATGAGGGCTATGATGCAAGATGAATTGAAACAAGCTTTATCTGGATTGATGTAACTTGCTGCTGTTGTCATACCACCACCTGTAATTGATCAACCACCTACGCTGCAGTAGCTATCCCACTTCCTGCAGATGCTCCACCTGCTGGCAATAATGCTAAAGGGCAACCTGTTACTAGAAACCCACCTGCTGTTGATGTAAAGCTTAAGGATGTTGAGAACTACATAATAGAAAAGGCAAAGAGAGAATCACTTAAACTGGTACAAGACCATGAGTCCAAGTAGATGCAAGTGCTGACCCAGAAAATGTCCAAGATGGAAGAGCTACTTAGAGGACAAGGCATAAGATATTCATTTAACTTTGATGATATGTTGTAAACAGAGGGTAATAAGCTACCTAAGAAGTTCAAAATGCCTCAACTGTAAAAGTTTGATGGAACTAAAGATCCTGGGATTTATCTCAATCAGTACACAACAACTATAAGCATTAATAAAGCCCCATTATAAGTGATCACTAGGTTATTTGTACTATCTTTAGAGGGAATGGCTAGAAACCGGTATCATGGGTTAGAAAAGTCTGTCAGAGATGCCTGGAAAGAACTTTGTACTACTTTTTTTAAACAGTATGATTATAACACTAGATTAGAAGTGTCCATTAGAGATTTAGAATTGACTAAGCAGAATCCTAATGAATCATTTTTTAATTTTCTGACGAGATTCATGAATAAGGCATGATTAATGAAAAATAAGTTAGCTGAGAAAGATCAGGTTAAGATAATAGTCCATAACGTGTCACCTAATTTGGTTGAGAGATAGCAAATGATGAATCCCAAAACATTTATAAACCTGTATAATGATGTTTTGTAAGCTGAAGAGATTGAGAGTGAGAAAAAAAAAGTTTTAGAAGTACAAGAACTCGAAACTACCCAACTGGGGGCATACAGCAATGGAGCACTAGCCGGTTTGTGGAAGTGCATGTTGTTCAACAACCAAGGAGATTCTACAATTTTAACTAACCACTTTCAAAAGTCCTAGAGTGCCTAATGCAAAAGGGTTTACTTCAACCTTTACTTAATCTAAACCCACAAAACCTAAATACCCCAGGCTATAACCCAAACAAGCACTACTAATTCCATCAAAACCTCTAACACTCCATAGATAATTACATCTACCTCAAACATGAAATCCAAAACCTTATAGACTCTAGAAAAATCACAGACCCTGAAAACCCAAGCACTAGAAATAATCTTTCCTAAACTACCGAAATGTACCACCCCCAGCTACTATGATGATTAACACATGAGTTAGTGAGGAAGAAGTGCTAAGCTCCTTTGAAGACCTAGACCTTAAAACTAATGAGAAATCTCCTAATCCCCCAAAGATATAGAAATAGCAGAAGACTTATTGGGTCAGCCTTTAGGCAAGTTCGACTATAAGGGTTTTTTATACTAAACCACCTTCTTTTGACATACCCTTCAAGTCGATTGTGCCAACAGGATGAGGTGATGAGTTTGATGATGAGAAGTTGCTACACAAGAAAGAAAAATGCACATTTGAGGTATAGGAAGATGAAGTCATAAAGATAATTGGCAAAAAGATATAAGAATAGTTGTTATGTCAACCGCCTCAAGGGCAACCACTATGAGACTCAACATCCCTACAATCTAGAATATGAAATAAAATTTATTATTATCTTCTTTGAATAAAATTTTAGTTTCTATTTTATTTTAATAATCGATGATATAAATTCTAATCATGCTTACTTCTGTAATGTACATCTTAATGTACTATGCATTATAATATTGATTGCATCTGCATGTTTGACATAAATTCAATTCAATTAAATTCATTCAGTATGGGCACAAATGCAAATTTAAAGAACATACATATATCACATGATGTAACTTTTGAAGATAGGAAATTTAAGGAAAAAAATAAAAAGAACGAAAAAAAGAGAAAGAAACAAGGAGAGAAAAAAAAAGAAAAAAGAACATTAAGGTAAAAATTAAAAAGAAAAAATTCATGACTGGCTGATAACAAGAGTTGTATCTTGTGATGTAATAAATGTTCTCATTTTTATCCCAATGAATTATTAAAACTAAATTTTTAATTTTTGTTCAAATATCGCATATTCATCTTTATCATACTGCATAAGTATCTAAATGGACAGAGAATACATAATTAAACCTAAATCATAGCTATGAGATCACTATTTTAGTTATGTTTTTTTTTCACCCCTTTTGTAATTTTCCTTGTAAGCCTAGCATCCCCTTATACTTTAAGAATTTAGGTGGCTCAGTAACTTGCATTACAACCTATACCTTGTAACTATCATCAATTATTGCATCAACATCAAACCTCATATTCTGCTCAAGAATTCTTTGAAGTGTAAGTCCAGTTGATTTCATCATTAAAAACTAGCTTCAATCAGTTTTCCCACTATTTTACATCTTTAATACATAAGACTACAACTAATAGGGTTAGTAAGATAAAGGGTCAATAATAGCAGTGACCAAACCGAGTCTCTTGCACACATGAAGAAAAAGACTGCTATAATGAATTCAAAATAAAGTTAGAAAAAATGTAACTCTTAGGCAGCTTAGGGGCAAAAACACTAAAATTTTAAAGTTAGTGAAAAAGATCTCAAGATAGAAAGGAGTAAACTACAAGAATACAAATACATCAGTTATCATACAACAAAAGTAGTAATAAAAAGAAAAGTTCAACAGTGTATCGATCAATCACGAGCTCCAATGTAAAGCCATAAACCCCACTTGCTAACTTGGTCATCATTTTGATGAGTTGTATCAAATAATAATAAAATATACCCTTCTAATCTTTCATGAGTGAATGAAACACATTGAAGTGGATTGTCACTATGTTATACTCAAATATCAGTCCAAGGTGCTCAACTTGACCCATGTTCCATCCTATAAATAACTAGCTGACGTCTTTACCAACCCTCTTGGACAAGAACAATTCACCAAGCTTTTACATAAGATTAGCCTAAGCATCACAAACTCATTAGCTTAGGGGAGGCTTAAGGAATATCTGATCCAGGGCAAGCTAAATGTATTTATGCATATTAGCTTAAGGGAGGTTGATAGGAATTAGATATTTTTCCAATGATCATAGGATTGACATCTTCACAATCAGCCATTTACAGGCTGGATATAGCCATTGAAGATAGTCATATATTTTCAAGATCAGTATTAATTCAATTACCTTTCTCATAGCATTTACTATATGAGATTATCATGATTTTCTGTTTTCCTTTTTTACACTGCCAACTCTATTGTATATATATACATCTGCTGTAAATTTAAGAAAACATAGAAATTTGTTCTTACAACACCCTTTTTCACTTACCAAATCAATCACCAAGGCTTTTAAGATGAAATTTATAGCTTAAAAAGTGTGCTTGATCACCAAATTTCACTTACAAATCAAGCTTAAACTTGGAGAAGTCATCAACCCTTCTAGTTTCTCTCTTTTACTCTTCTTTTCTTTAACAAAATTGGTTGCCACCTAATAACCACGATTTGGAGAAGAAGACAACCCTAATATGGATAACCCAAATTGCAAAATATCCACTAAGACACTTAATGGAATGGTTTTATTACCTATAAAACCTCAAGCTTTTAATTGCTTCAATCTAAACGAATAATTTTTCTCAATTTAGTCCTCGTCTCTTACTAACATTTATATTTTATCATTTACTTCAATTCAACTTCATATCTATTTTATTCTCAATATTCAATTCATTTTGAGTGTCATTAAAAGTTAAAAAATTTTGCTCCATGATCAAGCACAAGTCATGGCTAAACCTGACACACTAGCCTAACTATTTATACTAGTTTATACTTAAACTAACTAAAATTTAATATGCAAATGCAATGCATAATGAATGTGAATGTACCTTAAGTTAGGGCAATACTGTGATATATATATATATATATATATATATATATATATATATATATATATATATATATGTAGGGATCCACTTACATATGTGTAAAGTTAATATATTTTACACAAAATCTTAACCATTGATTAAAACTCATCTAATGGTTAAAATATCTAGTTAATCTTAGTAAATATTACCTTATTAAAATCTATATTATTTCTCCAATTAATTAATTATTTCCTAAGTAAATCATTTTCCATTAACTTATATCATTACCTTATGTTTTTCTTTTAGATGTTTAAGTTTAAATATTTTGTTCATTCATCAAAAGCCTCAAAATAAAGAATATCACCCAATTCCTAGAAGCTGTTAGACAATAGCTTAGTAAAGTTAGTCCTTCTTCTAGTGGAACCCCGAGATAAGTTGTTACCGACTCTGCACAGTTTGTTAATCAAAGTATTAGTGTTCTCAATAAAGATATAGAAACCTCTTCTGAAGATGGTGATTTTCAGGGAGAGTCTCCTAAGATAGCAAAAATTCATTGGCCTATCATTCCTCACTCTTCCAATCCTGCTTCTATTCAGTCTAGATTGCCAGAACTTGAAATAGGTTCTCACCCTAATATGCTTGTCCAATCTAAGTTCAGTGCCAATTCCATATATGAATGGAACATCGATGGCATGTCTGAATATCAGATCCTTAGTCTTCTCCAATAAATGACTATAGCCTCTAATGCCTATAAAGCCCAAACATGAACTTCTGATAGATCTATCGTAGAACTTATTATAGCTGGATTTTCTAGACAATTGAAAGGATGGTGGGATTTTCATCTCACTAAGCCCCAACAACTAGATATCATTCATGCTATCCAGAAAAATGATGATAATACACTCATTCTAGATTAATCAGGAAGCCCCATTCAAGATGTTGTCTATACCCTCAAATTGACCATAGCACTCCATTTCATTGGAGATTCTTCCTATCTTAAAGATAAAAATGATGATCTCCTATCTAATCTCAGATGCAAAAATCTAAGTGATTTCCAATGGTATAGATCGACTTTCCTTACTAGAGTCATGCTCAGAGAAGATTCTAACCATCCCTTCTGGAAAGAAAAATTCCTTGCAGGTCTCCCTACCCTTCTAGGAGAAAGAGTTAGAAATACCATTAGACAGTCCACAGGATCTCACATCATTCCCTACGATAAGCTTACCTACGACAAACTTATCAGTACTACCCAGAAGGAAGGTCTTAAGATCTGTCAGGACTTAAAACTCCAAAAACATTTAAAATGGGAACTAAAAAGGTCCAAAAAAGAATTAGGATCCTTCTGTAAATAGTTTGATTATAGTTATACCCAGAACAATTCTTGTAAAGGTGATTGCAGTAAGAAGTCTTTGAAACCTTCGTCTAAGAGATTTTCCCAAAATTATAAGAAATTCTCAAAGAAAAAGGAATCTGAAGAACCTTATTACAAAAAACCTCATAAAAAATAATCAAAACATAAAGCCTCTTCTTCTAAAACTCAGAAAACTGGTCTCAAAGATGTTACATGCTATAAATGTGGCAAAAAGGGTTATATCTCTAAGTACTATCGTATCTCTAAAAAAGTTCAGGAATTAAATCTAGAAGAAAATAACCTAGAAAAGCTTTTTGCCCTTCTTATAGAAACTTCTGAGTCTGAGTCTGAAACTAATTCTGTTAATTTCCTGGAAAATCTTCAGACAGACGAAATAGCCTCCTCTTCTTCCTCCGATATAGATACATGTTCTGTCTCTTCAGGTAAGCATATTAATATGCTAACCAAAGAAAAAACCTTAATTCTAGATGTCATCCAACACATAAATGATCCTGATGTTCAGAAAAAATATATAGAACAATTAAGGCACTCCTTAGAAAAAGACCTTGAAACTCCAGAGCTACCTTCCACCAATACAAGTATGTATGACCTGACTACCATCCTAGGAAGAACAAAGCAAGGAAAAAGACCAATAGGAGAAATTCAGGAACTCCAAGGAGAGATAAAAACCATAAAGTCAGATATAAAGCAACTTAAAGAAAAACAGCAAAAGGATTCTGATCTAATCCAATTCCTTATCACTAAACTTGTTGAAGACTCTAGTGATAGTGATGAAACCAAGAACTTAGAACCTCAGTCCTTAGCCAACCTCGATAAAATTCCAGTAGATTTCCTCTATGCTCTTAATAAAGTCACTTCAAGAAAATATATTATAAAGGTTACCATTGTGTTTGATAAAAATTTTCATATTGACACTATAGCTCTGTTTGATACCGGAGCTGATTTAAATTGTATAAAGACTCATGTTGTTCCAAAACATTTTCAAGAAAAAACCACTGAAACACTTTCTTTTGCCAACAGTTCAAAAATGAACATTTAACGAAAAATAGAAGCCAGTGTTTTAAATAGTGATTTCTTATTAAAAACTTCCTTTCTCCTTGTTTCTGACATGCATTACACTGTGATTTTAGGAACACCATTCATTAATTTAATTACCCCCTATTTTGTCAATCACCATTCTATTGATTATAAAGATGATAAAGTTCTCATATCCTTTCCCTTTCTTAAAAAGCTTAGAACCAGACAACTCAATCTGGTTAAAGCTCACTCCATTTATAAAAATGAAATAAATCTTTTGATTAAAGGAAAAGAAACTGATATGCATGATTTAAAGCAAAATGTTTATTCTCAAAAAATTGAAAAACAATTAAAGTCTGATGTTTTAGAACATAAAATTTCTTCCCTTCTTGATTCTATAAAAATTAAAATTTATTCTGATTTACCAAATGCTTTTTGGAATAAAAAAAGACATATTGTTGATTTGCCTTATGAACCAGGATTTGATGAAAAAAATATCCCTACTAAGGCTAGACCAATTCAAATGAATGTTGAATTAGAACAACACTGTAGAAGGGAAATCCAGGACCTAGAGTCCAAAGGATTGATCTCAAAATCCAGGTCCCCTTGGAGCTGTGCTGCTTTCTATGTTAATAAAGCTTCTGAAATAGAAAGAGGTACTCCGAGACTTGTCATAAATTATAAACCTCTGAACATAGCCCTCCAATGGATAAGGTATCCTATTCCTAACAAAAAAGATCTTCTTCAAAAACTTCATTCTGCTTTTGTATTTTCAAAGTTTGATATAAAATCAGGATTTTAGCAAATACAAATTCATAAAGATCATCGTTACAAAACTGCTTTTACTGTCCCATTTGGTCAATACGAGTGGAATGTCATGCCATTTGGTTTAAAGAATGCTCCTTCAGAATTTCAAAGAATAATGAATGACATATTTAATCCCTATTCTGAATTATGTATTGTTTACATAGATGATGTTCTTATTTTCTCTAAATCTATTGAACAACACTTCAAGCACCTTAATATTTTTTTCTGCACTGTTAAGAATAATGGTCTTGTTATTTCAGAAAAAAAAGATATCTCTTTTCCAAACTAGAGTTAGATTCCTAGGACACTATATATACTATGGAACCATTGTCCCTATAGAAAGAACCTTAGAATTTGGAAACAAATTCCCTGATAGGATTCTTGACAAAACTTAGCTTCAAAGGTTTTTAGGAAGTCTAAATTATATATTAGATTTCTGTCCCAATATAAACAGGATAGCAAAACCTCTGCATGATAGACTAAAGAAAAAACCTGTTCCCTAGACTGATGAACATACCATAACAGTCCAACACGTAAAGAAATTTATTCTTAATATTCCCTGTCTCCGCTTAGCTGATCCCAGTCTTCCTAAGATTGTAGAAACAGATGCTAGTGATCTTGCATATGGGGGGATTCTCAAACAAGTTCATAATAGTAAAGAAGTTGTAGTCCAGTATACTTCAGGTCACTGGAATGATACTCAAAAAAACTATTCTACCATTAAAAAAGAAATTCTTTCCATTGTCATGTGCATCACAAAGTTTCAATCTGATTTACTAAATAAAAAATTTTTGCTTCGTGTTGATTGCAAATCTGCAAAATATGTTTTACAAAAAAATGTCCAAAATATTACTTCAAAGCAAATTTTTGCAAAATGGCAAGCTATACTTAGTATTTTTGATTTTGATATAAAATATATAAAGGGAGAATCAAATTCTTTGCCAGACTTTCTGACCAGAGAATTTTTGCAAAACAGATAAAGATGCCCAAAAAAACAAAGAAAGAAAAGGCTAACAAGCCTGATCCTCCTCTTCCCTCCACCTCTAAACCCATAAAATCATGGTTCGATATACTAAACCAAGAAGAATCAAATGATTCTAACAAAACAACACAGATTCAGCAATGGATTGATTCTATCTCCAACACCCTAGAACTCCTTAAAGCCATCCAAAATACTCTTATCCTTTTTCCTTTAGCTCCAGAAGCAAACCAGGCGATTATTCCTTCAGACAAAGGTATACTTGGTAAGGCTCCTCTTCCCAATTCTAAAATTGAAAAAGGTGAATCTTCTTCCTCTCAAAAAACCATTTCTCAAGAAGATTTAAAAGTTGTGGCTACTCCAAGTAGTTCACAGGTTGTCTGTACACAATCAAAAACTTCTTCTGATTTTCTTATAAAGAATTCTATTCAAAACATTTTGACTATAGAAAATGGATTTTTCAGTAAAGACCCATTTTTGACTATGCAAAATCATTTTCCTCCAAATTGGTTTTTCAAACCTTGGGATCTTTCAAAACCCCAAGAATATTATCAAACTATTTTGGAAGTTACTGGTTCTGCAGAATTCAAACACTTCTACCATAAAGGATACCCAAACCTTCTTACTCAACCTGTAAAATTCTTAAAGTCCTCCACCCATCTGCTTGGGGACAAGAATTCTTTAAACCCAAAACTTTCCCTATAAACTTCTCAATAAAGATAGATTTCTGCCGTACATACTCATATTAGGATTATGAACAGGCATGGTTTAACACCTTCCTTATCCAAAACCATTTTAATACCCATTCCTGGCTATTCTTCCTAAGTGATCATGCTAATATTTCTGAGTTTCCTGTATGGTTTGCTAGATGGTGGAATAACTATGGACCAATCCCTGATATTCTTCCCTCTGAAATTCGATAGGGTTTTGAAATTTTTTGCTCCCATTATCGACCTTCCCAATCTGAAAAGAAATTTACCTTCCTTACCCTTTATTACTCTAAATTCTTTGTCCCTTGGGTAACTCAATGGTACCTCAACTTTGGTTTTAATAATGGTATTATAGTTCTCCAGAGAAGATTCAAGGTCAAATGGTGGAACTCTTATAATAAAACAGATAAGATCTCCCAATCTGCTATCTCCTCTTGGCTCCAACAGCAAGGTTTCCTTGGATCTTTTGAATCTCATAACTTGGCACAAACTTCCTTTCTGGCTCAAAAGTCCCATGCTAGTGCCCTCCTTGCAGCTACCAAAACTAAAGAAGAATATTTCAAGATTATGCAGCAGCTCCTTCAATTTGAAGCCTCTTCCTCTGCAGCGCTATCCAGTAGCTCTGAAAACTCAGAACCTTTAGTTAATTTGGGTAATGACAATGAGGATGATTATTTTGGGATTCTCTCTCCTATTAAGCCTAAAGGCCCATAGCCCAAAAGCTTATAGGACCTCTTTATTTATAAATATTTTCTTTGTAAATATATGTCTGTAGTTATAATTATAAGCTCGATGGGTTGAAAACCTTATATAAGGTGGCCCATGCAAAAGTTAGGGTCAAACAAAAAAAAAACTATTTTAATATATTTTCCTTTTGGCGGGGACTTATTCTTCTCCTGAATGGGACCTTCTTGGACAACCTTCAAGAAAATTCAACTACTACGTCAAATACTCGGCTCCACCTTCAGCTGCCATCCTACTTCTCTCTGTTCCTCCTCAAGGATGGGGACCCACTTTCCACTATCAGGATAAAATAATTAACAATTATTTTAAGTCACATGGTGGTGGTTGTGAAAGATAGTTGGCAGACAGTAAAACAAGTCACCCTGATTCCTTTAGGAATTCATGCTCCTCTGTACCCTACTTCTCCTGCTCTCCATATGCTTACAAGGCTTCCATCCTCTATATAAGGAACCCTTCTCTTGCTTTCAAAGGGGGAGAACTTTTTTAGAAAAAAGAAAATTTTTAGGAAAGACTCCTTCTACCTCCTTCTTCCTCTCTACCTTCTGAAAGATTTCTTAAGAAATTTATAATTCTCTAGTAACAAAATAAATATATATATAGAAAAGATTTCTGTAAGCCTCTGCATTCTGAATATTTGAACCATTGTATCTCCCTTTACTTGGAATATAAAGGACTTTTTATATAACAAACTCTTGTAAGTTTAAGTTTCAAAGATCTCTACTGTTTTAATGTCTTTTATTTATTTTCTTTAAAGCTTTATTTTATCTTCTGCAATTTTCGCTTTCAATTATTTAAGTAACAGAACGTATGCTCTGTGCTTGCCTAAGAAATTAGGATCCTGCACATTAGAAACTCTATGAAATCCTATTTGCATTTTGGTATGGTAACCTCCATGTCTAGCTTGTGACTGGAGCATGAGACCGTGCATCATGAGACATTTCTGCATTTATTCATTGTGATTAACCTACTGAGTCCCCTACTATAAATATTGCTAGTTGTTATGAAATTATATTTACAAATAAAATATACCCTTAATGGTCATTTGATATATAAACAGTAACAACTAACAAAATTTTACCAAGCACTTCATATTTATTAGCTAATATCTAACAACTATCAGCTATCCGCTCTCCGCTATCAGCTGCTATAAATAACTAAACCAATCATATTTGAAGAATTTGTATTTTTCAAATTGCTCCAACTGTGCACAATGCTAACTGTGAATGGCCTATTTATTTTAGTTGTTTCTATCAAGTAATAACTATTTTGTAATATTATTTGGTAAAATGCATGTGAGTTGTTTCGATTAGTATATAAAAGGACTATTCTAGACATAATTTATTCATTTTATACAAACAATAATAATTATAATAATAAATTTTACAGTAGTAACAACAATAACAACAACAACAACAACAACATAATAATAATAATAATAATAATAATAATAATAATAATAATAATAATAATAATAATAATAAGAAAGAATAATAACAATATGGTATTAAAGTCATAATTTTTTTTAAACAACCATATTTTTTGAAGGTTGGGGGGAGTGGGGATTCAAACCCCCAACCTAAACCTTAGTGTCAATCCCTGCGCTTGGATAGTAAATCATCCAGCCTAGGCAAGATTGGCAAATTCATAATTTCATAGTTTTTTAATAAGTGTAAAATAATATTGTTTTATGCAATGTAGATAGAACAAAAATTAATTATTTTAACAACAGCAGAAGCAACAACAATAACAACAACATGAGTTACTGGGTGGGGCTGTACCCATCCCTAATTAGCGGGTTTAAAATGACCGATGACTTGAGCTTAGACTTGAAGATGCCAAGGATGTTTCCGCTCCTATTGCTCAATAGTATAGAATTTTAGTTGAATTAGGAGAGACAATAGATGATGCATCCATTTATCGAAGACTAATAGGAAGACTCATTTACTTGACTCTTACTCGACCAAATTTGACATATGCAGTCTATTTACTCAGTCAATTCTCATAACAAGCTCGACAAACTCATATGGACATGGCTTTACTAATTATTAGATACATTAGCTCCACACTTCATAAGAGAATATTTTATCCTAAAGATAACCAACTCAAATTAAAAGCTTATTGTGATGCTGATTAGAGCATTTGTCCTATGTCTACAAAATCAATAACCAGATTTGTTACCTTTCTAGGTAATGCACCTTTTACTTGGCAATCGAAGAAACAATCTACTGTCTCTTTGTCTTTAGAGGAAGCTGAGTACCAAGCAATGGCTCAAACCACCAAAGAAATTGTTTGGTTAGACAACTTGCTCAAAGATATGTTTGTTATAATCCCAAAGCCAATTGATTTACTTTGTAACAATAAAGCTGCCATCCATATTGCCTCTAATTCGATATTCCATTAGTGGTGAAACACATTAAAATGGATTGTCACTATGTTAGAATCAAATATCAGCCTAAGGTGCACAACTTGACCCATGTTCTATCCCATAAACAACTAGCTAATGTCTTTACCAAGGCTTTTGGACAAGAACAATTCTTCAAGCTTTTACATGAGATTGACCTATGCAGCACAAACTCATTAGCTTGAGGGAGGCTCAAGGAATATATAATCCAAGGCAAGCTAAATGTATTCAGGAATATTAGCTTGAGGGAGGCTGTTAGGAATTAGATATTTTTCCAATAATCATGAGATTGACATCTTCACAATCAACCATTTATACGCTGGATATAACCATTGAAGATAGTCAAACATTTTCAAGATCAATATTATTTCAATTACCTTTCTCATGGCATTTACCATATGAGATTATCATGATTTTCTCATTTCCTTCTTTGTACTCCCAACTTTATTGTATATATATACATCTGCTACGAATTCAATGTATAGAAAATATAGAAATTTGTTCTTACAACAACTTTTTTCACTTACCAAATCAATCACCAAAGGCTTTTAGGATGAAATTTACAATTTGAAAAGTGTGTTTAATCACCAAATTTCACTTCTAAATCAAGCCTAAACTTGGAAAGGTAATAAGCCCTTTTAATTTCTCTTTTTTTCTCTTCTTTCCTTTTCTTTTCTTTAACAAAATTGGCTATCACCCAATAACCATAATTTAGAGAAGAAGACAACCTTAATATAGATGACCCAAATTGCAAAATATCCACTAAGAAACTTAATGAAATGGTTTTGGTACCTATGAAACCTCAAGCTTTTAATTACTTCAATCTAAACTAATCATTTGTCTCAATTGAGTCCTCATCTCTTACTAACATTTATATTCTTATCCTTTACTTTAATTCAACTTCATATCCGTTTTGTTCTCAATATTCAATTCATTTTGAGTGTCAATGAAAGTTAAAAATTCTTACTTCTTGGTCGAGCACAAGTCATGGCTAGACCCGACATACTAGCCTAACTATTTATACTAGCTTATGTTTAAACTAACCAAAATTTAATATGTAATGTATAATGAATGTAAATATATCTAGAGTTAGGGTACGGATATGACACACACACACACACACATATATATAGTTTGCACAACTAAAAAATATTATAAGAAGTATATGAAATTATATTTACAAATAAAATATACCAGTAATAACTAATAAAATTTTACCAAATACGTTAATAGATAACAAATATCAGTCATTTGTTATCAATTACTATAAACAGTTAAACCAAACATACCTTCAATTTTTTAACTTTCCAATCAAATTTGAAGAATTTGTATCTTTCAAATTGCTCCAACCATGTACAATACTAATTGTGAAGGACCTGTTTGGTTTAATTGTTTCTATCAGCTTATAACTGTTTTGTAATATTACTTGGTAAAATGTATATAAACTGTTTCGATTAGTATATAAAATGACTATTTTAGACATAATTTATTAATTTTATATAAATAATAATTATTATAATAATAAATTTTACGGTAGCAACAACAATAATATAATAATAATAATATATTTAATTCATAATTTTTTTTGAAAAACCATATTTTTTAAGAGATTGGGGGAGCAGAAATTCAAATCCCTAACCTCTACCTCAGTATTAATTCTTGTGTTTGAATACTAAGTCATTCTGCCTAGACAGGATTGGCAAATTTATAATTTTTTAATAAGTGTAAAATATTATTATTTAATACAATGCAGAGAAAACAAAAATTAATTATTTTAACAGCAGCTGCAACATCGATAACGTGAGTTACTGGGTGGAGCTGTACTTGTCCCTGATTAGCGGGTTTAAAACCACCAAGGAAATCGCTAATCTGCTCCATTTTTAAAAAACCTTTAAATTTCAGAGCAATAACCAAAACCCAAAAGCAACATTAAATATTGTTTTTTCGACATAATTATATATATTTTTTTTAAAATAATTCATTGTATCTATATTACGAAGGGAAAACGTTGTTGCTGTTGTTTTTTTTTTTAATATAATTTGTTTATATAATAAATTAGAGATCGGGAGACATTGTAAATCCTTGGATTCTGGTGTCTCCTCGATCAATTAATCACTTGCATTGCTCGGATCCGATCGGGAGTTGATTCATCGGAGACAGAATAGAGTGTAAATATATATATTTTTATTGAAACTGGGGATTAAAATTCCTTGCTGCTGCATTTTTGAAAAATGCAAATCAATGTAACATTTCATTCATGAATCAGATCGTTGAATCTGCATTTCATGTTGTTGTAGATTGTGTTCTTGATCTGGGCATTTTGTAGATAGAATTAGGTATTGGTTAATTTATTATTATTATTATTTTTTATAGAGTTTGAATAATAGCGATATGGATCCGATATCAGCAGTTAGCGAAGAGCTAGGTCAGATCGATGGTCAAATAGCTGACATTTTTCGAGCTTTATCGTAAGAATGATTTTTTTTTAATTGTATTTGTTTTTTGTTCTACCAATTTTAATCGTTGGTACCAGACATTGATTAATTTGATCATTGTTTTTAGACCTCTTAGCTCCATTGATTTGTTTTTCTATATTGAATGCATCTTAAAAAGTGTAACACGGTTGTTCTTTTGAAAATTGTGACTGGTTAATAGTTATTGCTGTTGAGTTATAATGGTGAAATCTAACATTTTGATACTTTCTTGCAGAAATGGTTTTCAGAAATTGGAGAAGATTAAGGATGTTAATAGGCAGAGTCGGCAACTGGAAGAGCTCACTGGAAAGATGCGGGATTGTAAGAGGTATTACCTGACTATATTAATATTCTTTCACTTTACGTCTCTTTTTTTTTTTTTTTTTTATCCCCACATATATTGTTCTAGATTCTATAGTTCAATGGACAATAGGGCCTTGGACTGAAGGCCTAAGCATTTCGTTAGCATTCCTTTATTATGGGGTTCTTGTCTGTTTACGTTAAACCTACTTCATATCTATTGAACTGCAAATTTTTTTAGTAGTCCTCCATTTTCATACTTGGATTTTGGTTATGATATAATGAGACTGTAGTAAACCACAATAACTCAACTCATGTTTGCTGGAGCAAAACAAGAGAGTAGGGACTCTTTTATTGCACCTTTGCATGAACTTTTGGTGTTCTACCAAAACATGCTCTTAGTTGCTATTCTACTTTGCATTTAGTTCTTACTTCAGTGGGTTTATCATCATTTTCAATGTATCTCTTGTATTGTAATGAACATTCTATAAAAGCGCCATCGTGCCTAAAGGAAATAGGTTCTACTGGCATTTTTTATATTTCTTTGATCTATTATTATTGTCCCACCCTTTAACTAGTGTCAATGCTTTCTGATCTTTCAGGCTTATCAAAGATTTTGACAGAGAAGTGAAGGATTTGGAGAGTAGAAATGACCCAAACACAAATAAAATGCTGAACGAAAAAAAGCAATCAATGGTGGGCACTTGGCTTTGATTTTTCATATATCTATTTTAGGATTTAGTCCTTTTACTTCTTGCCTAGTTTGTTTTGTTATCCCCTTGCATGTCCTTAGTTTTCTGAGGTTTGTTGGCTTTTTACTGCAGATTAAAGAGCTGAATTCATATGTTGCTCTCAAAAAGCAGTAAGTTTTCATCTTTTAGAAAATAATGCTTTTATTTCAGTGTGGCTCCAAGAGACACAGACTTATGCAGATAGAAGATTATGACTGTTTGTTGCCAATTACTTGTCCTGCTCCTTTGTTTTTGATTTTTATGCTTTTTTTTTTCTCTTTCCACTTGTTGTCTTAACATGGATTTTAACATTTCTTTAAAGTTGGAGGTTTCACTTTCTGTTTTTTCCTTGCTTTAGAATAGCTATGTAATGTTTGCACATTTTTTGACTCCTAGATTCTTTTCCTGTCTCACTTTATTTCCTAGTTAAATCTTTTTAATGACCATCACTTATAGCATTGCTTGACTTCTGCACAATTGAATTTAATTTTGTCAACAATCCTGCTAACACTATAAAGAAACTTTAATAATTTTGCTTAGGTCTCGTGATAAATTGGCACTTGCCCTCTGTACTAGCTATTTGGCAGCTTGTTTAGCTGTATACAAGTAACACATTTTCATTGTTGATAGATCAAGTGTATCTTTCCCTTCCATTTCATTTATTTTTCTTTTTAGATGCATGGTTAGTTGATTTTATGGGGTTGAGTTTTGTTTGACAAGTGCATACTGTGTTTAATATTCCCATACCTTTTGAACACAATTTTGACCAGAAATAAAGCTCACTTTCTATCTTCTTAAAAGATCTCCTTGTAATGAGACTTTATTCTAAATAATTGAACTTTCCGTACAGTCTAAAATAAACTTTGGAGAGGCAGTATATTTGGTATGAGTGGGGCTCATTCTCTCACTGAGTTTTGCACTCTGTGCCTTTATCAACAAAATTTTTTCATTCAGTGCTTTCATTGAAATTTTTGTTTGCTGCCAAGTCTACTAAAAATCTAATCCATCATCACCTACAAAAAAAATATGGCCTATTCAATTATTCATTGAAAAATGAAGAGAGAGAAAGAGATCAAGTGGGAAGTTCAAATATCCTATCTTCTAAGCTTATCTTGATTGAATTTAAACCCACAAAAAATGATGAAAAATGAAAATGGTAAAAAATGGTAACTATTATGTATTCCAAAAAGACCACACAATTTCTTGACTCTTAATTGATGATATTGATCTACATGTAAGATTCATTTCAGTTTCCATGTTGAATAATTGATGATAATTTAAAAATTGCATGTGTTTTATTTTCTTTTCAATTTATTTTGATAAACAAGTCAAGACATTTTATTATTTGGGCTGAATTGCCATTTGATTTCCCTAGCAATATTTCATTCAAAACATATGTATAGCTTAATAATTTTATATGTTGCTTATATTAATGAGTTTAACATTGTTGATGCTGTAACAGGTATGCTGCCAATCTAGAAAACAACAAGAGAGTTGATCTCTTTGATGGGCCTGGTGATGAGTTAAATGAAGAAAATGGATTGCTTGCTTCATGTAAGTTATGGTCCTTCTTTTAACTGGACTTTTCTGCCTATGTCATTTGGGAGCAACAAGAGTTTTGGGTTGTCTGAGAGTATGATAGAGTCTCTCATCTTGCTGTTCTCTTTTTGTGTTTCTCTCTGCGTTCCCTAGTACTCTTCAGTCTTCTTCTTATTGTTTTGGTTTTGGGGTTAGGCAGTATTTTTGAGATTGATGTGATTATGGGGATTCAGTTTCTGCATATGGAATGTATGTCAGTAGCAGGTTGTGGACAATAGATGGGGAAAATTCTCTCTTAGTAGATCCTAAATTGCTGGTAGTTGTGAGGTCTAGATTTAGAATTTTGAAATTATTTAGCAAGCTATTCTCTTTTTTCCCCTTTGAATTCCTTATTACAACGTGATCTTTCTTGCAATGATTTTCCTATAAACATGATGAATAAGTGATTAAAAGCTCTCCTTGAATTTGTCTGTGTGGAAGGAGTAAATCATTTAACATCTTTGTTTCAAATCATGTTGTTCTGCATCACTATTGCATTCTGTTCTCTACTTCTAATTAATTTGGTTTTGGAGTTTGTCAGTATTGTGAGATATGTGTTTTAAATATATATATACAAGTTAGATTCCTTTACTCTTAAACTTATTGGTTACTTAGAATTTTATGTTTCAAATGTAAAATTAGAGAGGATAGGAACGGAACTTGTATCTACTGCTGTAAATAGATTAAACCGTTCATGAAGGGCTTGGTAAGGGTTCATTTAAACTCAATTGAACATTTAAAAAACCAATTGTTAGGCCTAATTTTGAGGCTTGTTTGATGAATGAGCTAGCTTCGGTGGGGTTAATTTAACTCATTTAGGCTCATAAGCAGCTCATTGGGGCTAATTTAATAGCAAAGAATATATGTATTACATTTAAGATTAAGAAAGTGAAATTTCTTGAAAGTTATTTTGATGCTCTTTTTTTTTCTTTTCTATCTTAGTGTTTGGTTCAATTCCACCAAAGAATTCATTTAATTTTCAAATGAATTCTAAATAAAATTCAAATACAAATGAATTTTTATTAATATAGTATATTTGGTTTAAATGAATACTTTATGAAATTGATTTCAAGTGAATTCCGTATTTTGTTATATATTCTTTGTTATAAATTTGTAATTTAAAATAATATGATATTTGGTTAGAAATACCATTTTAAGCTAACATTGCATGATAGGAGAATTTTAGAAATAAAAATGATAAAAGGGCATTTTGGTCTTGTGACAAAATAGATTTAGAATCATGAAATTCATTTGAAAATTCTAACTATTTTGTCAGGATGTTTAATTATGAGCAATTCCATAAATTTAAAAATTGGAATTGCAAATGAATTCTACAAAGTTTTCATTTAAATCAAACAATGAAAACTGGATTTGCAAATGAATTTTATAAATTTTTTTTAAATTCATTGATACTAAACACACTATAAAAATTTTGTTTAATAAGAATTTAAACCACAATATGAATGTTTATAACAGTATTTGTGTGTTTTATGTACAACTGAGTAAGTCAAATTTTTTTATGAAAATGTTTTTTCCAATTTATATTTATGGATGAAAATTTAACTTTGATGAGAGTTCATTTAGGTTTGTGAACCTCAAATGAACATAGCTATGTTTATCTTGGTTCAGCTAGTTTAGTAGACAAGCAGTTCTCAAGCCTTTTAGGTTTGTTAGCAAATAGAAGAAGCTTAAACTAGCCAAAGCTCGGTTCAGTTCAATTCATTTGCAGCCTTACTGGGTTAATATAAAACTTTGTTGTTAACTTCGCTTCACAGGCTCAACAAGATTTATCATTTAGGGCATTCATGAGTTATTGTCCCGATAAACTAATTCATTTTGTGGTTGCTTGGTTGGTTCAGGATCATATCCTCCAATGGATAAATTGAACATTTTTATGATGGGATTGAATGGGAAATAGGTGCCTTGATACTTCATTTAGAAAATTTCTAAGATAGGTTAAATCTCTTGCAGCTATGACAAATCAGCAGTTAATGGATCATGGAAATCGGATGATGGACGAGACCGATCAAGCAATTGAGAGGGGGAAAAAGGTTTGTCCATTTAGAAGGCCCAGAAAAATTTATATTCTGTTTAGATTCATAAACTTTTGTAGATATAAAGAAAATCTTTTACCTCATTTTGTCTCAGCTTAGATGCTTTAAAAACCAATGAAATGGTAAGAAAATATAAAAAAGCAAAGAAGAAATCTTAGAATGATTTTTCCTGTTTCTTACTTTCGGTGGTTAGTCTTTAATGTTTCCTGAAGAAAAGTAAATTTGTTTTGCTGTCCATACTAGATTGTTCAAGAGACTGTCAATGTTGGGACAGACACTGCAGCAGCTCTAAAGGCTCAGGTACTGATGCATCTGAAAAATTGATAGTGATGTATATAGTGTCTGAGATATTGGAATTCACTTCATTAAAAAAAAAAAAATTTAAATTTATGCTTATGCAATGGCCTGAAAACTATGAGCTCATGTGCAGACTGAGCAAATGAGTAGGATTGTTAATGAGCTTGACTCAATCCATTTTTCAATCAAGAAAGCTTCTCAACTGGTCAAGGAAATTGGTAGGCAGGTCATTTTCTAAAATATCCATTTCCTTTGCTTTCTTATATTAAGCCTAGTTGCAGTTTTTGTTTAATGCTTACTCGGACATTTTCCTTCAGGTTGCAACTGACAAGTGCATCATGGCAATGCTCTTCCTTATTGTTGCTGGGGTCATAGCCATTATCATTGTGAAGGTACATTCATGCCCTTGCCTCTAAAAATTATAACTCAAAAGCTTTAGATTTCTCTTGATGGTTGATCCAATAATTTTAGTTGATTTTATTGTCTAAATGTAATTCATGGATGGGAATTTTTATGGGAACTTATCCTATTATCTTGCCATCCACCTCTTTGCCTCAAATTGGGTTCTACATTGAAAAAAGAGCTTTGTTGATATTCTTGCACTTGGTCATCTTAAAGACAATCTTATAGACAGTGCAATTAGCATATTGAGACTTTCTCATTAGTATTTTAAAGGCAACGCCTTTTGTGATGCTTATAATAAGAGTAAAACATGTTATTAGAATATTATTTATTTCTCAAATAATAATGGGTGCTTACATTTTCCCTAATTAGGTTAATCTATGAGTTTGTCAGAACACGCAGAGTCTAAAGCAACCCTCACCTTAATTTAACTGTGAATCCTGAGTCATTTGCTATAAATTGCACTACATTACTTCTTTTACTAAGATAGATAAGCATTCATGCTTGTCAGTGTGAGAAATTAAAAGAATTACCAGCATCACCTTTTAGCCACTAATTTAGGATCACAAAGTATTATGCAGGTCTCACTTCCATGTATGAACATGAAGCATACTTCTAGTCTTTATTGTTCTATGTAAATCTGCAGATTGCACCCATTCAAAAGAAAAAAAAAACCTTAATCTATGAATTGAAATAACAGCTTCTATGTGAAATCCATGACATATGTTTCATATCTTGTTGCTTCATCTTATAAAATTTCACAGGAAGAAACTTCTATTTCTTAGCTTCATTTTATCATATTCAAAGGGATGTCAAATTAAATTAAATTAGGAAGAACACCTATTTTTCTGTCTTCCAGCAGCTGAATTGCATAGACCTTGTTCCCCAAAGTACCAGATTTCAATTCTAGAGTTCTATTGCACAAAGTGACAGTGAGAGTGACGAGGATATGGCTATAGCATTAAAATATGGGTAACATGTAGACATGGCATGCAGTCATGAGCTCTTACGCTAATGTAAAATTTTAGATAAATTATGGAGAAAATTCCACAAAACTGAACTTGACCAGCTATTAGTAATGGCACTGAGTGTTGGATGGTGAAGAAGCATGTCTGTTAAATTGGGCGTAAAATTAAATTAAATTAAATTTAGGAAGAACACCTATTTTTCTGTCTTCCAGCAGCTGAATTGCATAGACCTTGTTGCCCAAAATTCCAGATTTAAATTCTAGAGTTCTAATGGACAAAGTGACAGTGACAGTGATGAGGATATGGCTATAGCATTAAAATATGGGTAACATGCAGAAATTGCATGCAGTCATGAGCTCTTATGCTAATGTAAAATTTTAGATAAATTATGGAGAAAATTTCACAAAACTGCAACTTGACCGGCTATTAGTAATGGCACTGAGTGTTGGATGGTGAAGAAGCATGTCTGTTAAATTGCTGCATTGGAGATGACAGAATAAGAGCAAGTGCATTATGAAAATGTGGAAGAGTTATCCCTTTAAATGGGTACAGAGAAAGATGAATCAGATGGCTCATACTTTGTCACGGACCAGTTAAGAACTTGGGTGTCAGGGTGAACTATTGAAGAGCAATTTAGCAGCCCCTCTGTATTTTAGATGTAATTTGAGTGTAGTTGAGGAAAATTATAAATGTAAGGTAACTAGCTAGATTGATGTGAAGACTTGTTATCTTTCAGACTGGTGCTCTGTCAAGTTCTACCATTTGTTAACTAAACAAAAATCTGGAGTAGCACAATCATAAATTGGTTCATCTGAATTGATGAATTGCCTTAATGTTCAAATTATCTTTGCAAGCCAAATTTACGCAGCTTTGATTTCCAGATACTTCATGTTGTGAAATAAATTTCTCAATATCTAGTAGTTTGTATGTTGAACTATTTTCAAAAAACTGTTCTTAGGCTGGCTCTACTATTTCTTGAAGGTGTGAGTAGTGGCATGTTAAAGATGTTGTAGCTGCGATATCTTTGTATTGTGAGTGGAAAATTATTTCTTTGTGTAAGCAGTTTTCATATCAAATTCTTTTTCAACGGAAGATATTCTTTACAAATCCTTTGTTAAGTTGAGCTGTCAATGTTTTAAGAGTGAACCATGCTAAACCAGTCCACATGGGAGATCTTGATGCTCTGGGGATTTTTTTATTAATATTCTAATAGGCATGCTGAATTTGTGTATTATTATTTTTAGCAGCCATACTTTCAAGAACTAGCTGAGGAAAGCTGGCTGCATCATTACAATTTTTCTTTGAATTATGGCCAATGAGTCATGTTTGGTTTCCTTAATTTTTCAGCTTGTGAACCCAAACAACAAGGACATTCGGGATATTCCGGGATTAGCACCTCCAGCTCAGAATCGCAGGTTACTGTGGGATTCCAATTGAGAAACTAGCTACAAAGGGCTGCCTCATGAGCTTGTCAAGATACTTTACAATCCAAGAGTACTGGACAGTATGCAGCTTTTGATGCTGTTGGCAGGATCCAGCATTTCAGTACAAGTTTGGTGGAGGTACTGGTGTTTTTTTTTTGCCTAAAATGTTGACTTCCTCAAATTCTGGTCACTCCGATTATTGTCATAGTTCATTGAGTAGCTAAATTGGAAGAAGTCTTTCATGCTATATTAGAAGGAAAGAGAGAGATTGTCCCAACTGAGGAAAAACCTATGTGTTTGAGTGTGTTGGTTCATAGCATGTATAATCACCCCGGTATGTTTCTTTTCTTCTTTCAGCTTCACAATATGTTTGATATTGTTTGGAGATCAATTCGTTCCACTTGTTTACATTCAAGTGATGTATCCATAGATTGGTGAGTTTGTGAAGCTAAGTTTAATGGACCAAGTTCTCGAGTTTTGGCTTTTATTATCCTAATAATTCTGATGGAGGAGAATTCTATGGCCGACTTCGTTTGCAAATGAAATTACAATTTCTGAATATATACCAGTCAATGATTATTCATGATGGCATAAACGTCAGAAGGTTGAAACATATGGGAATGGATACAGTTGGATATCCCTCTTCCCATAATTTTGTACTGATAGAATCAGAAACACGCAGGAATGGATTCACATTTCAGAAGGTTGGAGGTGAATTAAAGGCTAAGCAATGATAATGCTGAAGTTTTTCAAAAAAAAAAAAAAAACAGATGTCCTACCCTATTTTTAACAAGTAAATATTGACAAAAATACCTTTTTTCTTTTTGAAAAACTGACATAATTATATAATTATTCGATTTGAATGTTACATGAAAAATATGAAAATGGGTAAGAATATGGTTCGGTGATTAAACATGCTGACACAGTAAAAATTGAGATTTACAAGGTATCTCAGCTCATTTCAACTTTCTGTCAATAAAGACAAAAAAAGAACTAAAAAGTAGTAGTGATGATTTAGCAGGTTTATGCACTTTTCCCATTAGCGGTTTTATCGGCATTTCTGCTGCGTGGATACTAACGGCGATTTTGCACTCCCATCTGCTTTGTGCTTTCCAACTCTTGGCTCAGAACAAATAGTTTTTAGTGCCGTGTTTGTATGGAAAAATGGCTTACCCATTGTTGAATCTTAGAGCATCTCTAGAAAATTTTGTTATCTATTACAATTTTTTTTAATAAAAAATTAATTTTTAAAAATAAAATTGAATAGTTTTCTTTTAAAAATTTAATGTAGAAAGTTAAATATTTCTTTGTATTTATATAGTCCAATTACACTTTTTTATCTTCAATTAATAAATTATAAATTTTTACATACTATATTATTAATTTTATTTTTTTATGAACTTCTTAAATTGTAATTAATACAATAAAAAAGTAGTGTTAGCACATAATTTGGCAGCCCACAGAGGTTCAATGATAAAAAAAACACAACAAAGACCTAGTGAATGCAAAAACCTAATCTTTCTATATTTGATAGGCTAGAAGTCCTAAAACGCTGCCAGCCTCACTAAGACGCCACTAAAGAACGCTAAAGTGACGCTTTTTCATTAAGACATCACCTTAGTAATGTAATCTTGTTTTTAAAAAATGGAATGCTGCACTAATATCTCAACTGTTGGCAGGACCACCAAAATAACAGGAGTCGTTGTCAATAGAACGAGAGAAAATGGCAACAGCTTGCTGGAGTCAAGGAGGAGGTTAGGATTTTGGAGAGGAGGTGATTTTAAAAGGAAAAATCTGGAAAAAAAAAAAAAAAAAAGGTGAAGAAAAAAGAAAGGTATTCTAAAAAAGAGATCAGGGCGAGAGAAACTAAAAAAAGGGACAAAAGTTTTCCAGAGATAAAAAAGGGAAGAAGAAAAAGGAGTTGAACATTGTTTGAAAAAAAATATATATATAATTAAAGTGGAATCATTAACTAATGCTTCTATAAATCAATAAAGGAGAAAAGAGCTTGAACTTCAACATTTGCTGAAACTTTACTGCAACTAACTAGAAATCTAACTCTGAAGGCCAAAGATAGATGGTCAAACATTGCATTTAAACTATAAAATCTCTTTTCAAATATATTTTTTTAATTTAATATTTTACTCTATTCAACTTAGTTTCATTAATAATCCATATGTTTCTTTTGTTTTAATATTAATACTTATGTGATTCTATCTTGGAAATACTTGCTTTATTATTATTATTATTATTTGCATTTTCAATATTGATTTGTTTGCTGCATTCAGTTCATAGTTAGGATATATTAACACGCACCTAATCGATATAACACCATCTTAATACATAAAGGGGATACTTGTTCGCCTTAATGTGTTGGGGTGATGCTTTATCATTAACGCGCCACATCAAATTGTATTTTCTGGATAAGAATGTTTTTGTTTTTGTTTTTTTATGTTTGTTGTGTTTTTTTATTGTTTACTTTATTTTTATTCTTTTTATTGTTTGTTTTTATTATATTTCACTTTTATTTTTTATTTTGAATTATTTTTATGTTTACTTTTCTATATATATATATATATATTGCACTATTTTTATTTTATTTAATTTTTGTTTGTAGGTTTTTTTATTTGTTCTTTATTGTTGCTCTATTTTATTTCAATTTTATATTATATTTACTTATTTTATTTATCATTTTATGTAATTTGCGTCTTATCTTTATTTCTGATTTTATTTATTCAATTATATTTTATTGTATTATTGAGATTAATTTTTTTTATCCCTTATTTTGCTTATTTTATATTTGGTTATTAATTTTATTTCTATTTATTAATATTGTGCACAATGTTCTATTTATTTCTGTTTTTTTAATTTTGCTATAATTAATGGTGGTTAGGTTAATTAGGGATGTATAGACTAAACAATAGCTTGTCCTTTTAATTAATTTAGTAAAATTAGGTTATATAATATTGTAAAATATTTTAATTAATTTTAATATTAACTTGATTTTAATTTGATGTTTTATTTAATTCAATAAAATTTAAGTGTAGATATATATTTAATTGAATCTTATTTTTATGAGTTTTATTTTATTTATTTTCTCATTATTTTTGTGTTAATGTACAAACTAACTTTGTTATTTCCCTGTAGGTTCATTCCTTTTTCTTTTCTATGGACCGACCTAAAATTTAGTTTTTGTAGGATGACGGATAAGTAGTAGCATTTGAGTTGTTGTATAGTTACTTTATTTATGTTGTTTTCTGCTTTATTGTTTATTTAATTATTTATTTGTGTGCAAAAGTGTTGTCCTTTTTTTTCATTAAAAAAATTGTAATCATTTTTTGTCCCCCATTGTAAAAATGAACTCAGACCTAATTGTAAAAATGAAAAAGTTTGAAGGCAATTGTATTCTTACATGTAATAAATAAATCAATAAAACAGGAAGTACAAAATGAGGCCGATTATAAAGTTAAGTGGACATTTAGAAAACACATATCCAATTTCTGAACTCAGTCTCTATGGATGGTTATTGAGCCCCTCCATGGGATTCATTTCCTACAAAGTGTATCCTTGATTTCATCTAGGTAGCAAATCTATCTCTGGTATAGGTTTCATAACCCAAGTTGTATTTTTTAGTGGGACTTGAGCCCACACAATGTCTTGGTTGCCAGACATTTAAGCAAGTGCTAAATTCCGTCAACTACAATGAATACTCTACTAAGGATAGAAAAATTAATTCTAGTGTTTTGTGTTTTATCATTTTTAACTATTTTCCTTTTTTTTACATTTCATAACACCTTTTCACATACTGTACACTTAGTCCCTAATTAGCTGATGACCATCGTTACATTATTATATGTGTTTCATTCAAACTTAGTAGTAGTGTATATGACTATTGCCACTCATAGCATATGTTAATCCTTTATTGTTTGGACCTTTGAGTAACTAGACATTTTGGGCTAGTGCAACGTTGTGGGAACTTAACCGTTAACCCAAGACTCAGCCCATGTAGTGACTTAGCAACTCCCCGTAGGTTCTTTCCTAGAATTCATATATTTGATGCCATATAGTAGTCATATTTATAAAGCACAAGCCTAATGCATTATTTTAGGTTGGACCTTACCCTCCTATTATGATACGTTATGTTGGACTTTAGTTTTATTTATAGGATTTGGCACTTGTTTGTTATTATCATTTCATCGATTTTTTTTATCTCTTGATGATAATCAAAATTCAAAAAAAAACATAGGAAAAGAGACTCACCATTGAACACGTGTGTGAGAGGAATAAAGTTGGAAGGCATTGCTTATGATACTTATTTGTGCTTGCCTAGTTGTATTTATTCTTTTGTTTGTAATTACATAAATTTAAAATAATAAAAAATACATATGCATATAAAGCATACACGTCATGCATATATCTAGGACATTATCTTGCAAATATAGATCTTTTATCCTTTTTTATTTGGACATAATCCTAAGTACATTACCTAGTCAGAACTTTTGAGCAATGAACAACAATAATAGCAGACTTTAATCTTAAAGCATTCAAGAAATAATTGCAAAGGGAAATGAAAAATGAAACTCAAAACATAATAAGGGAAATGATAAGTGAAATGATGTAAATGGTTAGGCAAAAATAACCTATTTACCTAGATGCTGAAATGATCATTAAACCCAAAGACAAAGATGATGATGATTGAAACACTATGCTTGTTGATCCGACTAATAGACTGGGATTTAATCTGAAGCCCTCTAGTGATGTCGAGAAACTTAATTAGGCAAAGAAGATGGCTAAGATGATGTCGTAGATGCAACTGATGATGAAAGAGAAAGGGATGGACATCTTGTTGGACTATAGTGATATGGATTTGGATGATGAAGACCTTACCTTTTACCTAAGAAGTTCAAATTTTCTAATATGAAGAAGTATGTCGACACATATGACCCTCATTTGTACATAAGCAGTACATAACCTACATGTCTTATATATATATATATAGGGCTAATTAGGATTTTAAGAAAGATTTGAAAGGATTAAAGAATAGAGATCAAGAATATGAACAATAAGAAGATAAAAAGAAACACAAGTGATTTAAGAGTAAGCCTAGATGTGAGTTAGAGTAGATTTTGAGTGAGCAATGTAGGGCAACAAGGGTTTTGGATGAGTGTAGAGTCAAGCAACAGAGTTTGTAAATGTATGGAGCTTTATTAATTCTTTCATCAATCTTTACAAGTATATGGGGTGGCCTTGATATAGGTTTGCCAACTCCATTACATATGGCTACAATTAATTCATCTCAACATTTCTACAAATATCTTATGTACAAAGCTTACATAAGAAGCTACTTAATATTTACAAGAGTAAGGGAAGCTTCTAGAGTCAGGCTGAAGAGTGTAGCATAGCCAGCATGGCATGGGAAGCTTCTGAAATGTAGCCCTCCTTGCTTAAGTATAGGAAGCTTCTAGATAACAACTTGGAAAGGTTAGGAAGCACACTACTTTGGCCATTCTTCGTAGCATTCCACCACCTTCTTGAGAGTTCCCTTGCTCACACCTTAGGCTAGGCATGCAGTAACCTATTCTTACCATGCCTTAATCAAAATTCTGCCCACGGGCACCACCATAAGCCTACTCAACTTGCCAAAATAGGGTAACCTATAACAGTATGCTCGGGATCATGAGGGTGGTGATTAGGATTATTAGGGTAGGACTGTGATCGTTTCAACCTTCTTTCTTAAATTTTGGCCATAATACACCTCAAGATCATGAGGGTACCCTAAGGACCATGAGGGTACGCTCACTATATGCTCAGGGTCATGAACGAATCATGAGTTTAGGCTGGCCTTATAAAAACTGGTCCGTTTTATTTCTGAATGCACTTCATTGCACTTAGTTTAATTTCCATGCTTTATAGGATATGTGTAGGGGTCTTTCAAGGATTTAAATGTGTTTTAAATTTCCTCAAACATTTTCTAAAGCTTAGTCATTTAAATTTGCTTTTATTAAGCATAATTGTGTACCTAAGTTTATAAACACACTTGAATGCAAAGCATTAGTGATTCAAAATTGATTGTTAAAGTTAAAATAATGGTTGAATTGAGATTAATCATGACCTTAATCATGTAAAGGATCATTATATATATACACATACACACACACCAAAGAACGTTAATTCATTACCCTAGTAATTTGATAGGTATAAGAAGTATATGGATCAATCAAATAATATGGTGATTAAGTATAAGTAATACAAAATAAAAGATTCAACAACCACAAGCCTCGATAGAGATAGAGTTACAATGCATATAAGATGCAAATTAACATTCATTCACATGAACCTCGTTCCACGCTTTTAAGAAAAGTTCAAATCATATTCAAATTCAGACATCGAAAACCCTCACCTCATATTTAGTTACTTCAAACAACCAAAGTTATAAGAATATTTTGACTTCTTGACTCTCTAATAAATCAACAACAAGGTTATATAGAAGACACCATAATTTATTACCTGAAAAATAGATTGATAAGTCAAAGGAAATTCACCTCAAACTCAATGGTTTGATAAGAAACACATGGTTAATAAGTAAGAGAATACTCTTATTTTGAGCTATTCATCCATAGGTCTCAACTAACTCTAAGTTATTGCAAAGAAGAAATGGTGTTGTTTATATAGAGTACAAGACCAAGCACACACTACTAATCTAGACTCAGTAATATGTGATAATAACTTATAGTTATAGTCATTAAAATTCCCCATTAATTGTATTAATTAAAACTGACAATTGTATTTAGAGTAAAAATGCAACTCCAATATTTTTTACACTCAAAGATGCTCAATTCTAAGTTATTATATTGTAAAAATTGTCTAAAAACATGTCCTAAGGATAATTAAAGCATGCCCTTATGTACCAGCACCAACTATAATTGACCTAGCCTTCATTTAGTGTTATTTTTGCTTACTCAAAAGGCTGTTATGATTGCAAGGATTACTATAGTCTCAACTGTAGCTCCATGCCTCAATTTTGCAAGTTTTGATGAGTTTATCATGATCCTTTAAGCCTCTTTTGGTCCCTTATTAACTTGGATTAAGTTACCATGCTTTTTGCCCTTCTAAATGTCTTAATATAAACCCAATTATGCTTCTTAAACCTTTTTTATTTGTAATCTTGCCATTGAATTTTCTTAGACTTTTAATGCATCATGCAACTTATTAGGAATGGAACTTATTAGGCATGGTACTTGGATTCACATTATACCCTATTTCTTCAAGAAGATTTTTTTTTTTTTTTTGAATCTTGATCCTCCATATGATGAAACATTTAAAAAAACACAACAAAAAATAACTAAACTCAAAGAAAATATTCAAGAAATTTTTTTAAAGAATGAAAATTTTCACAAGAACACAAGGACAACAAATATTTTATTTTTTGATTATTCTAAAATGCATGAAATTTTTTTCTTAATTAATGTTCAACAAGAACTTTGTGTGATTGAGAATCACAAGTTCAATGACATAAGAACAATAACACAAAAGATAAAAAAAAAGGGACATAATTTTTAAGATGAAGAGAAGAACACCAAATAACAAGAAATGAAAATTAAAGGGATACATAAAAGGAAATAAGGATATATAAAATTGAAATGAACAAAACCTAATTTAAGCCAAGCTCTAATACCATTTAATATAAAAATGAGGAATTGAGCAACCATAAGCCTTGATAATTAAAGAGCTATAATACATATGAGATGCAAATCAACACTCGTTCACATGAACCTCACCCCAGGCTCTAAAAAAAAGTTCAAATCAGATTCAAATTTAGACACTAAAAACCCTCACCTCATATTTAGTTAGTTTAAACAACTATATTTATAAGAAAATTTTGACCTCTTAAATTAATAACAAATAAGCAACAAGATTATAGAGAAGATGTCGTCTATTACTTGAAAAATAATTGATAAGTCAAATGACATTCGCCATAAACCCAAAAGTTTGATAAGAACATACAATTAACAAGTATTTAAAAAGAAAAAACTCTTATTTTGAGTTATTCCTCCATAGGTCTCAACCAACTTTAAGCTATTATAAGGAAGAAATGGTCTTATTTATATAAAGTATAAGACCAAGCACACACTTAATCTAGACTAACTAATATGTGACTTTACTTGCAATTACAACCACTAACCTGAAATTTCCCACTAATTGTATCAATTAACCACTAACAACTATAATTAGAGTAACAATGTAACTCCAATATTTATTACACTCAAAGATCTTCTTTTTTAAGTTATTATATTATAAAAATGGTCTTAAAACACATCCTAAGGGTAGTTAAAGAATGCCCTCATGCATTAACACCAATTACAACTGTCCTAGCCAATTAAGGTTATTTTTATTTGTTCAAAAGGTTATTGTGATTACAAGGGTTGTTGCAGTAGTAGCAGTAGCTCCATATCTCATTTCTATGGCTTTTGATGAGTTTATCATGATCATTTGAGCCTCCTTTGGTCCCTCATTGACTTGGATTAAGTCACCATACGTTGATTCAAGCCCAATAATGCTTATTGAACCTTATTAATTTGTAATAATTATCACTAGGTTTTCTTAGACTCTCAATGCCTCTTGGAACTTATTAGGCATGGTACTTGGTTTCACATCAATGAGTATTATTTCCCATAAAGATTTGATGTTAAGTATTATTTCATTTAGCTAAATTACTTGTTTAAAAAAATCAATTAGAGTTTGGAAATTAAGAAAATAAATTAAACTTAGATTAAATAAAATGAAATTAACTTAAGAAACAAACAATGATAAGATGCAAAGCACTAGAATCACTTTTCACTTTATTCAAATATTAACATAAAATATATCTTAATATTTTAACCAAATTTAATTTATGCATATGATGCTTACTTCTTAAATTCCTATAATTCTCTATAAAACAATTATAAGTTGTGTTAGTTAATTAAACTATTAATCTAACTTATAGACTCTTTCCTCTTTAAGTTAAACTAATAAATTCTTAATTAAATTAAGCATAAGGAAAAATATGCAATATTAAGTATTTATACTCGATTTGTGAATATCTTTTCTCGGTCTTAAAACACTTAAACAATTGCAATTCAATTTTAGAAAATAAGCACATAAACATATTATCATCTATCGATTTGAATATACTTAACCTATGCAATTATGCATACCAGATTGAAAAACATAACATTAAGCATAAGAACAAAATCCATATGCAAAAAACTTGAATTAAATTATAATGAAAAGTACATGTCAATACATCCTTAAGCTACTAAGATCACCCTAGCACATAATGAATTTAATATGCATGATTATGATTACAAGAACATAAATAATGATAGTTCTTACAAAAATCATAAAAAAATACAAGAAAAAGAAATTAGAAACCCCTTAAACATTTCTTGAAGCCCTTAAATGTTGAACTCCATGATTGAGCCTTATAAACAATGATCATACTCTAAATTGCTATGATCTTGACACTTCTAGTGCTTGAATAATGAATAAGATGATATTAAATGATGCTCAATAATAAAGAATGAATGATTTCCATGCCTCTAAAGGTCCTTTATATAGAGAAAATTCATCCTTTTGAATCTAAGTGGAATAAGGATTCTTTGGCAATGCCAATTTTTCTTCTTCTTTTGCTATGCATATGTTCGTGCTTAACTCAACCTTGATTTTGCTCCTTTAGTGTGTCGAGCACAACCATACTTATGGTTGTACTCCCCCTTTGGCATAACCATGCTCATGGTCGTGCTACCCTTGCACTTTTCTTTATTCAAGCAGGCTTTTAGGCATGGCTATACTTATGGTCATGCATGATTTTTACATCTTTTCCTTACTTAATTATGTTTCCTTAAAGCTTTAAATTATTCTTAATCAAATCCAATATTGATTAACCTTGCAACCATGAAAAATTGCATCAAAACCTACTCAAATCATTAAAAATAAATTAATTAAAATGCTATAAAAATAATTCTAAATTCTTTAAAAATCAATTCTTAATTATAATATGGATTATGCACTCTAAACCTATCCCATATGAATGTATAATTACTAAGGATAATCGAATAACATTATTTTAACAAATAGTTACTAATTAAGCATTTATTAATAAGTAAAACTAATTAAATAATAACTCAAAATATATATAAAATATAGACTTATCAACTCCTCCACACTGAGATTTTCACTTATCCTCAAATAAGAACTTTACAAAAATTATAATTCCATATTAAGGAATTTATTTTTGGGTTTCAGGGTTAAAAAATGCAATTAAAAAAAATTAAATTCATAAAACCCTCACAAGATCTATGCAATTCGATTAAATCAATAAGAATGTTTTCAATTCTTAGCAAAAATGCAAAATCTAGGCAAGATTATTGGAAGAACTGAAGGAGGTTCACTTTTATGGTACTCTACCTCGAGCTTTTCACATCAACCATTGGATTGAGACGTTACTGTCATGACCCAAACCGGGAGTTATGACCGGCGGTTGGGAATGAAAATTCTTTTAAATCCGGAACTCATAGCAAGCCTTAAAAATAAAATCACAAGCAATAAAAAAAATAGAAATACATCATATTTAAAATTTTTAATCAATATAAAATAAACACTCAATGTCATTTCATAAAATAGAAATATTCATACAATATTCAGATACAGGTCTCTAAACCAAAATAACATACTACTGATATAATACACTACTACTGCAGTTTTCTAGAGTACAATAAAATTTTAGATAAATAAATTACATAATCTAGTCGGGGCTGAAGAAAATCGGTGTAAAATACTACTAGTGAAGTCTGAAGAATCTCCTGAAAAAAAAATATTGAGGAGAGTTAAACCTCACTGAGTGAATTATTATAATATATATACATGTAATCTAAATTATGTAAGTCAAGCATCAATATAATAATATATATATACACACATTTCACACAGATTCTAAAATCCGCTTTTATATATATAATAAATGCAGAAAATATTTATTTAAATGAAGGATCAAATACAACCCTAGATATTCGTAACCTTAATCAAAATATCTCACTAACCATCAAGCTCACTTAATTCCAAAGTAATTCTCTTATTCCACTTTGGATTATAGACTGGCCCCAAGACACTAAATCAACCGAGCTCCCACAGTCTCACTGTCAGCGTGATTGGCCTCGAGACACTAGGTCAACCAAGCTCCCACAATCACACTACTCAATCACATCAAATCTCTATAATCAATTAATCAAATTTCACCTCAAATGATTTCATAAACTTAACTATAAAATCTATCGCACTGGTACGTACACAGTCCTAGTGCAACCCACTAGGTAGCATGTTCTATTGATATCCTTCAATAAAACCGTACATTTATGGAAAATAAATAAATTCATAATTAAACACAAATGACATTCTTTTTTAAAAAAATCAATCATTTATATACCAAACATATACTGAAAATATACCAGTTATATACTAAAAATATTTCAAGTTTACATGTCACGTATAAACCATAAGTATACCAAAAATATACTAAATGCATATTAAGAATATATCAAATGTATACGTCGCATAAATATTGAAATATACCAAAATTTACTGAAAGTATACCAAACATATACTAAATCATTTAATGAAATAATTCATGTTTAAATACATATTAAAAATATGAATCATAATCATGCATCATATATGCAATGCATATATAAAATAATAATTCACAGGTTTGCAATCCTCGAGATTGACTCGACAGGCCTAGTCTAATAGGCCTTGGTCTTGGCGCAACTAGAAAAATAAATAATAATAAAAATCAGAATAAATTCCTAAAGTATACTTCTAAGAATTCTAAAGAAAGACTCGATCTAGGAATTAAAACTCAATTAAAAATCAGAGACTCATTATCGACCCGACGTCACGTTTTATGAGAATTTTATCAAAAATTCGATAGAGTTTTCTCTGTAAAACGGACATCTCTGTGCTGAAGAGTAGAGCTGATCCTGTAAGAAAACACACTTTGAAATTCACAAAGCTCCACACCTAGGGTTGGGACCTCGAACTACATAAATCCCCAACCGATATTCACAATTCATAACAAAAATAAATATTTAATAATAAAAATAAAATCATTAAAAATCCTTTAAATAATCAAAATGCCACAATATAATTTATTTAAACATCAAAACACTAAATATCATTATTTTCACAATAATTAAATAAAAATATCAAATAATAATATAATATAAATAAAAAATGCAATTTTTCAATAATTCAACATAAAATAGTAAAATTCACATGTAATTACTCAAATAGTTTAAATATATTATAAAAGTAGTTAAAACCCCATTTAATCACCTAATTAGTAAATAATTTATTATTTAAATATAATTTTCAAAAATTAGTATTAATTAGTTAAAAATAGTAAATAATTTGTAAAAAATATTTTAATGCCAATTATTATTCCAAAATTATTTAAAACATGTTATTTAACTATAATTTCAATAAAAACACATAATTTACATATAAATCTGAAAATTACATAATACCTAAATATTTACTAAAAATTACCCAAAATTACTAAAATTCATTTTAATACTAATTATTATTCCTAAATTACTTAAAACACACTAATTAACAATAATATCAATTAAAATACAAAATTCACCAATTTATATTAATTTTTCCAAAAATTATTTTTTCACATAAACCTTTAAAAATTCATAGTAAATAATCGGGATAGAATTTTAATAAACTTCCTTCACAAACTATATTATAAATAATCCATACTATTTATTAAAAATACAAAAGTTTTCCAGCGAGGGTCATCGGAACATTGACTCCCCAGAAAACTCAAAACCCATAAATCCAATTAATTCAAAAAAATCAACAAAAATTATATTTGTGAAGCTTAAGCTACCCTAAACAACATTTCTAAAGGAAATTAACCTAAAACTCAAGAAATCAAGCTTACAAAAAAAAAATTGACATAAACTTAAACTTGAAGATAGAATGGTTACCAGATGTTTCTAGCTCAAGGTGACCTAAGAATCAACTAGCCCGGACCATAAGGAGTTGATCGAGCCCTGGGCAGCATGCTTTCACTACCAAAAAATGTCATCGGCGTCACAAGAAGAGGATGTTGTCCGCACTGAAAAATCGAGAAATAGAGGCTTTGTCAATAGCAAAAATGGAGAAGAGAAGAAGAGAAGGTGATGGCGAGGTTCAAGGGTGGTAGGTGGTGGTTGATGGAGGCTCAGGATGATGGCTTAGGTGGTGATGGTGCTGCTTTCTTGCCGGAAGGAAAAGAGAAGAAAAATAAAAGAAAAGTGATAAAGAAAGGGATTGACCTGTAAATCCTAACCCTCATGTTATTTTATATGTATATATATATATATACATAAAACACACTAACACAAATACTCAGACATAACACATGCACATGCATATTATAATAATAATAATAATAATAATAATAATAATAATAATAATAACAAATAATAACCCTAATAATAATAATAATAAAATAATAATAATAATAATAACAATAATGATAATAGTAATAATAAAATAATAATAACTTTAATCGTAATAATAACAACAACAATACATGCATGAAATAATAACACCAATAGTAATAAAAATAATGATAATAAAAATAAAAGTAATGATAATAACTTTAATGTTTTAAATAATAAAAATCCCAAATAAATTATTTTTATGTAAGAAAATATTTAACGTAAAATAAATAAATACTAGTCACAAATATATATATATATATATTTAAAATATTATTAACACTACATATTTCAAAATATATTTTAATAATTTAAAATAAAAGGTCATTAAAATATTCCCCCCTTGCAAGAATTCATCCTCGAATTCCCCTAAAAAAACAGAAATAAGAAATTATCAAGGAAAGAGGTAAGGGTAAACTATCTGCATCTCCACCTAAGTCTCTCATGTGTGCTCCTCCATGTTGTTACTCTGCCACAACACCTTAACTATTGGAATATGCTTCGAATGTAACTGACGAACTTAATAATCTACTATCATGACTGGTTCCTCCTTATATGTCATGTCTTCGTTCACTTCGACACTATCATGCTGCAACACATGCGAAGGGTCTGAAATATACTTTCTTAGTATCGAGATATAGAACATTGGATGCACTTAGGACAAATTCAGAGGCAAAGCCAACCGATCTGCAACCATGTCCACTCTCTCTAAAATCTCAAACGGTCTAATATATCTCAGTGCTAACTTCCATTTCCTACCAAATCTCATCACACCCTTCATCACAGACACTTTCAGAAACATATAGTCTCTAACCTAAAACTCTACATCTCTACATCTTGGATCCGCATAGCTCTTCTATCTGCTAACTACAGTCTATGATCTCCTTCTAATCACAGTAACTTTCTTCGTTGCATCCTAAACCATCTTAGGTCCAATCAATGCTCTCTCTCCAATCTCATCCTAACTCAGAGAGGATCTACACTTTTGTCACGACCCAAAACAGGGGCCATGACAGGCGCTAGGGAATGGGAATTCTTTCGAATCCGGAACCCGTAGCAAGCCTAAAAAATAAAATAAAACATGCAATAGTAATAACAATATATAATGCAGTGGAAATAAAAATCATAAATATCACAATAACATTTTCACCAACTGGATTTAAATTAAATACTCATCTCATATATATATAAACTCTTTTAATACAAATCCAGTTCAAATATAATACAACATCTCTTTAATAATTTGATGACTACTGCAGTGTCTAGATAAAATAAACTCAAGACTCAGATAAGCAGTTTACACAAAGAAGCCAGGGCAGAAGAAATCCGGCGTACAGGCATGCTACTGAGGTCTGAGGAAGATGACTCTCTTGAAAAATAGTCAATGGAGGGGAGTCAGACCTCACTGAGTGAATTACTATAATATATATACATGCATACTAAATGACAATGCATACAGTCAATAGTATATAGATAGATATATATACAGGCAAATACACACAGATGCTGTAAAATCATTTTATATATATTTTACTGAAAATCATCGTTTATGAAGGATCAAATAGAACCCTATAATATCGAAACCTCAAACAGTGTTAGACAACACTCTAGCCATACAGGCTTACTTAATCTAAATATATTCACTTAATCCATTTAGACAGTAGACTGGCCCCGAGACACTAAGTCAACCGAGCTCCAGCAGTCTGACTGCCAGTGTGATTGGCCCCGAGACATTTGGTCAACCGAGCTCCAGCAATCACACCTCCAAACCATATATCAAACATCAAATAATCATATCCAATTAATATCCACAAATAGGTTAGTAATATAGCCTAAATGCTATAAGCGTACCGGTACGTACTCGATCCTAGTGCTGCCCACTAGGTAGCACGTTCTATTGATATCCTTCATTAATAAATATAAAACATTCATTCACAAATAAATGATGCATGAATTTGAATTTAAATAAAATAACAATATAAACCATATATATACTGGAAATATACCAAAAATAAACCAGGTATATTTCGAGTATATATACGTCAAATAAATTCAATTAAATTACAAATTAAGCCAGAAATATATTTAAAAACATTTTAAGTATAATTTATTAACAAAACATGCATATAATTCAAAATATACAGGAAATAAACCAAAATAAACTAAAAATAAACTTAGGTAATAATTGAATTATTCATGCATAAATAATCAAAATAAAACATATTTTTCTAAATCATGCACCCTAAACATATATATATAATATAGTAACTCACACTTAGTGCGCTCCACGAGATGGGTCCGACGGGCCTGGTCCACTAGCCCTCGATCTCGACGCAACTAAACAAACAATAACGACATAAATCATAATAAACCTAACAGAAAATCCTAAAAACTCGATCTAGAATATTAAACACAGAATCGAAATTAGGGTTCAACCGGACATCACGTTTTACGAGAATTCTATCGAAAATCCGGCAGAACCTCCCCTGTAAAACGGACATCTCTCTACTCAAAGAGTAGAGCCAGCCCTGCAAAGAAACACACTTCGAAAAACAAGCTCAACACACAACCAAAATCCCACGGTCGGACTCCAAACTATAGTCTACCGATCGGGGTCCACAATCACAGAATAATTTCAAAAATACCAAAAATACCCTTATATCACAGAAATATATTTTATACGTAGAAATTACGTAATTAACCTTAAAACACATTAAAAACCGATAAAACTCATTTTATTAGAAAAATCGTATATTATATATATAATTGAAAATAATTCACGAAAAATAGTTTTAATTAGTTAAAAATACTAAATCATTTTTAGAAATCATTTTTATACCTTAAATAACTATTAAAGCCAATTAAATTACATTTTTTAGTCAATTAAGGGTAAAATTACCAAAATGCCCTTACATATATAAATATACTAAAATTCATTCAAAAATTCACCAAAAATTATATAATTATCCAAAATTAATTTTCTCAACATAATTATCAATAATATCAATAATTAAACTCAATTAACCAATTAATTTCAATTAAAAACACAATTAACCTAATTTTCCCAAAATTACATAAACCTAAATAATTCAAATTAAATACATAGAAATTCATAAAAATTACAAATAAATTTATATAATTCATTTCAACACCTATAATTATCATAAAAATAATTTCATAATTTAATTAATTAATTTCCGAAAATTAGAAAATAATATTAAAATATTCAAAAATACCCAAAAATCAAATTAATCTCCAAAAATTCTCCAAAAATTCACACATGAAGATTAAGCTACTAGGATCAACATTTGTTAAGGGATTTTTCATGAATCAATCAAATTGAAGTTCAAAAAAATCAGAACCCTAATAGGCCGAATTCGAAAAATCGAAACCTAAGCAAATCAAGACCATTTCAAGTGAAACAAAGCTTGGAATCACACTCACCAGAGCTCAAGGAGAAGAAAGAGACAGGTGGTGTCAAAAATGGTGGTTGAAAATGTCGTGAACGACGGTGGCCAAAGTTTCGGCTTCTTCAGCCAAAATCGATCTCCAGACACCGGAAACGGCTGCAACAGGCGGCGGAAGAGGCTGAGGAAGGTGGTGGCATGCCGGATGGCACACCAACGGCAAGAAATCGATGTGACAGTGGTCGAACAGTGATGGAGGCAATCGGGGAAGAAGGAGGAAGAGTCGGGGGCAGAATTGTAATTTTTCAAAAATTTGATTTTTTTGACATATTATATGTATATATATATACTTTACACTATATATTAAAATAATATAAAATCACACACCTTAAATATACACCACACACATATAATTTAATATTTTAATAATTTATACTAAATAAAAATAATTAAATAACAATAAAACTAATAAATAAATAATATAATAATAGGGTAATTAATTAAACACTAATTAAATAAATAAGTACACATATATACATTATTTAGTATTTTAAAAAAATATGTATGAGTTCATGCAAGTCCGTAAATCTATTTAGAATAATTAATAGTAAATTATTTACGTGAAAATTTTTCCAAAAATGCAAGTCCCGGGAAAATTTTACGTAAAGTACTCGAAATAATAATAAACAATTAAAAATCAATTTTAATTAATCAACAACTTATGAAATATCAATATCATATTTAAAAATTATTAACACTGCATATCCCGATGCAGTATTAAAATATTTAAAAACACGGGATATTACAACTTCCTTTCATACAAAGTCTTATATGGTGTCATCCCAATACTGATTGATAGTAGTTATTATTTGCAAACTCAAAAAGTGGCAAATGATCATCCTAGCTACCTCCAAGATCTAATACACACATTCTCAACATATCTTCAAGTGTCTAGATCATCCTCTCAATTTGAGCATCTATTTGAGGGTGAAAAGCAGGTACTAAAATCAATCCTGGTGCCCATTGCTTCCTGTAACTTCTGTAAAAAATGAAAGGTAAACACTGAACCTCTATTAGATACAATGGACACAAGTACTCCATAAAGGCACACAATATGCTTAACATACAACTTTGCCAACTTAGATACATAATAAGTGGCTTTCACAAGCAAGAAATGAGTAGACTTGGTTAACCTATCCACAATCACCCAAATGGAATTATATCCATCCTTAGAACAAGGTAACCCTACCACAAAATCCATAGCGATTCTCTCCCACTTCTACTCAAGAATAGGAAGAGGCTGAAGTTTCCTAGAAGGCTTCTAATGTTCAACTTTCACCTAATGAAAAGTCAAGCACTTGGAAACATAATCAACTACATCCTTCTTCAATCCATCCCACTAATAAAAGTCTCTGATGTTGTGGTACATCTTAATAACACCTGGATGTACGCTGTAGGCTATAGAATGCGCTTCCTCAAGGATCTCTTCTCTCAAATTATCCACATCATGAATGCATAATCTACCACTAATCCATAAAACATATTCATTATCAAGTGTGAAATCAGTGAACTTCCCTGCATGAACAATCTCTGTAAGCTCTACTAGAATAGGATCTCAGCCCTGAGCTACCTTAATCCTATCTCTCAACACTAATCGAACTCTGAATTGAGCTAACAATCCACTTGATTTGCTAATCTTCATCATCAAACCTTGATCTTCTAACTGATGCAACTCTTGGATTAAAGGTCTCCTCTCCACACTAATGTTAGCAAGACTACCCAAGGACTTCCTACTTAAGACATCTGCTACTACATTAGCCTTGCCTGGTTGATAAAGAATATTGTAGTCATAATCCTTTAAAAGTTCTAACCATCTTCTTTACCTCAAGTTCATATCTCTCTGCTAGAAAATATACTTAAGGCTCCTATAATCTATGAAAATCTCACAAGTTACTCTGTATAAATAATGTCTCTACATCTTGAGAGCAAAGATCACTGCAACCATCTCTAGGTCGTGAGTAGGATAATTCTGTTCATGCTTCTTCAACTTCCTTAAAGCATAACCTACTACCTTACCATTCTGCATCAACACACAACCTAGGCCAACTCTAGAGGCATCACAATACACAGTGAATTTATTTTCTCCATTTAGCAATGTCAGAATTGGAGCTGTGGTCAACTTCTCCTTCAACAACTAAAAACTGTTCTCACAAGCACCTAACCATACAAACTTCACATTCTTCTAAGTTAAGCAAGTCATAGGAGCTGTAATTCTAGAAAAAATCCTGCATAAATCTTCTATAATACCCAGCCAAACCCAGAAAACTCTGAATCTCTATGACTGTCGTCGGTCTGGGCCTCTCAGACACTGCCTTAATCTTTTATGGATAAACCTGGATACCATTTTTAGACACTACGTGTCCAAGGAATGAAATACTCTCCAACTAGAAATCACACTTCGAGAATTTAGCATAAAGTTAATGTTCTCTCAGTGTCTATAGTACGATCCTTAAGTGATATATGTGCTCTTCCATACTCTTTTAATATACCAGTATATCATCAATGAAGACTACTACAAACTGATCCAAAAATGGTCTGAATACCCTGTTCATCAGGTCCATAAAAGCAGTTGGTGCATTAGTCAACCTGAATGACATCACTAGAAACTCATAGTGGCCATATTGAGTGCGGAATGCCATTTTAGGAACATCAGCCTCACTGATCTGCAACTGATGATAACCCAACCTCAAGTCAATCTTAGAAAAGAACTGTGCACCTTGAAGTTGATCAAACAGATCATCTATCCTCAAAAAAGGATACTTGTTCTTCACTGTCATCTTATTCAGCTTTTTGTAATTTATGCACAGTCTCAGGGTACCATCCTTCTTCTTCACAAATAGGATTGGTACACCCCAAGTAGAAACACTAGGTCTGATGAAACCCATATCTAACAAATCCTGCAAATGCTCCTTCAATTCTTTCAACTCTGCAAGAGTCATTCTATAGGGTGGCATCGAAATAGGAGTGGTGCCTAGGACCATATATATACAAAACTCGATCTCTCTGTGAGGTGTTAAACCTAGCAACTCCTCAAGAAAAACATCAGGAAACTCACAAGCAATAGGAACATCTATGAGAGATAACTTCTCCACCGAAGTATCCCTAACTAATGCTAAATATCCTTGACAACTCTTCCTTAGCATTTTCCTAACCGTGATAGCGGAGATGAGATTCTGAGGTGTAAAACTCTTATCACCCACAAAATTAAATTCTTTATCATTTTGAATTCTAAAAATCATCTCTTTACTCTAACAATCAATTATGGTATAGTGCTGAGACAACCTATCCATTCCAAAATCACATCAAAATTAATTACACCCAAAAGGACTAAATTCACGACTAACTCTCTAAATTTCAGTCCTCAACTCATATGCTAATATACTGAACTTAATCATACAACATACAATTCTACCAGACTCCATTTATTCAATAGCACGTGTACAACATGACGTGACATATCGAAGAGTTCAAGGGTATTCTTCTTAACTCACTACTCTTCTGTTACTCTGTGCAATACTGCCACGTGTAACTATCCCTCCTTGAAGGTGGATGGAAGTATCTTAGAAATCACTCTTTAAACTCCCATCATGTCATAATAGTCACATAAAACTAATTTGATTGCATGCACCAATCTTACACTGTAGTCAAAACTGATAGCTTCACCATCAAAGAGTATAAAAATGTTACATCTTCATTAAACATTTTCTGATTCCTTCATCATAGTACATTCAAAACAATTGTCATGCTTAGTTAAGTACTACTAAGTCCTCATTAACCTTGGCTATCCCAGCCACAATTGCTACAAGTTTGAGTTCAAAGGCTGCCTGTAACTCTTATAATAACTGTTTTGGCCTTTGAGTTACAGTTTCCTTTGACCTACCCCTATACTAGATAGGTGTAGTAAGGGCTAAAACTGGAATCACAACTTCAATTTGAAAGGACTGCTTAGCAATATATATTGTCTTGTGGTAGAGGTAGTTCGCATTCACCTTACTTAAAAAGACATGGAAATCAACAAGATTCAAAACATGGAATATACACAGAGTTGACGTATCCTAAGCTCTCTATTGAAATAGAGGTTGCATCAGCTGTACGACCAAAGGTATTAGCTTTGCACCCTGGTGCATGGACAACATTATCAAAACCCTGAGCCACAAGCTGCTCATTCTATTGTTCCCGCTGTCTATGATGATCACCTGGCCCTCGAGACTCACCTCTACCCCTACGCCTAACTGGCTGTATATAAGGTAGAACCTTATCCTTAAAAGACTCTTTGTTATCGATCTCATCGACAGATGGAGCGACATGTGCTCGCCACAAATGGAAAAGAACAAAAGAAAAATAGACAATCACATATAGTAAATAGACAATAAACAAACTCCCTAACGGTTACGTAAAATTTCAAAAAGCAATGAATACTTTTCAAAGATAAATTCAAACCTAATTTACTACAATAGTTTCAAAGAAAACACAACTTTGAAAACCTAGGTCCACAACACTAATAAACCTAGGCTATGATACTAACTTTGTCATAACCCAAACCGAGAGTCATGAACAACGATAAGGAATGGGAATTCTTTCGAATTTGGAACCCATAGTAAACCTTAAAAATAAAATCACAAGCAATAAATAAATAGAAATACACCATAATTAAAATTTTTAATCGATATAAAATAAATACTTAATGTCATTTCATAAAATAGAAATATTCATACAATATTCAGATACAGGTCTCTAAACTAAAATAATATAGTACTAATACAATACACTACTACAGTAGTTTTCTCGGGTACAATAAAAGTTCATATAAATAAATTACATAATCTAGCTAAAGCTGAAAAAGATTGGTGTAAAGTACTACTAGTGAGGTAAGAAAAATCTCCTGAAAAAAATATTGAGGGGAGTCAAACATCATTGAGTGAATTATTATAATATATATATATGCAATCTAAACCATATATAGTCAAGCATCAGTATAATAACATATATATACACGCATTTCACACAGATGCTAAAATCTGCTTTTATATATATAATAAATGCATATAACATTTATTTAAATGAAGGATTAAATAGAACCCTAGATATTCGCAACCTTAATCAAAATATCTCACTAGCCATCTGGCTCACTTAATTCCAAAGTAATTCTCTTTTTTCACTTTGGACAATAGATTGGCCCCGAGACACTAAGTCAACCGAGCTCCCGCAGTCTCACTGTCAGCATGATTAGCCCCAAACCACTAGATCAACCAAGCTCCTGAATCGCATTACTCAATCACATCAAATCTCAATAATTAATCAATCAAATTTCACCTCAAATGATTTCATAAACTCAACCCTAAAATCTATCACACCGGTACGTACACAGTCCTAGTGCAGCCCACTAGGTAGCACGTTCTATTGATATCCTTTAATAAACCGTACATTTATGAAAAATAAATAAATGCATAATTAAACACAAATGACGTTCTTTATAAAAAAAATCAATCATTTATATAACAAACATATACTGGAAATATACTAGTTATATACTAAAAATATTTCAAGTTTACATGCCACATATAAACTATAAGTATACCAAAAATATACTAAATGCATATTAAGAAAATATCAAATGTATACGTCGCATATATATTGAAATATACCAAAATATACTGAAAGTATACCAAACATATACTAAATCATTTAATGAAATAATTCATGTTTAAATACATATTAAAAATATGAATGCTCATAATCATCCATCCTATATGCAATGCATATATAAAATAATAACTCACAGGTTTACACTCCTCGATACTAACTCGACGGGCCTAGTCCGATTGGCCTCGGTCTCGGTGAAGCTAGAAAAATAAATAATAATAAAAATCAGAATAAATTCCTAATGTGTATACTTCTAAGAATTCTAAAGAAAGACTCGATCTAGAAATTAAAACTCAATTAAAAATCAGAGACTCATGATCGACCCGACTTCATGTTTTACAAGAATTCTACCAAAAATTTTGCGGAGTCTCCTCTGTAAAACAGACATCTCTCTACTGAATAGTAGAGTCAATCCTATAAAAAAACACACTTCTAAATTCACAAAGCTCAATGCCTCAGGTTGGAACCATGAACTACAGAAATCCTCAACCGAGGTTCACAATTCGCAACAAAAATAAATATTTAATAATAATATAATAAAATAATAAAATCATTAAAAATCCTTTAAATAATAAAAATGCCACGATATAATTTACTTAAACATCAAAACACTAAATATCATTATTTTCACAATAATTAAATAAAAATCTAAAATAATAATATAATATAAATAAAAAAATCCAATTTTTCAATAATTCAACATAAAATAGTAAAATTCACATTTAATTACTCAGATAGTTTAAATATATTATAAAAGTAGTTAAAAACACATTTAATCACCAAATTAGTAAATAATTTATTATTTGAATATAATTTTCAAAAATTAGTATTAATTAGTTAAAAATAGTAAATAATTTGTAAAAATTATTTTAATAACAATTATTGTTCCAAAATTATTTAAAACATGTTATTTGACTATAATTTCAATAAAAACACATAATTACCTATAAATCTAAAAATTACATAATACCTAAATATTTACTAAAAATTACCCAAAATTGCTAAAATTCATTTTAATACTAATTATTATTCCAAAATTACTTAAAACAACTAATTAACAATAATATCAATTAAAATACAAAATTCACCAATTTATATTAATTTTTCCAAAAATTAATTTTTCGCATAAACCTTTAAAAATTCATAGTAAATAATCGGGATAGAATTTTAATAAACTTCCTTCACAAACTATATTCTAAATAATTCATACTATTTATTAAAAATACAAAAGTTTTCCAACGAGGGTCACCAGAACAGTGACTCTCCGGAAAACTCAAAATCATAAATCCAATTAATTCAAAAAAATAATTTAAAAAAATATATTTGTGAAGTTTAAGCTACCCTAAACAACATTTCTAAAGGCAATTAACCTAAAACTCAAGAAATCAAGCTTAAAAAAATAGGAAACCAAAATTGACATAAACTTAAACTTGAAGATATAATGGTTACCAGATATTTCTAGCTCAAGGTGACCTAAGAATCAACTAGCCCTAGACAATAAGCTTTCACCGTCGGAAAATGTCGCTGGCATCATAAGAAGAGGATGTTGTCCGTGCTGGAAAATCGAGAAATGGAGGCTTTGTCAACAGCAAAAATGAAGAAGAGAAGAAGAGAAGGTGATGGCAAGGTTCAAAGGTGGCAGGTGGTGGTTGATAGAGGCTCAGGATGGTGACTTAGGTGGTGGTGGTGTTGCGCGGAAGGAAAAGAGAAGCAAAATAAAAGAAAAGTGATGAAGAAAAGGATTGACCCGTAAATTTTGACCCTCATGTTGTTATATATATATATATATATACACACACACACATACAATACTAACTTATAATACATATACATATATATATACATAACACACACTAACACAAATGCACACACATAACACATGCACACATGTACATGCATATTATAATAATAATAATAATAATAATAATAATAATAATAATAATAATAATAATAATAATAATAATAATAATAATAATAATAATAATAATAATAACAATAATGATAATAGTAATAATAAAAATAATAATAACTATAATCATAATAATAACAATAACAATAACAATAACAATAATAATACATGCATTAAATAATAACACTAATAGTAATAAAAATAATGATAATAAAAATAAAATTAATGATAATAGTAATGATAATAACTTTAATATTTTAAATAATAAAACTCCCAAATAAATTATTTTTACATAAGAAAATATTTAACGTAAAATAAATAAATACTAGTCACAAATAATTATAATATATATATATATATATATATATAAATTTAAAATATTATTAACACTGCATATCTCAAAATATATTTTAAGAATTTAAAATAAAGGGTCATTATAGTTACTATTACAATAACATCCTCTTTGGCATGCTAATACCTTTCTTAGAGAACTATCTCTTCTATTTTTATTTTCTTAGTTGTTTTTCATTTTTAAAAGAATGTAAAGACACTTTGATAAAACCTTGAAGAAAGTATATATATATATATATGTAAACACGCACACCTAGTAGAATGGAAATGAAAACGAGGAAATGGATATGGTGAAACTCTATTTCTTAAAATATAGGAAATGGAAATGTGGGGGAAACATGTAAATTTTAAAAGTATAGGGGTATATAAATAAATATTAAAAATATACGAATATATATAAATATAAACTTTATATAAAAATCTTGAAAAATTTTATATATTCTATCAAGTAATAGAATAAATATAGAAATTATTTGGTTTAGTTAAGAAAAATATAAAATTATTTTTTAATTTGTCTCCTTTCTTATTTAAGAAAATACTAAAGGAATATATTTTTAAAGTTGGAAATGTGTTTATAAATAGGAAATGTGTTTATAAATAGGAAATGTGTTTCCTAATTTTTTATATTTGCAAAAATAGCCTCGAAATGTTTTCAAGAAGTTTCATTAAGTTTTCAATATGAAAAGTTTCCAAAATGCCTATTTGAAGAAGTTTTCGTGCATCATAGACACACACACATCCCTTTTAGGGTTTTAGTGTCTTTGATATATCAAAATAATCTTGATATATTTACTTCCTTTTTTATTTTGTTTTGTTTCAATTTAAAATATATTTTTTTAAATTTAATTAAGATAATCTTATGTAAATTATGATATCAGGGTTAGGAAAATTCAGAGATTTTAAATCCCTAGAAGCATACCAAATTTTAGGAATTTCAAAAATAAAATTTCCAATTCGTACTAAATTTAAAAATCTAACATTCATGTCCTTGAGATGAAACCGAGGTGTCTATGTAAATTTGAAATTAATAAATTATTTTTATTAGGTGCTAATTTAATTTGAATGCCTGAGCTATGAGCTTAACTTAAGTATGTATGTATATATATATATATATATATATATATATATATATATATATAGAGAGAGAGAGAGTGAATGATGACAAAAGTAAATGCATATACACGTGTAAGTAAATTTCATACTGAAAAAATTAATGTTAAAAACAAGAAAGTAGTTAAATTGTTGACTTAGCACAAAAATAAGTAGAGAAATTAAAGATGTGAAGAGACAAGAATGGAAGGATTGTGATGGGAATTTATTCATAAGTTGTCAAAGAGTATGTAAGACTATTCTCCTTGGATTAACATTTGTAGCCTAATTAAAAAAAAAAAGAGAAAGAAAGAGCATACCTAGTACAAAAGAGTAAGATAGAAAAAGAAAAAGTTATCTCTCAAAACTTAAGTAAAAAAGGAAGAGCTTGATTTAGGGATTTGTTTGAGTGGTGAAGAAGGGTAAACAAACAATTGTATGTTGATTTTTATTAGTTATGAAATTTGAAATTTTAGACTATCACCTATGCAATTCTAGCTTGATGAAGATCATTCAAAGAGCTTTTGATTTTAAACCTATAAGGGATCAAGTTCTTGTTAGAGATTTTCACTAAATTTTGTTAAAGTGGTGAGTGTTTTATTGAACCCATCCTTTTGTATTTCAATTTATAAAAACTCTTGATAAAAAAAATTCATAAGCTTAATTGTTTTTGTTCAATTCTTGATTTTACTTATGGAAGAAAGTTCAAGCTTATATTATGCTCTTGCTTTGGATTGTATATATTGTTGCAATGCTTTAGAATGAAATTTAAACAACAAATAATTAAACCTATAACATAAAAATAATTTTTAAATCTAAAAAATAGACAATCAATAATCAAAATTTGCTAGGAATTAAATCACCACACAATCACTAAGCTACCCGAATTTACTACTCAATTAGCTTTGCATATCCTAATTGTTTCTAAACCATCAATCAATATTTCTTAAGTATCAATTAATTTAAGTTCAAAATTATCAATCAAAGTAATAAAGACCTAACTCTCATTGCAATCCAAACACCTAGATATCAAAATCATGAGTTATGAATCATAACCTAATGGGAATCTAATTAACTCAATTTATCTATAATTTTGAGTTAAGTTAAACTTGTGTTTATAGGTCTATTAGAATTACCATATCTCAATGTATAATCCTAATTGAATTCATATTATTGATGGCTAAATAACAACAATCATTAAGATTAATAAACATAACATGCAACAACTAATGAGTTTATTAAATTGGAAGCTTGGATCATGTTTGGATCATCAATTCCTAACAAACAAATATTTAGCCTAACATATTCTAAAACTATTCAATACAACCGTAAAAATCTCCCATGAAAGTTTCAAGAATAAATAACAAAAAAGAGAAGAAAAACTAGGTTTATTTTGGATCCTTAATCTTTAACTCTTAATCTTCCTTGTGTTTCTTCCAATTTTCTTGACCTTTTTTTGTCGCTTTATACTCCCAATATCACCTCCACTATGATGTATTTAAATCCCTATGAAGAGTGGTTGCATTACCCTTCAAAATAGGTCGATGTCATGTCATAAAATTTCATATTGTCAAAGGGCTACAACCACAGTAAGGCTATGATGTTAGCACTATCGATGATAGATTTCTTGTATTTCTTGACTACAGTTGCAACCTTAGCTGTGATGGCAACTTAAACTTCTCAACCAAAATGTGAATTTTCTTTCAAATTTCTTCATTAAGAGTACCAATCAACATAAAACACATAAAATAAAAAATAAAACCAAAAAATATCAAAATAAAATAAAAAACTAACAAAATAAAACCAACTAAAACATAAAAGCTACTAAATAACAAAATAACATGCCTAACTAATAATGCAAATTTTCACACAAACAAACACACTTGAACTTTTGCTTATCCTCAAGTAAAGTGCACGAAAACATCTATTACCAATAACGAATTTAACACATTGATAAACTTTAACTTGTTGATCCATCACAATCTTTAGTTAATACAAAATTTAAAACTTAAAACTAAATTGATAACTCAAGGTCAAAAACATAAAATTTACCAAATGAAAGGCAAACTTTATCGTTGAAATATCAAAAATTTATGAGTTAACACCCAAGAAAAATGGAAGTGAGTAGAACTATTATATCAACTCATAGCAACCCTTAACCCTAATAGGTAAGAGATAGCATCAAAATTTATAAGCATCAAAATTTAACAAACAATGGTGATTTATACTAGTCTGAGTGGCAACTCATACTGCATCTGTAATCATCACCTTCTTTCCTACCCTTTTTTATTTTTATTTTTTTATTATTTTTATTAAATTTTGATTTTATTTAATTTTTATTGTTATTTTATTCACTAATCATTGTTTATTCTTTTATGTTGGTGATTATAGAGGGGATTACATGATAATCTTACTTAGAGAATAAAATCCATGAAGGTTCATGGAATGTCATGGATTGAACTTTGTAGCTAAATATAGCTTCTAGGTTTTGTTTATTTAGTGGTTTATTATTGTTTTGATTTTGTTTTGTTTTTTTTTTATTTTTGGGATTATTTTTTGGATTATTTTCAGTAGATCATTGTAATAGCCCTAATAGTGGGAATAATTAAATTATATGCGTGTGATTGTATGTTTTATTTTAATTAATTAGTTCATAAAATTACGGTTTTAATTAGGTAATTCATTAAAATTAATGGCTATAAAGATAATTAGGGTTCTTAATTAAAATTGAATTAGATTTAATTAGATAAAATTAGGATTGCTCGTTAATTATTTTATTTATTAATTTATTGTTTAAAGTCAATTTAATTAAATTAGGGTTTTTAGAATAAGTTTGATTAATTGTTTAATCTTTTATTTATTTTTTTTTGGTATTTTTTTTATGTTTTTTTAGGCTTGTTTATTTTTGTGTGTTTTGGGCCCTAAGCCCATATTAGGCTCTAACCCATTTAAATAAATTTAGGTTTTTTTTTGTAGGTTTAATTAATAAAAATGCCTCTTTAGGTCCACAATTAATTAGATTTAGGTTAGAGATAACTTAGGCCCTTTTACTTAACTTAGACATAGGCCCACCTAGTTTAATTAAAATTAATTTAGACAATGCAAATTAGACTAACTTAGAGATTGCAAACTTAAATGAATGCATTATTTACATGTATTTTTCATGACTAGTTTGCCTAGAGTTAATTGTTTATAAGGGTTTATATGAAATTGCATATAAATAGGGGGTAAGATAGTATTTCATAAAGTAATTCTAAATGAACACAAGACTGAAAGAAGTAGATATTTCATACCTAAAATCTCCTGGTTGTGGTGCTTGCTTTCTTTTAGAGAATCGAGTACCACCATTTTTTTATTTGTCCCAGTTATTACCCTGGGTGGTGACTCCTCATCTCCATGCCATGTTTTTATGACAGTAATTAGTATGTTCTTTAAAGCTCTGAGCTCAAACAGTGTCACAATTGCTAAAATCTTGGGCGCACGCTAAACCCCACCGTCCACACTAATGGGAATTTAATCAAAATTTATCTCTAATTTTGAGTTAAGTTAAACTTGAGTTTATAGGTCCATTAGAATTACCATCTCTCAATGCATAATGCCAAATGAATTCATGTTATTGATGGCCAAACAACAACAAGCATTAAGATTAATAAACATAATATGCAACAAATAATGAGTTTAATAAATTGGAAGCTTGGATCATGCTTGGATTATCAATTCCTAATAGATAAATATTTAACCTTACATATTATAAAAATATTCAGTGCAACCATAAAAATATCCCATGAAAGTTACAAAAATAAAGAAGAGAAAAGAGAAGAAAAACTAGATTTATTTTGGATCTTCAATCTTCAACTCTTAATTTTCCTTATGTTTCTTACAATTTTATTGAGCTTTTCCCACCACTTTATACTCCCAAAATCCCCTCCAATATGATGTATTTAAAGCCCCATGAAGAGTGGTTGTGTTGCCCTTTAAAATAAGTCGATACCATGTCATAAAAATTAACTTTGTCAGAAGGTTGCAACAACAGCATGGCTGCGATGGCAGTAGCCCTTCTTCACCTCATTTATTCTCTTTCGGCTGCAATGGCAACACTATCGGTGATAGATTTCTTGCATTTCTTAACTGCTGTTGCAACCTTAGCTTTAATGGCAGCTTAAACTTCTCACCTAAAATGCAACTTTTCTTCCAAATTGTTTCATTAGGAGTACCAACCAACCTAAAACACATAAAATAAAAAAGGAAAAACAACACGGTTAGTCCTATAAATTATATCGTCTTTTCAATTAAGTCCTATAAGAAATTTTTTTACCATTCAAATTTTATAGGTTTTAAAAAAGTTTTTTATTAGTTTTATTTGTTTGTCAAAGCAATTTTCTGTTAGTCAACCCTCAATATCTAACTTTTTTTTACATTTCAGTCCTAAAACTATAAAAAAAAATGTCATTTTTTGTCACGACCCAAACAGAGGCCATGACCGGCGCTAGGGAACGGGAATTCTTTCGAATCCGGAACCCGTAGTAAGCCTAAAAATAAAATAAAACATGCATATAATAACAATAATCATATAATATGCAGCGAAAATAAAAATCATAAATATAATGATAACACTTAATCACTGGATTTGAATCAATCTCATCACATATATAAAATCTCTTTAATACAAATCCAGTTTCAATATAATACATCTCTTTTAAAATAAAATACATGAAATCCAATACTTTAATTCACAACTACTGCAGTGTCTAGATAAAATAAATAAGACTCAAGTAGACAATTTACATAAAGAAGCCGGGGCGGAAGAAATCCGGCGTATCGACCTGCTACTGAGGTCTGAGGATGTTGACTCTCCTGAAAAATAGTCAACGGAGGGGGAGTCAGACCTCACTGAGTGAATTACTATAATATATATACATACACACTAAGTGATATGCATACAGTCAACAGTATATATATAATATGTATATATACAGGCAAATTCACACAGATGCAGTAAAATCATTTATATATATACTTTATCTGAAAATCATCTTTTATGAAGGATCACATAGAACCCTAGAATATCGCAACCTCGGAAAAATAGTGTTAAACAACACTCTAGCCATACAGGCTCACTTATCCAAATATATCCACCTAATCCATTTAGACAGTAGACTGGCCCCGAGACACTAAGTCAACCGAGCTCCAGCAGTCTGACTGCTAGTGTGATTGGCCCCGAGACACTTGGTCAACCGAGCTCCAGCAATCACACTCCAAACCATATCTCACACATAAAATAATCATAATCAATCAATATCTACAAATAAGTTAGTATTATAGCCTAAATACTATAGGCGTACCGGTACGTACTCGGTCCTAGTGCTGCCCACTAGGTAGCACGTTCTATTGATATCCTTCATTAATAATATAAAACATTCATCCATAAAAATAAATGATGCATGAAGTTCAATAAAATAACAATATAAACCATATATATACTGGAAATATACCAAAAGTAAACCAGGTATATTTCGAGTATATATATGTCAAATGAATTCAATCAAATTATAACTTAAGCTAGAAATATATTTAAAAACATTTTTAAATATATTTTATTTACAAAACATGTATATAATTTAATATATACCAAAAATATACTTAAATACAAATCATATTATTTATGCATTTTAATCGAAATAAAATATATATTTCTAAATCATGCATCCTAAGCATATATATATAGTATAGTAACTCACCTAGTGTGCTCCACGAGATGGGTCCGACGGGCCTGGTCCACTAGCCCTCGGTCTCGACGCAACTAAACAAGAAATAAGTAATCGACATCAGAATAACCCTAATAGAAATCCTAGAATTCAATCTAGAGTATTAAACACAGAATCGGAATTTATGGTTCGATTGGACATCACGTTTTACGAGAATTCTATCGAAAATCCGGCAGAACCTCCCCTATAAAACGGACATTTCTCTACTCAAAAGAGTAGAGCCGACCCTGCAAAGAAACACACTTCGAAAATAAACACCACATCTCATTCACAACCCCTCGGTCGGACTCCAGACTACAATCTACCGACCGGGGGTCTACAAACACAGAATAATTCCAGAAATACCGAAAATATCCTTAAAACCTAGAAATTCATTTTATAAGTAGAAATTACATAATTAACCTTTAAACATATTAAAAACCGATAAAAACTCATTTTATTTGAAAAACCGTATATTATATATATAATTGAAAATAATTTACGAAAAATAGTTTTAATTAGTTAAAAATACTAAATAATTTATAGAAATCATTTTTATACCTTAAATAACTATTAAAACCAATTAAATTACATTTTTAGCCAATTTAGGGTAAAATTACCAAAATACCCCTATATATATAAATATACCTAAATTACTTCAAAAATTCACCAAAAAAATCATACAATTATCCAAAATTAATTTTCTACACATATTGATCAATAATATTAATAATTAAACTCAATTAACCAATTAAATTCAAATAAAAACACATTTAACCCTAATTTCTCAAAATCACATAAACTCAATTAATTCAAAATAAATACTTAGAAATTCATAAAAATTCCAAATAAATTCCTATAATTCATTTCAACATCCAATTCAACCATAAACTCCAATTTCATAATTTAAATAATTAATTTCCAAAAATTAGAAAATAATATTAAAATATTCAAAAATACCCAAAAATCCAAAAAATCTCCAAAAATTCTACAAAAATTCATAAATGTAGATTAAGCTACTAGGATCAATATTTGTGAAGGGAGTTTTCATGAATCATCCAATTCGAAGCTCAAAAAAATCAAAAACCCTAATAGGCCGAAATTGACAAAATCGAAACCTAAGCAATTCTAGACCATTTTAGCTCAAACCAAAGCTAGAATCACACTCACCGGAGCTCAAGGAGAAGAAAGAGACCAGTGGTGTCGAAAACGGTGGCCGGAGGAGGGAGAAACGGCGAAGGGACAAGTTTCGGCCAAAAATAGGAAATGGAGCTGCCGGCGCCGGGGAAAGGAGCTGGAGGCGGCGGAGGACGGCTGGGAATGGCAGTGGCAAGCCGGGAGGCACACCGACGGTAGGTGGCCGGAGTTGCAGCGGGAGGGAAGGAAGAATGGTGGTCGAGCGCGCGGGAGGAAAGAAGGAGAAGAAGAAAAAGAAAAAGAAAGAAAAAGAAAAAGGAAAGAAAAAGAAAAAGAAAGAAAAAAGAAAAAATAAAAATAAAAATAAAATAAAATAAAATAATTAAATATTAATAAAATAATAATAAAAAAATAAATTTTAATTATTTAATAATAACTAAAATGATTAAATAATAATAAATAAATAAATAATACAATATTAGGGTTATATATATTAAACCCTAATTAAATAAATATACACACACGTAGGCTTTATTTAGTATTTAAAAATACGTATGAGTTCATGTAAGTCCGAAAATATATTTAAAATAATTAATATTACATTGTTTACGTGAAAATTTTCCCGAAAATGCAAGTCCCGGGAAAATTTTACGTAAAGCACTGAAAATAATACACAATAATTAAAATAGGTTTAAAATACATATCAACTCGTAAAAATATCATGTAATATACAGAAATTATTAACACTGCATATCTCGGTACTGTGTAAAAATATTTTAAAAACACGGGATATTACATTTTTGATATTTTAAATAATTAATATTTTATTTATTTATTTATGAATTATTCTATTATTTAACTTTTATAATAACTATATAACTCACTAAAATCATTTCAAGAAAATTTAAAATTAAAAAATATTTTTTTCTTAAATTATTATTTTATTAACAATGATAAATAAAATTAATTAAGTATTTTTATTATTTTAAAAATATAAATTTTAATTAATATATCTTAAATGAATAAATATTTTTGATACTTGGATATACTAAATTAGTTTTGTCAATATTAATTTATGTTATATTATAAACAAATTTTAAATTCAATTGTATCTTAATTAGACAATTTTAAAAAATATTTCTTTAAATTAGACTATTTTACAAAAACAATTAGAAGAATAACATATTTTTATTAATAATTTTATTTATTATTATAAAATATAATTAATTTAAGGTAAAATATAATATTTTATTATATTTTATCTTAAATTAATTATTTTTATTATAACAATTAATATTAAAATAAGAATAATTATATTTTATCTTAAATTAATTATTTTTATTATAACAATTAATATTAAAATAAGAATATGTTAACATATTTCACTGTTCAAATATTCATTATAAAATAGTATAATTTAAAGAAATATTTTATAAAATTTATAACACAAATATTTTATAATTTTATAACACAAATTATAATATTGATAAACTAAATGAATTTAATCTTTATGAAACCTATTTATTCATGTATGATATATTAAATAAAATTATATATGTACAAATAACTAACTATATTTAATTAGTTTTATTTATCATTCTCAATATAACTAATAATTTTTATTTTTTGAAATTATTTTAGCGAGTTATATAGTTGTTATAAAAGTTAAGTAATAGAAGTCACAAACAAAAATAAAAATATTATTTATTTAAAATATCAAAGTAACATTTTTTTTTTTATTGTTTTGGGACTGATATGTAAAAAAAGGTTTGATTTTAAGGGTTGACTAACAGAAGTCTACTTTGACTAACACATAGGACTAATGAAAAAACTTTTTAAAACTTATAGAACTTGATTATAAAAAAAAAAAAAAAACCTTATAGGACGTAATTGAAAAAATGATATAATTTATAAGAATAATAATATTGTTATCCCAATAAAAAATGAAACAAAAAACTAACAAAATAAAACCAACTAAAACATAAAAGCTACTAAATAACAAAATAAAATGCCTAAGAAATAATGCAAATTTTCACACAAATAGCGTCCTGTCAGTGCATTAAGGCTACACCTCAGCATATTGAGGCAGTGCCTCTTCCCATTAAGATGTCACCTTAGCATGAGGCGATGCGTTCATGCTGAGATAGATGCTTGAACAATGGGACGAACGTCTAATCATTAAAGGATGATGCCTTAGTGATGAGACGATGCCTTAGTGACCTATATCTGAGTATAAAACTAAAATAAATTACATTCAAGTTGTATAAACTCAACCTAAAGTGTATATTTAAAAGTACAATAATGAATTACAATTCATGAGTAAGATATAGCGAATAAAAACCTTAGTTTTCAAACAATTGTGATTAAAAGACATTAAAGTATTATATTTAATTTATAAAGCACCTATAGAAATGAACACAAGGTTTAATTACAATCCATGTATATGAAAACACTAAGAACATTATAGAAATAAAAAAAAATTAGGAGAAACTTTCGAGTCTTCAACATCAAGACTCAAGTCATGAAATATTCCTTGAGACTAAATGATTAATTATTCAATGATGTAAAATGATAATAGTATGATACTTATATAAGAGGGTATGTATTGAGTAATAGGATTATGAATTCAATTGTTATAGTGTTAACCAACTAGAATCGATAGTTATCTTTGGGACATTGCATGGATTCATCATGCCATTGGGGTGAATCTATATGGTTGATAATGTATGCATACAACGTGAATGAGAAATACTAAATTATTAAGTAATGTTAATGTGAATTGTACCATACGTTTGCTTATGTGTTATGATATCCTATATATATATATATATATATTATCTAAATGGTGAGAACTAACAGATATTAATAAAATATTAATAAGAGAATAATATTGAACCTCAAAGCTTAATAAGCCTTCTATACAAATGTGGCAAGAATATCAGTAGGAAAGAAATCATAACTTCGAATGAATATACTTCAATGAGTAATTTAATTAATGATAATTACTTAAAGAAATTTAAAGTAAATTAAATATTTAAGATATAACATTATAATATTTAAGCAAATCCTTAATTTATTACTTGATCACTCTGCCTTATTTTATCTTGACATTTCTACCTTTATTTTTGGTAAATTATTATAAATATGGAGGATCTTTGCAATACTATTTACTCTTTATGTATTATTTTTACACTTATTGAGTAATTTCCTTACAAAAGTATTCACACTTGCATTTTTTTATTTCTCAAGCATAGTGCAGTATAGTGTATGATACTATTTAAAATATAACAATTAACTATACCACCATGGCTTATGAGACAACTATAATCAAAACCTTAGTTAGATATGTCATCAGCCACGATGCTAATGTAAAGCTTGGTTTTAAGGTAGTTGTAGAGCTGATAAGTTAGAAGCCATATCTTAATGATTAAGGAGGAGATGGAGGATAGTATGCACACTACCATTAGGGCATGTATGAGACAGACTCTGATGTCCAGGTCATATTGACTTAGTTGTGAGGCACTTTGGGTAACTATACTTTTTACTTTTTTTTATTGATGTTGACTCATACCCCTTGGACTTAGATGTACCTTTTATTGTGTGGATGTCGAAGGGCAGTGGTTGATGATATTGAGCAAGGTTGGGATGTGCTAGCTATTGGAGATGCATCCCCATTGCCATTACGATCTTTGAGAGGAATTTTAATGTTATCCATGGATTTATATTTTCTACCATTATTATAATCTCATACTCACCTCTCTATATGTATGGTATATGAAGTACAAGTTGATGCAATTATTTGGAATTTAGACTTTATGTAAATCTTTAAGTTACTCATGGTCTAGTAAAAGCTCTACTCTTTTCTCTTATATGGTATTATTATTGAGCTATCTTATGATTTTCAGTATAGCATTTATGGATTTAAACTATATAAAAATGATAACATAATGCTCCTCCTTGTGGTGCCACTATCTGATGGTGGTCGTCCAACTGGGGTGCTCCAGGAGGGGAGTTACAAAAAATATTCATAACCTACCATCCCATTTTTTTAAAATGGTTCAGTACGAAGATTTGGTACTTTTACAATGAATAGGTATGGTACGGTACAAAATAAAAATTCAAAAATTTAAATACATCTATCTAAAAAGTATAAATAAAAATGCGCAACAAATTTATAATAAATTGGAATTAAAAACAATATTTTCTATCAAAAAATTAAATTGCAAATTAATAAAATTTTAAATTCAATAAAAAATAATATATTAAAATTAGTTGAAAAAGCATTCAAATAAAATTAACATCATCACTTTTAACCAAATGAGTGTAAATAAAAAATTAGAAATAGATGAATTAGAAATGATAAGAAAAAAAAAGGCAAGTGTAGTAATAAAGAAGTTGATTGAAAGGAAGAAGCAATTTTGTTTTTTTAATTTTAGATTACTTAACTTCATATTAAAACAATGTAATTTTAATAATAATAATACTACTAATAATAATGACAATAACAATAACAAAAAAAATAATAACTAATAGACTATTAAATATAAATATAAAAATACAAATATATTTTAATTAATAAATTATAAGATTTGGAACCATATGATATTAAAATAATTTTTGTTATTTTTATATTTTTAAATTTAAATTGTGATATAATAGATTTTTCATAGTTTTAATTTAGTTTGGTTTGGTTCAATATAATTTTAATATCTTTCGATTTAAAATTTTGGTTTAGTTCAATATTTTTTTTTAGAAAGAGAAATTTTTAGTGAGTGATAAACCTAAAGTCCATTATATGCCTATTCTAAATATGAAACCTTATAGGTTCACATAATATTGGTAGCAGGCTTGAAATTTTATTTTTGGCCCATAAATCATAATTGACCTCTGGTAAGACATTATAATTATCTAAGTTATATGAAGGTCGATAATCTGATACAATATAATCCACAATAAGTATTAAAGTTCTTTTATCATATGATATATTAATTGAACATAAGATATAGTGATATGATCTCAAAAGCCAAGCCTAACAAGCATTAATTTAATTATGATGCCATGGGAGTCCAAGGAAGTCCAAAACCAAAAACAAAGTATAATGAGTCTCAAAAAGCTTTAATTGGAACTATTCAAGGTATATACCGAGCCTAAATTAATGTGATCTCAAGTCCAAGATTAAAGCCTAAGAAATTACAAATGTGCCCAAATCTATCATAAGTTCAACAAGGCCCAACAACAAATTTTAAAATCAAGAAATTGCAAGAAGTTTTGTTAACTTGAATTCAAGATGTTTGAAAGGCCCAAAAGCAACCAAATTCAATCCACTCATTATGGGATCAAATAAAGACCAAATAATTATGTTTACCATATTAAAACAAGTAAATTTGAAGGCCAAAATCAGTATTGTGGTTGCATCTACACTTGCGATTGTAGGAAGCCCGAAATTATAAGCAAAATAAGGCTAAATTTATTGTTGCAATTATAGCCCCTACCCCTACGATTGTAGACATTTAATTCAGCATTTTAACATTTTTTTTAGACAGTTAGTTACAATGAGTTTAAATGCTTAGGATAATAGTGTAGCACAATTTGGCACCTATTGTTAACTATTTCAATAGTCATAATACATAGAATAAAGCATCTTTGAACATCATACACAATCGAGACTACATACATTTCTCAATAGGAGTTATAGAGGTGTTTAATGTCATTAATGAGAGTAATTATAATAAGTGGCTGTAATGATAGATTAGTGGGGTTAAATTATTATATGTTTTAGTGTTTAGGATAGTAGTATGAGCATGGTTTTATATTTATATAAACAAGACCTCATTTCCATTGTAACCATATTACATGTTGATTTGAGATTAACATATATTGATTTCTTTTGGTGAGAAATTTTCCTTGAAATTCTTACATCAACTTTGTGACTTATTAAGTTTAATGATATTTAAGGTTTCAAAATCCAAAATCTTTATATTCTTCTTCATCTTTTAAACTTGTTTTTTTTTATTTATGTTAAAGACCTCAAAGTCTATTGAAGTTTTTCTCAATTGTTTAAGGGTATTAATTCTTTTCTATTGCAAGTTTATTATAACTCTTTAGCTATTAAGGAGCTTGAATGAAAGGTTAATAATGCTATTCTATCTTGGTTTAAAACTGAAATAGTTCTCTTATTTCTTTCTTAAAGGATCTTATAACATAATTGTGGAAGGTGATACATTCTAATTATCAAGTTTATTAAAGTATTAAACTATTGGGGAGCTTGGGTTAAGAATCTATTGATTTCTATCAAATAGTTTATGTCATCCTTATATAATTTAATCATTGTATTTCTTGATTTTAAGCAGATTGATAATTGATAACATTTATCAATTTTTTCCAATATGACCATATAATTTTTCTTCAGTCTAACTTATTAAGGGGCCCAAAGATATCTTTCTCATAATATATGAGGAACAAGTTCCTTCTTAATCACTCTCATTCCTCACGTGATCCAGTCTATATCCAACAACAATCTATTTCATCATCCTATTAAAGATAATGTTGTAATGTGTCAAAATACGTAACTTATCATGTATGAAACAATAGTGATTTTAAGACAGAGGACTAGAATAATGCTATTGTGATGAGAATCACTTATGATAATTATTTATGCAATATTCTCAAATCAAGTCAATCTAGTATATCATTTTTTAAATATGTGCCCATCAATTGACTTAATATCTCATATATATGATTAGTAAAATATAATCAATTAGATTTCATACTAGTCTTTATTCATTATCATCCCAACAATAATGATGAACTAAGGATAATTTAGAATAGAATTCATTTTCACCTAAGAGTTTTACTATCAAGTTACATACTTGATGACTTTAGGCAAAATTAACCATTCAGGAATCAATTATAAATTAGAATCAAAACATAATGATGAAAATGTTTCTTTTATTAATACAAACAACTAGGACACTATTAAAATGTAATTATTAATAAATGCAACTAGGACTCTATTAAAATGTAACGATTATGTAATTAACTTAGAGCATATCACTAACATTTAACATAGTATAACCCTACTTACTTAAAAAAATTCTTACAAGTTAAAACCAAAGATTAAAGCAAAGAAAAATTACAATTACCAAGTGGAAGTACTTCTCAATGGAATTCATGAAAAATCCATAGAATAAAATGCCTAGATTAAAAGAAAATTTGATAGATTTTAAATATTAGAAAACCTTAAAGTCTAAAAAATGATAACTAACAAATTTATTGATGATTTTTGTAGGACTAAGGACACTCTTTTCAAGGAAGTAATTCTTGTTTAATATAGATATAGAATTTAAAATTTTCAACAAGAATTCCTCACTCAAGTACCTTTGGATTACTCATACTCATTTTCAACCATTGGAGTAGAATGAAGTACTTTTGATATTTTAATTTATTTTAGTCTTCCTCCTTTAACCTTTAATTACTTTACACGCTTATTTAGTACTCACACATTTTTTACAATATTTGTGCTTCATTAGTTAGTTTCTACCACAATTCATAAAATCAAAGGAAGTTCTAATAATAGAGAGAATTAAGGATACCTACCAGAAAAACTAATACAATCGATAATGATGTACCAGAAAATAATCATTTGAATAATACAAACTTTCCACAAGATAGTATTCCATAAACTTTTCATTCACTCAAAAGACAAGTGCAAATTAAGTTTATTAAAACTCTAATTCTTAACTTTTACCTAAAGTTGAAAAATACAAGAATTAAGTTAAAACATAAATACTTAAAAACTACTACTCAATATTCAAGAATTATAACTTTGATAAATGCAAAACCGTAAGTGGGAGAATAGGAGTTGAAATTTAAAAAGTTCTAAATACTGAAGCATTACTAGATTCCCTAAAAACAAAAATAAAAATATCCTAAGAAAAATTAAAAAGGATGATAAAATTAAAAAAAAAAAAGTAAATAGTACTCCTCGCACTTGAATTGAACATTATCCTCAATATTCCAAATTAAATGAGGAAATGTTATAATTGAATTATATATGCTTTAAGGTTCTTATGATTAATGCTTCATTGTATGCTACTTCCTCATCAATTATTTATATTAAAAACATGAAATTCAAATTAGTGGGTGTTTATACCTAAATCCAAAAATTTTTTATAGCCCATAATTAATTTCAAAATTCAAACCATTAAAGTCTCAAGAATGAAGGAAATTAAAGCTTTTAGAATTTCTGCACGTTACGAAGTTAGAGCTAAAGAGTTAAACTGATGAGGAAAGAATGTACGTGAAAATTTTAGAATTCTCTGAGGAATTAAGAAATTTGAGAAAGGTGATTTGAAAGTAAAAAACTGAAGATTAATGATTAAGTTAGCATTAATTGAAGAAAATTAGTGGAGAGTTTGAGCATGAAAGCAGCAGAGCAACAGTGAAAAAAGGGACATCTAATTAATAACAAAATAACCAATCATCAACAATAATCCTCAGAACTTATCAATTATCAATCACCATTTACTATTTTCATTAGCTTTCTATTTTGTTTAGCTTGCAAATATTATCTTGTTACAAAAATTTAATTTTTCAATATAGTCAAGTTATTGCAAATTTCCTGTTACATCATTCTTTTAAAATTTACAAAATTCGCATTGGAATTTAAACAAATTGTGGTGAAGGTGCTTAAAAATTCACTTTGTCTAATAGAAATTAGGTTTTATTTTAAGGAAATAATGCTCTAACGTGCTCACCTTTAGGTTAACCTAGTTTGCCAAAAAAAAATACAAGAACAATCTTTTGGCACACTCAGTGGAATCCATTCCAATAAGAAGAATATATTAAAAAGTCAATAAAATTTTAAAGTTGTTTATTGGACCAACAATTCACCTGTAGAAAAGGTGATTTGTTGAAATAAATTAATGAAGGCTTGGTGCCTCAGGATCAAATTTGGACTGAGGTACCTTTTCGCTCTACAGGCCAAAATCTTGAAATCTTCAATAGTATAACTAGAACTAATGAGGGCACTGATGCCCAAGTTATCTTCTCAAAATGAATAAAGCAAGTCCAAAATTCAATATTGGAGATTAATAGTTTTCTACAAAAGCAAATCAATAGAACTTTTCAAGAGATGTTGAATTCATGTAGTAAAATGAAAAAATAAATCTCCATGCAAGGAAGTCAAAATTCTTTCTCAAAAGTGATGATTCAATCTCATAAAGAGTTTGGACAATTATCCATTATCAAATCAAATACTGACGGAGTCTAAGCTCATGGTGAGGATTGTAAAACAAATACAAGTTTATAACTTGTAATTTATGACCAAAAGGTTGTTCATTAAGGAAGAGGCTATGGGGGCAATATTTCTCAGGAGTATCAACCAATTTTATAGGGCCAAGCATCAGTTCCTCAAGGCCAGGTGAAGATTCCTCGAGGCCAAGTGCCAAATTTTCAAACCTATTTACCTTTTTCTCAACCCTTAAGAATGGGAGTAGACTTAAATATAGAAAAGGAGGCAATGATTATTAAGGAGGATCTATTTCCACCATTGGCAACATGCAATTCTATCAATATTGACTTAAGAGCATTGTTAGACCTGAAGAAGAAAATCAAAGAGAAAAAGAGAAGGTGGTTCAACCTTGCAATTGAAAAGCAAACAAGTTTGGAAGCTATTAGAGATCAACTCCACATAGAAAATATCCAACATTAGATAAGAGGTTCTCAATACTAGATAGGAGACCACCACCCATATTAAATTCCTTCAGAAATAACCATAAATTCAGGTTCAGGAATGATAAAAGACCTGCACTAAAATTCAATAGTAGACAACCAAAATTTGTGGTTCACTAAGCAAGTAGTGGTATAGGATGGAGCATAAGAAGTTTTTTTAGCCATTTACCTGTGCAAAGAAGAGAAGACTTCAGAGACAAAAAGTAGTTGAAAAAAGACAAAAGGAATAGGAGGTTTAATATGATGTTAAGCCTAAATTCAAGACTAAAGATATATAGAATTCAATTTCAAACAAAAAGTCTATTGACGGTTCAAATAAACTAGATGTGAATTTGATAACTTTGGATGTGTTGTATCTTCTGAGTCTTTGCCTTATGAGTCTATGATGCAAGTGGCTAAGGAAGATATCATTAAGATTTTAGAACACTTGGGGGGCAACACCTTTGAGTGGCATAGAAGATCACTTTAGTGACGTAATAATTCAGGCCACTAGGCTGAATCAACCTAAAAGGATGGTTTTGAGTAGTCATTAATGGAGATGACAAAGCACATGACTAACATTTTTATTTACAACTTTCACCGGAGAGGTAATCAATATAATAATAGTTTTACCAATTGAGAATACTATTAATAACAAGAAATCCCTTAGTGCCTTTTTTTATGGTGGATTCAATTGTAACACTGAGTTCAAGGAGAAATTATTTGGTACGGGATTATACTAAAATGCTAAATTTAAACAATGAGGTGGTTTAGTAATACCTTCCCGTCAAGCATAGTTTTTGTCATTTGAAAAGGAGGTGGAGTTAAAGTAGACTAATGATTATTATCTTGAGTCTCAGTTCTCCCAAAAGTTTTTCTTATAATTGCACATGCACAATCTAGAAAATTAATTTGAGGATGATTTTTGCAAGACCCAGGACAATTTTCCTAGAATTAAATTCCAATGAATAGGACAAATTTTAAGACGAAAGTGACGGATGGGATGAAGGAGTAAGGGAGGTAAGGGGAGATGAGAAGTTGTACGATAATTAGAATGAGGAAGAGTACAACGGTATAGGAAAAAAAACAAAGTTAATAAAGAAGTAAAAAAATTATGTTAGAGGAAGAAGATGAAGAGATGATGAGTTGAAGGTTAATTTTAAAAACCTACGAGTAAATATAAATATTAAATGATTATTTTATTCTATATTAATATGATATTTTTTATATATTCTTAAAATTTTTAAGGGACGAAAAATTTGTTAATTAAAACTAAATTTGTTAACCAAAACTAACTTAAGAGAGTTTTAATTCACTTTTGAGGGATCGAGTAATAATTATGAGTTAACTTCAAGGGAGTAATGTAATTATTTCTATTTTTTTTATCTATAATGACTGCTAATAAATTTTAAATTCATTATTTTTATTATTTGGAACAATAATGCTTTTAGTATTAAAATTTTTATTTTATATGATATATACTAAAAATATATATTTTACAACTAAATGATATGTGTTTTAAAGAAAAATTTTATCAACTTTATTTATTAGTTGAAATAATTTTTTGTCAATCAATCGTTAAGATTAATTTTTTTAATTTATAAAGTTTAATTGTTATAATTTTTAACAAAATTATATTAATGATAGAGTCCAAATTCACCATCGTCCCCTCAAGTAAGTAGTAACGAACAGGTGGAAATGAAAGGTTAAAGAGTGACTGAGTTGGTGGGTTGTTGGCCTTGCTCCTGAATTCCATTATTGTTGGATGAGGAGGCAACAACGAATGGAAAAGTTCGGCTTTTTCTCTTTCTTTGAAGTTTTTATATTTTTTAAATACATATATTTTTTTTAGAATAATGGCTATCTACCTCCCATATCTTAATTTATTATATTATTTTATTTTAATATTTTAAAAAATATTTATTTATTTTTATATTCATTTATCCGTAAACTATTTTATTCCTGAGTATTACCGAAATAAAATACATTGATAATAATATCAGTAATAAAATAATATAATAGACAAAAATACATGCAGTAAATAACAATTATTTCTATTTTTTTTCTTTCACTTAGTGGTGGGACTTTTCAATTTGTATTTTTTTTCTTTATTTTTTAATAGGGTCTTTTGGTAAGCCAAGAAAATACACCAATTATAATGTCATTATAAGACTAAAATTATCACTAACTGTAACTACAACAACTATATATATATCATATAGTGTGTAAATAAGATCATTTTAGTTCAAAACTTTTGTACCTTTAAGATTCAGATTTAAAACCTTTTAATTCCGCTACCTTTACTTAAATCGATAAGAAAAATTAATTAATATGCCCAATTAAATTGGCTACTTCCAGTTAGAGATGTAAGGCTCGAATTAAATTTTAACTAGTTCAAGTGTGCTTTGTTATAATTGAATCTAGCTTATTATACTATTTAGTATTCACAAACTGTTTATAAGGTTAAACGAGTTTAAAAAAAAATTTAAAAAATTAAAATTATACAATAAAAATTAAAAATAAATTATTTACTAAATAAATTATAATATATCTGACAAAAATTATGATTTCATTCTAATAATATATTTTCAAAAAAAAATTTACATTAAGAATTATATATTATATGTCACGACCCCCACCTGAAAGGGGCACTTGACCGAAACTAAAAAATAAAAATACATAAAGTGTATGAAACTTATAGTAAGTTTTAAGCGTAATTGCAATAAAATATAAACAATAATGAAGTGAAATATTTTAAATAAGGATAAATAGCACAATGAATTAAATTCCAAGATAACCTTAGATAAAATATAATAATTATGTTTAATATAAATTATTAATACATACGATAAATCATAAAATTCATCATAATAGTTAATCATTTATACTACTACGATGTTTCTAGATTAAAAATGCATACATGATAATAATACATCTCAGATAAACCTATATAAAATAGCCGGAGAATAAGAAACCCGGCGTAAAGTAGACCGACTGACAAGTAATTCCCGAGATCCTAAAAAATAATTGAGGGGAGTCAAACCTTACTGAGTAAGTTAATAAAATAAATGTATATAGTACAAAAATCTCCTTTAAAATATATTTATGAAAATAAGATAATTTATAATTTATAATTTCAACTATTTAATTTATGGAAATCCCCTTTTAGCGAAATAAGGTAACTAACAACCCATTAAATACTATATATAAAATATAATTAGCTTCCTTAAATCATTTTATAAGAAAACTAGGTAAAACTCTAATTCACAAATCTAATAGCTTTACAGCTCTCTTAAAATTCAAAGATTGCTGGTAAAGCATCAACCGAGCTCACAGCCACAATCAATTCACTTAAACCAATATTTACTAGCGGTTCCCAAGAGCAAAGTATCATTGAGCTACCAATCCCAGTAACATAAATCACGTCCAAGAGTAAAGCATCACTGAGCCTCTTAATTACCAACACTCACTCTCAATCTGTAATATCTCGAGTTTTTAAATATTTTTATACTGCATCGGGATATGTAGTGTTAATAATTTTGTATATAATTATGATATTTTTATGAGTTTGTTATTTGATTAAAACTAATTTTAATTATTTTATATTATTTTAAGTACTTTACGTAAAAAATTTTCGGAATTTGTACTTTCAGGAAAATTGACACGTAAATAATTTATTATTAATTATTTTAAATAGATTTACGCATTTGCATGAGTCCATGCACTATTTTAATGATCATATTAAAGTACATACATATACATGCATATATATTCATATATTTAATAATTTTAGTGTTTAGTAATTATTTTAATTATGTATGTATATATTATATAGTTGTTAATTTAATTAACATATGTATATGTGTAAATATTAATTTTTTTTTAAATTATGTGGTGTAGAATTTTCTTGAATATAAAATTATTATATTAAAGTACAAATTATTAAAGTTAAAGATATATATATATATACAAATTATTAAAGTTTATCAAATTTATGAACATTGCCATCAACCCCTCTCCTCTTCTTCCCGACGTCTCCTTCCCTTCCCCTCACTGCGCGACTCCATTCACTATCATTCAGAGTGCTTGCCGGACGTCCACCACTTTCCTCCAGCTGTTCAGCCTCTCCTTCCACCCTCTCTAACGCCGATGAACGCTGCAACAACCCGAGAAGCCGAAATTTGACCCAAGCTCCGATCGATGTGATTCCGGCCACCGTTTTTGACACCGCAGGTCTATATCTTCTCCTTAAGCTCTGGTGAGTGTGATTCCAAGCTTTTTTTCACTTAAAATGGTCTAGATTTCCCTAGGTTTCGATTTTTCAATTTCGGCCTATTAGAGTTCTTGATTTTTTTGAGCTTCAATTTGATTGATTCATGAAAACTTCCTTCACAAACTTTTATCCTAGTAGCTTAATCTTCATGCTGGAAGTTTTTTAGAATTTTTGGAATTTATTTTGATTTTTGGGTATTTTTGATTATTTTATTATTATTTTCTAATTTTCGAAAATTAATTAATTAAATTATGAAATTGTGTTTTATGGTAATTATAGGTGTTGAAATGAATTATAGGAATTTATTTGTAATTTTTTTGAATTTTTATGTATTTATTTTGAATTTATTTAGTTTATGTAATTTTAAAAAATAGGGTTAATTATGTGTTTAATTGAAATTAATTGATTAATTAAGTATATTTATTGATATTATTGAATTATATGTTGATAAAATTAATTTTTAGTAATTATATTATTTTTGGTGAATTTTTGGATTTATTTTAGTAAATTTATATATATAGGGGTATTTTGGTAATTTTATACTAAATTGGCTAAAAATGTAATTAAATTGGTTTTAATAGTTATTTAGGGTATAAAAATGATTTCTACAAATTACTTAGTATTTTTAACTAATTAAAACTATTCTTCGTAAATTATTTTCAAATTATATATAATATACAATTTTTCTAATAAAATGAGTTTTTATCGGTTTTTAGTGTGTTTTAGGGTTAATTACGTAATTTGGATTTATAAAATGTATTTTTATTATATAAGGGCATTTTTGGTATTTTGTGAATATTCTATGAATTGTGGACCTCGGTCGGTGATTTGTAGTTTGGAGTCCGACCGAGGGATTGTGATTGTGAATTCTGTGTATTCTTGAAGTGTATTTCTTTGCAGGGCCGGCTCTACTCTTTGAGTAGAGAGATGTCCATTTTACAGGGGAAGTTCTGCCCGATTTTCGATAGAATTCTCGTAAAACATGATATTCAGTCGAATTCTGATTTAATCCTGTGTCTAGTATTCTAGATCGAATCTTTAGAACTTCTATTAGATTTATTCTGATTTATGTTGTCGTTTGTTTGTCTAGTTGTACCGAGACCGAGGCCTAGTGGACCAGGCCCGTCGGACCCATCTCGAGGAGCGCAATAAATAGTGAGTTGTTATTTATATATATATATGTTCTAGGGTGCATGATTTTAGAAATATATGTATTATTTTGATTAAATATGCATAATGATTTAATTAGTACTTAAGTTTATTCTTAGTTTATTTTTGGTTTATTTTTTATTTATTTTCAGTATATTTTAAACTATATGCATGTTTTATTAATGAATTATGTTTAAAATGTTTTTGAATATATTTCTAGTTTATTTTGTAATTTAGTTGGATTTATTTGACGTATATATACTCGAAATATACCTGGTTTACTTTTGGTATATTTCTAGTATATATATGGTTTATGTTGCTATTTTATTTAAATTCATGCATCATTTATTTTTATGAATGTATGTTTTATATTTTAATGAAGGATATCAATAGAGCGTGCTACCTAGTGGGCAGCACTAGGACCGAGTACGTATCGGTCCGCTGATAGCATTTAGGCTATATTACTAACCATTTGTGGATATTGATTGGATTTGATTAATTGATGTGTGAGATATGATTTGGGAGTGTGATTGCTGGAGCTCGGTTGACCAAGTGTCTCAGGGCCAATCACACTGACAGTCAGACTGCTGGAGCTCGGTTGACTTAGTGTCTCAGGGCCAGTCTACTGTCCAAATGGAACAAGTGAATATATTGGAATAAGTGAGCCTGTATGGCTAGAGTGTTGTCTAACACTGTTTTGGGGTTGCGATTTTCTAAGGTTCTATTTGATCCTTCATAAACAGTGATTTTCAGAAAATATATATATAGTGATTTTATTGCATCTATGTGTATTTGCTTGTATATATATTTATTATATATACTAATGACTATGTGCATTGCCATTTAGTATGCATGTATATATATTATAACAATTCACTCAGTGTCACGACCCAAAACAGGGGCCATGACTGGCATTAGGGAACGGGAATTCTTTCGAATCCGGAACCCGTAGCAAGCCTAAAGATAAAATAAACATGCACTAATAATAATAATAATAATAATAATATCACAGTTAAATAAAATACAGTGCAGCGGAAATAAAAATATAAGTATCACAATAACATTTCCACCAACTGGATTTAAATTAAATACTCATCTCATATATATATAAAAACTCTTAATACAAATCCAGTTCAAATATAATACAACATCTCTTTAAATACTTAATGACTACTGCAGTGCCTAGATAAAATAAACCCAAGACTCAGATAAGCAGTTTACATAAAGAAGCCGGGGCGGAAGAAATCCGACGTACAGGCCTGCTACTGAGGTCTGAGAAAGAAGACTCTCCTGAAAAAAATTTATCAACGGAGGGGAGTCAGACCTCACTGAGTGAATTACTATAATATATATACATGCATACTAAATGACAATGCACATAGTCATTAGTATATATAATAAATATATATACAAGCAAATACACACAGATGCTGTAAAATCATTTTATATATATTTTACTGAAAATCATCGTTTATGAAGGATCAAATAGAACCCTATAATATCGCAACCTCGAGAACAGTGTTAGACAACACTCTAGCCATACAGGCTCACTTATTCCAATTATATTCACTTATTCCATTTAGACAGTAGACTAGCCCCGAGACACTAAGTCAACCGAGCTCCAGCAGTCTGACTGTCAGTGTGATTGGCCCCGAGACACTAGGTCAACCGAGCTCCATCAATCACACCTCCAAACCATATCTCACACATCAAATAATCATATCCAATCAATATCCATAAATGGTTAGTAATATAGCTTAAATGCTATAAGCGCACCGGTACATACTCGGTCCTAGTGTTGCCCACTAGGTGGCATGTTCTATTGATATCCTTCATTAAAATATGAAACATTCATTCATAAATAAATGATGCATGAATTTAAATAAAATAACAATATAAACCATATATATACTAGAAATATACCAAAAATAAATCAGGTATACTTTGAGTATATATACGTCAAATAAATCCAATTAAATTACAAATTAAGCTAGAAATATATTTAAAAATATTTTAAATATGATTTATTAACAAAACATGCATATAATTCAAAATATACAGGAAATAAACCAAAATAAACTAAAAATAAATTTAGGTAATAATTGAATTATTCATGCATAAACAATCGAAATAAAACATATTTTTCTAAATCATGCACCCTAAACATATATATATAATATAGTAACTCACACTTAGCGCGCTCCTCGAGATGGGTCTGACGGGCCTGGTCCACTAGGCCTCGATCTCGGCGTAACTAAACAAACAATAACAACAGAAATCAGAATTAACCTAACAGAAAATCCTAGAACTCGATCTAGAATATTAAACATAGAATCGACATTAGGGTTCGACCGGACATCACGTTTTACGAGAATTCTACCAAAAATTCGACAGAACTCCCCTGTAAAACGGACATCTCTCTACTCAAAGAGTAGAGCCGACCCTGCAAAGAAACACACTTCGAAAAATAAGCACAACAACTCAACCACAACCCCTCGGTCGGACTCCAAACTACAGTTTACCGATCGGGGTCCACAATCACAGAATAAATTTCAGAATTACCAAAAATGCCCTTATAACATAGAAATTCATTTTATAGGTAAAAATTACATAATCAACCTTTAAACACAGTAAAAACCGATAAAAACTCATTTTATTAGTAAAATTGTATATTATATATATAATTGAAAATAATTCACGAAAAATAGTTTTAATTAGTTAAAAATACTAAATAATTTGTAGAAATCATTTTTATACCTTAAATAACTATTAAAACCAATTAAATTACATTTTTAGCCAATTTTGTGTAAAATTACCAAAATACCCCTATATATATAAATATACTAAAATTACTTCAAAAATTCACCAAAAATAGTATAATTATCCAAAAATTAATTTTCTCAACATATTTATCAATAATATCAATAATTAAACTCAATTAACCCTATTTTTCAAAAATTACATAAATTTAAATAATTCAAAATAAATACTTAGAAATTCATAAAAATTCCAAATAAATTTAGATAATTCATTTCAACACCTATATTTATCATAAAACACAATTTCATAATTTATTTAATTAATTTCCGAAAATTAGAAAAAAATATTAAAATATTCAAAAATACCCAAAAATCAAAATAATCTCCAAAAATTCTAAAAAAATTCATAAATGTAGATTAAGCTAAGGGGAACAACATTTGTGAAGGAATTTTTCATGAATCAATCAAATTGAAGTCCAAAAAATTCAAGAACCCTAATATGGCCGAAATCGAAAATTCAAAACCTAAGCAAATCAAGACCATTTTAAGTGAAACAAAGCTTGGAATCACACTCACCGGAGCTCAAGGAGAAGAAAGAGACTGGTGGTGTCGAAAATGGTGGCCAGAAACGTCATGAACAATGGTGAAGAAGAATTCAGCTTCTCCGCCAAAATCAACCTCCAGACACCGGAAACGGCTGCAACAGGTGGCGAGGAAGGCTGAGGAAGCTGGTGGCACGCCGGACGGCACACCAATGGCAAGAAATCTATGTGACAGGCGGTGGAACGACGATGGAGGCAATCGGGGAAGAAGGAGATGCTCGAGGGCAATTCGGTAATTTTCCAAAAATTTGATTTTTTGACATATTATATGTATATATATATACTTTATACTATATAATAAAATAATATTAAATTACACACATTAAATATACACCACACACATATAATTTAATATTTTAAAATTTAATAATAAATAAAAATAATTAAATAACAATAAAACTAATAAATAAATAATAAAATATTAGGATAATATTAATTAAACCCTAATTAGATAAATAAGTACACATATATACGGTGTTTAGTATTTTAAAAATATGTATGAGCTCATGCAAGTCCGTAAATCTATTTAAAATAATTAATAGTAAATTATTTACGTGACAATTTTCCCGAAATTGCAAGTCCCGAGAAAATTTTATGTAAAACACTTAAAATAATAATAAATAATTAAAATTCAATTTAATTAAATAAAAGCTCATGAAATATCAATATTATATAATAGAATTATTAACACTGCATATCCCGATGCAATATTAAAATATTTAAAAACACGGGATATTACACTCAGTGAGGTCTGACTCCCCTCCGTTGACTATTTTTCGGGAGAGTCATCGTCATCAAACCTCAGTAGTAGGCCCGTACGTCGGATTTTTTCTGCCCCGGCTTTATTATGTAAATTGCTTATCTAAGTTTTATTTTTATAATCTAGACACTGCAGTAGTTGTAAAATTGTTAAAGGGGCTTTGTACTATATTGTGTGAGTTGTATATTTTAAGGATTTGAACTGGGTTTATATTAAAAGTTTATATATATATATAATGAGTTGTTGATTTAAATCTCGTGGTGGATTATTATTTAATTATGATTTATTTCTGCTGCAGATTATTTTAATTATGTTATTATTATTATTGCATGTTTTTATTTATTTTAAGGCTTGCTATGGGTTCCGGATTCGAAAGAATTCCCGTTCCCTAGCGTCGGTCATGGCCCCTGTTTTGGGTCATGACACAATCCTACCGGTGTGCATACAATCCTGATGAAACCCATTAAGTAGCTCGTTCTACTGTAGTTTATTTTAAAATAAATAAATATAAATAAAAAAGAAAGATTACAATAAAAAAAAATTTACTAATCATGTGAACATTTAACATAAACATACTAATATAACCATAACAATAATAAGAGAATTTAATTCAAATATATATATTTATAATAAAAAAAATTCCTTTAATATATATATATATATATATATATATATATATAGTTCAATTATTAACTTACAAGTTAAATGTACTTCTCTGTGCAGTCACGCTCGATCCCAACTTGTCGGCTTGACTGGAAGCGCGGCTAAAGACAAAAAATAAATAAAAATAGAATTTCTAAAAATTCTAGATTTCTAAGGAAATACTCAATTAAAATATGGCTTTACTAAAATTGACTTAATGTCACGTTTTACTGAAAATTCACCAAAAATTCAACAGAGTTTCTTCTATAAAACGGACATCTATTTATATGAAGTAGAGACAATCCTGCGAAGTAGAGACAATCCTGCATAGAAAACTATTTCAAATAACCGCATCAACTCTAAATATCGGGTTGGACCCCCGAACTGCACTTAATGCCCAACCGAGAACCAATTTCATAATTTACATTAAAATCAATTCATGCTATAAAGGTCCTTATTCTAATTCTTGAAATTAAATAGCATTTAATTATTGAAAATTAATTAAATTATTCAGTTATATAATTAAGCAACCGAAAATTCATTTAAATCATAAAATACTATTTTATTCAAATATTATTTCAATAATTACTCATAATTAACTAAAAATAGGAATAAATTCATAAAAATTATTTTAATATTATTTATTGTTCAAAAATTACCCAAAACATCATAATTCACCATAATTTCAATAAAAACATAAAATTTACCAATTTATACTAATTTTCTCAAAAACTCATTTTTGACATAAATATTCAAAATTTTGTAATAAAAATTTGGTGCATAATTTTAATAAACTTCCTTAACGAAACTTTTTTAGAATAACTAGTATAATTTATTAAAAATATAAAAATTTTCCGGCTCGGGAATAGTATCGTAAACAGTAACCTGAGACTCAGAAATTTGAAAAATTATTTTCGGAAACCTTAAAATACATACAATAATCGGTCCTAAAAAACATACATCAAATAAAATCAAATTAAGCTTCAATTTCATAATTTAATAAAAATTCTCAAATTTGAATTTTGCAAAATTGGAGTTGTTACTGATTAAATTTCTCAAAACTGATCGAGGATTATCGAAGCCCTGGTCAAAATCTTTGATTTGAGCCCAAAAACAACCAGAAAAAGTCACCTGAATGTCGTTGGTTTGCTTCTCAATTTCCGGCACCCAAAAGGAACCAAGGGAAGAAGAAGGAGGAGGAGCTCCAGTGACCGTGGAAGCCGTTGGCGGAAGTGAGGACTCCTGCTGGTGGCAGTGCGACGGAGATAGTGCGGCAATGACAATTGTGGGTGGCGGTGGTTGACAGTGCTGCGCGCTGGAAGAAGGAGAAGAGAAGAAAAAAGAAAAAAAAAAAGAAGAAGAAATTTTTTTTTTTTAATAAAAGTATAAAAGACAAAATAACATAATTTATTAAACAAAAAATTATTTCCAATTAATTTTTTATCAAAAAATATAATAATTTGTACTCAAATAAATACTAAAATTAAAGTATTAATATGAAAATAATATTTAACTCCAAAAGTTAAATTAAATTCTATTAAAATTAAATATCACAATTTAATAATATAATAATATAATAATAATATAAAGTAAAAAAAATTAATACTGTATATCTCGAATTTTAATTTCTTCATTTAATATATGAAAATTTAGATCTTTACATTATATATCTAAATTAAATTATTAAACATTAAAATTATAAGTTGGTTTATAAATTTCTACTTGAGTATGTTTATAAGTTTTATGAGTCAAATTTTATATAATTTGAACTTAATTTATTTAGTAAACAAACTACAATATACAAATTCAAATGATTTTTTATCAAATCAAACACCCGAATAGTTGAAGTTGTTACAGCCGACTTCTAGCACTTTTAAGTAACAGGACTGATGTATTTTATATATATATAGGCTGCTCCTAAATTTTAAAACTAAGGTCGCTTTACATATTAAAATGTAAGATATATTTTTGTTCATGCATAATTTCATTTTAGTAATTGAGTATGCCGGCAAATTATTGATAATATTTTTTCCTCATTGAGCTTATAAATAGAAAAAAAAGTTTTTTTTTCCAATTAATTAATATCTTTGTTTCCCAACATGAGTAACATTTTTTTATATTTAGTAAAAGTAATAAATAAATAATTTTGTATATTTCTAAAGAAAAATACAATAAAATATCTTGTGGTTAAACACTTTTTCACTTAAAGGTCTGTCATATTTTTGTAACATTTAAGCATGATTTAATTTTACTTGCATTTTTATTACCTTACTTAGTAATATTATTAAAAATATATGATATAATGCAAAAATAACAAGGATTTTTAATAAGAAAATTATTTATTAAGCAGTATAGTATTCAATTAACTAAAATAAATTCATAATTAATAAAAATATGATGCATTTTTTATTACATTAAGAATAAAAAGAAATATTTGTTAAAATTAATTTTATAATATTTTTAAACATGTAAAATATTTTTGTTACTAAAAAGTATTGTTATTTTAAAATATTATTATAAAACAATGATGATATTAGTTAATAGAGTATTAAAATATTACAAAATGAAACCACATATCCTAAATGTTATAAAAAATACCACAAACCTTTAAATGAAAATACCTACTTTTTTATTTTTGTCCCTATTTTTAATTTATTCATTAGAAATTTTGCTAGTTAGTATTAAAATGTTAGATAACCTAAAAAATGTTAGTTATCATATATTTTATTCATTTATTTAATATTAGTTAACAGATACAATATTTTATTTATTTAATATTAAAATATTAGATAGTCTAAAAATTGGGATGCATAATTAAGTTAAAAAATTTTATCAGGCAAGTACTTTGGGCCCAATATAAATATAAGGTAAATACTATTGAATTTAATATTTTATTATTCAAATGCCATATTATTATTGTTTACTTTTTTAAAATTTATTTTCGAAAATATATTATTTAAGTATAAAAATAAAATTTATTAATAATATAACACTAAATTAGAAAAATTTTAAGGTAATTTTTTTTTACTTTATTTTTATTACCATTGAATGAAAAATGTATTAAATTATCTAATATTAGTTATTAATAAAGTAAAATTTATTTTAAAATAATATAAAAATAAAAATAAAAATCTTAAATTAAATAGCATTATTCAAAACCAGTCTTTGTAGAAGAAAATTCAATCAATTGTTTTTTTTTGTTAAATTATTTCCAATGCATATAAGCATAGGAAATATTAATCAAATATTTGGAATAAAGAAAAAAAAATCAAATATTCAGTTATGTGTTTGTTGAAATATGAATGATTGACCAAAGAGTCAGCAACCTCGACATTGAACGCAATCATGGGTTACAGTTGGCAGTTTGCGTAATGCCAATGCCAATAACCTTATCATTTATTAACCTTTTTTTGGCCATATGCAACTTCAAGGAAACCTCATTCCTTTCCCATTCATTACTTTACAATATTTATCAGAAAAAAATAAAATAAAATCTTCCAGATAAAATATATATATATATATTCAACTAATCAATAAATTTTTTGAGAACTAAAATGAAAAAAATTGATAATATCTAGATTACTAAAGATTTTTTTTTTCAATTAACACATAATCAAAAGCAAGCATTTACTTACCAGTAAGTAATACATTATGACATTCTCCAAAAAAAAAAAAGTAATATATTATTACTAATATTTACTAAAAGAGTGAAATAAAATATGTATCTGTTATGCCATTTCTTTAGTTGCATGTCTTTTACATTATTAAATCAAAAAGTAATATATTTAGAATCAATTTGTTTTTAAAAAATAGTTTCATTTTTTTTTCAGTGTCTGAAAATAGAAAAATATTTTGCAAATATAATAAAAAATTTTCTATAATTATATTAGTACAATCAAACTAATTTTATTACTAAAATTGTAGTTTCAAAATTTTTTATTTTGGGTTCGTTTAATTTAATTGTTCATATCAAATTATTGCTAATAATTGGTAGCTTATAGTTGATAGCTTAACTGATAAATATAAATCGTTCGGTAAAATTTTGTTAGGTCTTGTTGCTGTTAGTATACCAAATTGCTAATAAAAATATAATTTATTTTTTAATTTAAATTCATTTATATTATTTGTTTAGATATGTAAGTTATTTAAAGCTATTATATAGTATAATCATTTATTATTTTTAATTTATATATTATTAAAACCTGTCTAAAGTTAATTTAAAATTATAACTTTTATTAGTATAGATATATAAATATTATAATTATTATACTAATAATTACAATTCAAAAATATTTATTTTGTTATGAATTATAAAAGTTAATTGCATAAATTTAATTTAATATAAGTTATTTTGTGATAGTTATTTTTAGAAAGGATAATATAACACAAATAAAAATAAATTAATTTAAATTAATTATTAGCTAATAGGCAGAAATTTGAAAAAGAGAGTTAATGTAAAATTAAAGTTGATGGAGATTAAGAGCATTTCCAATGTCACTCTTTAAAATAAAAAACATATTCTAAGTAATAAAAGAGCATTTTAAGAAAATTTTTAATATAAAAAGTAAATAATTTTATTTAAATCTAATACACTCTTTATTTTATTTTATTTTAAAGGTATTTAATTTTAATTTTTGAATATTGTGGGAAGAAAGATAAAAAAATTTAGGTAATAAAAGAAATCGATAGAAAACAGGGATATTGTGTATTAATTAATATTTTATATAGAGAGTTAATTTTGACTCTTTACATATAGAGAGTCAAGCTCATTTTCTAATTTATAATTTAAATTTAGAGAATAGGTTGGAGTCATATTTTCAATAATTACTCTTTATAATAAAAAGTTTAGATAAAATAAATAGTAGATTGAAAATATTTTAAAATAATTATAAATGGCTGATTTTAAAATTTCATTAAATACCTATAGTGTAGTTGTTATATAAGAAATATTTTATTTATCCGCTAAATCAAACACCATGTTTGATTGAATTATCCTTATTGTAAGCGCTAAAAAAAAAAAAATTATATTATACTAATATAATTGATTACTAGAGCATGTCAAATTTAAGACATATATTTTAAGAAAAAAAAGTAAATATAATTTCAAGAAGTTAATATATGAATCTAATTTCTATTATAAATATGGAAAATTAATTTAAAATTATAAAATTTAATATGTTATTAGCGTTTTTAATATAATATAGAATACATATTTTTCAATTATACAAAATAAATACTTTTGAAGATGGAATTTTAATTAATGAAAATTTATGTAGACTAATAGATAAAATTGATAATTTTAAAAAAATATGTATATCACCTAATTATAAAATTTTAAAAAAATTTAAGCGTACAAAATTATTTTTATTTTTTACCTTTTTTTTTAAATTTTTAAAAAATTTTAAGAAACTTTTTAATTTTAGAATCATCTCTCTATATATATCATCAATTTTATTCATAAATTTTATTTTAATAATTCAATAATAAAATTTTGATCATCAATTTAATTTTAGCGGTTGACTAACAAAATTATTTAAATTAGTGATTAAAATTGATGATTTTTTTTTGAAATTATATTATTTGATTGTAAAAATTAAAATTTTTATGTTTATAAAATTTTTAATTTAGAATCAAACTATGTTTCAAAATTAATATTGAACCTTAATGTTTTTCAGTCCTAATAGTAATTTTTCTTTTAAAATTGGATCATACTACAACTTATTTTTAAAAAAATTATAATTAAATACTATAAGTCAATTAAAATTCTAATTTTAATTGTTAATTAATGAAAATTATGTAAATTGATAAATAAAATTGAAAATTTTAAATATATATATATATATATATATATATATATATATATATATATATATATATATATATATATATATATATATATATATATATATATATATATATATCACCTAATTATAAAATTTTTAAAAAATTTAAGCATACATAATTATTTTTATTTTTTGGCTTCTTTTTTTAATTTTTAAAAATTTTTAAATAATTTTTTTTAACTCCAACTCTCTCTCTCTCTATATAATTCATCAATTTTATTCATAAATTGCATTTTAATAGTTCAACAATAAAATTTTAATCATCAATTTAATTTTAACGGGTTGACTAACAAAAAATTACTTAAATTAGTGATTAAAATTGATCATTTTTTTTTAAAATTATATCATTTGATGGTAAAATTTTAAAAATTTAATTAAATTTTAAGTTTATAAAAAATTTAAGTAAATTTTAAATAAATTTTCAAGAAAATTTAAAAAGTTGAAATAAATTAAAAAATTAGTTTGTAGATTTAAAATTTTTTAAAATATTATAATTAAATGATATATATATTTTAAGAAAATTTATCAATTTTATTTATTACTCTAAATAATTTTTCCTTACTTAACCATTAAAATTTAAATTTTATTTGGTCTATGGGATGTAATTGTAAAAATTTATTAAAAACAATTCTATATAATTTAATTTTAAAAGAAAAAAATTATGTTAGAAGAAAAAAACATTAAAGTACAATATTAACTTTGGAATATAATTTACCTTTAGCTTTTACTGTTTTGTTTTGTTTGTTTTTTTTTTCTCTTGGCCGGAAGTGCAAATTGGACCCCACATATTGTTCTCATTCCATATTAGACCCTTTCATTCTTTGAGTCAAATTGAAATTTCTCTTTTTAAAATTAAATCATATTGTACCTTTAATAAATACAATCAAGCCCTATAACTTATATTGAGTATAATTAAGTTCTATAAATTAATAAAAAATTAATTTTAGTGATTAACTGACAAATGAAATTTATAATTTTTAAAATACATATATAACCTAATTATAAAATTTTTAAACCTATAAAATAATTTTTAAATTTTTTATTAAATTTTAAAAACTTTACAATCAAGTGATATAAATTTTAAAAAATGATCAATTTTATTCATTAATATAAATAGCAAATTGGTAATTGACCTAAATTTTAATTTTAACAATTGAATAAAAAAATTTATTTATTAATTATTATGGAAGTCTAAAAGTTATTATGTAGGTTTAAACATTTAAACCGGCTATTGAAATTTAAAATTTTGTTATTCAACCGTTAGAATTAAATTTTGGGTTAGTTATCAATTTACTATTTAAATTAATGAATAAAATTGATTATTTTTTTAAATATATAGTTGTAGGCGGCGGGGTTTAGCGCACGCTCAAGTATTTGGCAATCACGGCACTGTGTGGGCTCGAGGCCCACTAGAAAATATGATATAGGTCTTGGACCTATTCAGAGATGGAGTCGCCACCCGAATAAAAATCAGGACATACTTTACAACAACTGGATCTCACGGAGGTTCCCAGAAGTCATCATCAAAGATCAGTTTCGGAAATTGGGTATGAGCGTTTGAATGCTCACCCAACCTTGCGGTTGGCTTCCGTTTGTGTTTTGCGTTTTATTACCATTTAATTACTTCCTCATTTACCACACGTAATAAAATTGTCTTCGGATAATTGCCAAATTTTATAATCAAATCCGAGTTTTCATATTAGTCCGATTTTATGCCTTTAAGTCCCAACATTCAACGACAATAAAATAAATAATAATTTACAACCATACATTCAAAATCAAATGGAAAAGGGATTAGGGATTACAACGCTTCTTAGCTAAATAAACGAATAATATACAGAAAATAAACTAAACATATACCAAAAATAAACTAATAAAATAGCATAAAAGCGGCAATGTACAAGGGATAGCTAGCAAAAGTGACTACTCGATGACAGAAATCATCAAGTAATTCCTACAAATAACACACAGTTAGTCATTTCTTTCAAAAAAAAGAAATGAAATCACATATAACGGTACTCATAAGGAGACTCTATAAAAAAGGGGTTTTCACATTATGAACTAAAGAGACCATCAAATAATCAAGATAATCACCATCATGTAATCATACAGACATATTTAAGGTCAAAAGGGGACATACCAAAGCGGACATTATGACGAGCATGAAAGAAAACAGAATAAAAAGTAGGCTGAAACTGTTGATGAGGCGGTCGCCTCATTGATGAGGTGACGCCTCACCAACAGGTAGTCCCCTTCCCTTTGTCAGGAGAACACGAGACACACACATAAAAGGGGCCTTTTGGGGGCCTGTCGATGGGGCGATTACCTCTATGATGAGGTGATCGCCTCATTGAGATGAGGCGATGCCTCTATGAAGAGGCATCACCTGATCAACAGGCTAGTTATAACTCTCAAAACATTCAGACTTCCACTCTAAGTAACAATACATGCATACACACACTCTACAATCATTAGACTATGACTACATGCAAAAGTATTTAAAGACCCATCAATAAAGTAAGATATCAAGCAAGACACATTAGAGATAAACCTAAAAATGTACGAAGAACTTAGTCACACAAGCAAGAACTCACAAAATGATGCACATGTCAGGTTTAAGTGCAAGTTTTTTACCAAAAATGAGAGGCCCTCAGAGGTGTTTTTAATTGAGATCCTTGCTAGGATGTGGTGTCTACCTTTGAACAAGTTTTTTCCTTATTCTCTTATGGAGATGTGGCTTCTTTTACTTCCCCCTCTCCTTTTTCCTTTCAGGATGTTTCCCTTCTTTTTTTCTCTCTTTTTTTTCTCTTTTTTTTCTCTTTTTTTTTTCTCTTTGCTCCTTTCTTCTCAGCTCCCTAACTCCTTTCTTTCTTTTTTTCTTTTTCTTCTCCTATCTCCTTTTCCTCCTGCCCCTAGCCTCTAGGCTCATCATGAGCCTTCCTAGCCTTTTTTCTTTCCCCAAAAATCTTTTCTTCATGCAAACAACAGGTTTGGAGAGTGGGGCTCATGACACTTAGCCGTCATGATTGCAGCTACATTAAATGCAGCTGCAAGTGGGCTACTATAGAGGCGGCACCTCATCAATGAGGTGATTGCCTCATTGGTAGCTGCCAAAGAGGTGATCGCCTCATTGCACTGAGGCAATGCCCCTTTGGCCCGAGCCTGCGTTGGGCTAGGTGGGCTTGGGCCAAATATGGATAGGTGAGTTCAGTTTTGGTTTTTTTCAGGCTTTGGGCTTTCAAGTCCACTTTCCACTAGAGATTCAAGCTTCATTATCATGTCCAAGTTTCACATTCTCATCATTGGGCTTGACAATGGGCTGATCAAACCGAGCGCCCCTAATTCGTCCCCTAACACGGGCCGACCGAATTAGGTGTTTACAGTTTGCCCCCTGATTTTTCAAAAAATCAAATGCATGCAATGACCATTTTTTAAAAAATCACATGCACAACAACAAACAAACAATAAGATAAGAAACGTACTTCACTCTCGGGTCTCACCCGAGAGATGAATTCTTTAATTCCGAAATGTGATCGTGATCCTCGGGTTTTCCTGGCCCAATCAACCACTCATTAATATTTGATAGAGATATTTGAAAACTGTTAACCTCAGGTTTTCCTGGCCTGACCCTTACAACATTGGAATTTGATTCTCGAGTTTTCCTGGCCCGATCTTCGTAACATTGAAACTTGATTCTCGGGTTTTCCTGGCCCGATCATCACTGGGGATGTGGTTTTCATATTTTTCTGGTCTGATTATCACTCCTCTGGGGACATAGACTTTTGGGTTTTCCTGGCCCAGTTGTCCTTCGCTTTCGACTTTGGGGATACTACCCGAACAGTCATTTCGATCCTTTGAGCTTTGGGGATTCAAACCCGAACAAGCCTCTCTTTAAGCTTTGGGGATTCAAACCCGAACAACCCTCTCTTTTTGAGCTTCGAGGATTCAAACCCGAACAACCCTCTCTCTTTGAGCTTCGAGGATTCAAACCCGAATAGCCCTCTCTTTGAGCTTCGGGGATTCAAACCCGAATAACCCTCTCTTTGAGCTTCGGGGATTCAAACCCTAACAACCCTCTTTTTTTGAGCTTCGGGGATTTAAACCCGAACAACCCTCTCTTTGCGATGTGGGTTTTTCCTTAGCCCATTTCTCTAAAAACTTCATCTCAAAAATCCATACTTTGAATTCTGCCTCGCTAGTGTGCGGCACTAATTTCCACCCACCATTTCATTTCATCATTTTTTTAGGGGAAAACCCTACATGAGGAAAACTCTACATCTTTGCTTGCTATAAAAATAACTTCTTCCTCTTGTCCTTACTCTTTTTTACTTTTTGTTACTTTTTATTTTCCCCTTTCCTCCCCTTACACTTCTTGTACTCCTTGTATCTTCCCCCTTTTTACAGTCAATGGAGAATGAGAGAACACCCCCTGTGCCTGAGTGGGATCACATCCCACCTCTTGTTAGTGCTTCTAGGAGCTTGGGATTGACCCGTGGAGACTTGATTCCTCTTTTGGCAGACCTAGGGTCCCACATTTGCTCGTCTGCATCCGGAGAGGTTAGTACCCTATAATTTCCTGCAAAATTACGTTGGATCAGTGATTAATCAAACATAATTATTAATTCAGGACATTATTTTATTAAGCAAATGAAAAATCCATGTTTTGATCGCTAGAAATCAGGAATTGTGCCCGTCCCGCCTTGCAAAGGCGATCGCCTCATCGTGGAGGTGATCATCTCATTGATAAGGCGATTGCCTCATCGATGAGGCGATCAGCTTCTGCAAAGAGGCAATAACCTATCGCCCTTTCACAGAGCCGATCGCCTCTCCAATGAGGCTATCGCCTCTACGATGAGGTGATCGCTTCATCAACATGGCAAACCGCACTGTCTAAATGTCCATTCATTCTGAATTCCTTTTTTGAAACTATAGCATGCATAAATTTCACTTCCCCATCTTTTATTTGCAGCATGACACTCAAACTTTCAAGGATGCCGAGAATTTCCATGGAGCTCGGATCTTCTTTAGTGACTTAACTGATGAGTAGAGGGATCGGATTCAAGAGATGAGGTTCGAGGACTTCATGCTCTCGCTTCCATTTGAGCAGGGGCACACGGATTACCAGCTACTGCATGCCCTGATGGAGAGGTGGTTTGATATGAGCTACACCTTCCACCTCCCATTCGGTGAGCTTACTCTAGACCCGGTATCATTTACTGCCATCATGGGGATTGCTTGCACCGGGGATCCTGTTCCCTTTGATGCGAGTCTACATCAGTTGTCTCCGGATAAGGCTGCATATATCGAGCGACTTTTGGGGATGACTCCTAATATAAAGGGGACTCATACCTTTAAGTTGGACTCGATCAGGAGTTTCTACACCCGGGATCAGGCTGCAGCGATGATCTCTCCCCTTGAGATTGACCAGGTGGTGAGGGCTTTTTTGCTCTACCTGCTCGGTACCACCTTGTTTACTGACACCGCCAGCTCCATTGATCTGATATTCCTATCGGCCCTTCGGGATCTTGACTAGATTCCCACATTCGACTGAGGTAGCTGCGCCCTGGCATACTTGTAACGGAGCATGGACGAGGTGGTCCGAGGGGCTAGGAGGTTCTGCGGCTTTTGGCATACTGTTCTGATATGTCACAATTCCTTTTTTCCTTTGTCTTGTTATGACCCCCACTACTTGCATCAATTTTCTCAACTTCTCTTGTTTTGCTTTGTTTTGTTTTTTTTTCTTTTCAGGTCTGGGCTCTAGAGCTAGAGCTGCTTATGGGTGTTACACGAGTAGGGGATCACTTCTCAGCCCTCGGTAGGTGGGGTGCCAGCCGCGTCATGAAGAGGCACCTTGCGTGAGTTCACATCCATAGGCAGTACCTAAACTCTCTAACACAGGATGCGGTACCTACAAAGCACAAACCTATTTATTAGTAAATTATTCATTTTTAATTTACTTACATATCAACATCTTTCTTTTTTTTTTTGCAGATCCGGAATGACTTATGGGGGTCCGAGGACACTTGGACCATCGAGATGACTCGCTCCAGGCCCTTATCTCAGAAGAGGGTACTCTTTTGTTGCCCTGGGTATCAAGTTTGGTACTTAGGGGAGCAAGTCTTGAACTGGAGGGTAGGCATTAGAGCTAGGCGGGTCCCTAGGTCTCCTCCTGATAGTATGCTTTGGGCTCATAAGCTGGAGGGCGATAACCTCGCTCGGGCTACTACGAGCTCACCAGCTGTGGATCACACAATTCGCGTGAAGAGCTGGTATGCAGAGTTCATTCGTACCCACCTTCTGCTGATGGTCCCCTTCCAGGTCGCTTCTACCTCTCAGGTAAATCCTTGTCGATTCCCTTTTTTATTGTAAATTGACTGCATTCTTAACATGTTCCTCCTATTTTCATCGTCAGGTTGTGCTTCCTAGGCCCATGGCCCCAGTTAGGTCCTAAGTGCAAGAGAGAGAGCCCTTGAGGCGTCGACTGGATCCGAGCAAGGAGGAGACTTCTACGGCTGGTAAGGAAGCCAGGCCGACTACCGCCCCTGGGTCTGAGTTTGTCCCAGGCAGCTTTACTCACGTCCCTGACCCTCTAGCTCGATGTTGGGTTCCTCCTAGAGAGTTATCGTGCCAGTTCTTGGCGTTGGACGAGGACTTGACCCCTGCATGCACCCCTGATGGTGCTACTAATGTAAGTTCTTTTCCTGACCTGCTTACATTGTGATTCTCAAACCAACTATTAGTTTTAAATATTTACTTTCAATAATGCAGATTCCTTTAGAGCAAGGCCTATATATGTATCGCATGATAGAGGCCCAGAGAGATTACATGTTGGAGATCACTCAACAGTGGAGGGTAAGAATTTCCTTATTTTCCTACATGTATGCATGCTCGCATGGCTTGCTAACCTGTGATTTGTCTAAACAGGATCGAGACGTGGCCAGCAGGGTGAGGATCGCTACTCTCGAGCGTTAGATTGATGTATTTCAGATTGATGAGGACGACGAGGACAAAGACATGATCGGCAGCGGCGCCGAGGGAGGGGATGACCCTGAGGGTATAGGATCAGATGCTTGATGTTCCAGGGTTAAAATTTGTGTAGTCTCTGAGTAGTGAACGCAAAATTTTAGTTTTTGACTTTATGAACAAAATGTTTGCAGAACTCAACATTTTCCTCGATTAAATTCATTTATTTTTCTTTTCTCATTTCTTCACATATGAGTTGATTTCAATGTTTGCATACGTAACTGTCCTACTATATTCCAATGACACCTGTTTAGACTCTGTGATTCAAAGAAGTGCAATTGGCCAATACTGCTGATGAGGCGATCGCCTCATCGAACCTTGGTGAAGAGGCGATCACCTCTTGCTGCTGAGGCGGTGCCTCATTGATGAGGCGATCACCTCATTGATGAGGCAATCACCTCAGCAGTAGGCAGTCTTGCCCCTATAAAAACCCACATTCCTGTGTTTGACCTAATTTTTGAATCCCCTTCGTCCTTCCCTTTCTGTTTCTCCCTCTAAGCATATCTGAAAAGCCACAAACATGACAAAACAAAGTCTAAGGCCCTTACAATCGATTTTTAAAGGTTTAGACAATAAATCTTGGGTCGGGTTAGAGCTGTTTCACCTCGTGGTCTTCAAATCACTCCACACTATGAGAATTAATTTCCCTTTTCTCCATGCCATGGTTCAATTTTGGGATCCCCATAAACACGTTTTTTAGCTCAACACAATAGAAATATGTCCCCTACCGGAGGAATTCGAGGCAATTCTCGGCCATTATACAGATTTCGCTTGCCAACTTGCGATTCCTGCTCTTGAAAACTCAGATTCTCGCTCCATTCAGCAACAAATGGTGCGTCTGTTCAATCTTCCACCCCAGTCTTCCTTTCACTATATCTCTGGCTTAAAAATCAAATTAGAGTCCCTCCTTCAAGTCATCATGAATATGGACAAAGGGGAAACTTACTAGCCCCGTATGTTAGCCCTCTATTTGTATGCTCAATTTCTGTTGGTTTCTCCCTCAGGGCACTGCAATACGAAGATCCTCTCCATCCTCGATCAAGTGGAGTCAGGGATCAACCCCTTCCCTCTCATCTTAGCAGAAAATGTCATTGGATTGGATGACTTTACAAGGATGTGATGATTCTCAGGAAGCCCCTTCCTGCTGGAGGTAAGTTCCCCGTTGCTTCCAACTGCCATACTGCCTGTACCTAAACATTTGCAATCTCATAGATGTGGTTTTATAAAAAGTTGGGCTTAATCGAACCTCCCTAAGACATTAGGAGTTACCAAGCCAAGCATTATCGAACAAGGAAACTACATCCCATCCCTGCAGACATTCATAGCTGGCTATCCACATTCCCTGATACACTGATCCACTGGATGTGCCCCTGGTGGGGGTTGTAGCATATGACCCTTTGGTCTTATACATATTGCGTCCCAACTGTCGGTCTCTATTTTGCCACTTTCTACAATCCAACCCGCCTCTGTCGCCAATACGGTCATAAATAACCGATTATAGAGCCTGTTCAAGAGTTTGAGCCAGGGCCGCTTTCTCAGAATTTTCTAGACCACCTAGTGGCAACTTAGCCTCGAAGAGTCATCGAAAGAAATTTAAGCTACGACGGTGATTAGACCACCGATGATCATTACAAAGCGTGAGTTTGCTTACAATAGACAGAAAAAGATGAATTTATTAAATATAAAAGGACAAGAGAATTACAAATGTTAAGTTCACAGGGTAGGCAACAAAAGAAGAGAAAACAAAATTAGGTCATGGAATGAAGTCGTCATTTTCCTTTTTGTACTAATTAATGGCTTGTAATGGACACATTATGCAATGTTTAACGATAATTAAAGCAATCCATTTCATTTCATTTAAGCGCCAAACGTATACACATTTTGCTTATAGTACATCTCATGTTATTAGTTGGCTTGCTCTTGCAAGTTTTCCAACTAACCATTTTGTGCCTCTTCCTCCCCTTTTACATGTCCTTAACTTTTGCATGGACCGCCTCTTTCGAGGTTTTAAGTCCAGCAGGATTCTCTTTCTTCTTCTTTTTTTTAGTCTCTAACTTTTTCTTAGACAGCCTCTTTTCAAGGTTTTCTCCCTAGCGAGACTTTTTACAGAAAGTATTTCTTGAGCTTATCTAGGTTGATAGGTTCCTTAAACTCATTCCCCTCCATGTCAGACAAAATGGCAGTGCCTTTCGAAAATAACTTTTTTACCAAATACGGTCCCTCTTAGTTAGGCCTGAATTTCCCTCGAGGATCGGTCATTAGTGATCTCGTAAGTTTTAACACCAAATCCCCTCCTCGAATCTTGCCTGGCTTGATCTTCTTATTGTAGGCACGGGGCTATTCTTCTTTGATACAGCTAAGAATGATACATAGCCTTCATCCTCTTTTCGTCTAGTAATGTCAACTGAGCCAACTGACTTTTGACCTACTGATACTCGTGGAGTTTAGATTCCAGAAGGACTCTCAATGACCTTATCTCAACCTCCACTGGTAAAATAGCCTCACACCCATAGACTAAAGAGTATGGAGTGGCTCCTATCGAAGTCCTAACAGTAGTTCAATACCCCCACAATGCGAACTGTAACAGTAGTTCAATACCCCCACAATCTCGGTAATTTTCCAACGTCTTGGCCGTGATCTTTTTTACATTCTTATTTGCTGCTTCCACCACTCCATTTGCCTGTGGCCTATATGGAGATGATCTGTGGTGCTCAATCTTATAGTCCTTTAGTAGTGTGGCCATCTCTGCTCGAAACTGAACACCATTGTCTGTAACTATATGGTGTGGCATACCATATCTATAGATTATGTTCTTTTTGATGAGCCTCGACATCTACCTCGCCCCTACGGTAGTATAAGATTCAGCCTCAACCCATTTGGAGAAGTAGTAGATGGCCACAATGATGTACTGATGGCCATTAGTTGCTTTTGGCCTTACCTCCTCTATGATGTCAATTCCCCATACAATAAACGGCCAAGGAGACGTCATTCCTTGAAGTTCCATAGATGGTAGGTGGCTAACATCACCATATGTTTGGCAATTATGACATTTCTTCATAAATCCAACTCAATCCACTTCCATGGTGAGCAAAAAGTACCCCTGGTGGGCTATTTTCTTTGCCAAGACAGTCCCATTCATGTATGGTCCACACACCCCTTCATGAATTACTTCCATAAGCTTCCGACCTTCATCCTTGTCGACGCACTTGAGGTGTACCTTGACTGGCATTCTTTTGTATAACATCCCACTGTGGCTTATGAACTGTCGAGACAACATTTACAGGGATATCCTTTCTTTCTTATCAGCGTCATCCAAAAATTGCTCAATTTCTAGATACCTTTGTAAATCATAAAATAAAGGTTTCTCAATGGCATCAACTGGCGTTACTCTCGCCTCTTCTTAATAGGGGACTCGAGACTTTATGAGAATTAAGGGTCTGGCCTCTGGTTGTTTCCCATTTTCCCATATGGAGGCCAATGTGGCTAGGGCGTTAGCTACCTGGTTTCCTTCCCTTAGCAAATGGATGAATTTACATTGTGTGAAGGAGCACAGGATGGTGGTCAAGTATTCCTAGTACAGCCGTAATCTGTCTTTTTTTATCTCCCATTCTTTGGTGGCTTGTTTTATAACTAACATGGAATCCCCATAGACGGTGACGTTTTTCGCCCCTGCGCTATGCAATGCTTCTAAACCAAAGATGCAAGCTTCATATTCCGCTTGGTTATTGGTTGCTTCAAATTTGAGCCTTTTTGCCATCGGGATTATTTCTCCTTCTGGCATAATCAAAATTACCCCTATTCCGGCCCCCTTATTATTAACAGCTCCGTCAAAGTATATTTCCCAATCTTGTATCTCCATCGCCCCTAAATGCTCATCGGGGAACTCCAACTTCCACTCTTGGTCATCATCCACCAGGCTTTGCTCTAAGAAGTCTGCTACTGCTCTTCCTTTTACTGTCTTTTTGACCATATACTCTATGTCAAATTCTGTGAGCAAAACAAGCCACCTAGCCAACTTTCCCGTAAGAGACGGGGTCTGTTGGAGGTACTTGAGGGGATCATGTTTGGAAACTGCTTGCACTTTGTAAGACTGAAAGTAGTGTCAGAGCTTCCTCATTGCCCAAATCACTACTAGATAAGTTTTCTCTACTAAACTATAAGTAGCTTTATAGGGTAGAAGCTTTTTACTTAGGTAATATACAACATGTTCTGTCTTCCTTTCACCTTCCTATGCTAACATCGCCCCTATTCCATCCTTTTCAATTGCCAGATACAGGATTAAGGCTTTACCTGGTCTCGGTGGTTGTAAGATAGGGGGATTCATTAGATAATCCTTGATAATTTCAAAAGCCTATTGACATCTCTCATTCCACATAACAGGTTGGTCTTTCTTCAGAAGCTTAAAGATAGGATTGCAGATGGTTGTTAGTCTGGCTATGAATCTACTGATATACTATAAATGCCCCAGAAACCCTCAGACCTCTCTTTCATTCTTTGGTACAGGCATATCCCTGATTGCTTTGATCTTATCTGGATCTACCTTTATTCCCTTATGGCTGACAATGTGTCCCAACAGTTTCCCAGATGTGACCCCAAAAATATACTTCTTCGGGTTCAGTCTGAGATTATACTTTTTTGCTCTAGCCAGAAACTTGTCTAGCGCTTCAAAACGCCCTTCTCTAGTTGCAGATTTCACCATCATATCATCCACATACACTTCGACCTCTTTATGGATAATGTCGTGCAGTAAGGCAATCGCCATCCTCTGATAAGTGGCCCCTGCATTCTTTAACCCGAAGGGCATCACTTGGTAACAGTACAAGCCCCATTCAATGATGAATGATGTTTTTAATCTATCTATTACTGCCATCATGATCTGATTGTATCCCGAAAATCCATCCATAAAAAAGTACATTGCATTGGAAGCTACACTATCAATCAATGTATCGATATGCGGTAGGGGAAAGTCATCCTTAGGGCAGGCTTTATTCAAATCTCAGTAGTCCACACACACTCTAACCCTCCCATCCTTCTTAGGAACTGGAACTATATTTGCTAACCACTGAGTGTCCTCTACCACTTCTAAGAACTTTGCCTTTGGTTGCTTTTCAACTTCATCCATAACCAAGAGAGCCCATTCTGGCCTTAACCTCCTTTGCTTCTACTTTATTGGCGCTACGTGAGGGTATGTGGGGATTCTATGTTCTGAAATCTCCCTGTCGATTTTGAGCATGTCTTCATAGTCCCAAGCAAATACTTTCTGCCTCTTTTTTAAGATTTCTTCCATTTTTCCTCTCTCACCATGAGTTAAACCAGAAGTAAACAATATATTTTTAGGATTATCGTCTGTGCCTAAATTAAATGATTCAGTTTACGTGGAATTAATGTCAAACATATGCATGAAATGATCATCACAAACAGAATAACCATTAGGAAACACATCACACAAATAAGCAAATTTAGATTTCATTGCATTCACTTATGAAAAGAAAAGATCATCAGTTTCAAATAGAGAAGCCAGGGAAACATCAAAGTCATTATAAAAGGTATCTATGATGGAATTGAGGATGTAGGTCTCAAAGTTTAGGTCTTTGTTCTGATCATCAACGCCCTTCTGCTCTAAAGTAGCTTTATCTTTTTTAAACTCCTTTTCAGCTAATACCAGTTCCTCAGTAGGGGCCTTTTCATCAGTGACTTCCTTGATTTTGTCCATGAATTCAACAAAAATCTCAAACCCCAAGATGACTTCCCTAGCCACTAGGAGGGGTTCTGGAGTCCAACTATGTGAATGCCCGGTGCCTTCCTTTACAAAGATTTCCCACAGAGTTTTCTTTCTAGTCATGGTCTCCTTTCCCTTTTCTTTAGACTGGTCTGACAAACCCATTTCCTTCCCAGCTTTGTCAACCTCTTTGAATCCTAACCCATGCTTCAGAATAGGTACCTTGTTTCCCACAAACTCTGAAGGTCCACTCTGATTTTTCCCTAATCCCATGCTTGGCAGAAATTTCATATTGTGCATCATTCTCAGAACCTTTTCATCAATCTCATCCTCATAGATCACACAAACTTCAAAACTGGGGCTAAGGGAAATCTCCTTAAGGATTAACTTTAATACGGCTATGGTGACTTCAGTTTCAACTGAGATGGTGACAACCCTTCCTTCATATGGAAACTTAACCTTTTGATGAACAGTGGATGGAACGCCACCTAGAGGGTGAAACCATGGTCTGCACAATAAAATGGCAAAGGTTACCAAGATATCAATCACATGGAGGTTAACCCAGACTTCTATAGGCCTTGTTCTGACTAACGCCCTGAAAGTTCCCTCCATAGATCTCTTGGTGTCATCATAAGCCTTGATAACTACCTTAGAAGGCTTTAGGTCAGCTACCGTCAACCCTAGTTTTGGCAGAATCCTTAGTGGACACATATTAATGGTAGAACCATTGTCAACCATCACACAGCAGGTCATCTTCCCTTTTACTTCGACTTTGATAAACAGAGCTTTATGGTGATCCCTCCCTTCTAGAGGCAAATCGTCATTGGAAAATGTTATCATTCCTTGAGGAGTTTATGTTAATGACTGGACCATCTGTTCTGGAGTGGAATTAGTGAAAATATTTCTTTAATCTAGTGATAGGACCAGAGCTTCCCTTTGATCCCTAGAATGTGTGAGTAACTCCCAAACACTGGCAATGGTCTCTTTGCTTTGTCCTACCTCCTCTCCCTTTGTTGCACATCCTGCCTTTTCAGATTCAGACCCGATAACTCCAGGTTTCTCTTTCTTTTCCTTGACCTTCCTCATAGACTGCCTTGGCCCACACCCCTCATCATCCCATAGGTCAACTTATTCTCCGCTTTCATCATTGGAACTCCATATGTCCAGGACTTGTACTTGTAACTCCATGGGTTTTTTGCTTGGTTTCAAGTTTTCAGGCTTGGTCTATTGGGAATTGTGAGAGACATCAATGAAGGAGTTTAGGACTTGCTCTTCTGTTAGGCTAGATTTGACCATCATAATAGATGGGTTAAGAGGTGGTACATTTCGGTAATTGGTAATGGGTTGGTTTGAGTGTTTGGTTTTCTGTTTTCTGGGTCAGTAATTTTGCTTGAGTCTATCAAATCTTGGATTTCTTGCTTTAATCGGGCACAGTTGTCTGTGTCATGCCTGATGGTCTGATGAAATTTATAGAAAAACTTTGGGTTGGCTCTAGGCAAGGGTTGTTGTAAAGGCAAAGGTCGTAGCAAGTTCTTCTCAATGAGTTTATCGAGGACTTTAGACATAGGACGTTCCATATTAGAAAATCTTCGGGGCTGTCTAACTTCACTAACTTGTACATTGCTGCTCGGTGGTCGAATAGCATGAATCAAAATGTTGCTACTCGGTGGTCGAATAGCAAGAATCTAAATGTTATTGCTCGATCTAGCCCCCTCTTTGCCCCCGGAACCTCTTCCGAAGAATTTCTTCTTTTGAGCTAAATCTAATTCTTTTTGGATCCCAAATCTGTATAGTTCTTCAAAATTCCTGATCCCCAGATCCCTTAATTTCTTAGACAATGTAGGAACACACCCTTTTATTGTCAGGACCAAGTGGTCGGACTCAGTTGGCCTATGCCTCATCAAGGACAACTTTCCCCTCCAACGAGTCAGGTAATCAGCAAAAGGCTCGTTAAAGCTCTATTTAGTATTATGCAAATCTCTCAAGGACACTTCTAGTTGAACATTAAGACCATATTGCTTGACAAAAGCAGCGCACAATTCTTTCCAATCTAACTAAACATGCGGTTGCAAGGTGTAACACCAACGAATCTGCACTCTTTCCAATGAAATAGGGAACTGCTTGATAATTTGGCTCTCAATTAGCTCAGTAGCCTTCATGCATGTTACTTACTGCTTCAAATGCAAGTGGGGATCCTCGGCACCGGTATACTTCTTCATGTTTGGGAATTTAAACTTACGAGGCAATGGCTCATCACCTTTTTCCAGATTCAGATCGTAATCTAGAGGAGCGATCATACCCTTCTCCTTTATCATCACCTGCATCTAGTTCATCACTTTGGTCACGTTCTTAGCCCACTTAGTCTGACCCACATCTTCGATCGCAAAGGTAGTTCTTTGATTACTAGGTTAGCCAACACTGTCATATCATCTTCTTCCCTTTCTCTAATCAGTATCTCCTCATCAAGATCCACCGGATCGATTGGTAGTGCATTAGGTGGCTTTGCTGGCTGACTCTCTCTGACAGGCTTAGCAATTTCCTCCATCATATCCCACATTATAGCCCTGGTTTCTGTCATTATTTCTTCTTTCAATCATGCCCCAAATGCTTCTGGATCGAACTCCCCTGCCATTCCTATTTATGAATTTTTGACCAAACGACCTGAACTAGCTCGGACCCACCCCACTGACCTTGAAAGATTTATAGTGCTGCAAAACAGTTGGTCAGAATGATGCATTATGTGTATGCATGATATGCAAGTTCATTTTAAAAATTTGAGAAACAAAAGGTCACACATAAAAAAGATATACAAGATTAAAACATGAAGCTTAAACATGCAAACTTCTGCCCTTATTTCTCCCACACACGCGTTTAATGGCGAGTATCTTGCCCTAGGATTTTTGGCCTGGGTTTTAATTATCAGCGGGGGATAATAAAACCGACGTATGCAAGAAAACTCTCAAAATGATTTAGACAAGTAATGGTTCCTTTAAATAAAGCCCGAGTCCACTTTCTATGAGCCAAGATCCTTAGCACTATAAAATTACTAGTCAAGGTCCATTTGAAATGGGTTATGAGTAGGCATGAGAGGTCTTTGTTGACTAGCTTATTTATAATGGGCTTTGGTTGGACACGAGGGCCCATTTTATTTTAGACTGCTTATTGGTGGGCTCGAGATTTATTTTAAGGGTCCATTATATGGCATAATACACATGCATGTGGGAAAAATCCTAAGGATAGTTGTTAGGTCATTATATGGGCTTAAGTCTTGGGTAAAAAGGCTTCAGCTCCCATAACGATATACGTCTCCCCACTCAAGGGTCAAATAACGCGGATTAGTACGTGTCATGAGTGACAATAACCAAATATTCCACCACTAGGTTTGAGTGAAACGTAGGTAGCGAAGTACTGACTATTGTCGGGTTTATTCGGGACTGAACTGCTCATTGTGTGCGAAATGTATAGTGAATGCATAAATGCAGGAAGAAATAAGAAAATAATTAAAGATGATAAAATGTAAAACATTGGAATCAGTTTCTCTATCCCTAGTGGAGTCACCACTATAGGCAGTGGGGTTTAGCGCACGCCCAAGTGTTTGGCGACAACGGCACTGTGTGGGCTCGAGGCCCACTAGAAAATACGATATAGGTCTTGGGCCTATTCGAAGATGGAGTCGCCACTTGGATAAAAGCTGGGACACACTTTATAGCAACTGGATCCCACGGAGGTTCCCAGAAGCCGTCATCAGAGATTGGGTTTAGAAACTGGGTATGAGCGTTTGAATGCTCACCCAACCTTATGGTTGGCCTCCATTTGTGTTTTGCATTTTATTACCATTTAATTGTTTAATTATTTCCTCATTTACCAAACGTAATAAAATTACCTTCGGATAATTGCCAAATTTTATAATCAAATCCAAGTTTTCACATTAGTCCGATTTCATGCCTTTAAGTCCCAACATTCAATGACAATAAAATAAATAATAATTTACAACCATACATTCAAAATCAAATGGAAAAAGGATTAGGGATTACAACACTTCTTAGCTAAATAAACGAATAATATACAGAAAATAAACCAAACATATACAAAAAATAAACTAATAAAATAGCATAAAAGTGGCAATGTACAAGGGATAACTAGCAAAAGTGACTACTCGATGACAGAAATCATTAAGTAATTCCTACAAATAACACACAGTTGGTCATTTCTTTCAAAAAAAATGAAATCACATATAACGGTACTCATAAGGAGACTCTATAAAAAAGGGGTTTTCACATTATGAACTAAAGAGACCATCAAATAATCAAGATAATCACCATCATCCAATCATATAGACATATTTAAGGTTAAAAAGGGACATACCAAAGTGGACATTACGATAAGCATGAAAGAAAATAGAATAGAAAGCAGGCCGAAACTGTCAATGAGGTGAAACATAAAACAGAAAGCAGGCTGAAACTATCAATGAGGTAGTCGCCTCATTGATGAGGCGAGTCCTCACCAACAGGGGGTCCCCTTCCCTTTGTCAGGAGAACACGAGACACACACACAAAAGGGGCCTTTTAGGGGTCTGTCGATGGGGCAATCGCCTCATTGAGATGAGCGATGCCTCTATGAGTGGTGTCGCCTGATCAATAGGCTAGTTACGACTCTCAAAACATTCAGACTTCCACTCTAAGTAACAACACATGCATACACACACTCTAAAATCATCAGACTATGACTACATGCAAAAGTATTCAAAGACCAATCAATAAAGTGAGATATCAAGCAAGACACATTAGAGATAAATCTAAAAATGTACTAAGAACTTAGTCATACAAGTAAGAACTCACAAAATGATGCACATGTCAGGTTTAAGTGCAAGTTTTTTACCAAAAATGAGAGGCCCTCAGAGTTGTTTTTAATTAAGATCCTTGTTAGGATGTGGTGTTTACCTTTGACATAAGTTTCTTCCTTATTCTCTTATGGAGATGTGGCTTTTCTTGCTTCCCCCTCTCCTTCTTCCTTTTAGGAAATTTCTCTTCTTTTTTTCTCTCCATTTTTTCTCTTTTTTTTTCTCTCTATTCCTTTCTTCTCAGCTCCCCCATCCTTTTCTTTCTTTTTTTCTTTTTCTTCTCTTATCTCCTTTTCCTCCTACCCCCAGCCTCTAGGCTCATCTTGAGCCTTCCTAGCCTTTTTTCTTTCCCTAAAAATCTTTTTTTTCATGCAAACAATAGGTCTGGAGAGTAGGGCCCGTGACACTTGGCTATCATAATTGCAGCTACATTAAATGCAACTGCAAGTGGGCTACTATAGAGGCAGCGCCTCATCGATGAGGCGATCGCCTCATTGGCAGCTGCCAAAGAGGTGATCGCCTCATTGGTAGCTGCTAAAGAGGCGATCGTCTCATTGCACTGAGGTGATGCCCCTTTGGCTCGGGCCTGCGTTAGGCCAGGTGGGCTTGGGCCAAATTTGGATAGTTGAGTTCGATTTTGGTTTTTTTCAGGGTTTGGGCTTTCAAGTCCACTTTTCACTAGAGATTCAGCCTTCATTCTCATGTCAAAGTTTCACATTTTCATCAATGGGCTTGACAACAGGCCGGTCAAACTTAGCGCCCCTAATTCGTCCCCTAACACAGGCCGACCGAATTAAATGTCTACAATTCCCTTCTCTAGTTGCAGATTTCACCATCATATCATCCACATACACTTTGACCTCTTTATGGATAATGTCATGTAGTAAGGCAGTCGCCATCCTCTAATAAGTGGCCCCTGCATTCTTTAACCTGAAGGGCATCACTTAGTAACAGTACACGCCCCATTCGGTGATGAATGATGTCTTCAATCTATCTATTACTGCCATCATGATCTGATTGTATCCCGAAAATCCATCCATAAAAAAGTACATTGCGTTGGAAGCTGCACTATTAATCAATGTATCGATATGCGGTAGGGGAAAGTCATCTTTAGGGCAGGATTTATTCAAATCTCAGTAGTCCACACACACTTTGTGATCCTCCCATCCTTTTTAGGAACTGGAACTATATTTGCTAACCACTGAGTGTCCTCTACCACTTCTAAGAACTTTGCCTTCAGCTGCTTTTCAACTTCTTCCTTAACCAAGAGAGCCCATTCTGGCCTTAACCTCCTTTGCTTCTGCTTTATTGGGGCTACGTGAGGGTATGTGGGGATTCTATATTCTGAGATCTCCCTGTCGATTTTGGGCATGTCTTCATAACCCCAAGCAAATACTTTCTGCCTCTTTTTTAAGATTTCTTCCATTTTTCCTCTCTCACCATAAGTTAAACCAGAAGCAAATAATATATTTTTAGGATTATCGTCTGTGCCTAAATTAAATGATTCAATTTGCGTGGAATTAATGTCAAATATATGCATGGAATGATCATCACAAACAGAATAACCATTAGGAAACACATCACACAAATAAGCAAATTCAGATTTCATTGCATTCACTTTTGAAAAGAAAAGATTGTCAGTTTCAAACAGAGAAGCCAGGGAAACATCAAAGTCATTATAAAAGGTATCTATAATGGAATTGAGGATGTAGGTCTCAAAGTTTAAGTCTTTATTCTGATCATCAATGCCCTTCTGCTCTAAAGTAGCTTTATCTTTTTTAAACTCCTTTTCAGCCAATACCAGCTCCTCAGTAGGGGCCTTTTCATCAGTGACTTCCTCAGTTTTGTCCATGAATTCAACAAAAATCTTAAACCCCAAGATGACTTCCCCAGTCACTAGGAGGGGTTCCGGAGTCCCGCTATATGAATGCCTAGTGCCTTCCTTTATAAAAATTTTCCACAGAGTTTTCTTTCTAGTCACGGTCTCCTTTCCCTTTTCTTTAGACTGGTCCAATAAACCCATTTCTTTCCCAGCTTTTTTAACCTCTTTGAATCCTAACCCATGCTTCAGAATAGGTACCTTATTTCCTACAAACTCTGAAGGTCTGCTCTGATTTTTCCCTAATCCCATGCTTGGCAGAAATTTCATATTGTGCATTATTCTTAGAACCTTTTCATCAATCTTATCCTCATAGATCACACAAACTTCAAAACTGGGGCTAAGGGAAATCTTTTTAGGGATTAACTTCAATGCGGCTATGGCGACTTCAGTTTCAACTGAGATGGTGACAACCCTTCCTTTATGTGGAAACTTAACCTTTTAATGAACAGTGGATGGAACGCCACCTAGAGGGTGAAACCATGGCCTGCCCAATAAAATGGCAAAGGTTACCGGGATATCAATCACATGCAGGTCAACCTAGACTTTTATAGGCCCTATTTTGATTAACACCCTGAAAGTTCCCTCCATAGATCTCTTGGTGTCATCATAAGCCTTAATAACTACCTTAGAAGGCTTTAGGTCAGCTACCATCAACCCTAGTTTTGGTAGAATCCTCAGTGGACACACATTGATGGCAGAACCGTTGTCAACCATCACACAGCAGGTCATCTTCCCTTTTACTTCAGCTTTGATAAACAGAGCTTTATGGTGATCCCTCCCTTCTAGAGGCAAATTGTCATTGGAAAATGTTATCATTCCTTAAGGAGTTTCTATTAATGACTGGACCATTTGTTCTGGAGTGGAATTAGTGAAAATCTTTCTTTGATCTAATGACAGGACCAGAGCTTCCCTGTGATCCCTAGAATGCATGAGTAACTCCCAAACACTGGCAATGGTCTTTTTGTTTTGTCCTACCTCCTCTCCCTTTGTTGCACATCTTGCCTTTTCAGATTCAGACCCGATAACCCTAGGTTTCTCTTTCTTTTCCTCGACCTTCCTCATAGACTGCCTTGGCCCACACCCCTCATCATCCCATAGGTCAACTTGTTCTTTGCTTTCATCATTGGAACTCCATATGTCCAGGACTTGTACTTGTAACTCCATGGGTTGTTTGCTTGGTTTCAAGTTTTTAGGCTTGGTCTATTGGGAATTGTGAGAGACATCAATGAAGGAGTTTAGGACTTGCTCTTCTGTTAGGCTAGAGTTGACCATCAGAATGGATGGGTTAGGAGGTGGTACATTTCGGTAATTAGGTAATGGGTTGGTTTGAGTGTTTGGTTTTCTGTTTTCTGGGTCGATAATTTTGCCTGAGTTTATCAAATCTTGGATTTCATGCTTTAACCGGGCATAGTTGTCTGTGTCATGCCCGATGGTCTGATGAAATTTATAAAAAAAATTGGGTTGGCTCCAGGCAAGGGTTATTGTGAAGGTAAAGGTCGTAGCAGGTTCTTCTCAATGAGTTTATCGAGGACTTTGGACATAGGACGTCCCAGATTAGAAAATCTCCGGGGCTGTCTAACTGCACTAACTTGTACATTGCTACTCAGTGGTCGAATAGCATGAATCTGAATGTTACTGCTCGAGCTGGCCCCTTCTTTACCCTTAGAACTTCTTCCAAGGAATTTCTTCTTTTTGAGCTAAATTTAATTCTTTTTGGACCCTAAATCTATATAATTCTTTAAAATTCCTGATCCCTAGATCCCTTAATTTCCTAGACAATACAGGAACATACCCTTCTATTGTCAGGACCAACTGGTCAGACTCAGCTAGCCTATGCCTCATCAAAGACAACTTTCCCCTCCAACGAGTCAGGTAATCAGCAAAAGGCTCGTTAAAGCTCTATTTGGTATTATGCAAATCTCTCAGGGACACTTCTAGTTGAACATTAAAACCATATTGCTTGAGAAAAACATCGCACAATTCTTTCCAGTCTGACTGAACATGCGGTTCCAAGGTGTAATACCAACGAATCAGCGCTCCTTCCAATGAAATAGGGAACTGCTTGATAATTTGGCTCTCAATTAGCTCAGTAACCTTCATGCATGTTATATACTGCTTCAAATGCAAGTGGGGATCCTCGGCACTGGTATACTTCTTCATGTTTAGGAATTTAAACTTATGAGGCAACGACTCATCACCTTTTTCCAGATTCAGATCGTAATCTAGAGGAGCGATCATAACTTTCTCCTTTATCATCACCTGCATCTGGTTCATCACTTTGGTCATGTTCCTAGCCCACTCAGTATGACCCACATCTTTGGTTGCAAAGGTAGTTCTTTGATTACTAGGTTGGCCAACACTGTCACATCATCTTCTTCCCTTCCTCTAATCAGTATCTCCTCATCAAGATCCACCAGATCGATTGATAGTGCATTAGGTGGCTTTGCTGGCTGACTCTCTCTGACGAGCTTAGCAATTTCCTCCATCATATCCCTCATTATAGCCCGGGTTTCTGTCATTATTTCTTCTTTCAACTGTGCCCCAAATGCTTCTGGATCGAACTCCCTTGCCATTCCTATTTCTGAATTTCTGACCAAATGACCTGAACTAGCTTGGACCCACCCCACTGAGCTTGAAAGATTTTTAGTACTGCAAAACAGTTGGTCAGAATGATGCATGGCATGTATGGATGATATGCAAGTTCATTTTAAAAATTTCAGAAACAAAAGGTCACACACAAAAAAGATATATAAGATCAAAACATGAAGCTTAAACATGCAAACTTCCACCCTTATTTCTCCCACACACGCGTTTAATGGCGAGTATCTTGCCCTAGGATTTTTGGCTTGGGTTTTAATTATTAGCGGGGGATAATAAAACCGACGTATGCAAGAAAACTCTCAAAATGATTTAGACAAGTAATGGTTCCTTTAAATAAAGCCTGAGTCCACTTTCTATAAGCCAAGATCCTTAGCACTATAAACTTACTAGTCAAGGCCCATTTGAAATGGGTTATGAGTAGGCATGAGAGGCCTTTATTGACTAGCTTATTTATAATGGGCTTTGGTTGGACACGAGGGCCCATTTTATTTTAGACTGCTTATTGGTGGGCTCGAGATTTATTTTAAGGGTCCATTATATGGCATAATACACATGCATGTGGGAAAATTCCTAAGGATAGTTGCTAGGTCATTATATGGGCTTAAGTCTTGGGTAAAAAGGCTTCGGCTCCCACAACGATATACATCCATATACATCTCCCCACTCAAGGGTCAAATAACGTGGATTAGTACGTCTTGTGAGTGACAATAACCAAATATTCCACCACCATGTTTGAGTGAAACGTAGGTAGCGAAGTACTGACTATTATCGGGTTTATTCGGGACTGAAGTGCTCATTGTGTGTGAAATGTGTAGTGAATGCATAAATGCAGGAAGAAATAAGAAAATAATTAAAGATGATAAAATGTAAAACACTAGAATCAGTTTCTCTATCCCTAGTGGAGTCACCACTGTAGGCGGTGGGGTTTAGCGCACGCCCAAGTGTTTGACAACCACAGCACTGTGTGGGCTCGAGTCCCACTAGAAAATACGATATAGGTCTTGGGCCTATTCAGAGATGGAGTCGCCACCCAGATAAAAGCTAGGACACACTTTACAGCAACTGGATCCCACGGAGGTTTCCAAAAGCCATCATCAGAGATTGGGTTTGGAAACTAGGTATAAGCGTTTGAATGCTCACCCAACCTTATGATTGGCCTCCATTTGTGTTTTACATTTTATTACCATTTAATTGTTTAATTATTTCCTCATTTACCACACGTAATAAAATTACCTTCGGATAATTGCCAAATTTTATAATCAAATCCAAGTTTGCACATTAGTTCGATTTCATGCCTTTAAGTCCCAACATTCAATGACAATAAAATAAATAATAATTTACAACCATACATTCAAAATCAAATGGGAAAGGGATTAGGGATTACAACACTTCTTAGCTAAATGAACGAATAATATACAGAAAATAAACCAAACATATACAAAAAATAAACTAATAAAATAGCATAAAAGTGGCAATGTACAAGGGATAACTAGCAAAAGTGACTACTCGATAACAAAAATCATTAAGTAATTCCTGCAAATAACACACAGTTAGTCATTTCTTTCAAAAAAAATAAAATCACATATAACGGTACTCATAAGGAGACTCTATAAAAAAGGGGTTTTCACATTATAAACTAAATAGACCATTAAATAATCAAGATAATCACCATCATGCAATCATATAGACATATTTAAGGTCAAAAGAGGACATACCAAAGCGGACATTACGACGAGCATGAAAGAAAACAGAACAGAAAGCAGGTTGAAACTATCAATGAGGCAGAAAACAGAACAGAAAGCAGGCTGAAACTATCAATGAGGCGGTCGCCTCATTGATGAGGCGATGCCTCACCAACAGGGGGTCCCCTTCCCTTTGTCAGGAGAACACGAGACACACACGCAAAAGGGGCCTTTTAAGGGTCTGTCGATGGGGCAATCGCCTCTGTGATAAGGCAATCGCTTCATTAAGATGAGCGACGCCTCTTATAGAGGTGAGGCATCGCCTGATCAACAGGCTAGTTACGACTCTCAAAACATTCAGACTTCCACTCTAAGTAACAATACATGCATACACACACTCTACAATCATCAGACTACGACTACATGCAAAAGTATTCAAAGACCCATAAATAAAGTAAGATATCAAGCAAGACATATTAGAGATAAACCTAAAAATGTACTAAGAACTTAGTCATACAAGCAAGAACTCACAAAATGATGCACATGTCAGGTTTAAGTGCAAGTTTTTTACCAAAAATGAGAGGCCCTCAGAGGTGTGTTTAATTAAGATCCTTACTAGGATGTAGTGTTTACCTTTGACATAAGTTTCTTCCTTCTTCTCTTATGGAGATATGGCTTTTTTTTGCTTCCCCCTCTCCTTGTTCCTTTCAGGACATTTCTCTTTTTTTTTTCTCTCCGTTTTTTTCTTTTTTTTTTCTCTCTGCTCCTTTCTTCTCTGCTCCCCCACCCCTTTCTTTCTTTTTTTCTTTTTCTTCTCTTATCTCCTTTTCCTCCTGCCCCCCCAGCCTCTAAGCTCATCATGAGCCTTCCTAGCCTTTTTTCTTTCCCTAAAAATCTTTTCTTCACGCAAACAACAGGTCTGGAGAGTAGGGCAGTTGACACTTGGCCATCATGATTGCAGCTGCAAGTGGGCTGCTATAGAGGCGGTGCCTCATCGATGAGGCGATCGCCTCTGTGATGAGGCGATCGCCTCATTGGCAGCTGCCAAAGAGGTGATCGCCTCATTGGCAGCTGCCAAAGAGGCGATCGCCTCATTGCACTGAGGCGATACCCCTTTGGCCCGGGCTTGCGTTAGGCCAGGTGGACTTGGGCCAAATTTGGATAGTTGAGTTCGGTTTTGATTTTTTTTAGGCTTTGGGCTTTTAAGTCCACTTTTCATTAGAGATTCAGACTTTATTCTCATGTCAAAGTTTCACATTTTCATCATTGAACTTGACAATGGGCCGGTCAAACCGAGCACCCCTAATTCGTCCTTTAACACGGACCGACCGAATTAGATGTCTACAATAGCACTTAATTGTAAAATTTTTAAAACTTAAGAAAATTAAAAAATTTTAAAATTTGATAATTAGAATATATATATATATATATTTTAATATCAATTTTATTTGTTAATTAACCGTTAAAATTAGTTATTTATTAATTTATAAGACTCAACGTCAGGTTCAACTTGCATGTGTGGCCTTTTCTATTATTAACTTAAAAAATGGGATATTAATACTTTTTTTTTAACATAATGGGATTTTAATACTTGGTCAGCTAAGAAATTGAACATTTAATAATATATATTAAATAGACTTTGTAACTAAAATTAAAAAGTCAAAAACTGTAATAATAATAATAAAAAAAAAAAGGGATGTATAAACGCGCTAAATCTTACAAGCGTCTGTATCGGAAACATTGAAGACACAAAAACAATAGTTAGTACCAGGAAACGAAACAAAAGAAAAAAGGTCCTGTTCTTAGTCTTCGATGATTTGATCATGTAGACTCCTTGGACAAATTCATATATAAAATTATACAGTCGTACTTATGTCCTTATCACTAACTTACACAGTCTTTTTTTTTTAACGTTTCACACACGCCAATCCTTCCTCTTAATCATGGGTCTCTGCTTTTTTTGTTTTTTTGTTTTTACCTTTCCACATTTTGAGCTGTTTTTCCTCGTTTTCTCATCTGGGTTGTTTTGCATTCTTTTTGCAAAATTTTCGTTTTTTCATATATATATATATATATATATATATAGATATAGATATTTAGTATTGAATTTTTCCTTTACTCCACGTCTTGTCCTCTTCGTTCTTCTTCGTCTTCTTCTTCTTCTGTCATTTCTTAGGAGTCTGTTTCTAGCTACTACTACAAATTCTCATCTTCGGTTTATTGTTTTCACACTTCAACCTGTCTTATTTTTTTTTTCTTTTTATCAACTATAAAAGTCTGTTGCTTTTCCATCTGGGTTTTGCCTTTTGGTTTTGTCATTTACAAAAGTCTGTTTCTTTTCCATCATTTTTACTTCTGGGTTTTCATTGTCTTTTTGAGTTTGGATATTGGAAGAAGCTTAGTGAAAAGAGAGAAAACATGAAGTGCTTTTATATTTTCAAGGATAAGTCCAAGAAAAAGAAAGGAGAATCAAGATCAGCACCAGAATTAAGAAACAAAAGCGGACCGGATGGTTCACCTTTGAGCCGTACTGCAAGATCTTTACCTTCTCCGAGGAGCATAACTGAATTGTACAAAGAGAAAGAACATAATTTAAGAGCTTTCACTTTTCAAGAACTTAGAGAGGCAACAAATGGTTTTAATAGATTGCTCAAGATTGGAGAAGGTGGTTTTGGAAGTGTATATAAGGGAACAATTAGGCCTGATAATGGTCAAGGTGATTCTATAGCTGTTGCCATTAAGAAACTCAACAAACACGGCTTGCAGGTATAAGTTATAGTTTCGTTGTTTTTCTTTACATGATTTTAGTACTTAATTTGAGCTAAAAAATTTTATGCCAAAAGTGCAGATGTAGTCTCCATCCATTCTTGTATTTAAATGATCATTGTATGGTAGGAGGGGCACTAAAGAAATTGGTTTAGAACTTTCTTTATAGAACCAATGAATTGTTATGCATATTAGTGTTGGAATCCAAATCTGACAGAATAAAGCCACCTCATGTTTGTACTACATATGTGTTAATGGTCTTATATTGCTGCCAATCTCTTTTGTCAGATAATTCCATTTAGGTGGGCTGCAGTCTTGAATTCCATTCCTAACAAAGGAAACTTGGATTTTGGGACTCTGTAGAGATTTAGGGGAGAACTTTAGTGAAGGAAAATTTGCATGTACAATGAAATTTAGCAATGTGGGACTCCAAAAATTTTCTGGACAAAGTCCAAGGAATTGTTTGGTGGAATCAAAATGCTGAACTGTACTAGCTGAATACTGTGTACTGACAAACTTTGATTGTTTTTTATCAAGTTACTTTCAGTTTCAGAATATTTTCTGCACTTCCAATCATGCTTCTCCTGAACTTCATTTTTTTTTTTGGTTTGGATTGTATTGGATAATGAGGAGCTAGAAGAAGCAATGAATTGGAGTAGGAGATACATGAAGATTTCGTTATTGACTTGAGTTTGAGTAAAAAAACCATGCGAAATAGTTCTGATATCTGTTTTAGCCCTGTAATTCTTTGATCAAGCATACTGTAGTCTTCTTTTGTCTCTTTTTTCTTTCAACTCATTGACAATAATCTGCCACAGCTATTGCTCTATTGAATGGAATTTTGCTGAGATCTGTTTTTCATTGCAAGCTAGACTCACATTTTGGGTCCTTTCCTTATAATTGTCTCCGGTGGGAACCATTTACTCCAGATATCTTCTACCTAAGCAAGCATTAATTGGTCTTTGATGATCCATGAATTAAACTTGAGGGGAATGATGATGAACTTTGGCCTTTCTTTAGCTCATAATTGTTTAATTTGTATATTAAATATATTTTCTTTTCATTTGATTAATAATTTTCCTCTTTGGCCTAATAACTGTTTCTTGTGGTGTTATTTCCTGATACAGGGTCATAAACAATGGCTTGCAGAAGTTCAATTTCTTGAGTTGTTAGTCACCCAAACCTAGTAAAACTTCTAGGTTACTGTTCTGTTGATGATGAAAGAGGTATCCAACGGTTATTGGTGTATGAATATATGCCTAACAAGAGCTTAGAAGATCATCTTTTTAATAGAACTTTACCTACTTTGCCTTGGAAAACGAGATTGGAGATTATGCTTGGTGCAGCTGAAGGATTAGCGTACTTACATAGTGGACTTGAAGTTCAGGTACTTTTTCAGCTGAGCTGATTTGATGGCATCTTCCCTTTCACCTATGAATTTTTTGAGTTGAAATGTGCAGCGATCTATGAATATGGAGCTTTCTTTTGAACTTGCTAATTTTCGCTATGTTATGGTCCTATGCACATGTTGAATTGTAGGCATTAGCTAATGGCCGAAAGAAACATACTCTTATAAAGGTCTCACAGCCAGAACTTTGTTTGATGTTCTCATCTCCAAGTCTACCAGTGCATCTGTGCCTTTCTTCTGTAGTTCAGATTGCCCCTCCTTTTCTCACTTCCTCCACCTTTCTCTCCCTCATTGATTATCTACTGACATTCCAAGCATCAACCATCATAGTCTCTAAGGCACAAACCCACTTTTCCTCTCTTGTGTTACCACATAATGTTTTAAAGATCTTTCTTGGCTTTACACTGAAAATTTTGGTACATTACAACTTAGAATACAACATTCTTGTCACGGACCGACTCCTTTTCCCCTATTTGATTGTATACCATAATTCTGCAGGTGATATATCGAGATTTCAAATCTTCAAATGTGCTGTTGGATCAGAACTTTAAGCCAAAGCTCTCAGATTTTGGACTTGCTAGAGAAGGGCCATCAGGTGATCGTTCTCATGTATCCACAGGGGTAGGTAACTCCTAATCTATTTGGTTTTCTGCTAGTTGGCATGGGAAATCATTTTGTCTTTTTTCTTTTTCTAGTAAAGAAGGAATCATTGATATTGAATCTTTTTAACTTACTGATATGGTCTGTCAGACACTCCCTATCTAACAATGAGCTTTTGTTGATTTATTATTTACTGTTTTTTGGTATCAGGTTGTCGGCACATACGGGTATGCCGCCCCAGAATATGTTGAGACAGGCCATCTTAGAAGCCATAGTGATATATGGAGCTTTGGTGTGGTGCTCTATGAAATCCTCACTGGTAGGCGAACTCTGGAAAGAAATAGACCAACGGCAGAGCAGAAGCTTCTAGAATGGGTGAAACAATTCCCAGTTGACAGTAAAAGGTTCAGCATGATAATGGATCCAAGACTCAGAAATGAATACTCTATCACAGCAGCAAAGAGAGTGGGCAAATTGGCAGATAGCTGCCTGAACAAGAATTCCAAAGAACGACCCTTTATGACTGAAGTGATTGGGAACTTGAAGCTAGCAATTCAAGATTGTGAAGTTACAAGCACTTCTTCCAGTACCAGAGCTGAATCATCTCGATCTAGATTGGCTGAAAGGAAACAAGTCAGGGTACATGTCTAGCAATCTTTGCAATCATTTTTGTTAACTTTGAGGAAAATTTTGGTGGACTTTTGCTGACAAATTCATCTTTCTGAGTTTTGACAGGTATAAATGATGGGGTATTTGACAAATTGTGCACAAATGAGGTTGACAAATTTTTCTACTGATTTGAATCTTGAAATCATTATACAAGATTGGGAGTTTTCATCATCTATGAGGAATTCATTCATATTCGACTCGACTAGGAAGAGTGTTGATCCTGTTTAATACAGCTATTACTACTAAACTATTCTTTTTCTTGTAAAAAATTATGAATAGAAATAGGCATTAGAACAAATTGGTCGATTCTGAACTTTGCTCCAATGGGCGCTTACTCATTGTGCCCTGGTTTTCATTCTTGTTGCATCTTTGGACTTTGATATTCGTTCACAATGAAATGGAAAACCTAACCAGTTCCGCCATGTGAATGAATAAAGAATTTGGGTCCATCGTTCACATGTTACATACTCCATATTCACGCTCCAATAACAACAAAATATATCAACAATTTGCAAAGTCACAGCAGGCTAGCAGCAAAAGTGCTGCATTCTAACATTATAATAAAAAATACAAGAAAATGCTTCAGTTGATAACAAAACAAACTTCCACTGTTAAGCCTTGTACAAATTTTCCTCAAAAAAAAAATCACGTAGCAGAAATACAATCTTTGTTTTCACTCTCACATAAAAATAATTTTAACTTTCGAGATAAAACATTTAAAAAAAAAAAAAATTCTAGATAACACCTTTGATATATACATGTTTAAGAAAGTACTTCAATAATCACCCAATTTACACTTTATTACAATGTAATTTCTAAAATTTAATTAATTTCTTTTGGTTACTTCGGCTTTTAATTTCAACAGCAGATTTCTGTTCAAATTCCTATAAGAATTAACTGATATATTGCCAAAGCAAAACTATTTTAAAAATAAACATATATTAAATGTCATATCAAATGTCATTTTTTTTAATGAACTTCACATTCAATTACAAAATGGTCACTTAACTTTATATTGTTGTAAATATTTTTACTTTTTGATAGATCTTGAATTTCTTTTAGTATTATTATTGCTTTATTTTCATTTAGATGGGTTCAATATTCATTTAAATAACTTTGGTTTTTTCAGAGTTCAATAATGTTAGAAATTTTCATTATAATAAAATATCATAAATATAAACCCTAAAAATCTTTGAAGTAGAATATTTTCATGATACAATAAAATAGATAAAATAATCGAATCTATTGATAAGAAAATTACTTTTACTCTCATATCCCTTAATTCTTTATCACACCTTTAGATAAAGTTAGGATTATTATTTTTTTTTTCCTTTTTGAAACATCAAATTAATAGAAAAAGCTTGCCAGCTAGCTCAGGGAAAAATCCTAAGAACACATAGGTCAAACCTGGATTACAAAGTCTATCTCTTACAATAGTACTAAATAGTAAGAGATTAGGAAGCTAATAAAGATAGTTAAAAAAGTATAGAACATTAAAAGGAAGCAAAATTAGACAGCTAAATAGGATAGAATGGCCAAAGCCCTAATTAAAGTAGCCCTTTCTGTAATGGATCCTGACTGTTGGCTCCCCTCCAAAAGCCCTAACAGAACTTTCACAAGTCTAAGGTTCTGATTTAGAGCTATGGAATTGAGATTCATTATTTCAAATTACAGAGCTTTTTTCCATTTAGTGATCGTTGGGAGTGCCCTTCCTAAAGCTACGAGGAGATTGATATCTGTTAAAGCCATGGCATGCGTCCCTTCTACCAGATGAGGCTTGTCCTATCTAGCCTTTTTGGCTTCCTCTTTAATATGAACCCTAAAAAGGATCAAAAGTGCCTAAATATGAAGAATTAAGCTAATTAGCTTAATAATATGAACCTGATCAAAAGTGCCTGAATATGAAGAATTCAAGCTAATTAGCTTAATTTCCTATTTTGAAATTAATTAGCTTGATATGGACAAATTTGGAGTTATTTCTTTTTTGGAGTCAATAATGAAGATTCTAGAAGATGTGAAAAGATTCAAGAATATTCCAAGTCAAAGTCAAAGTTAAATAGTCAACAAGTCAAAGTCAATGGTCAATGGTCAACTTGTGACATGGCATGTGACATGTCATGCTTCAATGCTTAGTTATCATGAGTTGTCATTTTGCTTAGTTGTCATAAATTGTAATGAGTTGTCAATTTTGACTTTTCAAAGATGAGTTGTCATTAGTTGTCCCATTTTAAAGAAAATCTTCTTAATTAAGGATTTTCCTATATAGATATCTTTGGGAATAAGGAATAAAACCTTTTCCTTTAAGGATTAGGTTGTTTACATGCCTATATAAGGTTTAACCCTATGAGAAAGAAATTTAAGCATTAAAATATTAAAAGTGAGGTTTTTCTTTAAACTTTATTTTTTTGAAACTTTATAAGGTTACTTGAATTGTTTCACTTCTACCTTTCATTACAATTGCTAGGTTATATTAGACTTAGAATTGTGTGGTTGTTCATTATATAATAGCTAAGTATCTTGCTTCAATTTAATAAGTAAGGGGTTTAGCTCCATCAACACAACTATCCTTGATGATCCTTGGGCTAGATTTCAAAGTTGGATGTGTGTTCTATCTCTATTATAGGTAGGGTTCGTATCAGATTGGTATCAGAGCCAAACTTTAAGGTTTGGTTATGTATCCTTTAATTTTCATGTATTATCTATTCTTTTCTTCTTCTCAATTCTTCATAAGTTGAAAAAAGCAAAAAAAAAATTTTGATTGAAACACAAGAGCATTCACATCCTTGAGTGTAAACACGTAAGGGAGTGCTTTATGAAGATTTTTTTTTCTTTTTTATCTTTTCAAATGTGATTTTTTTAGTAGGGACATGCCTTATTTTCTTGGTGGGGATGATCCTTATGTTTATTTGGAATGGATGCAACAAATGGAGGAGATATTTGATTCTCTTGAATTAAGTGATTTCCAAAAGTGTAAACTTGCTTCTTGTAAATTTTTAGGTCATGCTGCTATATGGTGGGAAGATTTGATGGCATCATGGAGAGAGAATAGGCATAGTGAGATTAAAAATTAGGAGATAATGAAGAGGTTAATGACTAGATATTTTATTCCTTCTGAAGTTAGGGATAAATTTCATCTTAAATTACAAAGGATTAAACAAGGTGATGAATTATGTGTTAATGATTATATTAAAAAGTTTAAGTTGTTTATAATTGCAAGTGATGTAGGTGAATTCGAAAGGTGAAAAGTTACAAAATTCATTAATGGGCTTAAGTGCGAGATTAGTAAGAGATTGAAGAAAGAAGTGCAATTAGAATCTTCTATTTCTTTGAAGGTTGTAATTAAAATAGCTTTGGAGTATGAAAAGAAAGTGATTATTTATGAGGAGACAATAATGGTGTGTGAATCCAAGGAAAGTGAAGGTGTTGAAGTTAGTGAATTGGTTGAGCAACTAGTTGAGAAAAAGGGCAATGAGGAAGAGTGCCAAATTAAAACTTTACCACCAAGGGCAATTATTGAAGACATGTGCACTAATCAACAAAGTCAAGAGTTTCCATCTTCATTAAGGAATGCTTTGGGGAGGGAAATCTATAAAGTTGAGAGAAAAGGAAAAAGTGAGCTAAGTGCTACAAATAAGTTGAGCGAGAAAAGTGAGGAAAATGGGAAACACTTTGTGAATGAAAACAAGCCAATCATAAGTGAAAAGAAAATAAATGATTGTACAAAAATGAGTGATGTGAGCCAACCTATACTTGTACCTATGTACAAGGATCTTTTATTTATCACTAACCAAATTCTTCATCAATTGCCTAGTTTTGTTGTTTCAAATAGGTTTATTAAGTTGGCATACTTCATCCATAAAATAAGTGTTGCAATACATGTTGTGAAGATAAAGTTTTCAACTAAGAAGTTTCTATTTGACACTGGAGGATTTGCAAATTTATCAACATTAAAAGATGACTATGATTTGAGGGCGAATCATCTTCAAGAGGGAGGGAATAATATGAACCCTAAAAGGGATTAAAAGTGCATGAATATGAAGAATTCAAGCTAATTAAGTTAATTTCCTATTTTGAAATTAATTAGCTTGATATGGACAAATTTGGAGATATTTCTATTTTGGAGTCAATAAGGAAGATTCAAGAAGATTTAAGAATATTCCAAGTCAAAGTCAAAGTCAAATAGTCAACAAGTCAAAGTCAAGGGTCAATGGTTAACATGTGACATGGTATGTGACATGTCATGCTTCAATGCTTAGTTGTCATGAGTTGTCATTTTGCTTAGTTGTCATGAATTGTAATGAGTTGTCAATTTTGACTTTTCAAAGATGAATTGTCATTAGTTGTCCTATTTTAAAGGAAATCTCCTTAATTAAGGATTTTCCTATATAGGTATCTTTAGGAATAAGGAATAAAACCTTTTCCTTTAAGGATTAGGTTGTTTACATGCCTATATAAGGGCTAACCCTATAAGAAACGAATTTAAGCATTGAAATATTAAAAGTAAGGTTTTTCCTTAAACTTTATTCTTTTGAAACTTTATAAGTTTACTTGAATTGTTTCACTTCTTCCTTTCATTATAATTGCTAGGTTAGATTAGACTTAGAATTGTGTGGTTGTTCATCTTATAATAGTTAAGTATCTTGTTTTAATTTAATAAGCAAGGGGTTTAGCTCCATCAACACAACTAACCTTGATAATCCTTGGGCTAGATTTTAAAGTTGGATGCACGTTCTATCTCTATTATAGGTAGGGTTCGTATCACTCTCTCTTTGCCTTACACGGGAGGATTTTCCTTCTTGTAGAATAAAGTTAAGTTTTTATGATTTTAATGAAAGGAAAGACACCTGCAAAAGTTGATTTATGGCTTTTCTCCTTGCCATTGTTAGCTTAAAACTCAAATATATACCTCAAGACAGACCAAGGGGTGTTGTCAATAATATATTTCTTAACAAGTCTAAACAAGATAAAGACAATTATTAACTACAACAATATGAGCATGAGCATGAACATAAACATGAAAAGAAGTTAAAACAAAAAATGGAGCTATTAAAAAAGATATCTTTCAACTACAAAGATGGACTTAAAATGGAGGAATTAAACATATTTACATCGTTCTCCTTTGTAATAGCCCTAGAGGGGTGCATAGGGCTTTTGAGAATTAAAAAAAATTAAGAGGAAATTAAAGAGAGATTAAGAATTAGAAGATTATACACAAGAACTTAAGGAGTTTGATTCACAAATGAATATATGTCTCCACTTAACTTATCTCCAAGTTAGAATTTTTAATTGCCACACCAATCTTATTCACAAATATTGAGATTACAAGAGTTTTAAGGATTAACTCTAAACCATACAATAATGAGCTTTTGATTAGGCCAATCCCAAGTGTTTTAATAGAGAAGCATTTAAACCAATTATTTTTTAAATAAACCTCACTTCCCTTCTAGAATTATATGAAGTAGAAGTCATATTTCTAATACACAACTAATTCTTAAAGAGTTAATAAGTAGTAAAGAAAGTACATGAAGATTTAAGAGCTCAATTGAATGCTAAGAGTAAATATTCGACCACCAAGTTTTCTAAATATGAATGAAGCTTTAGAGGTTGTTTAAATACTTGAGCAACTCAAACATGGTTGTTGAAGCCATTTCATCCCTAATCTCTTTAAGTTTCATTAAATGAATTTTAGCTTTTTATAAAAAGATGCTTAGTCTTGGTTAAGACATTCAATAAAAATAGTCATTGCACTCTGACATGACTATTCCTTAAAAGAGGAGTGACTCATGATGATTCATCCCGATCGGGACTCTTCTTTAGGATTTACATTGGAACAAAGCTCCAATTTGTGCTTGTTGAAGTCCCGAGTATGTGCATGTAGTTTCGTGAGGGATGGTTGAGTCCCCGGTGGTGTCCCAATCGGGATGGTGCTCATGAGGAGCACTACCCGAGACTTAAAATGTTGTTAGCTAAGGTCCAGAGTTGCTTTCTATGGTCTTGATCGGGAGTGCCTTGTCCGGATTTTTATTGCCTTATTCTTATTTTGAAGGCATTGTGTCATAAATTGGTCTTGGTTGGGATCTGGCTCATGATGGGTGTTGTCAATGGTTCAATTTGCTTTGTTTTTCTTCATGATTTAGCTTTCAAAAGATATCCTAAGTTATACACACTTAACTTAAACTTATTAGATAATTAAAATATGGTTTGTTAAAATTAAAACAAGGGTGATTAAGATTGATTATTGCAAAAGGTCAACAATCTCCCCTTTTTTGATTTTGACAAACCTATTTTAAGTTTAAAAAGATAATTGAAAGTGTAAATGTGTGAATCTTTAAACTCGCCCTCAATTTTTAAGTTTCTTTTTTAATTTTACTCCCGTCTAATGTGTGCACCATTGTTTAATAGAGATATTGAAAATTGATTTGCAATAAATGTAATATTATTCAAAGTCAATTTAGGATAACTCAAATACTTCTCCCCTTTTTGGAAAAAATGTAAAAAAATTAAGAAAGATAAACATTGCATTAATTTAAGAGAACAAGTACAATGAGAACAAGGAGAATGAGAGGACTAGATATAACAAGATACAAAAAATAAACTAAAAATAAATTAAAGGGAAATCACATAATCTAAAGACAAGACGAACAAAACACACAGTAACAAAGAAGCAAAACATAAAGACAAAAAATCATTCTTCATAAGGAGCATCATCTTAGGTTGGAAGAGGAGGATAAGTGAAAGGAGTATAGGTGCAAGTATAGCCTTATTGTTCATACAAGTAGTGCATATCATGTTGGAGGTGGGCTATGTCCTCATTAACTTAATCAAATTGGGCATTGAAGCTGGTTTCCATCAAGCTCATGCGATCAAAGAGTTGGCTAACCCATTGTGGCTTATCACTAAAGGCTTGAGGACCTTGAGAGGTAGCACCTTCATGCCTAGTCCTTTTTCGTTAAGGAGCATCATGGGGTTGAGTTTTAATTTCCTCTTTATCCTCAACTTGGCCTTCAAATTACTCAATGTCCCTAAAGAGGTCTTCAAGGTCTTGGCCTTCATAAGTTTGAGTAAGATCATGCTTCCACACCCATTTATCGTTAACTAAGGAGAATTGCTTGGAATTTTTTTATGAAGGTTTCATCATGAAGAATGGGTGTGGTAGAGGGAAAATTAGTGAGATTAATGCCATAAAAATTTGCTAACTTAGTGACAATTCCTCCAATACAAATAGCACCAGTGGAACAATCACTAATGAGCTAAAGCCTCCATTATAAAAAGTGACCCAAAGCAATAGGTTCATTGTCAACAAGATAATGTAGAGTAAAAAAGTCATCAAGGGAGAGTGTTTTATTACTAAGACCTCTAGCATTGATAAAGTAGGTGAAGAAATAGTGGATATACCACAAGGCCTTAGATTGAAGGAGTGAGGCTTTAGTATGACCGATAGAGAAGTTTAAGGAGGCTTGAGGACTTTGAAATTTGGTTTAAAAAGTGTGGGGAAGCCAATTTGGGTGAACATGAATGTGTCCCTCTCTAGAGAAGCTAAAAAGAGTGTCAAATTCAAGGGTAGTCATAAACCTTTCTTTTCTACTAAGCTTGATTCTCATTGAGAAATAAGGGTTGTCATTATCATAGTGAACAGAGAAAAGGGTGAAGGTAAAAAGAAATTCAATAATAAAAAAAGGGTACGAAGGTCAAGGAGTAAAAACAAATTCATACAAACTAGCTCTTAGGAGAAGTTCTTTGACCTCTTCATAACATCCAAATGCCTTCAGAGTGGATTCACACATCAATCTAGAGGTAACAAAAGGCTTTTTTTAAAAGAGAGCAAGTCTCTTTTTGATGTCTTGTGAAGAGTAGAGAAGGGAGGATGAGGTTTTTTTAGTTTCTCCTTTTTGGAATGAGGCTCTTGAGAAGAAGAAGGAACCTTACAGGGTTTGTCAGGAGCCATGGTTAAAGAAAAAAAATTGCTAAGTAGAAGAGGGAAGGAAGGAGAGAGTAACGAAAATAAATTATGAAGGAGAATAGTAAGAATAAAGGTGAGAATAGGAGAGTATTTATAGAGGTTTAAAAGGAGGTGGAAGAGGAAGAAATTTGAATTTTGGTAAAAAATTGCTTCAAAAACCTTTTTTAACTAGGATTGATATGCCTAATTAATGTAAAAATTCATTTTTTCATGTGCTGTTAGGATCATTATCCCGGTCGAGACATCGATTGTCCCGCTCAGGATATGGATGTCCCGGGCAGCATCATAATCGGGACCTCGATCGTGATATCCATTTCCGAAAGGCAAACAAGTGTCTATATCTGGATGGAGGACTATAACAGTTGGGACAAGGGTAGGACAATTCTTGAACTTTTGAAAAATGTGCAATTTAGTCCTTATAGACTAAATACACACTAAATCTAATGGAATTAAATGCAACTTAAATTTAATCATAAGTAATGCAATGTTCATGCATATGAAAGGCATTTTTAAGAAAAAATTATTTTTCTATTTTAAAATAAATAATTAATTAAATTTACTCCAATAATTAATTATTGGTTAGCAAAAATGATTGAGAGACAAAAATATAAAATTAAGAAATAAAATAAAATTCTAAAAGTTGAAACACATCATTAAATCAAGGCAAGCAATAATTTTTATAAAACAACTATTTTTAAATTTATATGAAATCAAGTAAGCACATATTCCACTATAATTAAGCTTTCAATCAAGCAAATCATGTAAATTGATTTCAATACATAAATGCAACACATTTAGCTAATAATATGTATGAATCAATGCAAGCTAGAACCATCCATTATTCCAAGTTCAAGCTTAATGAAATTTAGTCTCTCCATATTAAGAGGTTTTGTGAAGATATCTGTAAGTTAATTGTTTGTATCAATATACTTAAGCAAGATATCAGCACATTACATATAATCTCTTAGAAAATGATGTCTAATGTCCATATGTTTGGTTCTAGAGTGTTGAACGAGATTTTTGCTAAGGTTTATTGCATTTGTATTGTCACATTTAATTGGAATGTGATTAATATTAATGTCATAGTCTATTAGTTATTATTTTTTCCATAAGACTTGTGAGCAATAATAACTTATTGCCGCATATTCGACTTCAGTGGTGGATAAGGCAACCGAGACTTACTTTTACTAAACTAAGAGACTAAGTAATTTCCTAAAAATTGGCAAGTTCTAGAAGTGCTCTTCCTATCTAGTAAACTATTGGCAAAATCAAGTCAAAGGTTGAACTCCTAGGATACCAAAGTCCTAAATGCATAGTTCCATTAAGGTATTTGAAAATTCTTTTGATAGCATTCAAGTAAGACTCCTTTGGACTAGATTGAAAATGTGCATACAAGAAAGTAGCAAACATTATATCCAACCTACTAGCGATTAAATAGAGAAAGGATCTTATCATACCTTTATATCGCTTTTCATTAACCAACTTGCCATTCTCATCCTTGTTGAGTTTAGTGGTGGTGCTCATAAGATTCTTGCTAGTCTTAGCTCCATCCATGCCAAACTTTTTAAGAATGTCTCTTGTGTACGTGGTTTAGTTGATGAAGATCCCATCCTTGCATTTCTTAATTTGTAATCCAAGGAAAAACTTGAGTTCTCGTATCATGCTCATCTCAAATTCTCCTTGTATTAGCTTAAAAAATTCATCACATAAGCAATGATTAGTAGCATTGAAAATAATATCATTAATATATATTTGCACAATAAGTAAATCATGTTTTAATTTTTTTAAAGAAAAGAGTTATGTCAACTTTTCCTTACTTTTTCTTTAGAGAACCCTTTCTCTAATAAAAAGTTACTCAACCTTTCATACCAAGCTTTAGGAGCTTGCTTCAATCAATATTATGCCTTTAAAAGCTTAAACACATGATTAGGAAAGTCAAAACTTTCAAAATCTGGAGGTTTTTCAACATAAACCTCCTCTTCAATGAAACCATTTAAAAATGCACTTTTAACATCCATTTGTAAGAGTTTAAAATCCATGTAAGATGCAAATGCAAGTAGCATTCTAATAGCTTCTAAATTTGCAATAGGAGCAAAGGTTTTATGATAATTGATGCCTTCCTCTTGATTATACCCTTCAACTACTAGTTTAGATTTGTTCCTAATTATGATACCTTGCTCATTTGCCTTATTTCTAAACACCTATTTAGTGCCTATAATAAGATGATGCTTAGGTTTAGAGTATCGTTACAGTTTTTTGAATAATAAATATGCATAAAATTTACACCAATGCTCAGAAATGAGTATGAGTACAAAATTCCTTAATGGTATCCATGCTGAGTAATAGGAGAAAGGTGGGGAGTACTAAGAGGAGAATAAAAAAAAGAGCAAGCATAATTTACTTTAATGTTAAAAAATGAGTAAAAGTATCAAAGTGAACCTCTGGCAGTATCCACATTGAGCAATATAAGAAAGGTGGGGAAATACTAAAAGAGGACCATGTCAAAAGTTGTTCTATTTACTCCAATGCTTTGTAAGAGTATGAGTATCCAAAGGACCTTTCCAATGGTATCCACGCTGAGTAATATCAGAAAGGTGGGGGAATACTTGGATAAGGAAGAAAAGCATAAAAATAAATTAAAGACTTTTTAATACTCAGAATTCGATCTGTTTATGCTCAAATTCCATGAGTTTTGTTTAGTAAATTCTCCTTAAAATTAAGTGTGAAAGTAAGCTCTTCACTTGGTAAAAAAATATGCTCTCAACATAAGATGATTAATGATACTTCTGACTTTTGCAAATTGCAAATAAATGATAGTCATGAAAATCAAAATTAGTGAGATTCGTTGAGTGCACGCCATCTTATTATAAAGTGATGAATTTTCTCATAAATTTTCAAAAAAATACTTTTTTTTAATAATCATCACGTTGAAACTAACTTTAATAAGTCTTCAAGAACAACAAGTCTAGAAGAAGAAGAAGATAAACTCAACATGTGGAATCAGCACTAGTGCCAACAAGTTAATCAAGGTCATCAAGTAATTAAGGCGGTTGATCAGAGTCAATCAACAAAAAATCAAAGACAATCAACCAAAAAGTTCTAACTAGTCAGCATAGTTAATCAACACAAAATCTGAAAATCCTAATCAACATGAAATTCTGATGTGATGTCTACATTTTGCATACACTGCACTACATCTCAGTTATATGCTCATAGCAGCTATAACATAATTTTTAAATTCACTGAAATCAAGCAATTTATACTGCAAGTCCAAATATTTTTTCTTTGCATTTTTTCCCTCGTTTGGGTGCAAATCAAGTATTAAATCTATTAGAGTTTGTAAACTCTCAACATGAAGTTGTTAACTGCTCATTTGAATTATGTGAGGCTAATAAAAGAAAGCCACTATGATCAAAGGTCATGAGATAGGCTTTTTGCACATGATCTCGTGAAATGGATGAATTTACTTTCAATTTATGGATTTTATTATTGGGATTGTACTTTATTACAAAATCTAAGGAAATAAGGTTTTGTTACTTCTTTTGATTATTTTGATGAGTGGCATTTGCTATCTTTCCCATTCTTATTAATGTATCAATTCCTTTCCCCTTCTTCATTCTCTTTTATTTTTCCTTACACAAAATACCATAAGTTAGTATAGTCTATTTGCAAGTGAAGAGATTTTGTTAAAATGAAATGTTATTCTTTTGCATTATTCCCTTTTGATTATGATGATGATGATGTCTCTGATCACAAGTCATGACACTCCACCATTGGAGTTTTGGCCTAAGACTAAGCTTGTCTTTCGATCATTCCATTGATGCTATGGTAGAGGGCTTTGTTCCTTTTATTGAAATTTCCTACAAAAAAGGTTCAGGAGTTAGAGGTCTTATTTCATTATCAAATAATTTTTAGAGTGCATTCATTTCAAGTTTCGAGTGTATCCTTCCTTTTTTAAGGTTGACGCGTGTATTACTAACATATTAGACTTTTTCATCACTATATTCCACACTCTATACTAGTATTGACATTATAGAGTTTTACTTTGATTAGTTAGGAGTTGAGTGAGGCTCTCTAAGGATTCGATGCCATGTCCTTGCTTGAGCGTTCTTATAATTAGAGGTACATTTAGAAGCATCTCTTGGAGCAAATTCTCATTAACCCATTTGAGGAACATTTGTCTTTTATTACCCCTCACATTATCTTTTATAGTTCATGGGAGTAGGTTTTCCTTTTATTAAGACTCCATGTGATATTCTAGATGATCCTCCAAATGAGAATATGGAGATTGATGTTGAATCTGAGGAACTTGAGACTCCTATCCAGGCCTTTGAGGTTGTCAGGATAATGCTTTTACAAGTATCACTGCCAATGGTTTAGAGTCTTATTAAGCACTAGGTTCACCTATATATGAATTCTCTAACTACTTTCCTACACTTTTATAATACTAATTTTGAATGTTAGTAGCAGAGTATTTGTATAATCTTGACTTAGCCTAAAGACTTTTATTATACAAAGCAAGTATTTCACAAAAGATGTATGCAAGTGTATGCATGTTATGTATGATATGCATAATCCTGATTGGTCTTCTATTTAGAACAGAGCTATGTTGTTGATCTTATAGTGTAAGAATGAGGTGCTTCATCAACATCTTATAATTTTGAGCTTTGAATGCTTTGTTGTTAGTACTTATGATGTTAAAGCTTCTAATACAGTTTGTTGGATAGATGACTAGGCTATACTGTATTGATGAGCTATTGGCTATTGGTTGTATTTTACTTCTTTTTACCCCCAGTATTCTTTTGCTGACTCTTCAGCCCTTGAATATATATTTACTATTTTACCCCTGACTTGCCCCTAGAGCTACATTTTTCCCTTGATTTCATTCTGAATTCATCAATGCTATTTTAGTATTCTTTTCTTTATGTGTGCAAAAAACTTAATTTGTTAACTGCTATTGTTGATCCTTTGACTTACTAACCCTATTAGGTACAATCTCGTGTAGAGAAGATGCAAAGAAGTGGGTGAATTGACTGAAGGAAGTTCTTGAAGCTAAAATTAATTGTACGTGCTCTTCAAAAAACTCTTAAGCAAAATATGAGGTTTGATGCTAATGTAACAATAATTATAACACAACAATTGCAATGTTTATTAGACCACTTGGATTCTTTAGATATAAAGGGACATTAGAGTTATAAAAAAAATTATAGAAGGGTGACAAGAAGAGAAAATATAACTAAAATAGTGATCTCATAGCTCTAATTTTAGCTTTCATTATGTATTGTCTTTTCGTTTAGATACTTATGTAGTATAATAAAGACGAATATGTAATATTTGAATAAAAATTTCAAATTCAATTTTACTAATTTATTAGGGCAAAAATGAGAACATTCATTACATCACATAATACAACTCCTATTATTAGCCAGTCCTGAATTTTTTCTTTCTAATTTTTACCTAATGTTCTTTTTTCTTTCTTTTTCTCTCTCTTTATTCTTTCTCTTTTTTTTTTACTCTTCATAAGTTATATAATGTGATATATGAATATTCTTTAAATTTGCATTTGTGCTCATGCTGAATGAATCTTATTGAATTGAATTTTATAGTAAACATGTAGATGCAATTGATATCATAATGCACAGTACCATCAGGATGCACATTACATAAGTAAGCATGATCAGAATTCATATCATAGATCTCTAAAATAAAATAAGTTCTAAAAAAACTAAAATTTTATTCATTAAAGACAATAAGAAAATTTATTTCCTATTCTAGATGTTAGGCATGCTAAGTCTCATTGTGGTTGTCCTTTAGGTGGCTGACATAGTGGCTATTCTTGCATCTTCTTGTTAATTGTCTCCATGACTTCATCTTTCTGTACCTTAACTATACATTTTTCTTTTTCGTTTAGTAGCTTCTCATCATCAAACTCATCACCCTATCTTGTAGGTACAATCAACTCAAAGGGTATGTCAAAAGAAGGTGGTTTAGTGTATAACACTTTGTAGTCAAACTTGCTTAAGGGCTGTCTTAATAAATCTTTAACTTCTTTTCCTGGCTGCTTATGAGTCTCAAATTTCTTACTTAATGGTTTTTCATAAACTCTAAATTCATCACCCTAGCCTCTAAGTGTAATTGATTCAATGAGAATATCATAGGAAAGTGGTTTAGAGTAAAACACTTTATAATCAAACTTTCATAAAGGCTGGCCTAACAAATCTTTAACTCCTTTTTTAGGTTTCTTAGGAATTAAAGATTCCACACTCTTTCCTTCATCATTAAGGGCATCAAGGGATTTCTCATCGGTTTGTAGGTTTATGTTCTCAAAAGAGTTCAACACTTTTTTTTTGCTTACTCTTGAGTTTATCATCATGGTGGTTGGGGGTGTAACATTTTGGTAATTTGGGAAAGGATTATTTCTAGTGCTTGGACTTTTAGGGTCTGTGATCTTTTCAGAGTCTATAAGGTTTTGGATTTCATGTTTAAGGCAAGTGTAGGTATCTGTAGAATAGTCAGTAACTTGGTGGAATTTGCAATAACTGTTCAGGTCATATCCTAGGACATTTGGGTTTGGCGGTTTAGAAAAGGTAAGGGGTATGAGCAAGCCCTTTTGCATCAGGCAGTCTAAGACTTTTGATAGGGGTTGGTTAAAATTGGAGAATCTCCTTAGTTGTTGAACAATATGCACTTCCACAATCCGGCTAATGCTTCCTTGTTGTGTGGCCCCAGTTGGGTAGTTTCTTATGCCAGTAGTTCTAGAGCTCTTCTTTTTCTCACTCTTAATTTCCTCAGCTTGCAATCCATCATCATAGAGGTTTACAAAAGATTTAGGGTTCATCATTTGCAACCTTTCAACTAAATTATGAGACACATTATGGACAATCATCCTAACTTGATTTTTTTCAATCAACTTATTTTTCATTAATCCTGCCTTGTTCATAAATCTAGTGATAAAATCAGAGAATGAATCATTTGACTTTTGTTTATTCAGTTCTAAATCTCTAATAAATATCTCCAACCTAGTGTTATAATCATATTATTTTAAGAAAGAAGTACATAATTCTCTCCAATCAACCCGAATAGATTTTTCTAAGCCATTGTACTAGTTTATAGCCATTCCCTCTAATGATAATACAAATAACTTTATGGTTACAGATAATGGAGCTTTTATGGTGCTCATAGTTGTTGTATATTGACTAAAATGGATCCTTGAATCTCTAGTTCCGTCAAACTTATATAATTAGGGCATTTTAAATTTCTCAGGCAATTTATCCCCTTCCATTTGCAACATATTATCAAAATCAAATGAGTATATCATGCCTTATCCTCTTATCAACTCTTCTATTTTAGACATTTTCTGATTCAGTGCTTGCATCTGCTTGGACTCATGATCTTAAACAAGTTCAAGTGATTCCCTCTTTGCTTTCTTTACCATATAATTCTCAACATCCTCAAGCTTCACTTCAGTAGCAAGTAGATTTCTAACAACAGGTTGGCCTCCAATATTATCAATAGGTGAGCAGCAGGTGGAGTATATACAACAGGTGGAATAGTTACAACACTAGGTGCTTATTCAATTACAGGTGGTGGAACAACAGCATCAGGTGGCATTAATCTAGTTATGGCTTGTCTCAGTTCATCTTACATCATAGCTCTCATGTCATCCATTAAAGCTCCCTTAATGTCTTCTAAGGTTCAATTTCCTCCTTGTTGTTATTCCATTTCTTCTATTTGAGTTGGTGTAGCTTCTAGGTAAAGTAGGGTAATAAGGCTTTTTTCTAAACTTTGAAAGATCTCTTTAGTTATTGATTTTGGACTCAAGTTAGTTCTCACTAGTCTGCCACTACTCCATTTCTAAACACAAGAAGACCTGAATGAATCTATGATGGATGAAAAGCAAAGTGTTAATATGATGCATGTATGCATGATGCATGTATACATGATGCATATGCTATACAACAAGTAGCAAGTAATAAGTAATAATCAAGTGTACATACATCCTTCTAACCTTATTCTTCCCACACACGAGGTGGTTAACTTGTATTAAACCTGTATTTAATCTTGATAACCTTGCCAAGGATCGTTCATAAATCAAGCAAAAAAGAAACTTTAATTCCCAATAAGACCTTTACATAACTTGCACTTAAGAACCTTAATTATAAAGAATTAAAAGTTGTTTCATATAAACCTAAGATTAACAAAGTCAATTTTAAGTCTAAATTAAACTGGGTTTGAATATACCAAGCCTTCACTTGATAAATTCACAAAAGTTCTTTTAAGAACAAAAGAGAAGGACTTTAACCTCACAAGAATTGAAATTTAATTGATAAAACTCATTCAATTTCATCCTACATTGATATGTCCTTTATATAGGCATATAAACATCCTAACCCTTGAAGGAATAGGTTTTCTTACTTATTCCTAAAGACGCCTATAAAGGAAAATCCTTTACTAAATAGGATCCCGTTAAAAATATAACAACTAATAACAACTAAGTTTTGAAAAGTCAAATTGACTACTCATGAAAACTAAGCATTGAAAAGTCATATCGACAACTCATGACAACTAAACAAATAACTATGACAACTAAGCTTTGAAGCATGCCATGTTACATGTTAAGTTGGATGTTGACCATTGACTTTGACTTGTTGACTTTAAATTTGACTTTAACTTCTTGACTTTGACTTGGAATATCCTTGAATCTTCTCACATCTTGTAGAATCTTTCTTATTAACTCCAAAATAAAAAATAACCCAAAAATTCATCCAAGCTTTGTACTTGAATATACTGATATGTAGACTTCATAAATTAACCCTTTTGAAGATCGTATCATTCCCTCCCTCTTAAAGATGATTCATCCTTGAATCAAGTGCATCTTTTAAAGTTGATAAATTCATATATCCTCCGGGGTCAAATACAAACTCCTTAATTGAAATCCTCTCTTTTAAAGTAATAATCCGCACATCAATTTGAACTTGATTGCACACTTGGAACAGAGAACTTATGTTCATGAACATGTAAGAATTGAATATTTGTTGCTTCCATCTAAATTTGAAACATGAATATCTTAAGCTCTTCTTGCAATAAACAAAAACTCCATGGATTCCTTTGAAAGAAGTAAAATATTGTAGCTCTTTCTCAAACTTTATGCTAGGAATAAAATCTTCAATGGTATTATTGACCTTGTAATGCATTGCAACAACATTATCAAATGGATCTTCATATGGCTTCAAGGTGTTAAAATCTCTTTTAAAGATCTGCACTTTATCATTATTTTCTTTGCTAGGTTGTACACACTTGCCATTATCTTCATTTTCTTGTAATATTTCATCAAGGATTTTAGCATTATTTTTCTCCAACACCTCCCCAATTTCTTCATCAACTATTTTCTCTTTAAAACCAATATTCATACTTTCTTCATTCACCAAAACTTGAATGTTGTCATCTTTTTCAATAACCTGATCTTCAAATTTCTCACTCAAACCTATTTCAACACTTAACTCTTTCTTTTCCTTTAACTCCTTCTTTTCCTTTCTCTTATCTTTATAGTTTTCCCTTTCTAAAGTTTTCTTAAATGAAGAGTGAATTTCTTCATTTTACTGATTGATGCTCAAGTCTTCAAAAATTAACTTTGTAGGTAAGGTTTCAAGTTGGCACTCTTTCCCTTTATTCTTCTCCTCAACTTATCTCCCAACCATTTTAATTACTTCAACATTCCTCGAACCTTGTTTCATCCCTTGAAAGTGATTATGCAAATCCCTATAATAATGATTTGGCACAAACCTCTTTCATATGATAGTCTTCATCTCTTGCCATGTAGAGATAGGTTCTTCTCCACAATGCCTCCTTAAGACCACTAGTTGATTTTATCAAGCTACTGCATAGCCCATGAATGCGCTAGTTGTAAGCTTGAATTTCTTTTTCTTATAGTAATTTTGGTAATTAAACACAAAATCTACCTTCTTTTCCCATGCTAGATATGTTTCAAGATCACTTATGCCATGAAAATTAGGTATCTTCATCTTTATGCTCCCAAGATTGTTATCTTGCTTACTATGCCCTTGAATGCTCTCATTTACAAACTCATCATCATCACACCATCTCCCTCTATGAACTTTTCTAAATGTGATTTGAGTCATATTGTAGGTGTTATTGGTGATGTTTGTAGCTTGGCTTTGCTCTAACCTCCCTATTTGCTCTCAAACCTTTTGATGGTTGTTTAACAATTGACTCATTTGTTCTTGCATCATCTTCATAAAGAGCTTCAATTCGAGATCTATCTCAGCCTCCTTTAGATATGCCATGTTATAAATAAAGAAACAAAAGAAAACAAAAACTTACAAGTAACACTCCCTCACGCGTTTTCACTCAAAGAATGTCACTCAACGCTCGTGTTTCACTCAATTAGGCTTTTGCCCTCTTATGAGCTCACCACTTGCCCTTCACCTCTCAAATTCTTTTCTTATAGTTCTTATGGAACTTAAGTTACTAATTATCAAATTAAGCTCAATAAAAAATAAACAAAGCAAAATTAAACTCAAATTTGACTATAAGAGCCAAAAAAAAAACGCAACAACAAAGATAATATCCAAATAAAATGAAAATAAGAAATTTTGGAATAAGTGTTTAAATTACTCTAAAAATTTAAGAAGAAGAGTAGAATATTCAAAAATTGAAAAAAAAGGCAAAGGTATTGAATTTATAATTAAAACAACAAATTGGAATGGTTTTAGGCCAAATTAAATTCAAATTTGATCAATTCAACTTTTTTTTTCAAAATTCAAAACTTTTTTTTCTCTTTTTTTTTTTGGTTTTTTTTATATCACAGATGCAAAAATATCCAAATTAAGAACAAACTTAAATTGATATGCATTTGTGACAAACAAAGACTTGTAAGATGCAAAACAACAAGAATATAAATGATTTTTTTATAATTTTTTGTTTAAAGACTAAAAACAAGTTAGAACATTAAGAAAACAATGAAATTGACTCAAGATAACAAAGAAATGATACGAACCCTACCTATAATAGAGATAGAACGTGTATATAATAGAGATAGAACGCGCATCCAACTTTGAAATCTTGCCCAAGGATCATCAAGGATAGGTTGTGCTGATGGAGCTAAACCCCTTTCTTATTAATTTGAAACAAGATACTTAGCTATTAAAAGATGAACAATCACACAATTCTAAGTCTAACCTAGAAATTGTAATGAAAGGTATATGTGAAATAATTCAAGTAAACTTGCAAAGTTTCAAAGGAACAAAGTTAAGGTAAAACCTCACTTAATTGATTAAAATTGTCAAAAATACATCCTTAATTCATCCATAATATATGTAGCCCTTGTTTAGGCATGTAAACAACCTAACCCTTAAAGGAAAAGGTTTTCTTCCTTTTTCCCAAAGATGCCTATATAGGAAAATCCTTAATTAAGGAGATTTCCTTCAAAATAGGACAACTAATGACAACTCATTTTTGAAAAGTCAAAATTGACAACTCATTACAATGCATGGCAACTAAGCAAAATGACAACTCATGATAACTAAGCATTGAAGCATGCCATGTCACATGCCATGTCATATGTTAACCATTGACCTTTGACTTTGACTTGTTGACTTTGACTTGAAATATTCTTGAATCTTCTCACATCTTCTTGAATCTTCCTTATCGACTCCAAAATAGGAAAATAACTCAAAATTTGTCGATATCAAGCTAATTAATTTCAGAATAGGAAATTAAGCTAATTAGATTGAATTCTTCATATTTAGCTCCATTCTTGCACTTTTAATCCCTTTTAGGGTTCATATTATTCCCTCTCTCTTGAAGAAGATTCGCCCTCAAATTATAGCCATCTTCTAAAGTTGATAAATTCATGAATCCTCCAGGGTCAAATATAAACATCGTTGTTGAAAGCCTCTCCTTTGAAATAAGAATTCATAAAAGCAGCTTCAATAGATCTTGAACTTGAATGAACATAGAACTCTTTTCCATGAATTTGTAAGGATAGTATTCTTATTAATTCCTTATAAACTTGAAACATGAATAGCTCAAGTTCTTCTTGGTATAAGCAAAGATTCCATTGAGTGGACATAAGGAACTTCAATAACATCAGCAAAGGGATCTTTGTATGGCATAGAAGTCTGTAAAACAAATTTTAAAACACTAGAAAAGAATGAATAGAGTTGTTAGTATAATCAGGATGAATAACCAGCTCTTTATTTTCCTCCATCTTTTGTGTACAAACTTCTCGATACTCCTCTTCATGATGTATGCACTTTTTATTATCATAAGATGCACTCTTAGCAACTTCATGAGTAGTTAATCCTTGTACAACTTCGCTATATTGCTTAAAACTTTGCAAACACTCCTTATTAGCTTTAATGACTTCAATAAATTCGCTATTCTTGGATTCACGCTCTATTTTGATATCCTCATACACAACCACTTCTGTTTCATACTTCTCTTCATGAATAATGCTTTCCTCCATAGTTTGATCATATGATTGCTGCTCATGTTTCTTCTTAAGATCACTTAACACCACTTCAACATTAGCACCACTTTGATTACCAACCTTATTACTCCAACTCTCTCTATCTAAAGCAAGTGAAATTACATCATTTAAAGACAAATTAAGTTGCAATTGTACCACAAACATAAGATCTTGTCTAATTTCACTCTTAAGCCCATTTATGAATCTTGAAATTTTCTTCCCTTCAGATTCACCTAAATCACTTGCAATTACAAAAAACTTAAACTTTTTAGCATAATCATCAATAGTTAACACATCTCCTTGTTTAAGTCTTTCTAATTTAAGATAAAATTTATTCCTAACATCATGAGGAATGAAATATCTAGACATTAACCTTTTCATTAACTCCCAATTTCTAACCTCATTTACCATCAAATCTTCCCACCATATAGCATCATGACCCACAAATTTATTAGAAGCAAGTTTGCACTTTTTAAAATCACTTATCTGAAGAGAATCAAATATCTCCTCCATTTGTTTCACCCTTTTTAAGTAAACAAAAGGATCATCCCCACCAAGAAAATAAGGCATGTCCATACTAAAAAAAATAGTTTTGAAAAGATATAGAAAAAAATCCTCACAGAACACTCCCTTATGTGTTTACACTCAAGGATATGAATGCTCTCGTGTTTCACTTAAATTTTTTGTATTTTTTTTAATATATAAAGAATTGAGAAGAAGAAAAGAATAGATAATACATGAAAATTAAAGGATACATAACCAAACCTTGAAGTCTGGCTCTGATACCAAATTGATACGAACCCTACCTATAATAGAGATAGAACGCACATCCAACTTTGAAATCTTACCTAAGGATCATTAAGGATAGGTTGTGTTGATGGAGCTAAACCCCTTGCTTATTAATTTGAAGCAAGATACTTAGCTATTAAAAGAAGAACAATCACACAATTCTAAGTCTAACCTAGAAATCATAATGAAAGGTAGATGTGAAATAATTCAAGTAAACTTGCAAAGTTTTAAAAGGAACAAAGTTAAGGTAAAACCTCACTTAATTGATTAAAATTGTCAAAAATACATCCTTAATTCGTCCATAATATATGTAGCCCTTATATAGGCATGTAAACAACCTACCCCTTAAAGGAAAAGGTTTTCTTCCTTATTCCCAAAGATGCCTATATAGGAAAATCCTTAATTAAGGAGATTTCCTTCAAAATAGGACAACTAATTACAACTTATTTTTGAAAAGTCGAAATTGACAACTCATTACAATTCATAATAACTAAGCAAAATGACAACTCATGACAACTAAGCATTAAAGCATGCCATGTCACATGCCATGTCATATGTTGACCATTGACCCTTCACTTTGACTTGGAATATTCTTGAATCTTCTCACATCTTCTAGAATCTTCTTAAATCTTCCTTATTGAATCCAAAATTAGAAAATAACTCAAAATTTGTCGATATCAAGCTAATTAATTTCAGAATAGGAAATTAAGCTAATTAGCTTGAATTCTTCATATTCAGCTCCATTCTTGCACTTTTAGTCCCTTTTAGGGTTCATATTAAGAAAAATGAATTTCAACTCTATGATCACAAAGAAAATGAATTGATATCAAAGACATAAAAATGACTAAAAAAATAATGATTTTTTTTGGATTAAATGCAAACAATAAAGAAAAGTACAGATACGTACTTGATTAATGAGCCAAAGCACTGATACCAAATGATATAAATGTGGTTAACTTGTACCAAACCCATATTCAATTTTGATAACCTTGCCAAGGATCGTTCATAAATCAAGCAAAAAAAGAAACTTTAATTCCTAACAAGACCCTTAAATAACCTTCACTTAAGAACCTTAATTATAAAGAATTAAAGGTTGTTTAATATAAACCTAAGATTAACAAAGTCAATTTTAAGTCTAAATTAAACTATGTTTGAATATATCAAGCCTTCACTTGATAAATTCATAAAAGTTCTTTTAAGAATAAAAGAGAAGGACTTTAACCTCATAAGAATTGAAATTTAATTGATAAAACTCATTCAATTTTGTCCTAAATTGTTATGGCCTTTATATAGGCATGTAAACATCCTAACCCTTGAAGGAATAGGTTTTCTTACTTATTCCTAAAGACACCTATAAAGGAAAATCCTTTACTAAATAGGATCCCTTTAAAAATATGACAACTAATAACAATTAAGCTTTGAAAAGTCAAATTGACAACACATGACAATTAAGCATTGAAAAGTCATATTAACAACTCATGACAACTAAACAAATAACTAATGACAACTAAGCTTTGAAGCATGCCATGTCACGTCTCAAGTTGGATGTTGACCATTGACTTTGACTTGTTGACTTTGAATTTGACTTTAACTTCTTAACTTTGACTTGGAATATCCTTGAGGATCGTATCATTACTAAATGATATGAAAGTGGTTAACTTGTACTAAACCCATATTCAATCTTGATAACCTTGCCAAGGATCGTTCATAAATCAAGCAAAAAAAGAAACTTTAATACCCAATAAGACCCTTAAATAACTTACACTTAAGATCCTTAATTATAAAGAATTAAAGGTTGTTTAATATAAACCTAAGATTAATAAAATCAATTTTAAGTCTAAATTAAACTAGGTTTGAATATACCAAGCATTCACTTGATAAATTCACAAAAGTTCTTTTAAGAACAAAAGAGAAGGACTTTAACCTCACAAGAATTAAAATTTAATTGATAAAACTCATTGAACTTCATCCTACATTGCTATGGCCTTTATATAGGCATGTAAACATCTTAACTGTTGAAGGAATAGGTTTTCTTACTTATTCCTAAAGACACCTATAAAGGAAAATCCTTTACTAAATAGGATCCTGTAATATCCCGTGTTTTTAAAATATTTTTTTTTACACAGTACCGGGATATGCAGTGTTAATAATTTCTGTATATTACATGATATTTTTACGAGTTGATATGTATTTTAAACCTATTTTAATTATTGTGTATTATTTTCAGTGCTTTACGTAAAATTTTCCCGGGACTTGCATTTTCGGGGAAATTTTCACGTAAACAATATATTATTAATTATTTTAAATATATTTTCGGACTTGCATGAACTCATGCGTATTTTAAAATACTAAATAAAGCCTACGTGTGTGTATATTTATTTAATTAGGGTTTAATACATAAAACCCTAATATTGTATTATTTATTTATTATTATTTAATTATTTTATTTATTATTAAATTATTAAAATTTATTTTTTTTATTATTATTATTTTATTAATATTTAATTATTTTATTTTATTTTTTTTTCTTTTTCTTTTTTTTTCCTTTTTCTTTCTTTTTCTTTTTCTTTTCCTTTCCTTTTTCTTTCTTTTTCTTTTTTTTCTTCTTCTTCTTCTTTCCTCCCGCGCCCGACGCCCGACCACCATCCCTCACCGTCTGCAACTCCGGCCACCTACCGTCGGTGTGCCTCCTGGCTTGCCACACGCCGTTCCCAGCCGTCCTCCGCCGCCTCCAGCCCCTTTCCCCGGCGCCAGCAGCTCCATTCTTCCTCTTTTGGCCGAAATCTTCCCTTCGCCGTTTCTCCCTCCTCCGGCCACCGTTTTCGACACCGCCGGTCTCTTTCTTCTCCTTGAGGTCCGATGAGTGTGATTCTAGCTTTGGTTTGAGCTTAAATGGTTTAGATTTGCTTAGGTTTTGATTTTTCTATTTCGGCCTATTATGGTTTTTGATTTTTTTGAGCTTTGAATTGATTGATTCATGGAAACTCCCTTCACAAATGTTGATCCTAGTAGCTTAATCTACATGTATGAATTTTTGTAGAATTTTTGGAGATTTTTTGGATTTTTGGGTATTTTTGAATATTTTAATATTATTTTCTAATTTTCGGAAATTAATTATTTAAATTATGAAATTGGAGTTTATGGTTAAATTAGGTGTTGAAATGAATTATAGGAATTTATTTGGAATTTTTATGAATTTCTAAGTATTTATTTTGAATTATTGAAGTTTATGTGATTTTGAGAAATTAGGGTTAAATGGGTTTTAATTTGAATTTAATTGGTTAATTGAGTTTAATTATTGATATTATTGATAAATATGTTGAGAAAATTAATTTTGGATAATTGTATAATTTTTGGTGAATTTTTGAAGTAATTTAGGTATATTTATATATATAGGGGTATTTTGGTAATTTTACCCTAAATTGTCTAAAAATGTAATTTAATTGGTTTTAATAGTTATTTAAAGTATAAAAATGATTTCTACAAATTATTTGGTATTTTTAACTAATTAAAACTATTTTTCGTGAATTATTTTCAATTATATATATAATATACGGTTTTTCTAATAAAATGAGTTTTTATCGATTTTTACAGTGTTTTAAAGGTTAATTATGTAATTTCTACCTATGAAATGTATTTCTATGCTATAAGGATATTTTTGGTATATCTGAATTATTCTGTGTTTGTGGACCCCGGTCGGTAGACTGTAGTCTGGAGTCCGACCGAGGGGTTGTGAATGAGATGTGGTGTTTATTTTCGAAGTGTGTTTCTTTGCAGGGTCGGCTCTACTCTTTTGAGTAGAGAGATGTCCGTTTTACAGGGGAGGTTCTGCCGAATTTTCGGTAGAATTCTCGTAAAACGTGATATCCGGTCGAACCCTAATTTCTAATTCTGTGTTTAATACTCTAGATCGAATTCTAGGATTTCTGTTAGGTTTATTCTAATGTCTGTCGTTATTGTTTGTTTAGTTGCGCTGAGACCGAGGGCTAGTGGACCAGGCCCGTCGGACCTGTCTCGTGGAGCGCATTAGGTGAGTTACTATACTATATATGTATGCTTAGGATGCATGATTTAGAAATATATGTTTTATTTTGATTAAAATGCATAAATAATGTGATTTGTATTTAAGTATATTTTTGGTTTATTTTTGGTATATAATAAATTATATGCATGTTTTATTAATAAAATATATTTAAAATGTTTTTAAATATATTTTTTTAATTTAAATTATAAGTTGATTGGATTTATTTGACATATATATACTCGAAATATACCTGGTTTACGTTTGGTATATTTCCGGTATATATATGGTTTATATTGTTATTTCATTTAAATTCATGCATCATTGATTTTTGTGAATGAATGATTTATATTATTAATGAAGGATATCGATAGAACGTGCTACCTAATGGGCAGCACTAGGACCGAGTACGTACCGGTACGCTTATAGTATTTAGGCTATTATACTAACTTATTTGTGGATATTGATTTGATGTGATTATTTGATGTGTGAGATGTGGTTTGGGGTGTGATTGCTGGAGCTCGGTTGACCAAGTGTCTCGGGGCCAATCACACTGGCAGTCAGACTGCTGGAGCTCGGTTGACTTAGTGTCTCGGGGCCAGTCTACTGTCTAAATGGATTAAGTGGATATATCTTGGAATAAGTGAGCCTTTATGGCTAGAGTGTTGTCTAACACTATTTCCGAGGTTGCGATATTCTAGGGTTCTATGTGATCCTTTATAAACTGTGATTTTCAATAAAATATATAAAAAGGATTTTATTGCATCTGTGTGAATTTGCCTGTATATATACATATTAGATATGTATTATTGACTGTATGCATTATCATTTAGTGTGTATGTATATATATTATAGTAATTCACTCAGTGAGGTCTGACTCCCCTCCGTTGACTATTTTTCAGGAGAGTCAACTTCCTCAGACCTCAGTAGCAGGTCGATACGCCGGATTTCTTCCACCTCGGCTTCTTTATGTAAACTGTCTACTTGAGTCTTATTTATTTTATCTAGACACTGCAGTAGTTGTGAACTAAAGTAGTGGATTTCGTGTATTTTATTTTAAAAGAGATGTATTATGTTGAAACTGGATTTGTATTAAAGAGATTATGTATCTATGAGATGAGATTTTTATTTAAATCCAGTGATGAAAATTATATTGTGATATTTAAGATTTTTTATTTCCGCTGCATATATATTAAATTGTTATTATTGTTATTATGGCATGATTTATTTTATTTTTAGGCTTGCTACGGGTTCCGGATTCGAAAGAATTCCCGTTCCCTAGCGCCGGTCATGGCCCCTGTTTTGGGTCGTGACAGATCCCTTTAAAAATATGACAACAAATAACAACTAAACTTTGAAAAGTCAAATTAACAACTCATGACAACTAAGCATTGAAAAATCATATTGACAACTCATGACAACTAAGCATTGAAAAATCATATTAACAACTCATGACAACTAAACAAATAACTAATGACAACTAAGCTTTGAAGCATGTCATGTCACATGTCAAGTTAGATGTCGACCAATGACTTTGACTTGTTGACTTTGAATTTGACTTTGACTTCTTAACTTTGACTTGAAATATCCTTGAATCTTCTCACATCTTGTAGAATCTTTTAGAATCTTCCTAATTGACTCCAAAATAGAAAATAACCCAAAAATTCATCCAAGCTTTGTACTTGACTATATTGATATGTAGACTTCGTAAATTAACCCTTTTGAGGATTGTATCATTACCAAATGATACGAACGTGGTTAACTTGTACTAAACTCATATTTAATCTTGATAACCTTGTCAAGGATCGTTCATAAATCAAGCAAAAAAAAACTTTAATTCCCAACAAGACCCTTAAATAACTTACACTTAAAATCCTTAATTATAAAGAATTAAAGGTTGTTTAATATAAACCTAAGATTAACAAAGTCAAATTTAAGTCTAAATTAAACTAGGTTTGAATATACCAAGCCTTCACTTGATAAATTCACAAAAGTTCTTTTAAGAACAAAAGAGAAGGACTTTAACTTCACAAGAATTAAAATTTAATTGATAAAACTCATTCAATTCATCCTATATTGCTATGGCCTTAATATAGGCATATAAACATCTTAACCCTTGAAGGAATAGGTTTTCTTACTTATTCCTAAAGACACCTATAAAGGAAAATCCTTTACTAAATAGGATCCCTTTAAAAATATGACAACTAATAACAACTAAGCTTTGAAAAGTCAAATTGACAACTTATGACAACTAAGTATTGAAAAGTCATATTGACAACTCATGACAACTAAACAAATAACTAATGACAACTAAGCTTTGAAGCATGCCATGTCACATGTTAAGTTGGATGTTGACCATTAACTTTGACTTATTGACTTTGAATTTGACTTTAACTTCTTGACTTTGACTTGGAATATCCTTGAATCTTCTCACATTTTATAGAATCTTGTAGAATCTTCCTTATTGATTCCAAATTAGAAAATAACGTAAAAATTCATCCAAACTTTGTACTTGACTATATTGATATGTAGACTTCATAAATTAACCCTTTTGAGGATCGTATCAAGTTCAATGGTGAGTCTCTTTTCTTAGGATTTTTAGTCTTAACCTTAATATCAATTAAAATGAACCCTAAAAGGGATAAAAAATGTCTGAATATGAAGAATTCAAGCTAATTAGCTTAATTTTCTATTTTGAAATTAATTAGCTTGATATGGATGAATTTTGAGTTATTTTTTTTATTTTGAAATCAATAAAGAAGATTCTATAAGATTTTAGAAGATGTAAGAAGATCCAAGGATATTCCAAGTCAAAGTCAACAAGCCAACAAGTCAAAGTCAAATAGTCAACAAGTTAAAGTCAAGGGTCAATGGTCAACATGTGACATGGCATGCTTCAATGCTTAGTTGTCTTGTGCTTAGTTGTCATGAGTTGTAATGACTTGTCAATTTTGACTTTTTGAAGATGAGTTGTCATTAGTTGTCCTATTTTGAAGGAAATCTCCTTATAGGTATCTTTGGGAATAAGGAATAAAACCTTTTTCTTCAAGGATTAGGTTGTTTACATGCCTATATAAGGGATAAGAATATTTTGGACGAATTTAAGATGTATTATTTGTCAATTTTGATCAATTAAGTGAAGTTTTACCTTAACTTTATTCTTTTGAAACTTTGCAATTTTAATCTAATTGTTTCACATCTACCTTTCATTACAATTGCTAGGTTAGACTTAGAATTGCGTGATTGTTCATCTTTTAATAGCTAAGTATCTTGCTTCAAATTAATAAGCAAGGGGTTTAGCTCCATTAACACAACCTATCCTTGATGATCCTTAGACTAATATTTAAAGTTGGATGCGCATTCTATCTTTATTATAGGTAGGGTTTGTATTATTAATAGGGGATATCAAGAACCAACGTGCATGTTATATCTCTTAAAGCTGTAAAAGCATAGAAACAACATTTCTATGTATATAGGTCTACCCTAATCTTTATTAGCTCAAATGGGCTCCAAAAGTATAGGCTTGGGCTTTTATAAATAGAAATACCTCATGGCAATAATCACAAGCGATTTGGGAAAATTCTAAAGGAAATAACTAGACCATTATATATCATTAAGTCGAGTGAAAAGTCAAGGTTCCCTTAGTAAGATGCCTTCTTTTAGGACTTGAGTTACAAGCCAAGGTCATAGGGGTCTGACATCCTTTACCAATTTAAGAAAAAACTACCCCCTTTTAGGGCTTGGGTTACAAACTCTAGTAAGATGAGTCTGGTAATCTCTCTTGAACCGAGTTAAGGCTATGAGTGATGATTAGCCAATCTATAATCCCATGAAGCTAGTGGAATCATGGAACCATAAACCAACACCATTAGTTAATTGGGACGTGCAATATGACTGTAAGAATAAGATAATAATTAATAAAATGATTTTAAAGAACATAAATAGAATCAATATCTCTTATCCCTAGAAGAGTCACGACTATAGATGGCGGGGTTTAGCGCTCATCCAAGATTTTAGCAATTATGATACTGTTTGAGCTCAGGGCTCTAGAGAACAAACTACTATATCATAAAGAAATAGCGTGGAAATGAGGAGTCGCCACCTGGGGTAATAACTAGGAAAAATTGAAAGTGGTGTTACTCAAATCTCTAAAAGAAAGTTAGCACCATAACTAGGAAATTCTGGATACGGAATACTAACTTTTTTTAGTCTTGTGTTCGTTTATAATTACTTTTTAATTACTAATTTATTCCCTATTTATATGCAATTTCATTTAAACCCTAATTTAGAATACATCTAACTCAAGGCAACTAATCCTAAAATGGCATATAAAAATGCATCCACTTAGATTGCAATGTCCCTACATTTAGTCTAATCTATGTTAATTTTAATTAAGTAAGTTGAATCTACATTTTACTTATAAAGTGAAATGAAACTAATTCCTACTTAATTTTAATTAATTGAACCTAAGTCTCTTCATTTTAATTCTAAAAATGGGCCTAAATCTATGAATTATGAAGTATTTAAATTAGTGAGCCTAGTTCTACTTGTTTTAATTCTAAGGTGATCTTAAATCTACAAGTTATGGGAAAGACTTTAAGTTAATGAGCTATACCTAATTAATTTTAATTAACCTAGGTGGGCCTATGTCTAAATTAACTTGGTGAACCTAAATTATTTCTAACCTAAAGTCTAATTAAATTATGGGCCTAAAATTTTTTTTAATTAATTAAACATATTTAATTGGGCCTATTATCCTACATTATTATAGGCCTAAAAAATCACTAAACCTAATATTAACTTATGTACAGAATAAAATCTAATAAATAAAAAAAAACCTAATTTAGTTAAAGTGACCTTAAATAATCAATTAACAAATTATTAATAAATAAAATAATTAACAAGCAACCTAATTCTATTCACTTAAATCTTATTAATTTTAAAAACCCTAATTTTGATTTCTATGTCATTGATTTTAATTAATTTACCCAATTAAAACACTAATTTTACTAACCAATTAATTAAAATAAAACACATAATACATACACAGGATTCCACTATTCCCACTACTAGGGCTATTATAATGAGCTACTGCAAATTAAAAATAAAATTAAATACAACCCAAAAAGCCAAATAAATAAAAATACAAAATAAAAAATCAATAAAATATAAATAAATAAACAAAATACCTAGAAACCCTAAAAACTATGTTCAAATGCAAAATTTAGTCTATGACATTCCATGGATCTTCACAGGTTCTTCATAGGTTTTGTTCTTCATAGTGAATTCATATCACCTCATCCATCCAGAGAATAAAAATAAAAAAAATAAAAAATTAGTCAATCAATGATTAAAAAAAAAAAAATAATAATAAATTAAATATAAAAGTAAGATCAAAATCAAAATAACAGAAGAAGAAGAAGAATATTTGAGAATGAGATGCATTATTGATTTCTCTCAGAAGGATAATTACCGTTGATGAAAGCCTGTGATTTTTGTTGTGTTTATCTATGATTTTAGTTTATTTGATCTAATTTTTTGGCAAAAAACTAAAGAAAAGTACGTAAAAAAAAATTCAAATGGATATATTGTGGCTCACGGCTAAAAATTAAAGAAAATAAATGAAAAATATAATAAAATTCTAGTAGCCTCCTCCACTTTAAAAAGAAAATCTCTTTATTTATAAAAAAATAAAATAATAAAAATAAAAATCAAATCACACCTAATCCTAACAATTTGAATTATACAACTAGAGAAAAAAAATAAAATTAAACCTGATATGCATCACAAATTGGAATGGCCATTGCTAGGCCATGTGGTCAACAAGGCCATTTTGGTTGGCCAACTTGGACCATTCGGCCTTGTGACCTTTTTATTGGGCCATTCGGCCAACTTGGCCATTACGCCGCTTTATCTTTTTTTTTTTAATTTTTTTTTAAAAAAAATTAAAAATAAAATATAAAGGTAAGTTCTTGTTACGATCCGAACCAAAAGGTATGTAACTGTCACTAAAAAATAAAAAGACATAAAGTACCCAAAATTCATAGTAAATCTTAAAATTTTTTTAAGAAATAAAAATAATACACCTAACAATAAACCAATGATAAATGTACAATATCAAATACATAAAATAATATTCTTCAAATATAATATCATTTCAATATTGGATACAAATAATACAAGTTTATAAATAATTACTGTGGTGTCTAGAATTTAATTATACAATACATAGATCAGTCTAACATACATAATACAGCTGGTGAAAAACGAACTCGGCACAGACAAGGAACAAAATGGAGCTGACTGTGAGCTCCTGAAAAAAATAGGTTGAGGAAAATCAAACCTCATTGAGTGAACTAACTCTATAAAATGTATGTTGGTTTATAAAAACATTTATTAAAACCTCTTTTCAAAATAAATGTAAATACAATAATCATAATCCTTAAAATCATTTATTTTTCACAATAACATTTAAATAAAATTTATTTATAATTTTTAAATAAATTTAATATAAAATTCCTGTAAGAAAATATATAGAATAATTATTTTTGTGGAAAATCTAATAGAACACTTAAACCTTAAATCTAATAGTCTTTCGACTCTCTTTAATTCAAGTGATTGTCGTTCTGAGAGCAAGCTCAACCGAGTTACTGTCACAGTCATTTTACTTATTCCATATTTATGTCTCGAGAGTAAGTTCAACCATGTTACATCCCTTTTTTTAGCCCAAGAGCATTAACTCCACCAAGCTCTAACCATATACACTTGCCTGAGAGCACACGCTCCACTGAGCCTATTTCACATTACACATAAATTGAGATCTCACCCATGCGCACATGGTCCTAGTTACATCCACTAGGTAACACGTTCTACGATTATCTCCAAATCAATTTAAATTACAATTAAATAAATAAAATAAAATAAATAAATCATTAAATAATGAATAATTAAATGATTAAATAGTAAACAAATAAAACATCACCTAATAAATTTCCTCTAAACATGTTTCTAATTTCTACTTGCAAATATGGAATAATTAATCATGCATATGGAAATAATAATATATATTCATAAATTAATCATGTAATCATTTTTTTATTATATTTAATTATTTGAAAATATAATAAAAACATACACAACACACATTTTAAAAAATTAACTCACAAGTTGAGCGTGTCGGGCGACGCATTCTCTGCTGCTTAGGTGCTACAACTCGAATCCTGAAGTTCTCTAAAATAAATAATGTTTATTAAAAATATGCTCGTAATATAAAATAAAATAAATTCATGAAAATTCTCAAAAATTATGAAAACAATGGAACCAAAGAAACTAAGTCGACTAAAGACACAAAGTCAATTAAAATTAGAAATTTGACACAGATTGATGTCACGTTTTATGAGAAATCAACTGAAATTTTTGCAGAGTATCCTCTATAAAGCATACATCTCTCTGCTAAAAGTAGAGTTATTCCTGCACGAAAACATACATTTATTCACAACACAATTTTACACTTGGGTCGGGTTCCCAAATTATGCACAATTCCTGACCGAGATCACCAAAACACTACCACAAAACTAATTTAAATCATAAAAATACATAGAAAATTTTATCAAAATCTAATTCGGTTATAAAATAAATTAGTTTAAATAATAATATACAAAAATCCAATTTTTCATTTAATCTAATAAAATTCCTTATTTAACATATAATATTTACATTTAAGAATTATAAATTATAAAATTTCACAAATTCATAAAAATGTATATTGGCACTAATATTTATTAAATCAACTAAATAATCAAATACTATAATATTTACGTACATTATATTATTTCCGAAAAAATTAATCTATAATCAACAAAATATCAAAAATACACAATTTACATTTACCTTGATCTACAACGATTCGGATGGTGGATCAATGATTTGAGGGTAGATTATTAATGCTTGGAAGATGAGGAATCCATAGATACCGGAATCGCAACTATCCGACATCAGAATCTTCATTGGAGTTCAAAATGAATCCAGCCAAATGAGGGCAAAACGGGAAAAAGGAAAAGATGGGGCTGCTGTCGGTGAGTTATGGAGGAGTTGGGTTGCTGGTGGTGGTGAAGGCACAATGGCTATGGTAAAAGGAAGAAAAAAAGAATTGGTGAGGAGGAAGGAAAGAATTCCTAAAAATTTTCATGCTATCATTTTTTTTAAGAAAAAGATAAAAAAATAACAAAAAATTAATAATAATTAAAAATTAAAAAAATACTTTACAAATATATATATATATATATAACCTTTACCAATAAAAACACCATTAACACTAATTAATCCCAAAATAATAATAATATTAAAATAATATTCGACGTTAAAAGTTTCAAATTAAATTTCATCAATAATTAGACTTAATAATCCACTTTTAATATATATAAAAATATTTAGGTCTTTATAGTCTCCCCTCTTTAAAAAAATTCATTCTTAATTTTTAATAAATAAATAAAAAGACAAACAAATGTTTGCTACTGAAAAAGATAAGGGTACATCACCTGCATTCTTGCCTCTATCTCCCACGTGCAGTCCTTCATTGCATGGTTGCTCCACAGCACCTTCACCATCAAAATCTCCTTAGTACAAAGCTAACGAACTTGGTGATCCACTATCGCCATTGGGTACTCTTCATACGTCAAATCCTAGCTGAGCTCAATTGTCTGAGGCTAAAGGACATTCGAAGGATTAGAAATATACTTCCTCAACATCAATACATAGAACACGGGATGAATTTGAGGCAACTCTGGCGGTAACACCAATTTGTACACCACTTCGCCAACTCTTGATCGAATCTTGAAGAGTCTGATGTATCTGGGAGCTAACTTATCTTCTTACCAAACCTTACCACTCCCTTTATTGGAGATACTTTAAGAAACACTAAGTCTCCAATAGAGAATGATACATCCTTCCTCTTAGGGTCTGCATAGCTCTTCTGCCTACTGAAGGTTGTCCTCAACCTCTGTTAAATGATGGGAACTTTCTCAGAAGTCGCTTGTACTGATTTTGGTCCTGTCAATTATCTCTTGCCAACTTCCCAACAAAGGCAATATGCACTTTCTTCCATACAGTGCTTTATATGGAGCCATTTTAATACTAGCATGATAACTATTGTTATATGCAAATTCAATTAATGGCAAGTGTACATCCCAATGGCCACCAAAATCCATCACACACATCTGAAGCATATCCTCTAAAGTCTGAATGGTCCTTTCAGACTGACCATCAGTTTGAGGATGAAAAGCTATGTTGAAGTCCAACTTTGTACCTAAAGCCTTAAGTAATTCTTGTCAAAAGACTAAGGTAAAAGTGGCTCCTCTGTCAGACACTATACTAACAGGTACTCCATAAAGACAACCTATCAATAGAGTACGTCTTCTTAATAGGCAGAAAGTGAGTGACTTAGTCTATCTGTCAATTATCACCCATATAGCATTATAGTGACTTGACGTACAAGGTAATCCACTTACAAAATCCATAGCAATCATATCCATAGCAAGTGAGACATTTAGACATAAATTTTGTAATGTCTTTCTTCATCCCATTCCACCAATATGTATCTTTTGAATTATGATACATCTTGGTAGAAACTGGATGAATGCTATAAGTAGAAAAATGGGCTTCCTTCATTTTATTAGCAATGAATAAAATAAAATAAAGGAAGAAAATATAAAGTCATGAATAAAATAAAATAAGGTTGATGAAGGAAGAGAGTCTCCTTTTCCTTGGGCATTAGTCCTCCTCGATAAACTTTGCACCTTTGACCATTTACTTGAAAACACTTTCTTTTGGAATTCATAAGTTCAAGTACACACCAGAGAGAAAACTTGTTGCACCTTGAATGGACCACTCCACCTCGATCTTAACTTGCCTAGAAAAAACTTCAGTTTAGAATTGAATAAAAGAACAAGATCACCAACTTTGAATTCCTTTATAAGAATATAAACATTATGCTATCGTTTATTTTCTCCTTAAAAAGGTTGGTGTTCTCATATGCTTGAAATTGAAACTCATCCAGCTCATTAAGTTGTAATAAATGTCTTTCATTGGTTACCTTTATGTCAAAATTTAATGCTTTGATGGCCTAATAAGCTCGATGTTAAAGGTACATCGACAAATGATAAACTTTCCCGAAAACTAATCGGTAATGAGACATACTAAAGGGAGTTTTATATATTGTACGATAAGCCTACAGAGCATCATCCAACTTAGACTCCTAATCTTTCCTCAAGAGTTCACTATTTTCTCTAAAATTTTCTTGATTTCCCTGTTAGTGACCTCTACTTGATCACTAGTTTGAAGGTGATATGGGGTAGTAACTCTATGGTGAACTCCAGACCTCTTGACCAATAACTCAAACTAATTGTGGTTTCTTTATAGAATTATCCATAAGTTGCAAAGTTACATTTGTAGGGGTTAACTCACTAAGCTGTAATTTCTTGAAAAGAGAAAACAATATAAGGTTAAAACTTGCACTAACTATATAAGGAAGAGTAAAACTCCCTGGGTCTTTTAATTTAGTTGGTATTTTATGAGTGATGATAGAGTTGCAAGTTTCTGATAATTCCATAGTCTGGTTGTCATCCTATCTCCTCTTGTTGGTGATAATATCCTTAAAATATTTGGCATATATTAGCATTTTTACAAGAGTTTCAGTAAAAGGAAATAAGCTCAAGCTTTTTAAAAGTATTTAAAAACTTTAGCAAACCTTTTTTTTATCATTAGGTTTCTTTAATCTTTGTGGAAAAGGCATCCTTGTCTCATATTTCTATGAATTAAGCACAGAAAGTTGCTTTTTCCCATCACTATCGTTAACTTGTTACTCCTTGCCTTCTTTATAGTTATAATCACCATTCTGAATTTCTTTGCTTTGTGTTTTCACTGCTTTTTTCTTGAGCTCATCTCCTGATCTTATATCCTTACCACTTCTAAGTGCAATTGCTTTCAATTGCTCCCTTGGATTTTTTTCGGTATTACTTGGAAGATTCCTTTAATTTCTGTGTGCTGCTGAATTAGCAAGCTAACCTAACTGCACTTTAATATTGTGAATTAGGAATAATAAAAGATTTGTTTAAATTATGAAATCAAATCATCAAAATCAGGTATTCTTACTGTTTTAGATGAATTTATTTTCAAAATATTTGACCCTCAAAGATCAAATTTGATTGTTGCACTTGTTAGAATACAATATCAATTTTATCCTTTGAGAATGAACCTTAGAATTCCTCCTTTCCTTTACTTTTTCTTGACTTCCTGCTACCTCCTCCTTTTAAAATACCTTCTGCCCTTTTTTCCTCAATGAGTTCTTCTTTTTTTAGCTTTTTAGTTAAGAGCTAAAAAGAGTCTCTTTCTCTTTCCTCCCTTTTCTTTTGATCCCTCCATAACCATTTAATCATATTCAAGAGCTTCTAGCTCTTCATTTTTCTATCAGAAATACTTACATTTAATCTTGAAGAATGTTGGGACATACATGAGGCATTTTATGAGCAATTAATAATCTATTAAAAAATAAGATAAAGCTACTGAGGCGTCGCCTCTTCACATTGTTGTTGTAAAGGTGACATCACTTCAGTGAGGTGTCACCTCATCAGCCTTAGGTTGAGACAGCTTCCTAGGGGTTTAATGGGCCTTTGAGGTTTCCATGGGCTTCTGAAGCTTATTGGGCTCAATATTGTGTGTATGATCCACTTTTTTGGGCTGTTGGTCCATTCTAAAGAGGATTTTTAACCATTCTTTATATTTAATGCTTATTTCATTTTCATCATCAGGGCTTCTATTGTGGGCTGATCAAATCGGGTGCCACATTCCCATTTTTCAGTTATCTTTTAGTATAATAATTTAAGGAAATCTTATCTCTTTTTATCTGAAGGGAATCCAAAGAAATAAGAAATTGCACTGCTATCCTCTAAAAATAAGACATGTCATTATTAAAGATAAAATTACGTAACATGCCTCAAATATTTATGATATGGATGACATCAACAGTCATTCTATATATGAGTTGAATGCATGCATGTCCCAGTTTAGGTTATCTTTTTTGTCCTATTCTTGGATTGCTTTATCCCTTTCGCCCACAAGGTATTATTCTTTATTTTCAGCTACCTTCACTCAAATCTAAAAAGTCTTAGATTTGAAATTTAAATTAGAGTCTTTGTCTGCCAATCTTAGCAAAACTTTCTTTCTTCTTCTTGTCTAGCAATGAACTTCTCATCTATATTGATAAGAAGATCTATATAGATCAAATGTTTATAGACATCATATTATCCTAAAAATACAACATTCTTTGTTAAATGCTACATTCTCTAAAATTACTTTAAGAAACTAAATGTGAAGAGATTTATTAGTCAATTTTAACTCTTCATATATTTTCCATCTTAATTTCAAATTTTGGCCATTAATCTTCTATGGTTCCACAAGTTTTCTACATGTAACATGATGTAGATTTCCAATTTGATAAGGATATCAAACTGTACCATCCTCTTCATATTTCATCATTGCACTAGCAATTTAAAATGTAATAATTTTGGATGATTTTTATATTAAGAGTAGCTTGCATAATTTTTGAAACACTTAAAATAGATTGTTTAAATTTAATTCTAGGATTTATGTTAATCCTACTTCAGTAAATTTTCTACCGTCATATCTACTTTTATTTGAAGGCTAGGCCATCCATATGATTACTAATATATATAGGGGTGTAATAAAGAGCACTCCTGTAGAGAGTGCCTTATTGAATCAATAGTCTTCCTTTGAACAATGTGTATTACGTCAAAAGGTAAATATTGTTTTATGCTTTCCAAATGACATGCTAGCATATATCTTATTTTAAGGGTTTGACTGATAAAAAATTATAAATGAATATGTTAAATTGATAAAAAATAACAAATATAGAAATGGTAAATGTATTATGTCATCGTATTAGTGCATTTTAGATAAGTTTAACAATTGAAATGATAAAATTGTAGGTTGAGATATCAAATTGATAAATTATGCCAAATATTAGAAGACGCAAATGTATTATGCCATTAAAATTGGTGTGTTTATTTATTTATAAATTTTTATTTAAAAAATGTAATTACATTACAAAAACCATTTAAATTGGTTATAAACTTTATTGATTGCTAAGTCTGAAACAGTTGATCGGGTCCCTATGAAGCTAGTGAAATTGAAAGTTGAACGGTAAGAAAATTAAAATCCCTAGAGAACCAGAGCTGCGCTCCCTCAAAAATTTGAATAATGGAAAAAACGTTCAGTCTGCTTCAAACGGTAGCTACTGCTGGAGTATTCTCTGCTGTTTCCTTCTGGTCTTTCTCAAATTTCTCTTCTCTCTCTCAGTTTCTCTTTTAATCAATAATCGGCTGTTCTGTGACACTGTTTTGTTTGTTTATTTGTTAGGTATGGTTTTATGTTTGGAAGAGAATCAGCTCGCAAAGAATTGGGTAACCTAATTGAAGATCTTCGCCGTGGAAATTCCACTTCTAATTCTTCTCCTCCTCCACATTCCTAATTGGGTACCTAATTCCCTTATCTTTACTAATTCTGATTTTTTTTTCATTAACTGCTTTTAGAGAATGCACCTCAAAACAATGGTATCAATGAATTAACGAACTTAGCTCCACTATTATGTGTGGAATGTTTACAAAATATTGCAAAATTTAAATTCTATTGAATTGTATTTAGTCAATTTTCATGTTTTGAAACGATATAATTGCTAGAATTTGATTTATTTCAACTTAGAAAAAGAAGAAGGCATCTGAAAAGAAATTTGAAAGAAATTAAATTATGCCTTAAGTGATATGATTTTACAAGAATTCAATCGAAGTGATTTATTTCTTACAAATTTAAAGAAAAGAGCATTTGGGTAGGTAAAAGCTAAGAATGAGGAACTGGAGTTGTTTTCTGAACAACTTTAGGCTTTTAAACTGAAAAAAGAAAAGTTCTTGGGAAGTACAAATCAATTTAGCAAAGAGAGTTGTTGAGTTATGCCATCTAGGGTTGGACTTTTAATCTTTTATGTGTTACGTAGGTACTGATGTTTATGTAGTGTAATTAAATGAATGATGCTCATGTTCTTAGAAGGGAGTGAGTTCTCTTGCCATACTTTCTCTTTCTGGATATGGGTTCTCGTGAATTAACACATATAACATGAGGATGTGTTCATGAGATTCCTCTTTGTTCAAGAATGCTGTCTCACTTTCTTGTCCTGCACGAGGTTTTGCTTCCAGGAAAATTCTCTAGGAAGCTTGAAAATCCATTTTATCAAGTCTTGTCTATAGTAGAATGGTGATTACATCTCATGTTCTTACACATATATGCCCAGGCTGCTAATAAAGGTGGTTACTAAGGATTTACTGATGAGCTATTTCATATTTCTCTTAGTGTGTTTGTTACTTTACATGCCATGCATGCAGACAAGAAGCTCTTTATTTTACATGTGATCACATAGTTTTTACCCATCATTTACTGTTATTTCTTTCTTCCATCAACTAGAAACAATTGAGTTGCCTGCACTGCAGAAATTTTCTACTTGTTATTTTTCCAGTTCCTGATTTAGTAGATTTTAGAACAGTGATATTCCTAATTAAGAGAATATAAAGCTCACAATCTTTCCCTTCATAATTTTTGGTTCACATTAGTCGTTTGTTCCCCATGAATGAGGATTAGAGTGGAAATGAAATTTAGCCATCCAAAAGATACTTTGTTCTCTTTATGGATTTCTCATTATTTAATTGCTTATTCAGGTGTTTTTGTTCAAGAATGATAGCATCAAGTGGGCAGCAGCAAAAAGAGGAAGATCATCCTTATTACATTGACTGATTCACAAGAAGGATCCTAAAATCACTCAGACTCTGCTTTTGGCTTAAGAGGTGCTCATTTTGCCATCTGTAGCAGTATATTTTCAACATTTTCGTACATTATTATTGTTTGAGGAATGTGCTCTTCTATGATGACAATGAATAAACTGATATCTTGAGTATAAATGTATGGACAATTAGATGCTTCTCCTTCTACATGTGTAATTGCTTGAAGTTTATATATGAATGAGTAAATTTTGTTAAGAAATGTTACAAAAAATTTATCTAGTCTTGTTTTTTGTCATTTTTTCTTGAAATAGTATGAATGTCAATTGCATATGCCTTCATCAAAGATATTGTTACCTGATCTTACTTCTTGAGTTTATGATGCCTTTTTTCTTAGCAATTTATTCTTCATTCTTTTGGCTGTTTCACCAGATACGCAGGATAAATGGTTGAATATTTAATGGGTTTTGTCCATTCAAACTTGTTAGGCTAGAGATTGGGATGCTTAGCATCATGTGTTGGAAGGTTTATCGAATGCGTCAACTAGTGAGTTGGACTCTTCATTTAAGGAACTTTTAGAAAAGATATTGAGATCCTTAGAATCACTATTGATGAAGTTGATATATTTCCCAATAGGTGAGGCCTATGTAGCACGACAACGGAAATGGGAAAAAACGGAAATGTATACGGCAAAATGACATTTCTTAAAAATATAGGAAACAAGAACATTGGGAAACATGTAAATATTAAACGTATAGGGGTATATAAATAAATATTAAAAATATATGAATATAAATAGATAAAAATTTTATCTTGTTTAGGAAAAATATAAAATTGTAGAATAATTGTAGAATTTATTTTGTTAAGAAAAATATAAAATTATTTTTTTAATTTGTCTCCTTTCCTATTTAGGAAAATATTAAATAAATATATTTTCTAAGTTGGAAACGCGTTTTCAGGTAGGAAACGTGTTTCCTAATTTTTCATATTTGCAGAAATGGCCTTGAAACGTTTCTGAGGAGTTTCCTAAAGTTTTAGATACGGAAACATTTCCGAAACGCAAAAACGTCTACTAGAAGAAGTTTTCATGTAGCATAGGGTGAGTCTATGTTCTAATTTTCAGTCAAGGTCATTTTGGAAAAGGATTGATTAGCAAGTGAAGCTCTTTTTCTTAGGAATTTTTTAAAGGGAGTTTAGATGAGTATTCTATATTTAAGTACAATGTTTTTAGCAACTTTATACTTTTGTTTATTTATATATGATGGTTATTACTCTTGGTCGTATTTGTTTTGTGGTTGAGAAAAAGTTGTTTTTGCATTAGAAGCTTGGTTTCCATGGTTTTAAATAATCATATCGCCTGTTTTATCATGGATTTTGGTGGTGCCAATAAAAGACATAGGCTATACGGAATGGGAATTGGAGATTAGCTAGGGATTCGGCAAGGCATCGGGTGTATTGATTGGAAAGGAGTGATATGGCTATTGCATCTCAAACAGAACAAATAAAGAAGAAGCGACTCTCTCTCTCTCTCTCTTTCTCTCTATCTTTGTTTTTTTTTTTTTGGTTATCCGCTGCTAATTGATCTTTAAAGGGAAAAAAAAAAGAAGTGGCATGAAAATGGGTAAGTGGTTGATTAATGTTGGTTTTTTTTTTTTTTTCTTTTATACATCTCATGACCCACCAATCCATGCTTCTTTCAAATATCTTTCTTCTTTCTTTTTTAATTTGTTGTTTTAATTTTTTTTTCACAAAATATTAAAAATGAAAATTAAAAATCTTTTATTTTAAATAATTATTAGATATTAAAAATATTTTTTGTTACATATTTAATTATATATATTTAATTTCATTATGTGTTTAAATTTATATAGTATAAGTTAATTTTTATTTAAAGTTTAATAATAAATTTTGTTTAATTAATGATGGATTTTATTAAATTTCAACAACTTGAAATATTCATAAAAACCTTTATTTTATAATGAATCTCATTTAAATAAATATTTGTTTTAAAAATTTTATACACTAGCATAGCTAAATATAAGAAAAATAATATTTTAATATAATTTGTGTTTTTTAAGTGTTTCATAACGTAGCATTCAATTATCATTAATTTGAATCATTTTGCTAAAAAATTTTCAAAATTCATGATAGCAGTGCTGTTACAGTCCTATTCAGCCAGATACTATTGCATCTATATGGATACCAAAATGATTCACGATGCTGTTATTTAAAACCTTTTTGGTTTCTACATGACTCACTCTTTTTCAACAATTGCCTTTGTGTTGATATCCATCAATCTGTATTTTACTTATTTAACTTGGATCAGGTACTTGCTGATATTTAAAGATGTATATATTTCTAAAATGTAATAACAAATTGAAGCATTTACTTTTTTTTTTTTTTGCATGCCTAGGATGTTGGTTGTGATATCAATATATTGTTTACTGGTTGTTTCCCTACTGATATTGGTATAATGTGGACTGTTAATGTGTGAAGGATTAAAAACCATTCCAATAAACATTTAACAAAATTACTAACCCAGTGCATACCCCTGTGACCCCGTCTAGAAAACTTCCTCTTAATAGTGGTCATTACCTTTGACTCCTGAGTTTGGGATCTGGTATTCTCCATACCATTAGTGATTTCTTTTCCATGAGGAAGTTCTTCTTTATGGATATACATTGATTATCATGAAGGGTTCTTGAAACTTGAATAATTCTGTCTTGTGTTTAAGGTGGCATTGGAAAACAGTAAACTTCTGTAGAATATGGAGTAAGCATGAGTTTTAGAAATGAGGCTGCATATTTAAATTTCAGTGCTAGTTATTCACTATGATCACTGAGTGTTGAAGTAACAAAAATCTATATCTGGTTCTTATGTTTGTTTGGTAACAAAATCTATATCTGATTCTTATGTTTGTTTGGTTTATGTAATTGTTGAGAGAAACATATAGGTCGGCGTGATATTTATAATGTGAACTTTGGATCTAATTTCCGATGTTCCTTGAACAGGACCTGAAAAAAGGAAAACAATAGAAAATGTCCTTAATTTGTGGTAGAGAAAATTAGATTTAACCATAGGAACATATGTTTATTCTTATTTTCAAGTTTCAAGTATTCAGGGTATGGCATTTTCATGCAAAAAATATGGTGTATATGTATGATAACTTTTTTTTTGCTCTAGTTGTTTTGCCGCCTTGGGCCTATCAAGCTGTATGAAATTATACATTGATACATGTTCACAAAAGAGCAGCTTCCTTAGTCCTTTTCGCATTCTTGTCTTTGATAAAGCCAACATAAAGGTTTGTTCCTTGGGTATCGCACTCTGGTAGTCTTTTATTTTGATCGTTTTCTGACATGCTTTTAACAAACTCCACTAGGTGCCGCCAATTATCCCCTTCAAACAGCCTCTTATTCATTCTTAAATATGTAAATGCTGTCAATCCATTGCCAGATTCAGATCTGCTTGTTGCCAAAACTTGTGCATATGCACTTGCATCATACCTCTCCAATGCATTTTCTCCAGCCAGTTCAACTCCAGCAAATTTTGTGACCATCTTGATTTGCTGGACTAATCCTTCTGGTGAGCAATTTGCATTTTCAGGTTGTTCTCCATCTCGCATTTCCATGCAGGTGAAATTGAATACAACTCCATGTTTACTAAATATTTGTGCTACTGGTAGGTAGCCATCATGTTGTCTAGTATTGTAGTATCCTGCTGTGAGTTCTGCTGCATGAGATCTTGTTCTGTAATGCCAATGAATTCCAGCTACTTCTCCAGATAGCTTTGCTCCAGTTCCTTGAAATATTCCTTTTGCAGCTGCTAGGATTCTGTCACCATGTTCTAGAAGTTTGCCCGAGTACCATTCTAAGAAGAAATGTCCATATTCGGTTTTCCATGTTCCATCTCTCCGGAAAAATCCAGTTTCTTCAGGAAATTGCTTATACTGGCCAGCATCATGGGGCCCACCTCTCCCCCAGTCTTTATTTCCAATTGCTTCAGCTGATGCTTCTAGTGATGCTTTCATGTACTGTTGAAGACAGATGTTAGTTTAGGAATTAGTTCTTCCAAACTAAGTAAATTTATCATTGTGGTTTCATTTCTTAAAATGAATCTGCTTGACCACTTGTTTAAGATGCATCAATCAAGACAATTAATACAGAACCTCCAATCTATCCAATTCAGATTGGTGGATCACCACACTAGGAAGTATGGCATTTCAGAGTGCAACTTTCAAAATTTACCTTGTCATAGCATTGGAATTCTCCAATTCCAGGAAACTTCCATGTTCCATTGCTTTCTGGGTAAGATGGATATCTCAGCTCTCCACAAGGACCCATACCTACTTGAATTTCCTGCAGTAGAAATCGTATAAACTTCTTAAGCTCTGGGAAATAATTTTGCCATTGTTATTATATAAAGGAAAGTTTTGTTGTTGTTGTTGTTTTTTTTTTTAAGTTCTGTGTATTGTATGTTGCTCTGTTGGTGTCGGATAAAATTTATTATCCTCCACAGCGCAATACCTCTGCTTTGCTGATGGCATATTTGTTTCTTAAGAAAAGGTTGATGGGTAATCAATTGGATTTAAGTCATAATGTGTTTCCAATGTAAACCAACATTCTGTTAGGCAATATCCAGTATGCAGCATGCAGTGGAGAGTTACATTTTTTTTCTTCCCACCTGCGCGGGCATGCTCCATCTTCACATCTTTTTGTGCTAATCCTGTCTCTATAATCTTTATATTATGTGTTTTTTCCATAAACTTTTTTAGTTTATTAACCATGATATTTGGTAACTTGGTTAAACACCTGTGGGAACTGGAGGAAGGGCAGAGCAAGGCTAACTAGAAAGGCAAAGCAAGGATGAGATAAAAGGCATAGCTAGCAAATTGTAAACTTTTAAAAGGAGACAGTATTTGACGATATTATCAAATTATAGTTTGTAGTCCTATCATAGTTGAAGGATCAGGTCCAGTTATGGATAGCTTCTGATCAGTAGAATTAGGGAAAGTAGGAGCACATTTTTGTTAAAAAGGAAAAAGAAATCAATAATGTGATTTCAGAAAATTGGTTTTTGGTTTTTTGAACTTTTATTTTCTACAGAAGATGAACTCTTTTTTTTTCTATGTAAACTATTGAATGTGAGTTCCTAAAGACCTTTTTTTCCCTTCAATTGCATGCTGGGCTTCTTTGCTCTTCTAGAGAAGAGTATAATATATTTTTATCAGCTTTTGTAACCGGGGCATTTATTTCTAATGACTGCAAAAAAAAAAAAAAAAAAAGAAAGTGCTTTTTATCTGTCTTTTTTACTTTTACTTATCCTCATGTACTTCAAATCTCCTCATACTTGCTGAGATCTATCTCCTTACTTCCATATGCTCTCTGGTTGTTTGATTTGGAATATTTCTTCTGTTTTTTGCCTTCCTTTCAAATTGAATTATTTGGTGTGTGTGATATATGTGCTTGATGTATCAATGAAACACCTACTATTTTTTTTTTTTAGATTTTGTTTTCCTACTTTTGTCTTCATCTGCTTTCGTATGTTTCTATGTGAAGGCTTTCTTACCTCTTTTCTTTCTGTTGATACACCTTTTCAAGCTGTCATTTTGTCACCAGCAAAATTTTCTCAAATAAAACAGCATGATTTATTTTTTTCCTGATGAGTTTTCATGAATAGGTAGGTGAACAGATTTTTTTCCCTTAAACTAGATAAAAAATCACTGGTATCAGCTAATTTTTCGTTTCTTTTTGTGATGTGATTTGGTGAATTTTGTGTCTACTTTTCATAAATCCTACTTTTCATGAATCCCGTCCTCATTTTAAAAGAACCACAAAAGGCTTGTAGCTTAGAAGCTTACCGCAATGACATCTCCTAGGAAATCTCTGAATCTGTTGCGGAAGCTCCTCATGAAATCAGTGTAGACTTGTATGGGAGTTCTTCCTCGTAGTGCAGGTAACATGTCACAACCCAAGGAGATGTACTCTGGGTTTCTTCTACCTGACTTGTCCGTGTAGACAAGATCAGGATTTTTACTGATCTCTTCAAGTGCCCATGGAGGAAGAGGGATGCTAAATCAAAAGAAAAAATAGATTACTAGCTGCTCAACCATTTTTAAGAACACGAGTCATTGTCTGACACAATACAAAAAGAAATCCATGTTAGACATAGGGAAGCAACCTAGAACTGAAGAAGAAAATAACTTTGAGAAACTAAGACTATTGTTTGGCTCATAATTGACATGCAAAAATATAACTAGGTGAACATTTGTTTTCTTAATCTTGAAAGGGAAGTGGAGACCTAAAAAATATAAAATGTTGTTGGTGTAAACTCTCAATTGAAATCATTTGTTAAACAGTAAAACATAGATCCTGAATTACCTGCATGAATCTCCAACATTTCCTCCACATTGATGGAAGGACATAACAACTTGAAGCTTCAGACCGTGTTTTTGTACCATCTGCACAAGCTCAGCATACCCTTCCCAGTTGTATTTGAGAGGTCCATCTTTCTCCACCAACCCCCACCAAGCATCAACCATCACTCCTCCCACTCCTGCACTCTTCAGGGCCATCAAGCTAGCATTCATTGCTCTTGGCTTATTCAAATTTCCTCCATGTGTTATTGTGTCAAGTGGCAACATCACAAACACTGGCACCTTAGCTTTGTTGCTACTTTGCCAACCAGATATTGCATGAAGCTTCTCCCACTTCTCTTTTTTCCTGCTTTCCATCATGAAGATGTTATCTTGTGAGAGCTGTGGCTCTTGCATTAGGTTCTTCGCTCTAAGACGGCATGATGGCTTAATTTGTGCAAAGCAAATTGTCCCAGAGATATCATCTGGAGTTTTGAGGCTTTTGTCCTTGAGATTGATAAAAGAAGTTGAAGAACGTAATGTTAAAGTCATCTTTCTATTTGGTGTTATGAGAACTGAAGGAGAGAAATGATGTAGGAATGAATGAAGGGTGTATGTGTTCATTTATAAAAGAAAATTCTGATTCAGGGTTTGAAGGAGACAGCGATGGTGGGCATCAGATTAAAAGGGAAAAAGTGCAAAAATAAAAAATTGTCAGCTGACTTTTTCAAAGTCTTTTTTTAAATACGTGTTAACACCTTTTCCATATTTACCAAAGCAAAAAAAAAAAGTTTAAATATTTATTGGTCATCCATTTAATATATCATTTTCCCTCCTTATTGTGGGATGTGGACTCAAAGATATATATATTTGACATCTTGCAGTTCTGAATTCATTCATTGTGTAATATTCCCCATACTCAGGCTGTCATATTAACCTTATTCTTATAGTCTGACATGCTTTTGCAATAAAATATAGAAATATCTCAAATGATGCACTCACTTTGATATTTTGAGATTATTTCTGTGTCTGCATTTATAGTTGAAAGTTTCAATTGGTTCCTTTTATTTGCATGAGCATAAAGCTGTTTTAAATAGCTGTAACTTACAAAAATTTACCTAAAATAATAAACATGTTTCTCATGATATTAGATTGATTGCACCTTTTTTTCTTTTCTAAATTTTATATTACAGAATGACTACTAGCGTGTGAAATTTCTTTAGGACATTAAATTTAATATCTAGATTGAGTCTGTAGATTAGCTATGCTAGCATTATCACTATTGTTGTTGGTGTCACTGCTATTATCATTATCATTATTATTTTGTTTCAGATGGCATGTAAGAACAGTATTAGCCACTGCTATTGGTTTAATATTTTGTTTTCTGTAATATGGTTGTCAGCAAAGAAATTCTCTTAGAATGATAAATAATGGGTGATTTTGTCTCATCATATTTTGGGCAAAGGATAATCCCTTAAAATATTGGCTTCTCTTTGTTTTTTTCTTTTATCAATTTATGTGGCTAGTAAATTCTTGAGAAATTTTCAAATATTTCTTGGTTTTGGTAGGCTTTGGATAAGAAGTCTGGGAATTCCTTTTGATGGGAAAAAGCTTGTGGCTGCAATAAAGTCCCTACTTTCATTTTTCCTGGAGTCTTGCTTTTGTATGCTCTTGACTAAGTTGGGCTGATCCACTTATTTGCTATATGGTGTTTTCCAACATTCGCTTATGGGCTCTATTATAATTGTGATTTGATCAGTTCCATCCAATCTTTGTTGATAAGAATCAAAAGTTGTATAGTGTTGCATGTTGCTTCATATTTTCACTGTTGTATTGAAAATAACGAGATTCCGTCCATAGATGCAATCTTATGGAGAATACACACTAGAACTTAATTGTGATTGAATTAGTGTGCGATGCATTCCCTCCCTACATAAGCATTTGATCATTAGTGGATTGTTATTCTGAGCCCCTAGCACAAAAAAGAGATTTTTGGAGTTTGATATGCAAACTCTTGTGTGATGAGCATAATTATTGGTGCAATTTTTCCTGTAATGTGTATAGATCTTAGTTTTGTTTTTTGATTGATGATGAAAAATTGGTGCTGGCTTTAATGGGGATTGTATAATTTGTTTATATTGCATTTTAACAGCAATTATAGAATTAAGCCATTGTTTTTCAAATGAATTCATCTTAAATCTTTATCGTTCCATGAACATGTCATGATTCATGCCTGTGTTAAAATTGATCATTTGCAAAATTCACATTTTCCTGCAATCAAAATCTAACTGTTGTTCTGTGTTTGTCAAATTCAAATTACATAGGTTTTTACAATTTCTGTTATGCTTATATTGTCAAATGAGAGGTGAAATGCAGTTACATATGGCTATTTTTTTGTATGCATGAAGAAATTGAACTGTTAAAGTTATATGAGAATGCATTATGGATCTGATATCTTTAATCTTCTCTTTTTCATTTTTCCCTCTCTTGTATCTAGAATATTTGATGATGTTGGCCAAAATGATCTTTTTGATAAAGGCATTAAACATGCACATAGGTCTTATTTTCATATTGCTTTCTGATACACTTTTTGTGTATCAACATTATGAATGATTATAAATTTATAGAAATTTTGATACATTTTTTTTTTGTCTTTGTTTCTCATATTGACTTTAAGTAGTGTGTTTGGTATAAATAAGTTTTACAAAATTTTGTGGAATTCATTTGTAAGTCTAAGTATGTGTGTTTGGTTAAAGTGAAAATTTTTTGGAATTGATTTTTATTTCGAACTTTTTAAAATTATTAGGATTTCCAAATGATTTCATTTCATAAAATATTCATTTGAACCAAACACACTTCATTAATAATAACTCATTTTCAAATGAATTCTATTTAAAATTTATTTGGAAATGAAATGAATTCTTTGTTTTGTTGCCCGGGCAAAGAGGAAGTATCCACGTTTGATTGAGAGTTTAGCAAGTGGATGCTTATTGATAAAAAAGATAATCACGAATCTGCGGCCTCTTGATATTGATAGTTTAGTATTTATTGAAATGAAGTCTTTAAAACCTAATTGTTAGCTGCCAGACTTAGCCTATTATTACAATTTTTGTGGTTGTGAGACCTTATCTCTTCAACTATCTCTCTCTCACATACACACACATGCACAGACGTGAATGCACAGGCACACGCACATTCACACACATGACTGTACAGCACACGTGTGCACATTCAAATGCATATGAAATGCATGTAAGATTGATGAGAAGACTGAAGAAGAAAAGGTCGAAGAAAATTTTAGCAGAAAGCTCTTGTAGAATGAGCTTTGAGAGGAAATTAACTATGATGACTTTACCTTCAACAATTCAATCAATGGGATTCTGTTGTTTGTAACCTTTTATCACCTAGGTTATGTTATGTAACTCTGATACCAGGGGAATGCACATTTGCAGGTGCACCTTATATCACAATGACTTTAAATTACAGCCTTTTTTTTTTCCCGTGGTATATTAGTGTTTTTTGAAAAGGGAGGGCATGCAGATGGTTGAATTCTTAACTTTCATACATTAAAATAATGAAACAAATGCACATTTTGAGGCTACAAGGTAAATGGCTAAATTATAGCTTTTGATTTACTAGATTTGCCAAGAAAAATGAAATTCTTGGTGTAGATTTTGCTTGTAGGAGCTCAACTAGCAGATCCTTGTTTGCTTCGGGTAAGAGAAGAACAAGTACAGTGCTGAGATCTATTGTAAAATCACAAGAACAAAAGGTGCACATTTATCTAGTCGTAAAATTGAGAGGCAGATGAAAATGAGGATCAACTACCTTTGGTGGATATTTGTTGCTATCTCTTTATGAAACAAGATACATTTGAGTTTGAAAGGGAAGAAAGTGAGATCAATTTCTATTGGTAGAGATTGGTCTCCTGTTTTCTCTATCCTTTATGGAGAATCTAGTTTCACTTTTATGAATGAACGAGCATGATTTTCCTCTAAGTTGCACGGGAAGATAACAGCCAATATGCTAAGAGGTAAAACATCTGCATATTTAAGCAGCTATTGTCTTTTTGTATGGCAACTGGGGCAAAAGGTCCCCACAAAAACTTTCAAGTCAAGTTCACATGCCTTTTTCTCTTGCTTTGTGGTTCTCCATTGCTTGGATTTTTCTTCCTTTCAAATCTAAACCCAAACCATTTTGAAGCCCTTCTTTCAGGCTCGAGAAAATCTGACATTTTATTGAAATCACTTGCTTAATTTTCTCCATTACTTGTAGAAAATCAAGTATATAATGACATATTGTTTAACCCACTTAACTTATTTTCCAAAAAAAAATCGTGTTAATGCGGAAGGTACAAATTTTATGCCAGTAATATCGTTAGAGAAATAATAGCTACATCATTTGGAAGGTAGTTTAATGAAAAATATAGTGCTCCTATCAAACAATTGCTTGTAGAGAAGGAGAAAGGTATACACTCCTTCCATGAAAATGATTCAATTAAGAAAAAAAATATTTCAAAAATCTATATGGCATCTTTTATTTTTCTTTTTTATTTAGATAAATGCTACTGAAATTTGTCCAAATATAAGAATGATAAAGAGAATTAGTGCTCTAATTTTTTGTTTTTATTGTTTTTTTTTTTAATTCTGAAGCAAGTTCCCTTCTCTTTCTGTTAATTGAGGGATTTGATTGTGCGGAAATATGTGCGGTTATTATATGATATGAATCCTCTCATTCATAGCCATTGGATACAGATCTTTCGAAGCAAGGATGTTCATCTAGTAACTCTGAGAGCGCGCGCATCATGCATGCTTTCCCATTGTATCCTGTGGTAAAATGGTAACAACACAAGGGACAAAAAAAAAAAAAAAAGATACAGATGAATATTTTTTTTGATTTTCTGATTTTATTATTATGAGTTAACTAAAAAATAAAAATGGTAAAATGAATATTTTAATCTTAAAAATATAAATTTATAAAATTTATTTGGAAACTTTAACTATTTTGTGAATATTTGGTTTATTTATGAGTAATTCCATAAATTTAAAAAGTTGTAATTGCAAATGAATATAAATTTTTTTTATTTAAACCATAACACTAAATTTGAATTTATAAATGAATTTTATAAAAATTTATGAAATTTATTTATATCAAAAACACTATAAATTAGTACTCAGTAGTAAAATATTTAAAATAAATTATTTTGAATAGTATTACTATGATATTAAAATATCATTTATAACAAAAAATTCTAAACTTTTAATTTTATCAATTGTGATTGCTAACTTTATAACATTATTAGAAAATTAAAGACAATAAATAGTAGTAAAAATTATTGAAATAAACAAATACATACACATACACATATACATACATATGCGTGTGTATATAGATAATTCTACTAAATTATCAATTTTAGTGCTGATTTTGATTTTTTTAGTTTGATGTAGTTTGAAACGGTTTGGTTCAATTTCAGTTCGAACAACTTAGGATCACCATATCCATTCCAATTATAATTTTTGGAGTGATTTGATTAGAGGAAAGTTAAATAATAAATAGAAATTGAAATCGTTATTTTCGATTAAGTTTTCATGATAGTTCGGGCTAGGGTAAAACAGCACTCTATCGTTTTAACCATTTATTGTTATGGGATATATAGTTTATAACACTAGAGATTTTCCCCTAAAAAAAAATCTCAACTTCTATAAGATATTTGGAAGAAATATGATAACGGATGCTGCTACTTTTTCTAGGGAGGTCTGATATTTTGATGATAAACCACAATCGCTGGAGGGTTCTGTGTCTGTCCTTTTCTCACAGTCTAAATCCCCAGTCAAAAGTTTTGACTATAGCTATTTGATATTTGATCACTACAAACTTCAGAAATGACAAAATGAACTCCAAAAAAAAAAAAAAAAAAAAGGTGCTAAATGAAAATCTGTTGAAACACTGAAAACAAAAAATCTGTATCCCAGTTTCCTGCATTTTATTCAAGTTAGATTTGAATTCTAACACAACGTATGCATAACTCAATTTCTGCAAAATGGGGACAGGACAAAAGCACTAGTTTTGAATTAACAAAAATTAGAGCACAAGAGAGAACCATGTAATAAGAAATCTGTACAGTTCCAAACTGATCGCTTGTAAAGATACTCTCTGAGGATGCATTATCCACTTGCTAAAGATAAAGATACATAGCGCCAGCATGGTATATAAAATGTAGGCATAATTTTTATTTTATGTTTGATTAGCGAGTACATGAAAATCATAATATTTTGTTATACAATCTCAAGAGCATTCACAAGTTCAACTCTCTGCTATAGGAAACACGGACCCGATTCGGTCTCCCATGCGGTAGCACTTGATGTTAATGGGGTACGGACCTAGCTCCACATGGTTGTCCTCTCCACCCATATAGAAACAGAGAGTATAGAGTGCCATTTCAAACTCTGGGCTCACACCCACTAAAATGCTTGATACAGATTTGAGAATTCCATTCCATTCAAACTGAACTGTGAGCAACTGGGTTTCGCAGTCAGGCTGCATAGCATAGTAGAAATGGTCAAGGTAAGATAGCTGGTATAAACACAATCCAAAACCCTAGTAAAAAGAAAACTAAAAATAAGAGCAATGAATCCTAATCGGTAGCTGACCAAACTAAAAGACCAACCAAAGGGATTATCATCAAATATGCTGAAAGGAAAATAGATCAATAGACATCTTAGTATTTATACTAGAACAAGCTTGTTAAAGTAATACAAGGTTTAAAATATAATGGCCATTATTTTCTTTTTAAATGGGAAATGTATTATAAATTCTTTTTATAGGCCATTCTAGTGTTCCAAAGAAGAGTTGCAAGGCCTTTCGAGAACATCTTCCATAGGGGTGAGCACCAACTAAACAAACTCGAAGACAAATTTAGTTCGGTTCATTTTTCAAGAGTAAAAAATTTCTGTTTAAACTGAATAATTCACAAAAATACATGTGGCTTGGGTGGAAAACGTGTCTATTTTGGTTCATGAAGTCTGAGTTCAAACCTCCAAAACCACATTTTCCTTTTTTTTTTTTTTTTTTTTTTTGATTTTTTAGAAATTCAGTTCGGTTTCAAAAAAGTAAGAAGCTCAGTCAGAAAACCAAACTGACTGATTGCACACCCTAGTCATTCAACACTCTCCAAATGATGAAGCCATTCATATTGCTTATTATTTTTTTCCCTACAACAATCTTGCTCTGTACATTTTTCTCCACAAGATTCTCAAGGACAATATTAATAGCAGGCCCAAAGAAGAAGGTACTCAGTCCACCAAGATTAATAACACAGGCATACACAGCACCTCTGGGATCAAAACCACATGTTGAACATCATTATCTATCATATTATTTAAATATCTTCAAATCTGGTATAAACTTGATTTTGAACTAGTCAAATCAGTGTCTGCAAACATTTTGTTCTCCTTTTTATTTTACTTTATTTATTTTTTGTGTTGTAAGTTAAGAATGTAGTTTCATCATGATATAAAGAATACTGGCATGACCCAATGCAAAACGAGATTTATGCATAATTAAAAGAAGATTCATATAGCAAAATATCTTCTGATCTTAATTGACCTGAAAGGGACAAATAAAGCAGAGCAGAGGTGCAATGTATAAATCTTTTTGCGACCAAAAGGAACTAATGCTGCACAGGAGACTTGTCCTTGTTTTGATATTCAAGTTCCTTTTTCTTCATTTAATTTTTATTTTCTTAAGTATCTAATATCTGAATAGAACGAAGTGTGGATAACATCACTTACAATCTGTCCACGTCGTCGAGGAAAAATGTAACCTTGGTAATCAACTGTCCCTTTTGCTTCTTCAAGATAAAACTGAACAAGTAAAATGGAAAATTTAAGACATATACATTTCTTAACATCCACCAAAAGAGTATAAAATTCATAAAAGATCAGCCAATGACAAAGATATAATGCTCAACAAGGAAACCAAAAAATGTTATGTCATTCACCAATGCACTATTGATATTTCCAGAAAAATTCCAAAATTAGTCAATTTAAGGAAGAGAACAACTATTTCTGTGTTGATGTGCGAAAGACTTGTCTAAGGATGTAAAACAATAATAACACAGGAAGACTAAAACCTTGCATCCTAGTCATTTATTTATGGAAAAAATAGTGCCTTCAGTTCTCATCACAGATGAGATTGTATGAATATGTATGAGTTGCCCATAGTCACCTGAACCCAATGGCAGAGCAATTATCACTACACGGATAATAGTACATGTGTCAATAAGTAGTTTAAAAAACCATGAAGAGGCTTTGGGCAACAAGTGTCTTGATAGAAATAAAGAGGCTAAAAGGAGGCAATCAATGCCACAGAGGCCATCCTGGACTTGAAGAAGAAAAAATGATAATAGATATAGAAATAAAGCATAACCATAAGAGAAGAAATGGAGAATGTTATAATATAACACACACCTGAAGCCAATTGTGGAAGCCAGAAACTTCTTGTTCCCCACGTTGCTTAATCTCACCAACAAAAACATGTTCAAATGCAGAAGAGGAACCACTGGTACCACCTCGACCATAAAGATCAAACCAGAGACTTGTCAATATTCTCTTAAATTCGCGATAATCTTCCGGGACAATTCCTTGAGATACAAGATACTTATGAAGATATTTAATTGGTGCAGTTCTGCTAATTTCTTCTATAAAAGCAACTTGTTCTTGCCTCTCTTCAGAAGTAATTACTTCTTTGCACCCTTGATTTGGATTATAGTTATCAAGTAATGAGCAAAAACGAGCAAAAGTGGGCCTCCTAAATGTTTCTTCACTAAGCCAGCTAAATAAGCTTCCTTGTGCCATGTCTTCCTTCTCATAGACTTTCTTCCCTTCACCACAATCAATCTGATAGTCCTTGCCCGGCACCAAACGATTTATATCAAGTTGCCATAGTCTGTTGCAAGCTTGTGACAAGTCAGCAAGCTCCTCGGGTGATGGTAGTAAATTTCTACCATCTTCAACCTCATCAGAGTATTCTTGTTCACTGGGATTTCTTTTATATCCATGCCATTGATCCTTTTGAATCTGTCAACATGACATCTAAAAATCAGTTGTAATTAGGAAGAATCTACTTTAGGAGCACATAATTCCAACATCTTTTAATGGCCTATAAACATGCTTCTTGACGGCACAAAAACTGATCCTCCCTTCCAAGAAACTGAACAGTCTCAGGAAGAGAAAATTCTAGTAATCAATGAACCAGAAGCTCAAAAACTGCATTTGAAACAATGCCCTTCAAATTGCCAGCAAGCAGGATGGTTGTACTTACCTTGTGTGGTTGCTTGCGATGTTTTTTGCCAACAGTCTCCCAACCATCATTACTGTTCTCCCCATCCACCTGTATGAGGAATTGAAGAATAATAAATAGGTCAGCAGTGAACTTCATAAGAAATAGTAAATAAAAGCATTACCAAATCTCCAAGTAACCAACCTTTCTATCCCACTGGGTTTGGTCATATTCACACCGATCATTATCTTCATTTCTTCCATAGCCTTCACGGACTTCCTACATTTGAGATTTTGATGACAACAGGTGCTAGTCAGTTTGTACAAAAAAAATCCAAAGCATACATGAAAAAAGCTCAATGTCACAAATGGCTTTAACCCAATTGACATTCCCAAAAAAGGTTCTCAAAACCTTTTTCCAAGTCCATAACTTTCATACAAGCTTACACCCATGCATGCTGCAATGGTTCATATGACCGTACCATTACCATAAGAAATGCCTTCTTTTAAAAAGCCAAGTTATTGATTCATTTAATTACACAAATTAGTAACTTCTCCAAACTTGCATCAAGTTAATGATGCTTCTCTTCAGATAATCTTTTTTTTTTAAAAAAAAAAAAAAAAAAAAGATTAATGAACTTCAAACACATAATGAAACAAAAAAATCTATATTAACAAGTGCTTGTGATGTGAGATTCAAATAATTGAACAAAAAAATGATTAAATCATAATTAAAAAAATGATAAAATAAAATAGGAAAACCTTTGCAGGTCGTCTTGAAGATCTTGAATTCCAGTCCTCATGGATTTCTTCAGTCTGTTCCTTAAGATTCAAAAACATAATAATAATGCAAAAACAATTTGATTAATCAAAATGCAATCCAATTTCAAACTTACAACTAATCATTAAAGGGAAAAACAAAACAAAAACCTGCTGATTGGTCCGCTGATTAGAGGGACGAGAAGCATGCCTCACTTGATCATCGTTATCTTCAGGCCCAGACACCACCTGCACATTTTAAAAGATAATCAAAATATTAGATTCATGCAGATAGATCAAATGCAGAAAGAGCAAGTACCCACTTGAGCCCAGGAGGATCTGGAGCGCTCATCTCGGGACTGTGAGTTGGATTCATCATCATCGTCTCTGTTGTGGTCGTGGCCAAGAGCCACGTCGATGAGGCCCTTGATCAGGCCGTCCATTTTCCGAATTGAATGAGTTTTGATGGTGTGGGAAGTGATGTAAAGATGGCAGTTGGATCACAATCACAATTGAAGTCTAAAGAAAGAGAAGATGGCGGGTAAATGGCATTTTCTGTAATTATGTCTTTTTGCCGACAATTTTGGACAATACACTTGTTGCGCTCATATTGGTCTTTCAACCAATCAATCAAATTTTCACATTTTCCCATTCAATTATATCTAATTTTCTGAAAACATTAAATAAATTACCAGAAAAATCTTTTCAAAAAAATTATCTACCTATATATATTTTTTATTTTCACAAAAAATTCAAAAAAAAAAAAATTCAATCAATGAGAAAATTTAGAACAAAAAATTTGTAATTTTTGAAATTAGTTAATGAGCGTATCTCTAGGTAAATAAGTTTTTAAAAAATTATAAAACTTATTTTAAAAATCAAATGCAAGCATCTATTTTCAATAAAAATTTCATAAAATTTATTTGAATTTTAAAGCTTAAATTTATAAAATTGACATAGTTTAACCATACTGAATTCTAACAAAATAGTAAAATTATAATTATATAATATTTATAAAATTATTAAGAAAACTAGTATATATAAGTAATTTATTTCAAAAAATTATCACAAGTTAATATACTCACTTGAATACTTTTTAATTTTATATATTTCAATTATTTTGATTAAACTTTAATCTAAATTTTCATTTTTCTATTATTTAGAAAAATTCTAAAATAGTCTTTTTTTTTTTAAAGGAAAAGTAAAGTTTATTACTATAAGTTCTCATGAGATAACAAAAGAATAAAAAGCTCAAGAGGAAAATCGCATTCCTGCAAATCGCCAACTTGAACAGCAGCTTGAGCATAAGCATGAGTTACTGAATTGGCAAAATGACGGATAAATTGAACAATAACTTGATTAAACTGATTAATCAAATCTAAACAATTAAGAACAAAAAACCAAAAGGAGAAGAAAAATTTGGATTTTGAAGCACCTGAACTGACTGAAGTGAATCAGATTCCAAAATGCAATGATCAACGCCCATGTTTTCATCCAACTTAATGCCTCTTTAATACCAACAATCTCGGCTTCTTTAGGAGAATAAAGAACTTGAAAACTTTGAGCTTTAGCTTTAAGAAACTGATAATTAGAACCTAATACAATTGTTTAATAAATGATTTTTTCTAAATTTAGATATCCTTTTATTTATTCAGTTAAAGAGAATAATCAATTTTTACACTATGTTTCCAATTACAAGCCTTGGGCACATTCACTTATGTTACTTAAATGATTGCCGCAAAGCCATAGGTTATTACCTTAATTATTTTGCAAATTAGTCCAACTAGTGCTGAGCGCGGGTCGCGGAGAACTCAAACCGTCTTAAAACTCCAGGATGAAAATCTCTAGAACTGAATATATCTGTTGAGTATTTGACTTTATTCGACCCAAATTGTCTAAAAAATTTTCATTGGAATGGAGGTGGAGATCATGAGTTCTCCGACCCGAGAATAGAACCAAATCGTCTTGAATTGCAACGAACCGAAGAACTGATAATTTACTATATATATATATATATATATATCATTTACAATAAAAAAATTACTTAGTTATAATGTAAATTAATATTAATATGAAAAAAATTATTATCAAGTAAATATATTAGAATAGAAAGTATTACATAATACTAAGTTAATATTAAATTTAGTTAAAATAGTTTAGATTACTAATTATTGGTTATTTGTTATAGCTAAATTTAACTTATAAACCTATTAACTACAACATTACTAAAAACTAAATATCAATTAACTATTAAGATTACTAACTACTAAGTTCACAAACCATAAGAACTATAAGATTAGATTACAAATTATTGGGCATTAGTAAAAACATAAATTTAACATATATAAACCTATCAACTATAAGATTACTAAATATTAAGTATCAATTAACTATTAACTATAATTTTACTAAATACTAAGTATTAGCCATAAGATTACTATAAGGTTACTAGCTATAATATTAGATTATTAATTATTGGATATTAGTTATAACTAAAATGCTAATACACTTATTCAATTATAATGTTGATCTTAAAATCTAAATTATAATGTAATTTTATTATGTGCCTATGATTTTTACTTGTAGAAATTGTTATTTGAATGTCTTTTAATGCTTTTGTTGTTTTTAAGTATGGATTTAAATTGTATAATCAAGATTGAAATAGTCTTAGAAAGGGGAGGTGAATAGGGTTATTAAATAAAAATCAGAATTAAAATAATAATTCTTTGTAAGAATTGAAAGAATGTTAAGAAGGAAAAATGAAGAATACAATGATTTTAGGAGTTTAGATTCAACAACAATCATATGTGATATGGAATCTCTAAGAATAAGCTTGAGAACCCCTTTATGTATTCAAACCCCCAAAGCATTAACTTGAAAACCCCAATAGTCAATTCAGCAACAACCCCTAAGAATGGTTAGAAATCAGATTACTTAGATAATCAAAGAATTAGAATAAAGAAAACTTATTTCTAAATTCCAATTTCAAAACACTCCACAAGAAGATGATCAATCTACTTGAATGTTCCTTAAAGCATGTATTCTACACAAAAACACAAAAATAAAAGTAAAACAACTTTTAGGTTTTAAAACTTCAATTCTCAATAATAATCTTTTTAAGTTACATAAAATAAGACATTTATATAGACTTAAATAAATCTTAAATAAAACCTAATTAATATCCTAACTAAACAAGAAAATAAAATCCTTCTTAAACAAGGAAATATAATTCTACCTAAATAATAAAATATAATCCTGATTACATTTGGATTGACATATACAGCACATTGTTGTGCACGTTTCACCATAATTAAACCCGAATTGATGGAAACCAAAAACATAAAAGTTATAGCCCTTGATGTAAGCTTTAAGCATCATCTTGAATCACTTCATTTGGATTTATATTAAGTGAGATACGGCCTATTTACTGATGTATATTCAGTCTACCTAGTATTGTACATGACCTGATAGTATTTCATAATTTTATCCCATGAAGAAGATCGAATTAACTCCAACTTTCTTCATCAAAGTTGTAGCAATATGTGTCAGCTTTCCATATAATTTTGAATTACCTCAATCCAACATCTGTAGAGAAATATATGACCAAAACACTAAAGTAGGCTACCAAAAGACGAATTGATAAAAATTAAATCTTGGATCGCATTAGGATCATATCATTCCCTTCCTTTTGAAGATGGTTCATCCTCGAATCAGCCCCATGTTCTGAAGTTGGTATAATCCAACATCCTCCAGGATCAAACACTAACATTTTGGTTGAAAAGTTTTCCTTCACAACATGCATCATATCACTTATTTTCTGAATGAAGTATGTCATCATGGTAAACCTGTTCAAAATAACAAAACTAGACAATTGATTATGAATTTGGTTAGTGATAAACAAAGCATCCTTGTACATAGGTACAAGTATAGGTTGACTCATATCACTCATTTTTTCACACACATTAATATTCTTTTCACTTATGTTTGGCTTGTTTTCTCTTACCAAGTGTTTCCCATTTTCCTTATTTTTCTCACTCAACTCATTTTCAACACGTAGCTCACTTTCTTCTTTTATCTTAACTTCATTGGTTTCCCTCCCCAAAGTATTCCTAAATGAAGATGGAAACTCTTCACTGTGTTGATTAATGCATGGATCTTCAAAAGTTGTCTTCAATGGTAAGGTTTTAACTTGGCACTCCTCCTCCTTACTCTTCACTTCAACTTGTTGCTCAACCACTTCAATAACTTCAACACTTCCATTCTTCTTGGAATTACATACTATTATTTTCTTAAAAACACTCACTATCTTTTCATACTCCAAAGCATATTTAATTATTACCTTTAAAGATATAAAAGGTTCAAATTGTACATCCATCTGCAATCTCTTAGCAATCTCATGCTTAAGCCCATTGATAAATTTTGTAACCTGCCACCTTTCGGAACCATCTACATCACTTGTTATTATAAACAACTTAAAATTTTTAATATATTCATCAACACATATTTTATCACATTATTTAAGCCTCTGCAATTTAACATAGAATTTATCCCTTACATCTTGAGGAATAAAATGTCTAGTCATATACTTTTTCATTACTTCCCAATTTCTAACCTCACTATACCCATTCATTCTCCTTAACGACATCAAATCTTCCCACCACATAGCAGCATGACCAAAAAATTTACCAGAAGCAATTATGCATTTTTGGAAATCATAATGTATTTTAAGAGAATCAAATATCTCTTCCATTTGTTGCACCCATGTCAAGTAAATAAGGATCTTTTCTACCATGAAAATAAGGTATGTCCATAATTTCCATTTGGTTTGACATTGCTGCAAAAAAAAAAGTTAAAAAAATAAAGAAAAATAATTCAAGGACCTCATAAGCACTCCCTCACGTGTTTGCACTCAAATGATGGGGATGGTCACTCATGTTTAATTAAAAAAAAATTCCACTCACGGGTTTCCTCACACCACTCAAGCTAATTTCTTTTATGTTCTTAAGTGAATCACACATTTAGAACAATTCAAATAGTTTAAAGCAATTCAAGTAGAATTCCAAAACTGGAATTTGCAAAACAAGTTTGAAGCAATTTGGTCACAAGAAAAAAAATTGATAATTCAGAAGCAATAAATTAGGAAAACTCAAATAGATGCAAAAGACATGTGAAAGAAATACAAAGATCTTCTATAATAGAAAAGAAAACAAATTTAGAAGTTATTTTAAGAAGAAAAGTCAAATCTGCCTCAATAAGTAATATTCCTTAATGCGCAAGTATTGTAAAGATATGCTAAATCCTTAATAGACAAGAAATATAAGATATGACAAGATCTAGTTAGATATGTCAATTATAAACCAAATAGGATTAGGAAATCTAAATTAGACATGATGAGGATACTAATCACTCAAACAATATTCCTTAATGAGCAAGGAATGGAAGGAAATGCAAATCAGACCTGATTAGGATATAAATCACTCAAGAATCTCAATTCTTCCTTTTCTAATAACTTTCTCTTTTTTTTTTCATGAATTTTTTTTGTTTTTTTTTTCAAATTTCTTTTTTCTTTTTTTTTTGCACGATTTTTTTTTTAAAAAAACTTTCAACTATGAACACAAATCTAAATTTCAGAATGCAAAACAATTAACTGACTTAAAGAAATAAGATCAAGACTAACAAATAAGAACAAAAAACAAAACACAAGAATGAAGAACAAAAAAAATAAGAATGATTTTAAACGAATAAGAAAAACATAAGAAATCAGGATTAAGAATAAAAATTATAAAAGATAAAACCTGATCTAGAGCTAAAGCTCTAATACCAAATAATACGGAACCTCCAAGAATAAGCTTGAGAACCCCTTTATATATTCGAACCCCTGAAGCATTAACTTGAAAACCCCAATAGTCAATTCAGCAACAACCCCTAAGAATGGTTAGAAATCAGATTACTTAGATGATCAAAGAATTAGAATAAAGAAAACTCGTTTCTAAATTCTAATTTCGAAACACTCCACAAGAAGATGATCAATCTACTTGAATGTTCCTTAAAACATGTATTCTACACAAGAACACAAAGATAAAAGCAAAACAACCTTTAGGTTTTAAAACTTCAATTCTCAATAATAATCTTTTTAAGTTACATAAAATAAGACCTTTATATAGACTTAAAGAAATCTTAAATAAAACCTAATTAATATCCTAACTAAATAAGAAAATAAAATCCTTCTTAAATAAGAAAATATAATTCTACCTAAATAATAAAATATAATCCTGATTACATTCGGATTGACATATGTAGCACGTTGTTATGCAAGTTTCACCATAATTAAACCCGAATTGATGGAAACTAAAAACATAAAAGTTATAGCCCTTGATGTAATCTTTAAGCAACATCTTGAATCACTTCATTTTGATTTATATTGAGTGATATACGGCCCATTTACTAATGTATATTCAGTCTGCCCAGTATTGTACACGACCTGATAATATTTCATAATTTTAGCCCATGAAGACGATCGAATTAACTCCAACTTTCTTCATTAAAGTTGTAGAACTATGTGTCAGATTTCCATAGAATTTTGAATTACCTCAATCCAACATTTGTAGAGAAATATATGACCAAAACGCTAAAGTAGGCTACCAAAAGATGAATTGATAAAAATTAAATCTTGGATCACATTAGGATCATATCACTACGTCTCCACCTAACTTATCCCCAAGTTAGGATTTTTAATCACCCACAATCTTATTCATAAGATTGAGATTACACAAGAGTTTTATGGCTCACTCTTACAACCTTACAACATGAGTTTTCAAGGCTCACTCAAAAACCAAATCTCAAGTGTTTCAATGGATAACACTTAAATCAATTCCTTTAGAAATAAATCTCACTTTCCTACTAATCTATCACAAGATTTAAGATGAAGAGAAATTCTATTTCTAATGCACAATCGTCTCACAAGAGTTATAAACAAAGAGTGAATATTCGAGAGTTTTAATGAATGTTAAGATAAGAATGTTAATAAACAAAAATGTCTTATCTTTCATTCAGCTCTAGAGGTGTTTATATAGATAAAATCTCAAAAATATAGTTATTGGAGGTACAAGTAATGTGTCCAACATCTATATTTTGAATACAATGTTTATAATTTTGAAATATTGGAAGTAATGTTATCAAACTACTATACACAGATTGAAACTGTGATTGGCTACTGGAGAAATTAAAATTTGCCCATATTTTCTTTATAAAATTTGCATATATTTGACTTATATTTCTATATCATTTTGAATCACCTCAATTGGACTTATGTAGATCAAGATATGTCCAAAATACTAAGAGCTATGCAATCTAAAATGGCAGCTGCATATGTTGATTTTGACTTAATATTTGCATACCTAAATAAACATAAATTTTGACAAGCAAGCCTAATTTAGAAAGCTCAAGATGTCTACTTCAAATATTAAGAAGATAACTTTCTTATTATAAATCTCTAAGGATGTCAAAAGCCTCATTGAATCTCAGAGGTCAAATTAGCCCAAGATATTCATACTTCATTTTAACTTCCAATAGAGTACTAACTTATACACACTTAAACAAACAAATTAAATGCTCAAATTTATGTTTGTTAAGGTAAAAAATTAAGATTGATTATTGCTAGGTCAACAATCTGCCCCTTTTTGATTTTAACAAACTTATTTTGAGTTTAATAAAAAATAATATAAAGTAAAGTGTGTGATAATATTTGTGATAATAATGATAACAAATGAAATAAAATATATTTCTTTATTTCTCTCCCTACGAATATGGACATGATAAAAAATATAAATTTATAGATTATTCCCCTTAACAAAAAAAAGTAAATAAAAATAAAAACAACATAAAATATAGCAAGAGGGATAAAAACATGACATTCTTATGAAAAATGTATTAAAAACATAAAAATATGATAACATGATCATTAAATAAATGTTAGGCAATGTGAGGAATTAATATCAAACATATATGCATATCGTGCCACTAAGATGCATCACAAAAATAGTACATATAACAATAATGTTGATGCTAGATGAGCTTAACTATCACATGATCATTTTGAGCTTAGCTAGCTAATCAATTATGTAGCGCTTAACATAAACACAAATTATCCATAACATATTTTCGTCTCTTTGTATAAAGGCAAAAGGAAAAGAGAGAGATATAAGGGGAAATGAACCTAAAGGGACCAAAATTCCTATAGGAACAAAGTAAATATACACCAAATCTTTGTAAAAATATTCATTCTTTATCAAAGATCAAAACAATTCCTATGAAGAAATTATACATGAATTATGCATGTATAAACATAATAAAAAAATATTATACACATGTATAGTAACAAATAACAAATTCAAATATATTTCTCCCTTTTTATGAAAAACAAAAAAGAAAAGAGAGGGATATAAATGGAAATGAAAATAAAGATATACAAAATCTTTATAAATTCTATGTCATACATAAAAAAAAGTAAACAAAACAAGGCCTTTTGGCATATATGATATACGACAAAATTAGTCATACTTACAATGTTAATATGCGTGTAAAAATTTAAACAAGTTTTCTCTCCCTATATCAAATAAAAATATAATATGTCACTAACATAAACACATTTTTCAAGGGAGTTTTAAAATTAAAAAAAGTAAGTACACATGTTAAAAAAATTAACTACGTACAGATGCAAACTCAAATTATTTCTCATCCTTTGACAAAATGCTAAAGGAAATTTAGGAAGATAAACCAAATATGAACTGACGACCATAAAAAAAATTTAAGATCAAAATCAAAACATTTATCAATCAAAGTAATCAATAAGCACAACATGATTTCACATGAAAATAGTTCAACCATCAATTAAACATAAAATCAAGATAAACTAAAACCATAAATCATGCCAAGTTCATACTTAATGAAATTCAATCTCTCTTTATTGAGAGTTTTGGTAAAGATATTTGCAAGTTGATTATCTGTATTAATAAATTCAAGTGAGATATCACCAATTTGAACATGATCACGCAAGAAATGATGTCTATTGTCTATATACTTAGTTCTAGAATGTTGAATGAGATTTTTGCTAAGGTTGATAGCAATTGTATTATCACATTTAATTAGAATGTGATCAAGTTTTACATTATAGTCTAACAATTGTTGTTTTTGCCATAAAATTTATGAACAATAAAGACTTGTTGCAATATATTTAGCTACAGCAGTGGACAAGGTAACTGAAACTTGTTTCTTGCTAAACCAAGAAACTAAACATTGTCCTAAAAATTGATAATCTGCATTAGAATAACTAATCAAGTCAAAGGATAAACTCCTAGGATACCAAAGCCTAAATGCATTGTACCACAAAGAAATATGAAAATTATTTTGATAGCATTCAAATGAGACTCTTTAGGACTATATTAAAATCTAGCACACCGGCAAGTAGCAAACATAATATCGGGTCTACTAGAAATTAAATAAAAAAGGGATCCGATCATACCTCTAAATTACTTTTCATCAGCCGATTTGCCATTCTCATCTTTGTTCAGTTAGGTTGTGGTGCTGATTGGAGTTTTACTTATCTTAGCTTTATCCATGTCAAACTTCTTGAGAACGTCTTTTGCATACTTGGTTTCATTAATGAAAATCCCATTTTTGCATTTCTTAATTTGTAGTCCAAGAAAGAATTTAAATTCACTCATTATACTCATCTCAAATTCTCCTTGCATTAAATTAGAGAATTCCTCACACAAGCAATGGTTAGTAGCACTGAATATAATGTCATCAACATATATTTGAACAATTAATAAATCATACTTAGATTTCTTTATGAAAAGAGTTGTATCAACTTTTCCTTTAGAGAAACCTTTCTCTAATAAGAAACTGCTCAATTTTTTATACCAAGCTTTAGGAGCTTGTTTTAATCCATATAATGCTTTAGAAAGTTTAAATACATTATTTGGAAAATCAAAGTTTTTAAAAACTGGAGGTTATTTAACATACACCTCTTCTTTAATAAAACCATTTAAAAATACACTTTTAACATCCATTTGATAAAGTTTGAAATCCATGAATGATGCAAATGCAAGTAGCATTCTAAAAGCTTTTAACCTTGCAACGGGGGCATAGGTTTCATTATAATCAATGTCTTCCTCTTGATTATAATTTTTAGCTACTAGTCTAGCTTTATTCCTAGTTATGAGACCTTGTTCATTCATCTTATTTCTAAATACCCATTTGGCACCTACAATAGGATGATGTTTTGGTCTAAGAACCAAGGTCAAAACCTTGTTTCTCTCAAATTGATTTAACTCTTCTTGCATAGCAGTGACCTAAAATTCATCACACAAAGCATCATCAATATTTTTTGGTTCAATTTGAGAAATGAAGGTTAAATTAATAATAAACTTTAATTGAGATCTAGGAGTTACCCTTTTTGTAGTGTCACCTATAATGAGGTCTTCAAGATGATCTTTCTTGAATTCCAAATCCTTTAAAAGTTCATCCTTCAAGGTAGGTTGAGACATTTTCTTATTATCCTCCTTGCTTGGACTTTCAAGTTTCAAAGGCTTACTAGCATTTTTTTTCTTGAGTTTTCACAATCTCATTATTACCTACAAGATCGTCAATACTATAAATATCCTTTTTAGGATTAAGTGAGTATGATTAATCAAATACAATATGCATTGACTCTTCAACAACTAGAGTTCTCTTATTAAAAACTCTATATGCTTTACTAGAAATAGAGTAGCCTAGAAAAATTCTTTCATTGGCTTTGGAATTAAATTTTTCAAGATTATCCTTGGTGTTTAATATAAAACACTTACATTTAAATACTCTTAGATATGGTATTTTGGGTTTTTTAATTGTTCTATAGCTCATAAGAAGTTTTATTCAAAATTGATCTTTTGAAAACTCTATTTGAAATGTTGCAAGATGTGTTAATGACTTCTGCCTAAAGTATAGAGGCAAATTATACTCATGAAGCATTGTTCTAGCCATTTCCATAAGAGTTCTAATTTTCCTTTCAACTACCCAATTTTGTTGAGGAGTTCTAGGAGAAGAGAATGTATGTGAAATACCATTTTCATCATAAAAGGTTTTGAAAAATTCATTTTCAAACTCGGTTCCATAATCACTTCTAATAAAAGAAATACAAAAGCCTTTGTCTTTTTGAACTCTTTTTGCAAACTTTTCAAAAGCTTTAAATTCATCATTCTTATGAGCAAGGAAATATACCTGTGTAAATCTAGAGTAATCATTAACCAATACATATGTATAGTGCATACCACCGAGACTAGTAACTCTAGTTGGTCCAAATAAATCCATATGTATAAGTTCAAGTGGCCTAGAAGTGGACACTATATTTTTTGTGAAGCATGCCTTTTGTTGATGTTATAGTGTGTGTCTTTTAAAGTTCTTTTAAGTCATAATATGAGATATGCACTGACAATGACAATGTGTATTTTGATAGGTTTGTATAATATGTCTAGGTGCATTATGTTGTGCAACATGCTTATGAGTATTGTGTCTAGTGTATATGTAAGCATGTTTAGATTATGTTTTCCTAGCATGATGCTTACCTCTTTTTGTCATATAAGGTTGAGTTTTATAAGACTTTCCTTGATTATTTGACATATGAGATCTTTTAGCTTTGAAAGCTTGAGTCTCATTTTATTTTGAGGTAGAAGGAGCATAATTATTTGAGGCTTTAACAAAATTAATATGTGATGATGATAAGGAAGCTATTACATTGGTATATCCAATCCCATATATATCTCTGTGGAATTTTTAAGAGTCAAGAATATTATTCAAAGACTCTTTTCCCTTCATGAATTTTTTAATGGAATTTTTCAAATTTAAGACTTCCTTAGAAAGCTTTTGATTTTCATCATTTGCTTTCTTAAGTTGATTTTCCAAGGAATTTGAAGTTTTCAAATCATTAGACAATTTATCATTTGATTTAACTAGATTAGAAAATTCATTTTTCAAATTTTCAAATTCCTTAGTTATACTAAATAACTCATGCTTATAGTGCTTCTTTTGAAATAATAAGTTTTTGTATTTAAGCAAGAGTTTCCTTACCATAGAGTATTTAATATTATAATCATCATCACATTCATCATTATTATAATAATCATCATTACAGAAAGAATTAGATATAGATGGTACCTTTTTTTTTCACTTTCAAGAGCCATGAAATAAAGGTTGGCTACTTTTTATTGTTCCTCTTTTGTTTCCGATTTGGAGGAGTCATCCCAAGTTGCCTTATAAACCCTCCTTTTCTCTTTTGTTCCTTTGCTTTTGTTTTTGAGTTTGGGACACTCATTTCAGATGTGACCCAGTTTCTTGTATTCATAGTAAGTAATGCCTTTGGTTTTCTTTTTACCTTCTCTTTTATACTTGTTATTGAAGTCTCTTATTCTTGATGAATGTTTCTTTTTCAAGAACTTCTTGAAGTTTATAGTGAGCATGGCAATTTCATCATTAGAACCTTCAAAATTTTCTTCTTCATTATCATTTTATGAAGCTATTAAGGCAATGCTCATCTTTTCCTTTGCTTTTTTTTTTCTTGCTTAATTAATAAGCTCATGTTTTAAGAGCTTTCCGATAAGCAAACCGATAGAGAGAGTTGAGAGGTCTTGAGCTTCCTCAATTGAAGTAACCTAAGATTCCCAATCCTTCTTAAGTAGGATTCTTAAAATCTTATTATTTACTTCTTCTTTGGAGAAATTCTTTCCAAGTTTCTTGAGGGTCATGATAAGAGCGTTAAGTCAATTTGTCATCTTCGTGATTGACTTATGAGGCTTCATCTTGAAACGTTTGCATTCTTACAAGTGACATTAAACCTTCTCGCTTTTAACTTGCACATTGCCTTCATAATGATTTTCCAAGGTCTTCCACATTTTCTTGGCTGACATGCAATGTTGAAGCTTGCCTCCTTCTTCCTTTGTCATATAAGAGACTAGAGTGATCATTGCCTTTCTATTTTTATAATTTTCTTCCTTTTGTTTGTTGTTCCATTGACTCTTTGCTAGAGTAGTTACCATACTATTAATGGTAGTTATAAGTGGTTCCCAACCTTTTAGGACAATATCCCAAAGTTTGATGGAATCACAATCAAGGTATAGCTACATTTTGAACTTCCAATAAGGATAGTCACTACCATCAAAAAATGGTCTAAGTGAAGAAATATTTTACGATTCACTCCCTATTATTTTGTATTCTAGCAATAAAGTTCCTAGAATTCAAGCTTTAATACCAATTAAAAAAGCTCTAAAGGGGGGGGGGGGGGGTGAAAAGGGCTATTAAATAAAAATTAGAATTAAAAAAAATAATTCTTTGTAAGAATTGAAAGAATGAAGAACACAATGATTTAAGAAGTTGAAATTCAACAACAATCCTACGTCTCTACCTAACTTATCCCCAAATTAGGATTTTCAATCACCCTTAATCTTATGCACAAGATTAAGATTACACAAGAGTTTTATGGCTCACTCTTACAACCTTACAACATGAGTTTTCAAGGCTCACTTAAAAAATCAAATCCCAAGTGTTTCAATAGACAACACTTAAATCAATTCCTTTAGAAATAAATCTCACTTCCCTACTAATCTATCCTAAGATTTAAGATAAAGAGAAATTCTATTTCTAACACACAACCAACTCTCACAAGAGTTATAAACAAAGAGTGAATATTTGAGAATTTTAGAGTTTTAATGAATGTTAAGACAATGAATGATAATAAGAAAAAATGTCTTGTCTTTCATTCAACTCTGAAGGTGTTTATATAGATAAACGCTAAAAAATATAGCTATTAGAGGTACAATTAATGTTTCTAACATCTATATTTTGAATCCAACATTTTTAATTTTGAATTATTAGAAGTAATGCTATCAAATTGCTGTACACGGATTGAAACCATGATTAGCTACTAGAGACATTCAAATTTGCCCATACTTTCCTAAAAAAAGTTGTAGATATTTGACTTAGCTTTCTATATCATTTTAAATCACCTCAATTAGACTTCTTTAGCTCAAGATATGTCCAAAATATTAAAAGCTATGCAATCTAAAATGTAGACTATTGTTAAACATATATACATGAGTTGAAATCATGATTTTCTATTGAAGACATTTGAATTTGCCTATACATTCTTTATAAAAGTTGTAAATATTTGACTTAGCTTTCCATATCATTTTTAATCACCTCAATTGGAGTTCTATAGCTTATGATATGTCCAAAATACTAAGAGCTATGCAATCTAAAATGGTAGTTACATATATTAATTTTGACTTAATATTTGAATACCCAAATGAACTCAGTTTTTATAAGCAAGCCAAATTTAGAAAGATTAAGATTTTTAATTTAAATGTGGAGAAGATAACCTTCTCATTATAAAACTCTAAGGATGCCAAAAGTCTTATTGAATCTCAAAGGTCTAATTAGCCCAAGATATTCATGCTTCATTTTAACTTCCAATAGAATTCTAACTTATACATACTTAAACAAACAAATTAAATACTTAAAATTAAGTTTGTTAAGATTAAAAATTAAGATTAATTATTGCTAAGGTCAATAAAGATTTATGTAATCAAGATTTCATGGATTGAAATTGGAATGTTAATGTTATGATTTGTGAGTTTTATGATAGTTTTATTTTCATATTAGTTTTAAACTTCATATTATTATTATTTTTTTAATTTCATATTAGATATGATATGGGGTTTTATGATAAGTTTTAGAAGTCTTATTGGTTTAAGTATGAATTTTAGGGGATGAATAATTATTTAATCTTTGAATTTTGGTTTTACTCTGGACCGATTTGTATTGTCCAATTGCTCTGAATCTCTATCCCAAATTGCTATAAAAATTTAAAGTAGATATTTAAATTTTTGGGTATGGAGATTGAATTTTTGAAATCTCTGATGTTTGAGTCAAGTTTAGAGAATTTGCATTCTTTAGATTGCTCCGATCCGTGTACAGCTCTAAGTCCAACTGGCATACTTCAGAATCCTTTAGACATGTCTATCAATATTTTATCATTAAGTCTACATTCACATGATCATAATTCCATTATCGTGGTCTCACAAGTTGAATTATAGACCCTTGTTTATATTACAATATGAATAAAGGGTCATCACACTTGTATTTTTAATGACATTTTTTGTTTTTGAAAGTTAGCGATTGTTAATTGTATTTTTCTTCTTTTTTTAAGAGATTTTCTCGTTCAAATCTATCCTTTTTTTTTTTTGGATATTTTGAGAGAATTTTCTCATTCAAATCTTATTCTGTGTATTTTTTGATTTTGTATTTAAGAATCTTGTTGTATTTCCTGTTTGCTTTTCTTCAATTCTTTTTTTTCCTTATTTTCTATTATTCTTTTATTCAAGTTTCTTCTTTTTTTTTGGCATTTTTAAATGGATGATCAGATGTCGGATGCTAATGCTATTTATGAGAATATGATTTGTGAGAATTTAAGTAAATCTTTTTGTTATTGCTTATAACAATTTTAAGTAAACTAATGAACTTATTGTTTAAAATTATTGAATAATCTATTGCTTTTATTGTTTGATTCATTAGATTTTAGTTTTTGATCCAAAGTTGATTGTTTTAAACTTTGATTTCTTTTTTTTGTTTGATTCTTTTTTTCTTAGTTTTGTGTATGTCTATTTATTTTTGTTAGTTATAATTGCAAGTTCATTAGTAGTAACATAAACATTCATTTATTATAGATTGGAGGTTCATATGATTTTCACAAACAACTGATTCTATTGAATTTGTAATAAGTCTATAGTTCATTGTTAATGAACTTATGCATAAGTAGTATAGTTCATTTATAATGAACCTGTGGTGTGAGTGTGTATGTATATATATATATATATATAAGTAAATGAAAGCTAAGATTAAACATGAAAGTTGAAGAGGCCCTAAGGGGGTGAATAGGGCAAATTGAAAATTAAAGCTTATTTAAGAATTAAAGAAGATTTTAGATGAAGAAGCAAGAGAAGAACTCAACAACACACACTTGAAGGAGTTCGATTCACAAATGAATCTAAATCTCCACCCGTTTATCTCCACGTTAGTATTTTTAACAATTACTCCAATCTTAGTAATCTAGATTTAGTTTACAAGAGTTTTGTAGCTCAACTCTAACATTTATAATAAAATGAGCTTTTGAAGGCTAAGCTCTAACCAACAACCAATCACAAGTGTTTGAAGGCTTACACTAAGTAAACTAAGTCCTAAACATATTAAGATTTAGGGATGTCAGACTTTTATTAAAAGGCTAAAATCGGATAAGTTGGATATGAAATCAATTAAAGGAAGGTTTATTAGATATCCTAAAGATAGTTTAGGATACTGTTTTATCTTCCTACTAAACAAGTTGTTGTTATAAGCAGAGATGATATTTTCCTTGAGAAAGAGTTTTTTAAGGAAGGTGGCAAAGGAAGGAAGATAATGTTATATGAGGAGTCATTTAAGGAAGCCTAATAAATTGATCAAATGGAGATTGATCAACCCAGAGACCCTATTCCAATTGAGAATGTTGTCACACTAACATCTGGAAGGTCTAATAGGGTATCTTGTCCTTTTGAGAGATACAGTTTTTTTCATAATGTTCAAGAGTTACATGTTTATGAAGAAAACATTCATGTTAATGATCGAGATGGCTAAGGCTATGCTTTCTTCATAAAGAAAGCATTCATGAAGAAAGCATACATATGAAGAAGCTTTATATGATAACGATTCTTCGAGATGGCTTGAGGCTATGAGAAGCAAAATGGATTTCATGTATACAAACCAAGTATGGGCACTTGTTAATCGTCCTGAGGGTATTATACCCATTGGGTGCAAATGGATTTTCAAGAGAAAGATTGGTGTAGCTAGAAAGGTAGAAACCTATAAAACAAGGCTTGTAGTGAAAAGGTTTGGCCAAAGGTAAGGGATTGACTATGAGGAGACTTTCTCATCGGTGGCTATGCTTAAGTCTATTTGGATTCTTTTAGCTATAGCTACACACTATGATTATGAGGTTTGGCAAATGGATGTTAATACTGATTTCCTTAATGGTTATATTGAGGAAGATATCTTCATGGAGCAACTTAAAGATTTTGAATATGAGGATAACTCAAAAGTGTGCAAGATTAATAGATCTATCTATGGTTTAAAACAAGCTTCAAGGAGTTGGAATCATCATTTTGATGAGGTTATTTATTCTTATGGTTTTATTAAGAAAGAAGATGACCCATGAATTTATAAGAAGATTAGTGGGAGACAACTCACTTTCCTAGTCTTGCATGTAGAGAACATTCTATTAATTGGAAATGATATTGGTATGATGACTTCTGTGAAAGTATGGCTATCTAAAACCTTCTCGATGAAAGACTTGGGGTGGGGGCAACCTATATTCTCGAAACTTGAGTCTATAGAGATAGGTCAAAGAGATTGATAAGTTTATCCCAAAATCTTTACTTGAAAAAGATATTGAAGAGGTTTAACATTCTTGATCCCAAGAGAGGATTGTTACCATTTAGGCATGGTATCTATTTATCCAATGGTATGTCACCTAAAACACTCGAGAAAATGGAGCAAATGGCTAAAGTTCTTTGTGCCTTGACTATAGGAGGCTTAATGTATGCTATGTTGTGTACTAGGCTTGATATTACATATGTTGTTTATGTGACTAACATATTTCAATCCAATCTAGGTTTGGAACATTGGATAGCTATTAATGAAATCTTTAAGTACTTAAGAAGGTTTAGCCTTAACATATGGAGGAGGTGATCTATAAATAGATGGCTTCATAAATTCTGATTTCCCATTATATGTGGATGATAGAAAGTCTTTCTGTGGGTTTGTTTTCATTTATAATGGAGGTGTAGTGAGCTAGCAGAGTTTTAAGCAAGGTATCTATAAACGACAGGGTTTAGTGTGCACCTAAGGTTTTAGCAACCATGACAATGTTTGAGCTTAGGGCTTTAGAGAACACACTAACCACTGTCACAAAGACATGGCGTGGAGATGAGAAGTCGTCACCTATGGTAATAATTAGGATAAATTGAAAAATGGTGTGTAGACGGCGGGGTTTAGCGCACATCCAAGATTTTAGCAATTGCGTCATTGTTTGAGCTCAGGGCTCTAGAAAACACACTAACCATTGTCACAAAGACATGGCATAGAGATGAGGAGTTGCCACCCAGGGTAATAACTGGGACATATCGAAAAGGTGGTACTCGATTCCCTAAAAGAAAGCTAGCACCACAACCAGGAGATTCTGGATACGAAATACCAACTTCTTTCAGTCTTGTGTTCATTTAGAATTACTTTATGAATTACTATCTTATCCTCTATTTACATGCAATTTCATATAAACCCAAAACAATAAACTTCAAGGCAAACTAGTCATGAAATATACAAGTAAATAATGCATTCAATAAATCACATAATCCCTAAGTTAGTCTAATCTATATGGATTTTAAATAAATGAGCTAAAGTCTACATGTTTTAGATTATAAGTGAACCTAAAGACATAATTCATTTTTTTTAAATTAAATGAACTTAAGTCTACTAATTTTAATTCTAAAAATGGGCCTAATTCTACATGTTATGAAAGTATTTAAATTAATGAGCTTAATTCTATATGTTTTAATATTGATCTTAAATCTACAAAATATGAAAAAGGACTTAAATTAAGTGAGCTAAGTCTAAATTAATTAAATTAAATTAAGTGGGCCTAAGTCTAATTAACTAAATGGACCTAAAAGTATTTCTAATCTAAAATCTAATTAATTATGGACCTAAAAATATATTTTAATTAATTAAACCTAATTAATTATTAAATGATATAGGCCAAAAATAAATAAATCAAAATCTAAAATGGGCTTAAGGCGCAAAACACATAAAAATAATAAATAAGCTTAAAAACAAATAAAAAACATAAAAAAATAATTAAATAAGATAAAAAAAATAATTATATTAATCCTTACTAAAACCCTAATTTTTATTAACATGCAACCTAAATTAATCTACTTCTTCCATTGATTTTAAATGATTACCAAATTGAAACCTAATTTTACTAACCAATTTAAAAATCATGCAACCACACACATAATTTTATTACTATTCCCACTATTGGGACTATTACATTAATTCATAAAATAATTAATAAAAAAAAAAGTAAAGACATTAAAAATAAAAAATAAAACCCTAGAAACAAAGTCTTTATGGGGGTTTATCCATAGTCTTCTGTGGATTTTCAATAAAATTCATCTTCCTCATATGATCACCATGTGTTTTCCTCCATAATCATAAAAAAAAAAATTAATGAATAAATTATGATAAAATAAATAGAATAATAAATAAAAAATAAACAAACAAATAAATAAATAAATATATAAAAGAAGAAGAAGAATATGATATGCTTATGGATGATTAAGGTGCTCCTCAGATTTGTGATTCACCGTTCTTGATAAGTCTTTGAATCTTTTCTTCAAAAAAATTCTTCACGAGTCTTGAATTAATTGATGAATCGAAAGAATTTTTGATTAAAAAAATAAATAAAAGAAAAATAAAAACATAATTTTCTTTCTCTCCTCTCCTCTTTTCTACGCCTTTCTCTCTATTTCTTTTCTTGTCCTCTTTTCCTCCTCCTTTTTTTTTCCTTCTTAACCCCCCTTTTATAGCGGAACTAGGAAGCCTAAACCTAATCCTAATGCGATTCTCATTCCTAAAGTGTATTTAGGAATTTTGAATCAAATAGGATTAAATTAATTAAGAACTTTAAACCAATTTAGGATTGAATTAATTAGGAAGTTTAAACCACCTAAAATTGGAATAATCAGAAATAGGAAAGAGTTTAATTCCGATTGGGATTATGCAATTCCAATTGGAATTGTACAATCCCGATCGGAATCATTGTAATTCTGATCAGAATTATGTAATTCCAATTGGAATTATGTAATTTCGATCGGAATTATGGAATTTCGACACACTCTTTTTTTAACATTCAATTACAAAAAGGCCCCCAAAAAAATTTAAATTTTACAATTAGGTCCTAAAAAGAACTTTACGATTTAGTCCCTGAAAACATTAAATTCTTCCTTTAACAACCCTTAGAATTTTTTAAAGATTAAGCATTGAAGATATTTTCATCATTGGAGTCTTTTGCTGCATCCATAATATGTCATCCCGAAATTGGGTGTCTACGGTTGCCCTCCTTTGTTGGTGTTTGCTTGACAAATTGCGGCAAAGTAGAATGACACCCAATTTCTAAATTGAAAGTTAGGATACTTACCTGTACTTCATGAGGCTTCTACTGGTGAATTTGCTATACTTGGATGTACAACGTTTTAAGTGGCATATCATACTTGGTCGTATGATATTGATTATACTTGGTCATATAATTGATTGAGGAATACATTGCACTCGGTCGTATAATGCCGACTACACTTAGTCGTATAGTTTGTTTATGGATAAGATACATCACACTCGGTCGTATGATGCTGATTATATTTAGTCATATAATCAATTGGGGAATACATTGCACTCGGTCATACAATGTCGACTACACTCGGTCGTATAGTCTGTTTATGGATAAGATACATCACACTCGGTCGTATGATGCTGATTATACTCGGTTGTATAATCGATTGAGGATATATTGCACTTAGTCGTAAAATGCTGACTACACTCAGTCGTATAGTCTGGTTTTTTATAAGAAACATCACACTCGGTCGTATGATGCTGATTATACTCGGTCGTATAATGGATTATGAACACATTGCACTTGGTCGTACAATGCCGACTATACTCGATTGTATAGTCTTTTTTAGATAAGAAACATCAGACTTGGTCGTATGATGCTGATTATACTCAGTCATATAATTGATTGAGGATACATTGCACTCGATCGTACAATTCCGATTACACTTGGTTGTATAGTCTATTTTTGATAAGAAACATCACACTCGGTCGTATGATGCTGATTATACTCGATCGTATAATTGATTGAGGATACATTGCACTCGGTCATACAATGCCGACTACACTCGGTCGTATGGTCTATTTTTGATAAGAAACATCACACTCGGTCGTATGATGTTGATTATACTCAGTCGTATAATCGATTGAGGATACATTGCACTCGGTCGTACAATGCCGACTACACTAGGTCGTATAGTCTATTTTTGATAAGAAACATCACACTCGGTTGTATGATGTTGATTATACTCAGTTGTATAATCGATTGGGGATACATTGCACTCGGTCGTACAATGCCGACTACACTCGGTCGTATAGTCTGTTTTTGATAAGAAACATCACACTCAATCGTATGATGCTGATTATACTCAGTCGTTTAATTGATTGGTGAATACATTGCACTCGATCGTACAATGTTGACTACACTCGGTTGTATAGTTGGTTTTTGATAAGAAACATCACACTCGGTCATATGATGTTGATTATACTCGGTCATATAATCGATTGGTGAATACATTGTACTCGATCATACAATGACGACTACACTCGATTGTATAGTCTGTTTTTGATAAGAAACATCGCACTCAGTCGTATGATGCTGATTATACTCAATCATATAATCGATTGGTGAATACATTGCACTCGGTCGTACAATGATGACTACACTCATTTGTATAGTTTGTTTTTGATAAGAAACATCGCACTCAGTCATATGATGCTGATTATACTTGATCGTATAATCGATTGGTGAATACATTGCACTCAATTGTACAATGCCGACTACACTCGGTCGTATAGTCTATTTTTTATAAGAAACATCATACTCGATCATATGATGCTGATTATACTCGGTCGTATAATCGATTATGAATACATTGATAGTTTTAACCATCTCCTAAATTGCTAAGTTATAAAGCTTGTCAATTTAGGACTAAATTGCAAAGAATCCAATGGACCTAAATGTAAATGAAAGCTGAAGGACCAAATAGAATATTTTTCCCTTTATATATTTTATTCCTTATTTTCCCATTCCATACTCTCTTTTCCTATTCTTCTTCTCTTTTTCCTTTCATTTTCTCTTGATTTTCAAATTTTCTCTTTTCAATTAAACTTTCATTTGACATCCGATTTTGAATCCGTTTGATCCTATGGTCCACCCACAATGTAGACTACGTGGGAACAGGTCCAAGCAATCAAATCCCATCACTTTATGTCCATATTTTCCCCAAAATGATTTGGGACTTCATGAAGATGAGGAGATATTGCCTTTGACCCACTTGCACCTTCATAGATGTTCTCAAGTTAAAAATGGGGTAAATTTCTTATCCTGTTTTAATCCTGTAATAAACATATTTATTTTAGTATATAAAATTAATATTTATAATGCATGCAATTTAAAATTGATATGAATCATGAAAAATTGATAAATTAAAATAAAAATGTGTTAAATTTCATTGGGATTTTCATTAAAAGTTTAAATTTCTGGATTAAAATCCCAAATTTTTGATAAGAATTCTTCAATTTCTGACTGAAAATTAAGGAATCCAATTGGGTTTCTAGAATTCCGATCGGAAATCTAGACTTTCGATTTATTTATTTATTTATTTTAAGAGAAAAAGATTAAAAATTTAGGAAAGAAAATGATCCTGTTGTTTTTGCATTTTTTAGAAACCCCTGAAATTCTTGGGCTATTTTTACCTGGCGCGAGAGTTGTTCCATGACTTTTCTGGAGAGGTAGCACAACATGTCTGGGCATCTGGCTTTCGACGCTTTGTTGCTGCTTTACCGATTGCCCGGGGTAGGTCAGATCATTATACTGTTTTTGCACTTATCGAGAGATGGATGGACACTACTCACACCTTCCACACATAAGTGGGCGAGCTGACTATTTCCCCGATGAGCTTTTCTGCCATTACTAGGATTGCATTCGGGGGTCCCCCGGTTTCTTTTGATATCCATTACTGCACTCTTTCGGAGGATGCGAGGAGTCGTTACGTCCATGACGTACTCAGATTTGTTCCAGTATGGAAGAATAGGAAGAACGTGCTTCTTTCTTCCCTTGTGTATGGTTTTAGGAGACTACCTACCACTACACCTCGCCAGATTCTCCAAAAGGCGAGATGTTTCTTATTGATTCTACTCAGCACTACTCTCTTTTTTGAGACTGGTCATAAGGTTAGCATCGCTGTTCTCGGCCCTCTTCAGGATCTTTCTAGGGTCTCTACCTTGGATTGGGGGTCTGCAGCACTTGCTTATCTCTACTATAGATTGGATACTGTGTGTAGAGGTGTTGTGACGATGTGTGGCTTCTGGCATGTCTTGCATGTATGCTCCATATCCCTTTTTAACTTTTCACTTACTTCCACCTTCCCTTTTTCATTTCCTTCATCTTCCCTTTTTTAGATTTAGGGTATTGAGACTAGAGTGATTTGAGGTTTTAGTGCTATCAGCTCTGACAAGAGTCTTCCCCTGATGCAGAGATGGGGTTCTTCTCATCTTGCCAGCATTAAGCATGATTTGCAGACTTATCAGGATCAGCTGAATTCCTTAGAGTGGGACCTGGTAAGAAAATTTTAAATTTTAGTATTTCATCAATTGCAGAAGTCTAACAAATTTACATGAAAATGAATGAGTTTGCAGGTTAGATCAGATTGGTTGGCTGGTGCTGAGGACATTCAGCGATATGAGTTTATGATTGTAGCTATGAGACTTGAGACTATGAGAGTTCTGCTTCCTGGTTATGGGTGCCAGATGTGATATCTTGGTGAACGTGTTTATCACTGGCATGTGGGACCTTCTAGGAGATGTGTCCCTTCTTCTATTCCTCTTTCGATGTTACAGAGTAGCAATATGACTGGCCCAAAGCTTAGAGCTGCTCTTGAGGGATATGACGCTTTGACGATGCTTAAGCATTCTTGTCATTATCGGGAGTATATTCGAGAGAACCTCTTAGAGCAGGTTCCTATGGATCCATCTGAGGTATGCTTTTTCTCACTACTTTACTCCAATTCTCTCATCATTATTGACATTTGATTCTCTGTATAGTTTGAAGGAGTCCCTAATGCTGTTATGGAGGAGACTGAGGATGGTACTGAGGAGACTGAGCAGGAGGTCGAGCCTATTCCTCCTAGTGAGATTGCTCATGGTGAGGCTCCCTTAGGTTATTGTTCTGGGTGATGTGCCCCCATTTGATAGGTCGATGTATTATTGGGCTCCTATGGTACAGACTCCTGTTGAGCGACACATGTATTTTGATACAACTCAGATTCCTAGCTTTTCACCTCGTGATGCTTCTCATGTAAGTTCAATTTTTTTCCTAGCCATTCCTGCACAAACCTACACTTGTTGCTGAGTTAGTAAAATTTATTTTATAGGTCCCTAAGACACAGGCGGAGTATTTGTATGGGATCACCTCTTCCTAGAGATTGTTTACTATACAGATTACAGACACTTGGAGGGTTAGTATTTACAACACATATGCAAATGTATGCATGATATAGATGGTTCTAAATATTTTTTGATGCAATAGAATTATGCCGGGGATCTGAAGCATGAGAACGAGAGGCTCCAGCGACAGCTTGCTAGTCTTGGTTTTGATGGACATGATGTCGGGACTTCTATGCCCCCAAATTAGGGTGACGATTCGTCTAGAGAATGGAGCCCTTGGCCGGACACTGGAGCTCAGAGGACTGACTTTCTTTAGGAGTAGTATTAGTATGACTGTACTTTGAGATATTTCAGGATTGTCTTCTTTTATGCACCATAAACCTTTATTTTGAACCAAACTGTAATTTCCCCACTTTTTTTTGGGCCGGTGTTCTAGATTTCTGATCAGAAGTTTAGAATTCTCGAAAATCTAGAATTCTGATTGGAATTATGGATTCCTGATCGGAATTAGAGATTTTCGATCGGAAATCTTGATTACGCTTCGGTGTTTTTCCTTTTCCGACACAAATTCAGTTCAACAGTAATCCTAATCCTTTATGTATCAGATTTGCGGCCTATATAAGAACCAAAAACCATAAGACCCATATACTGCCTTCATTCTATTTTTTTTTGCCTTTATCATGACACAAGCCACACTTATTTTGGTGAGGAAACTTCTCAAAACCCTTAATAGAGATGACTGGAATCAACTTCTGCCCTTTAATGTCAGACCATTAAAGTCTTTTCAACTTCTGAAAATAGATAATAATTTCTTACATGCTGCTGCCACTTTCTGGGATGCCATGGATCACGTATTTAGATTTAATGGGCAAGAGCTTGTCCGCTAATAGAGGAGTTTGCTGCTATTATGGGATGTTCACCAAGTTCAACTGCTACCATTGCTCTCCCAGACCTTGAAATAGAGTTCCTCAATAGAATAATAGCATTTTTTGATATGCCCCTAGATATTATCTACATGCATGCATATATTGCTGAAACCATCAGTCTTCCCTTTCTGATGTCCTTTTGTGAAACTAGAGACAAAACCAGTATTGCTTGGATTAAAACTATCGCATTTTGCTTATATGCTCAGTTTCTGCTAGTATCTTTTCATGGAGATGCTAATGTAAAAATTATCAGTATCTTGGAATAGGTAGAAACTGGAGCTAATCATGTGCCTGTTATACTTGCTAAAACTATCATTGGGTTAGATAATTTCAAAGTTCAAAACCGGCTCTAAGGCAGTCTACTTCTCCTTCAGGTGTGTAACCTTTTTTTTTTTAGATTTGGTTACAGGAGAAATTAAATCTACTTGATGCCCCTCCCAATGCTTTGACTTATCAACCTCATCATCTACAATCCTGTCCTTTGAAGATAAAGAATAAGCATACTAGAGATCAATGGGTTGATTGGATGAAAGGTATTGTTGATACTGAGATTACTTGGATTTGTCCTTGGTGGAGATTAAAATTTGTAACCATCAACTTATATGACAACTGTGTCCCTATTCCCAGATTACACTCTTCAACTTTTCTTTCTCCTTTATGCCTCTGTCGTCAGTATGGTTGCCCTTAATTCATTGTTGTTGTCTGACTTCGAAGGCCCCAGAAAAAATTTAAATTTTGTAATTAGGTCCTAAAAAGAACTTTACGATTTAGTCCTTAAAAACATTAAATTCTTCCTTTAACAACCCTTAGAATTTTTTAAAGATCAATCATCGAAGACATTTTCATCATTGAAGTCTTTTGCTACATCCATAATATGTCATCCCGAAATTGGGTGTCTACATGGTGGTACTTGATTTTCTAAAAGAAAGCCAGCACCACAACTAGAAGATTCTGGATACTGAATGCCAACTTCTTTCAGTCTTGTATTCATTTAGAATTATTTTATGGATTACTATCTTACCCTCTATTTACATGCAATTTCATATAAACACTTATTTAAACAATTAACTCCAAGCAAACTAGTCATGAAAAATACATGTAAACAATGCATTCATTTAAATTTATAATCCCTAAGTTAGTTTAATCTACATTGATTTTAATTAAATGGGCTAAATCTACATGTTTTAATTTACAAGTGACCCTAAAGACTAATGGGCCTAATTATTTTTAATTTTAATTAGGTGAACCTAAGTCTATTTATTTTAATTCTGAAAATGGGCATAAATCTATAAATTATAAAATATTTAAATTGGTAGGCCTAATTCTACATGTTTTAATTCTAAGGTGATCTTAAATCTACAACTTATGGAAAATGCTTTAATTTAATGGGCTAAATCTAAATTAAGGAAATTAAACTAAAGTGGGCGTAAGTTATCCCTAACGTAATTTCTAATTAATTATAGGCCAAAAAGCATTTTTGTTGATTAAGATCTATACCTAATTAATTAATAACCTATTAAATGAAATGGGCTAATAAAAAGATGGGCCAAAAGAACTATCTAAACCTAAAATTAATTAAATGAGTTAGAGCCTAACATGGGCTTAGGGCCCAAAACACATAAAAGAATAATGAAACAAACTAAAAAAAAATAAAAAATATCAAAACAACCAAATAAAGGATCAAACAACCAATTAAATTTATTTCTTCTAAAAAACCTAATTTAGTTAAAATGATATTAAACAACAAATTATAAAATAATTAACAAGCAATCCTAATTTTATCCACTTAAATCGAATTCAATTTTAATTAAGAACCCTAATTATCTCTATAGCCATTAATTTTAGTTAATCACCCAATTAAAACCCTAATCTTATTACCCAATTAATTAAAATAAACATACAACCACACATACAAGATTTGATTATTCCCACTATTGGGGCTATTACAATGATCTACTGAAAATAATAAGAAAATAAAAATTGATACAATTCTAGGAAAACTAAATGCAAAATAAAACAATCAAAACAATAATAAATAAACAAATAAAAGACCCTAGAAACTATATTCAGTTACAAAATTCAATCCATGGCATTCCATGGATTTTGTTTCTAAATGAACTCATCATGTAACATTTTCCATAATCACCAACATAAACAAAAATAAATAATGATTAGTGAATAAAAAATAATAAAAATTAAATAAATTTAAAATTTAATAGAACCAAAATAATAAAATAAAAAATAGAAGAAAGTAAGAGACGAGATGGTATCGATGTAGTATTGATTTGCTCCTTAGACTAGTATAAAACCATCGTTGCTTTGTAAATGGATCTTCAATACTTGTTGTTCTCCTTTCAAAAGCCTCATGCTTCTTGCTCAAAGAATAAATACTTCATAAGAAAATATTTTTTTGACCACTGTGTAAGAAAAGTGAAGCCTCCGAAAAAAGGATTAGGAAAAGAGAGAGCTCTCTCTCTCTGGGAGAGTTTGAGCTAGATTTTTACAGAAAAACCCTAGCTAAAAGACTTATCATATTGTAACTTCCTCTCTTCATAGTGATAGAGTTTTGATTTTAAAATGACTTTTGATTTCCTAAAAATTCAGATAAATCCCAAAAAAGGAATTTATGATATTATTTGACCAATAAAAATTCAGAAAACATAATTTTTATTTACTGTAAAATAAAAAAACAGATGGAAAATATTTAATTCCGATCGAAATTATATAGTTTTGATTGGAATTACATAGTTCCGATCAGTTTTATGTAATTACAATAGGAATTATAGAATTATGATCTTTTTAAACTTTTTAATTATAAAAAACCCCTAAAAGAATTTAAAATTTTCAATTAGGTCCTTAAAAAATTACAATTAAGTCTTTAAAAAAACAATTAAACTCTTTTGGGAACACATTTAGACTTTTGAAGTTTCAAACTTCAAGTGTTGAAGATCTATTTATAATATTTTCATCATTGGAGTCCTCTATCGTATCCACACTTAATCATCTTGAAATTGGGTGCTTACAGTATCATTGCGGATTCTATTATAGAAGCCACATCGGATGTTGCTAAAGAAGCTGTTTGGATTAAGAAGATCATTTCTAAACTAGAAGTTGTTCTTTTTATTGAGTCACCGATTCCTCTCTATTCTAATAACAATAGAACCATTGCTTTGGCAAAGGAAGAAAGGTCTCACCTGAAATCCAAACATATAGAAAGATGCTATCATATTATTAGAGAACTTGTTGGAAAGGGCAATATCATTGTGTAAAAGGTAGCTTTAGCTGATAATGTCACTAATCTACTTACTAAAGCATTAACGCAACTATAGCTTGATCGACATCTTGAGAAGATGGGTCTAAGATATTATAGTGATTGGCTCTAGTGTAAGTGGGAGACTGTTAGCATAGGTGGTATGCCCTAGATGTCAATCGCATATTTTGATATTGTAAATTATCCCAAGTGGCAACAAAATATTCATTTAAATAAAGTGTTTGTTTATTTGATTATTTATCCATTAGTATAATGTTAAATAGATTTATTATCAAGAGTTGATAATATGAGTGACAAATTTATTTAGTACAAATGCTATAAAAAATGTTCATAGGCGATAAATTAATATTTAGGTAATATTAATTTGACTATCACCTCTGCTTATTTTTCTTAATTAGTATGTGATATTAATAGTGGGAGGTAGTAAGTCTCATACTACTTGATATGAGACATCAGAATAGACATATGGATATTCATGTGATGGGTGGATGGAACATGATGTTAGATTTGTGATTGCGAGAATAGTTACTTTAGTCAACGATCACTATCTGGGTCATAATGGTGCATACAGTCCTTTGACCTAAGGCAACACAACCATCCATATTTAAGTGGTTAGGGTTTATTACTGCTTACATACTCGTGTTAATCACACATGGGTATATGGTGTGTGTTGGCTCTAGTTGGTTAAATATAGAGATGAGTGTTCGACCAAGATGAGATCTATGGCCTGGAGTGAATCAAGATATGATCCTATGCTATCTAAGTTTATTCTTGATGAATAAGTTTTTTGCTAGGATAAGCATGATAGTCTGAAAGAGTTTTAGTACTAGAAAGGTGTTTTTAGTATTTGTTATGCTTTATTAAGAATAGAACTTGAGATGAGGTCATATGATGTAGCTATTAGAGTTTGACTAAACCTTAACTCTAGGCTATATCAGGATCTTCTAATGAAGGGATTTTAGTGCACGGTAATTTTTACTAAAGGGTTCATGTGAATTAACACATACATTCATTTCTAATTGGGTAGTTATGATATCGATGCTAGGGGTCACTTATAAACTAAATGTGTACAATTGGGATTTTCACATTTAGACTTGAAATAGTTTCAAATAATATCAAATGTTGATATTATCTTCTCATTGCTATTTAGATGTGAACCTAGTAAGTCATACCTAAAATAGCTTTACTAAATCACCATTAACATAATTTAATTATTAATTAAAGAGTTTAATCAATTAATTAAGATTAATTGAATTGGATTTATGCTTTAAGCAATGATTCTAACATATCATGAAATATAATTCAATTAAGTGTTTAATTATTAATTAATACTTAATTAATATGAGATATTAATTGAAGTATTAAATTAATAATAAATGTTGTTTCTAATTGGACTTGGATTAATGACCCAAGATGTATGGGCCTAGCCCAAAAGAGTTTTGGACCAAAGATTAGTCTAAGATGTAGAGAATGCCCATGAACCTTATCTAGGCCTATTTGGTTTTATGTGTGTAGAGAATGTATGTAGACATATAAATGAGATATATTCAACTCTCTACACACCTTTTGATATACTTATCTCTTATACAAGTTGTATACTTATAAGTTGTATAAATTTGATGTAAGAGATGATGTCATTAGGATTTTGTTTTATATATATATGTATATATATATATATATCTTAAGAAAGTGTTTCTTAAGAGGAGTTAGAAAATTTTGTGTAAAGACATAAGAAGGAGAGAAATAATATATACTCAAAATAAACTCTAAGGGATTAAGTTAGTGCAAGTTTTTAAGGGTTAATAGGGAGGGCACTTACTATTAAGCTCAATCAAATAAAAAAGGTGATTGGTGAAGCTTTGGTATTTTAAGCTAGAGACTTAACACTTGGGAGGCTAAGCATTTGATTTAAGAGTTGAACCAAAGAATCCAAAGCTTGTAGAATTCTTGTGATCTACATCAAACTTAAGAGTTTGTAAGTATTTTAAAACTTAGAATTCCTAGGTTCATGTTTATATGTGTTGATTGTTATTTAACTATATGTAAAATGCAAATTGGATCTATAGGAGTGGAAATCTTCATATGATGAAGGGTTATGCAAGTGAAATTTTTAAAATTTTACCCTATTTAAGCCTTGTGCTCACCACAAATCAAAGTTGCATAACTGTTTCCTTCAATTCGTATCAGAGCACCTTTTTGCACTTTACACATGCTAAATTGATTGATAATTGCAAGTTTTATGATTATACTAGATGTCAATTGAATCTTTTATGGGTTAAGATGTGTAATGTTAACCTAAAATAAAGTTAGGATGTGAAGTGTGTCGAGTCGGCACCACTAGCCTTTATTATGAGTCAGTACAGTGGTGACAAGTTGGCATGCTTCCTTTCATCCATCTTGTGGCTTTCCTCAAAATAAGAGTTTTCATGCTTATATGCTTAGCATATCAACCCTAACATACAATAGTTGCATTTTGCATGTCTTATGCTTGTTATACTTGCATGGGATGATCATGGACTTAGTTTACATCCTTGGTTTTGTAATAATAATGAATTTTATTCTTTGGTATGTAATTAAATGTTAATTACAGAGAGTTAAGATGTAATGTTCACTTTGATATGCCAAGGATTAAATTTAATACACAAGGGTTATGATTGTAGCTTGAAGAGTTCAAGTTGGAGATCCTTGGAGATAGAGACAAAACCTAAGGTGATGAGGATCGTGATCACAAAACCCATGGATTTTAGGCCCATAATATATTCTAAGAGTTAGCATAAGAGTAGGAAAGACCCATGATCACTCCATATTTATGCATCCATCATGCATGTTCTATGTATATATGTGATATATATGTTTAACATATTATATGCATATGTAATGATGCCATTCTATATATGTTTATGATATGTATATAAATTGGCTAATGTGCAAAGTAAGACCTTAATTAGAGACTTGAAAATCTTCCAAACTAAATTTAGGTCCAGGTTCTCCATTGGAGTAATAACTTACATGGTTTTATGATTGTGTGCATTGACTATGGATACATAAGAGTGTACACAAAGGCCTAAGAGATTCATATTGTGTTATTGTGAAGCATAAGATGTTGTGGGTGTATGGATACACTATAGGCCAACAATGTCAAATAGGAGTACTTGAGGTTTGTAGTGCTCAAATCCATAAATTTTGCTGATCTAATGGTATGGACCTAACTAATGCCAAAGGCTAAGAATGACAATGTGTACTTGAGGCCTGTAATATTAGGAGCCGAATTGATAGAACTCACATGAGATGTGATGGCAAGAGTTGCCACTTAATGAGGACTAATATGCCAAGAATGGCAATGTGTACCTAAGGGATATTAGTGACTCATTAAGAACTCCATCACCCACTATAAATCTATCCAACAAGGGATTTCTATTTCCTAATTTGGAAGTGTAGGATTTTCTAAGTTAGTGGGAGGCCATTATGATTAAAGTCTAAAACTAATGGTAAAATAACAATGTCATATAACTAATTAATCTTGTTACCTTTATAGAAACTTGATAATATGAGATCAACTAACCCACTTTCAATCATACTCAAACAATATAGGCTCATGGGCCCTAATTTCATTGATTGTCTAAGGAACCTAAAAGTTGTTTTAGCTTCCAAAAAGATACTTTATGTATTAGAACAAAATCCACCTGGACCACTTCCTGAAAATGCTTCATAAGAAGAACGTGATACTCTAGAAAAATGGAAAGAAGATGATTTACAAGCACGTTGCATAATGTGGGCTTATATGAATATTGAAATCCATCGACAACATGAGAAGTACATAAGTGCAAAAGAGATCCTACTTCGCCTTCAAAGTTATTTAGTGAACATAGTAAGATTGCTAGATATGAGCTCTTTTATGCTAAGATGAAGGAGGGTGGGGTTGTGGGAGCCCATATAAACTCTATGATTAAAGTTATAGAGGAATTAGAATGTCTGTATTTCTCTATGGACTTCCACCTCCATTTGGATTTGATTCTTCAATCCCTTCCCAAATCTTGTAGTCAAACCATTGCAAATTTCCATATAAACAAAATATAGTGTACTCTTATAGAGCTTATTCACTTGCTTATGACGACCCAAAAGGCTATCCAAGGAAATAAGGAAAAGGAAGTTGCACTTATTGCCTCTTCTAGTGGGACTAAAAAGAAAGGCAATAAGAAAAGGAAAGGCAAGATAAGTGTTATCAAGACTATGGGTAGCATAACCAAGAAAAAGGGCAAAATAATTATAAGGGAAGACCAAGGTAAAGAAAGTGTTTCTATTGCCAAGCAGAAGGGCGTTGGAAGGGGAATTGTCCTAAGTTCCTAGGGTCTCTCTAGATAAAGTGAAAGGGCAAGCAAGGAGAAGATGATACTTTTTTTGATTTATTTACTTCTAAATGTTCTAAGAGCTCATCTAATGCATGGGCATTAGATACTGGTGCTAGTTCTTACATTTGTTCATCCATGCAGGATCTAAGAAATGGGAGAAGGTTGAGGCCTAATGAAGTAACCTTAAAGCTTGGAAATAGAGCAAGTATTCTTGCCAAAGCTATATGATCCACTTATATTAATCTATATGATCATATTTTATTGTTGGTGTCAGGAATTGGTTATGCTATTTAGGAATCAAATCCTTAGTAGAGCAAATTTCAAAAATTTACTAAACACAACCCTTCATCTCATGAAGGATTCCAATCCTAAGGATCCATTTTACAATTAACACATTACTAATACACAAGGCAATAGAAATAAAAAGTAATCAATAACCTAGGAATTCTAAGTTTTAAGAAAAACTTATAATCTCCCAAGGTTGATGTAGACTATAAGTATTCTACTATCTTTGTGTCCTCTTGATTCAACTCTTGAATCAACTCCTTAGTCTCCAAAGTGTGAGACCTCTAGCTTGAAACACCAAGCTCCACCAAATCTCCTTCTTACCTTAATCGATTAGAAGAAAGTATCCTCTCTCAATTACCTTTACAAACTTGCACTAATTAATCTTTGTAAGAACTCTTAAGTTTTATGTATATGTGTTTCTTTTCCTTCTCTCTGTACTTTCTCTACATCAATCCTGATCATAATTCATGTCTACTTAACAATATAGATAACCATGGTAAGTGATAAGTGTAGAGATTGATGACATCACTCACATGCTACTTTGCATGATATGTTGACTATTGTGTAAGTCACTAATGTCCAAAATAGAAGGATATAGAGATTATAAATCATGCACTTTCTTTACATCACCATGGATTTAAACACGTATCTTAATTTAATTAAATAAATCAAATACAATATCACTTAATGGAATTAGGCTAACACTTGCCCAAGCCTATTCCATTAAATAAGTGAACCTAGATAAGGTTGATGGGCTTTGTCAATATATTGGATTAATCTTTGGTCCAAAACTCTTTTGGGCCTAGGTCCATAACACTTGGGTCATTAATCCAAATCAAATATAAATAATATACATTTATATTATTAATTTGATATCTTAATTAATATCTCATATTAATTAAGTACAAATTAATAATTAAACCTTTTTATTGAAATTAGATTTCATGATATGCTAGAATTATTGATTTAGGCATAATTAACTAATTAAACACTTTAATCAATAATTAGATTAACAAATAATGAAGATTTGGTAAAAACCTTTTAAGTGTGGCTTACTAGGTTCATGTTCAATTGACAATGAGAAGACAATATCAACACTTGATATTATTTGAAACTCCTTTCAAGTCTAAATGTGAAAATCCCAATTATTCACATTTAGTTCTCATAAGTTCTGAGTGATCCCTAGCATCAATATCACAACTACTCAATTAGAAAAGAATGCATATATTGATTCATATGAACCCTTTTAGTCATAATTACTATGCACTAAAATCCCTTTATTAGAAGAACCCGACATAGCCTAGAGTCAAGGTTTAATCAAACTCTAATAGCCATATCATATAACCTCATCTTAAGATCTATTTCTTTATAAAACATAGCAAATACTATAAACACTTATCTAGCATTGAAACTCTTTTTGATTGTTATGTTTGTCATGGCCAAATAATTATTCATTAAGAAAAGACTTAGGTAGCATAGGATCTTATCCCGGTTCACTCCAGGCAATGAATCCCATCTTGGTTGAACACTTATCCCTATATTTAAATAACTAGAGCCACCACACACCATATACCCATATGTGATTAATGTAAGTATGCAAGCAGTAACAAACTCTAACCACTCAAATATGGACGACCATGCATAGGTCAAAGGAGTATACGTACCATTATGACATAAACTATGATCGCAACATCCTTATGATCATATTTGCAATGTCACTATTCAATCCACCCATCACATGAGCGTCCACATGTCTATTCTAATATCTCATATCAAGTAGCATGAGACTCACTATCTCCCACTATTAGTATCACATACTAATTAAGGCAAATAGATAGAGGTGATAGTCTAATTAATATTACCCAACTATTAATTATATGACTATAAATATTTAATAGCATATGTACTAAATAAATTCGTAGATCATATTAGCAACTCTTAATAATCAATATATTTAACATGATACTAATGGATACATATTTAATTAAATAAACACTTTAAATAATAGAATATTCTTTTATTGCCATTTAGGATAATTTATAATATCAAAATATGTGATTAGCCTCTAGGGCACACCACCTATACTTACTGTTGGATGATGTATTATATGTACCTAATGCTTATAAGAACGTTGTCTCTATTTATAGTTTGACTAGAAAGGGTTATGAATTTCATTTCAAAAGAGACGTTTGTAATATTTACTTTGGAAGTGAAATGGTAGGCATGGGTCATTTAATATAAGGTTTATATTATGTTGATAATATCTCTATTAACAATGAGCCTTAAATTAATGTGAGTAATGCCAATGCAATGCTAACTAAAAATACCTCTAACTCCAAATATCTTTGGCACTTGAGATTATGTAATATTATAGAGGATAAGATTAATAAGTTAGAAAGGATGAGAATCTTGAGCAATCTTGAATCTGCATCTAATTCAATTTATGAGGCTTGTCTTTAAGGCAAGATGACTACATAACCATTTGTTGGACAAATGGCAAGAGCCAAGGATGTATTGGAAATCATTCATAGTGATGTATGTGGACCATTTGGAGAAATGGCTAAAGGTGATTTCTACTATTTTATAACCTTTACAGATGATCTATTTATTTCTTATTAAGAACAAAGTGAATCTTTTGAAAAGTTCAAGGAATTTAAAGCCCAAGTAGAAAACCAAACTGAGAAAAGTATTAAAACTCTAAGATCAGATTGAGGAGGTGAATACTTGAGTACCAAGTTCATTGAGTTCCTTAAAGAATATGGCATTGCATCATAACTTACACTACCAAGAATACCACAATTAAATGGTGTATCCGAGAGGCGAAATCATACTTTATTGGATATGGTATGTTCTATGATGAGCTATATCGATTTTCCTATTTCACTTTAGGGTTATGCACTCCAAACTGCCTCTTATATCTTCAATCATGTTCCATCCCTATCCATTTTTACTACATCGTATAAGATATGGCATAGTAAAAAACCAAGTCTTAAACATGTTAAGATTTAGGGATGTCCGACTTTTATCAAAAGGCTAAAATTGGATAAGTTAAATGTAAAATCGATTAAAGAAAGCTTTATTGGATATTCTAAAAATAGTTTAGGATACTGCTTTTATCTTTATACTGAACAAGTTATTGTTATAAGCAGAATGCTATTTTACTTAAGAAAGAGTTTCTTAAAGAAGGTAGAAAAGGAAGGAAGATAATGTTAGATGAGGAGTCATCTAAGAAAGCCCAAAAAATTAATTAAATTGAGATTAATTAACCAAAAGAGCCTATTCCAATTGAGAATGTTGTCACACCAACTCCTAGAAGGTTTAGTAGGGTATCTCGTCCCCTCAAGAGATATAGTTTTCTTCATAATGTGCAAGAGTTGCATATTTATGAAGAAAGCATTCATGTTGATGACCCTACTATATATGAAGAAGCTATATATGATAAAGATTCTTCAAGATGGCTTGAGGCTATGAGAACCCAAATGGATTCCATATATGCAAAGTAAGTTTGGGCATTTATTGATCCTCTTGAGGGTATTATAACCATTGGGTGTAAATGGATCTTCAAGAGAAAGATTGGTGCAGATAAAAAGGTAGAAACTTATAAAGCAAGGCATATAGTGAAAGGGTTTCATTAAAGGTAAAAGGTTGACTACGAGGAGACTTTCTTGCAGTAGGCATGCTTAAGTCTATTTGGATTCTTCTAGCTATAGTTGCACACTATGATTATGAGGTTTGGCAAATGGATGTTAAGACTAATTTCCTTAATATTTATATTGAGGAAAAAATCTTCACGGAGCAACCCAAAGGTTTTGAATATGAGGATTGCTTAAAAGTGTACAAGCTTAATAGATTGATCTATGGTTTAAAACAAGCTTCAATGAGCTGGAATCATCATTTTGATGAGGCTATTTGTTCTTATGGTTTCATTAAGAATGAAGATGAGGCATGTGTTTACAAGAAGATTAGTGGGAGCTAACTCACTTTCCTTATCTTATATGTAGATGACATTCTATTAATTGGAAATGATGTTAGTATAAAGAATTCTATAAAAGTATGGCTATCTAAACCTTCTCGATGAAAGACTTAGGGGAGGCAACCTATATTCTCAAAATTCAAGTCTATAAAGATAAATCAAAGAGAATGATAAGTTTATCCCAAAGTCTTTACTTGGAAAAGGTTTTGAAGAGGTTCAACATGCTTGATTCCAAGAGAGGATTATTACCGTTTAGGCATGGTATCCATTTATCCAATGGTATGTCACCTAAAACACTCGAGGAAATGGAGCAAATGGCTAAAGTTCCTTATGCCTCAGCTATAAGAAGCTTAATGTATGCTATGTTATATACCAGGCTTGATATTGCCTATACTGTTAGTATGACTAGCAGGTTTCAATCCAATCCAGGTTTCAAACACTGGATAGATGCTAAGGAAATCTTTAAATACTTGAAAAGATTTAATCTTAACATATGGAGGAGGTGATCTACAAATAGATGGCTTCACATATTCTAATTTCCAATCAGATGTGGATGATAAAAATTGTATCTTTGGGTTTGTTTTCATTTGTAGTGGAGAAGTAGTGAGCTGGAAAAGTTCCAAGTAAGGTATCATTGTAGATTCCACTATAGAAGTCGAGTATATAGTAGCATCAGATGCTATTACAGAAGCTATTTGGATTAAGAAGTTCATTATTGAACTAGAAGTTGTTCCTTCCATTGAGTCACCAATTCATCTCTATTTTGACAACAATGGAGCCATTGCTTTAGCAAAGGAAATAAGGTCTCACCATAAATCCAAATACATAGAAAGGCACTATCATATTATTAGAGAACTTATTGGAAAGGGCAATATTGTATTGCAAAAGGTAGCTTCAATTGATAATATCATTGATCCACTTAAAGCAACAACAACTTGATCAACATCTTAGGAAGATGGGACTAAGATACTATAGTGATTGACTCTAAAGCAAATGGGAGATTGTTAGCTTATGTGGTATGCCCTAGAGGCCAATCACATATTTTGACATTGTAAATTATCCTAAATGGCAATAAAATATTCATTTAAATAAAATGTTTGTTTATTGGAGTATTTATCCATTAACATAATGTTAAATAAATCTATTATCAAGAGTTGATAATATGAGTGATGAATTTATTAGTACATATGCTTAAAAAAATGTTCATAGTTGATAAATTAATATTTGGGTAATATTAATTTGACTATCACCTTTGTCTATTTTCCTTGATTAGTTTATGATACTAATAGTGGGAGGTAATGAGTCTCATTCTATTTGATATGAGATATCAGAATAGACATGTGGATACTCATGTGATAGGTGATCAAACATGACATTAGATTTATGATCGCGAGGATATTCACTTATAGTCTATGATCACAATTTAGGTCATAATGGTGCATACAGTCCTTTGACTTGAGGCAACACAGTTATCCACATTTAAGTGGTTAGGGTTTGTTATTGCTTACATACTTATGTTAATCACACATGGATATATGTCGTGTGGTGGCTCTAGTTAATTAAATATAGGGAAGAGTGTTTGACCAAGATGGGATTCATTACTTGGAGTGAACTAGGATAAGATCCAATGCTATCCAAGTTTATTATTGACGAATAAGTTTCAGGCCAGGATAGACAAGATAGTCTGAAAGAGGTTCATTGCTAGAAAGGTTTTTATAGTATTTGTTATGTTTTTTCAAGAATAGAACTTAAGATGAGGTCATATGATGTAGCTATTAGAGCTTGACTGAACCTTGAGTCTAGGCTATGTCAGGATCTTCTAATAAAGAGATTTTTGTGCATGGTAATTATGACCTCAGGGTTTGTGTGAATCAATACATGCATTCATTTTTAGGTAGTTGTGATATCAATGCTAGAGGTTACTCATAACTTATGAGAACTTGTAAGCACCCAATTTTTGGATGATTTGAGTTTGGATGCGATAAAGGATCTGGTGATGAAAATTTACTATGAAATTATATTTATTGGATCTGATTTATTAGTTTTGAAATAAATTATAAATTATAAATTATTTTTATTTTATTTTATTTTTTAGGACTTACCTTTAAATTTCATTTTTAATTATTTGTTTTTAAAAAATTTTCAAAAATAAAAAAGAGAGAAAATTAAAGAAAAAAGGTTGCCATTGGAAATGTACATTTTCGATAAAAAAAATATAGATTTCTGGTTGGAAATCCACACTTCCCGTCGGAAAATGGCACTCCGTAATTTTTTTACTTTTATACTTATTTTTGATTGATTATTATTTTTATATTATTAGATAAATATATTGATGAATTTTTTTTACTAGATAAATAGTAACAAAATTTTGTTTTATTTGATTTTTATCCTGAACCTAATGTAGGGTTACAGGACTAGATTCTATATATCTGTCATTTTCTTTTCACAAAAAAAAGGTGGGTTTTTTTTTAATTCTTGTTTCACCTACTTTCTTTAATTTTTAGTCGTGAACCACAATACGCCTACTTAGATTTTATTTTACGTACTTTTCTTTAGTTCTTTGCTAAAAAATCAAATCAAATAAAACTAAAACCACAAACACAACAAAAGCCACATGCTTTTATCAGTGGTGATCATTTTTCTAAGGGAAATCAATAATGTATTTCATTCTCAAATCTTTTTCTCCTTCTTCTTTTATTTTGATTTTGATTTTATTTTATTTTTATATTTAATTATATTTATTATTATTATCATTTAATCATTCATTAACTAATTTTTTTTTATTTTTATTCTCTTGATGGATAAGATGACATGAACACTATGGAGAACAAAATTAATGAAGAACCCATGAAGGTCCATGGAATGCCATGGATATGCCCTCGTATCATTTGAATATAGATTAGGGTTTTAATTTAATTTAATTTATTTTTATTATTTATGTATTTTTTATTGGTTTGTATTTTTATTATGGGCCTATATTTATTATTTTATTTATTTTTTGTTGTAGATTGTAATAACCCCAATAGTAGGAAATAATGAATATTTTTATTTTCTATCATTAAAATCAATTAGTAAATTAGGTATATTCGGTAAAATCCTAATAAAATCATTGATGACTGTAGATTAATATTAGGTTGCATAAAATTAAATTAGGGTTCTTTAGAAAAATATAATTTTAATTGCTTATTTCATCTTTTGTTTGGTTGTTTTATTGATTTTTTTTATGTTTTGGGTTTTTTTTCTTTATTTTTATTCGTTTTGGGCCTCAAGCCCACGTTTAGGCCCAACTCATTTAATTAGTAGGCTATAAAAATGATTTTAGATTTTAAATAATTTTAAAAACAAATTTAGGTCCATTAAGTTAATTTAAACTTAGGCCCACTTTTTAGCTATTAAAATTAATTTAGATATAGCCCAATCCATTAAAGTTTTTTTTTTTTCTTTTCCTTAGAATAAATAGACTTAGGATCATCTAATTTATTTTAATTTAAATTAGAACTAGGCCCATTAATTCATCCAATTCAATCCAAATTAATTGTCCATAAAATCAATAGACTTAGGCCCACTTTTAGAATTAAAACATGTAAACTTAGACTCATTAATTAAGTTAAAATGTAGGCCCACCTTTAGCTTTATTTCACTTATAAATAAAACATGTAGGTTTAGCCAATTTAATTAAAATTAATGTAAATTAGACTAATTTAGGGACATTGCATTTTATGACTGCATTGGAGTTAAATGCTTTTTCATGACTAGTTGCCTTGGAGTTAGATGTATAATAAATTAGGGTTTAAATGAAATTGCATGTAAATAGAGAATAATTTAGTAATTAATAAGATAATTCTAAATTAACACAAGACTAAAAGAAGTTAGTATTCCGTATCCAAAATCTCCTGGTTGTGGTGCTAACTCTCTTTTAGGGAATCGAGTTACCACCACCTTTAAATTGTCCTAATTATTACCCTGGGTGGCGACCCCATCATCTCCATGCTATGTCTTTGTGATATAGTAGTGTGTTCCCTAGAGTTTTGAGCTCAAACAGTGTCATGGTTACTAAAATCTTAAATGCTCACTAAACACTGCCATCTATAGTGGCGACTCCACTAGGAATAAAAGATTTTGATTCTGCTTATGTTCTTTAGAATTATTTTATTATTGATTTCATTTGAATGTCCCTATTAGTTAATGACATTGATTTATGATTCCAATGGCTTCATGGAGTTGTAGATTGGCTAACTATCACTCTTAGCCATAACTCGGTCCAAGAGAGATTACCGGGCTTATCTGAATAAAGTTTATGACCTAAGTCTTTAAAGGGGTTAGTCTTCTCTCGAGTTTACAAAGGATGTTGGGCCCTTCTGACCTTGGCCTATAACTCAAGTCCTAAAGGAGGACATCTTGTTAAGAGGACCTTGACTTTCACTACACTTAACCATATATAATGGCCTAGTTATTTCCCTTAGAATTTACACAAATTGCTTGTGTTTGTAGTCATGAGGTATTTTTATCTATAAAGCCAAACCTATACCTTTTAAGGCCCATTTGGGTTAATAAAGATTGGTTTAATCTTTTTGACTTAGAAATTTTATTTCTATTCTTTATTATTTTGAGAGATTTAGCATGCACGTCGGTTCTTGATATCCCCTATTGATATTAAGGCCAAGACAAAATATCCATAGGAAAAGAGACTCGCCAATACATGTGTGGGAGGAATAAGGTTGGAAGAATGTATGTTATACACTTGACTTGTTACATGACTTGACTTACTACTTGCTACTTGTTGTATATAGCACATGCATATATACATTTCATGCATCATACTAACACTTTATTTTTTTAGCTATCATAGATTCATTCGAGTCTTCATATGTTTAGAAATGGAGAGGTAGTAGACTAAAGAGAACCACTTCGAGTCCTAACTTAATAGTTGAAGAGATCCTTCACAGAATCCACTCATTTTAAAAGCACTATTAGCACTAATTAGTCACTTAGTTGAAGAAATGGAACAACAATAGAGAGGAAATTAGTCCACGAATAACCCGAGGGCCATGATTTAAGATGGACCTCTACATGTTTTTGCCATACCACATGTTGTTGTTATCCCACCTATCATGGATGATCCACCTATTAACAATGACAATGCTAAGGAACCATAACTGAATGTTGCTAGGAATGTACCAGTTGTGGAAATAAAATTTAAGGATGTTGAGAACTACACTGTAGAGAAAGATAAAAAAGAATCACTTGAGCTGGTTTAGGAAGTTGAGCCCAAGCAGATGCAAACACTGACTCATAAAATGTCCAAGTTGGATAAGTTGATGAGAGTGCAAGGCATGAGCTATTCATTTAGCTTTGATGATATGCTAGATAAGTTCAAAATACTTTAGCTGTAAAAATTTAATGGTACTAGGGACCTGAGAACACATCTTTACCAATATTCAATCACTTTGAACACTATCAAAGCTCCTTTAACAATGGTCATGAGACTGTTTATGTTATTGTCTTTAGAAGGCATAATAGTGAACTGGCATCTAGGGCTGGAAATTCATACTCGAATTGACTAGAGAGAGTTGTCTAATGCTTTCTTAAAGCAGTATGATTACAATACCAAGCCATAGGTGTCTATCAGGGACATAAAATTTTTAAATTTCTTAACAAGGTTCATGAATAAGGTAGATTTAATAAAGAACAAGCTAGCTGAGAAAGATCAGGTAGGGATGATTGTTTGGGATGTATTACTAAATCTTGTTAAAAGGTTGCAAAGGATGAATCCTAAGATGTTTGTATACTTAAATGATGGATTACGAGCTATTGAGAATGAGAAAAAGGAAAACATACGAAGTGTAATGAAAAGGAATTACCAAACTAGGGGCACACAACAATGAAGCACTAACCGGGTTGTGAAAGTGCATGTTGTTCAAACACCAAGGAGATTCTCTAAATTTAACCACCCTTCATCCAAAGTCCTAGACTTCTTAATGCAAAAAGGCTTGCTTCAACCCTTAACCTTTTTCAAACCACCAAACCAAAATGTCCTTGGCTATGATTCAAATAGTTACCGTAAATTCCATCAAGTCATTGGCCATTCCATAAACACCTATATTCATCTAAAAAATGAAATTCAAAACCTCATAGATATTGGAAGAATCATAGACCTAGAAAACCCAAGCATAAAAAATAACCCTTTCCTGACCTACTAAAATAGACCTTCCCCAACCACCATGATGATTAAACCTCAAAACCAATGAGAAATCTCCTAATGCCAGCAAAGATGTTGAAAGAGTAGAAGATTTGTTAGGACAATCCTCAGACAAGTTTGACTACAAGGTGTTTTACATTGAACCACCTTATTTTGATATACCCTTTGAGTCAATTGTGCCTATAGGGTGGGGTGATAAGTTTGATGATGAGAAGCTATTATACAAAGAAGAAACATGCATAGTTGGAAACAAAGCAAAACCACTAAATGAGAGTTTTGTCAAATAAATACATGTGAAGTCTTACCTCAATGCAGAGGAACCTGTTAATATACTTGGTGTGAATGTTCTTGGGAATGAGATCTTTAAGGAATAGATCATTGAGAACCTGCAAGACAACAAGGATAAGGAAATAGAGGAATAGCTATTATATCAGCCACCTAAAGGACAACCACTATAAGACTTAGCATCCTTAACATCTAGAATAAGAAATAAATTTTCTTATTATCTTCTTTGAATAAAATTTTAGTTTATTTAGAACTTATTTTGTTTTAGTGATTGATGATATGAATTTTGATTATGCTTACTTATGGAATGTGCATCTTGATGGTACTGTGCATTGTTATATTGATCACATCTGCATGTTTGACATAAATTCGATCCAATTATATTCATTCAGCATGGGTATAAATGAAAATTCAAAGAACATTCATATCTCACATGATTTAACTTTTGAAGATAGGAAATTTGAGGGAAAAATAAAAAGAATGATAAAAGAAAAAAAAAGAGAAAATAAGGGTCCCGTTAATTAGAAAATTCATAAAAGGATAGTTAGACAAAATCAGAGAGATAGAAATAAGAGAAAAATATTCTATCAGAAAATCTAAAAGGACTAATTGGTAATAGGAGTTGTATTATATGATGTAATAAATGTTCTAATTTTTTCCCTACTGAATGATTAAAATTATGACATCAACATCAAGCCCCATTTATTATGCTTAATAATCATTTGAAGTTATAGATTTTTCATTTTGTCTAGAAAATCTTGCCTTAAGGGATAGCCCTCGAAATCAGCAATAACAGGGATGGTGGATTTGGGGATAACCATATTGATGATGGAGATGTGATATAAAAAAAAGGTTGAACATATAACCAAAACAAGAGAACATTGTGATTACACAAGTTAATGAAAAGGAAATTCATCCACTTTACAAGATCATGTGCAAAAAAAATTATCTCATAAACTATGATTTTAAAGCAATCAGTTAGCATAAAAAATTCAAGCATTCGAATCAAACAGCCAAAGATAAAAATCACAAGCAATTATATATTACAATAGCAAGGGCGAGCAATGAAAGAGTTACGGTTTGATCAAAATGAACCAGTGAGCAATGATTGCAACTAAATCATGAGCAGTTATAGACTATAGCATCGTAAAATCATCGGCGAGCAATGAAACAGTTGCAGTTAATTGCGAGCAGTTTTGGACTGTAGTATCAAAGGCATGCAACATAAAGGTTATAGCCAATTAAAAGCTAGCAAGTAATGAATCGATTACAGCTGATCACTTTAAAATACAATTCGCTAGACACAACATAATAGTTATAGCAGTTTTCTTTAATCACTTTAATTAGACACTACACAGTAGTTATAACATATTTTCGCTAAACGTTCCACATGAAATATAACAAAACTTTCAGTCATAGTTACTAGACATTCCATAGGAACTATAGAACAATTAGCTAGACATTACACTATAGTTATAACATATTTTCATTAAACGTCCTATAGAAAATATTGTGAAAATCACGATCACTAGATGTCCCACAAGGAATATAGTGTTAAATGCTAAATGTCCCATAGGGAATATAGCAAAATGCACTGAATACAGTGTCAACTGCTATTCATTGAACACAGTGATAACATCACCGCTATATGTTCCACTAGAACTATAGCATGTTTTCAAAATACATTGAATGCAGTGTCAACTGCTATTCACTGAACACATTGATAGATCACCATTATATATTCCATTGGAACTATAACTTGTTTTCAAAATGCACTGAATATAGTGTCAATTGCTATTCACTGAGCACAGTGATAGCATCACAACTATTATTTGAAACTCTTGCAAGTCCAAATGTGAAAATCACAATTATACACATTTAGCTATGTCGACGGCCGGGTTTAGCATGCATCCATGATTTTATCAACCACCACACTATTTGAGCTTAAGACTTTAAGGAACACACTACTATATCATAAAGACATAGCAGAGAGATGATGGAGTCATCACCCAGGGTAATAACTGGGACAATTCGAAGTTGGTTGTAACTCGATTCTTTAAAAAGAGTTAGCACCTTGAACCTTATTTTGGCCCATTTGATTTTATGGATATGAGCTAAGTGTTGGCCCAATGATCAAGCCCAAGTCCATAAGATGAGATAAAACCCAAGTGTTGGCCCAATTACAAAGCCCAAATCAATATGAACATGAGGTGGTCAAATTTTTTTATGTTAGGCATGCATTATCCTGTGTATATTGTTAACTATGGGATGTATTTAACTCTGTACACACATTTTGATAAAATGATCTTAAGTCTATTTATTTTAAGGAAAAAAAATATTTTAATGGACTGGGCTATATCTAAATTAATTTTAATAGCTAAAAAGTGAGCATAAGTTTAAATTAACCTAATGGACCTAAATTTGTTTTTAAAATTGATTAAAATCTAAAATCATTTTTATAGCCTACTAATTAAGTGAGTTGAACCTAAATGTGAACTTAGAGTCCAAAATGAATAAAAGTAAAGAAAAAAACCCAAAAAATAAAAAATAAAGAAAACAACCAAACAAAATATCAAATAAGCAGACCTTAGGAAAATGCGACCGTTTTGCCTTTGAACAACCTCTTTTGCACCCAATTGAACATTTGTAAAGATATGTGAGAACTTAGGGAATAACAAAAGTCAAAAGATTAATAATTTGTAATACAAAGGATGACATAAAATATAAATGCATTAACATATCATATGATATTTGAATTAGAATAAATTTAAAATTTACTAGTCAGAAACATGTGACTATAATATTTATTGTTTGTGCTATATTAAAATTTTTTTGGCTGAAATATTAATTATTTAATGAACTAAATTGAATTAGTTAAAACAAGGAAGCCCAAAATAGTAACCTATTGCCTTTCTTTTCAACAAGCCTAAACCCAAAAAGAAAGCAAAAAAAAAAGGCATTTATAGCCATGAGGTCCCATCAGATGGTGTGGCGCACTAGCTGTTCTATAATGAAATAATTTTTATTTTATATATAAAAAAGAACGTTTTATACATGATTGTGGTATGCTATTTTGTATCTCTCAAAAATCGGAATAGAGAGAAATCCCCATTATTTCCTTGTCAAAGCCGCATCAATTTTTAGAAAATTTGTATCATTTCCCAGCTACTTTATTTTATTTTTTTATCAAGTGATCTTCCAAATGGCAATTACAAATAAAAAGCGCACAATAGCTGCTCCTACTGAGTTTCTAGGGACTCCACCAAAGGGTAAGGATCATCAATAACCCTCGCTGGTTTCCAGACAGATTCTTCTTTCACTTGCCTTAGAGCAGCAAAGTGAAGAGCATCACTTTTAACTTGATAAACATGACAAGCCCATGGATATGAGTCCGGAGCTGACCAAATCTTTTGTTCTTCAAATTCTGTTTGCTCCACCAGTGATTCTGCTACACACCGTACTAAACTGGGTTCTGGCTCCTCAAAACCAGCCACAGCAACACATCCGGGAGACACAAATCCCTCTGGAGCCCTTGGATGCCAAATTGATACTGGAGCCTTGTAGTCATCCAAGCAATTCCTCCACACCTGCATACTCCAAAATGTTATGCCATACATTATGTCTTCGAAATATTTGTGAATACTGAAACCTCCACACAATCATATTTTCATATATAAATTGAAGGTTTCTCACCAAATCATAGCCCATGGGGATAGCAAACAATCTATCGATTTTACGATAAATAGCAGCAACATTTGGAGGATGTAAACCAACACGAGCTATATCCCCAATGGAGATATACCTGGGAAAAGAAGAGAATATATAAAAGCTCCAGTATCAGTATCTTATTCAGTGTAAACAGCCTCTGCTAATCAGAATATAACATGGGTAAAAATATATATATATATATATATATACTGGAAGCTAGGTGCTAAAACCATGGGATTCCCAATCAACAGTGAAGTGACTTTTACATGTAGAAACTCATGGCCCAAAGAAATCGGTAAAACTTCAAACAGGCGACAAAATGAAATCTTCACATTCATCCCAGGATTGACTTTGACGATACATGGTGATATGCAAGTTTATACCATTTTAATGATATATGGTGATATGGATGCAGAACATATAATAAGAAAACAATTACCCGCTGGGACAAATGGGTCTCCATATGCTACATATCCTATCATCCTCCAGAACCTGAAAAACAGATTCATGTTTCACATTAGTACACGGGGACATGAGCCAACCAGTACAAAATAGAAACTAAACTGGGCTTAGCTTGGTCCATGGAAGGGCACCTGGTTCCTACACAATTTGCATCGACCTTTAGATTCCTGTTCACTGCTCCAAATCTTGAAAAAGTTGATACTGTGGTCGACAAACTTCCTTTCATCACGTGTATTACTTGATGAAGATATCTCTCTAGACTCAACAACTGATTTACTATGGGTACATTGATCTCCTTCATCAGCTTCACTTGAAGAAAAGTAGACACGTCTCTGACTAGAAGGAACCTAATCAAGAAAACATGGGGAAACTAATCAGACCAAGGTCTTTAAATCAATTCAAATCAGATACCATTCCACTGAGATTACATATATGCTGACTAAAATAATTATAAGTTTATATAAAATAACAACCTTTGGAATTAAATTTTTCATGTCAGACAGGTATGCTTTCCACACATTACGAACCACAGAACATATCCTAACAGCTTGAGGTTCAGTGCCCTCTGATTCTTCCTCAACATTGCACTTTATCACCTGAACAAACTTCTCTGATCTTCCAAAATTCTTGAGGTGGAGGAGTAAATGGGAAGGTTGGCGGCAGCCTGCTTTTGCTAGCTCAAGGGCAATGAGCTCTTCCCATGGCACATCCCACGTGATCTTGGAAGGTTTCTTGTCCATCTTGTCTAGAGACGGGCACTAGAAACCAGCAGAGCATAGAGAAAATTTCATTAGACTAACATGTTATTTCCAAAGGAAAATAAACATCAAGAACATATATATATATATATATATAAAGTTGTCTTTTTCATGAACCTGCAGCAGCATGACCCGTTTGTTGGTTACTAAAACAATCCTCTGATGAGGCACAACAAAAAACTCTTCAAAATAGTCAGATAACGCAAATTTTGACGGCTCCTTAAATATTTCAGTACAGCCAAAACGTCGGCTTGCTTCTGCAAGGTAAAGTACCATCTGGAAACAACAGGAGAAAGAAAAGTCTTCAATTTTTTTTTTTCAATCGTCTGGAAACTAACAGGAGAGAAAATGCTAATGCAGTTGGAACTTCCAGAAACTCTATCTTATGAAATTTCATGACACGCAGAAACATAAAACCTAACAACCATGCTTAACATATTTCATCCATCACACCTAGGTCATCAACACAGGAAATAAGTATACGTTAAAATATTTTTGCTCGAAAATGCTAATTTATTAGGGACATGCCAAAATTTGATTAAACAACCAGAAACACACTGCAACAATCTCAGTATGAAAAGCATATAAGAGATGTGTTTGTTGTGGTTATATAATTTTCTTTGTTATATTGACTACTAATAAAGCAAACTGATATAATAGCAATAGCAACTCTACCTGCCCAACAGCTTCTCTCTCAGAATACTCCCTAAGTACACAATCAGAATGAATAGCCCGAGGATTTCTAATTCTCTGGGAGGAGGACTTGTTATTAAGAACCTCTATACATTTGGAACAACTTGCACCAATCCCATCAACAGTCAATGAGAAAAAATCTAAAGCTCCGCTAACTGGCTGTACAATAATTCCTAAAAATGCTCGCCCAAGACCATGAGCAAGTCCTAGAAGACCATTTTGTCTGGCACTCTCCACAGGCTTGGTCACAACTCCAGATACCCCGAAGGCAACACCTTGTGCCAGAGCTTCTGTTCCTTGAATAATTCCATCACCTACTCCACTGATTCTTCTTGATCCCACCTGCTCTCATTTCAAAGTTGAACTTGCTTTGTACTCTAGATTGCACAGACAACACAAAAAAAGAAAATAAAGAAAATTACCTGCTTAGAGCGTAATTGCAGAAATTGTCCATCAGTTGAAAGTTCAGCAAATCCTTTACTAAGAGAAGCCAAAGTTGAACTTGTCATACCAAGTACATCAACAGAAAATAAGAGATGCAAAGGATTATGGATCAAATCCCTCCAAATGCGGTTTACGACAGCAGAGACAATGGAACTCTTTCGCATGAATCTGTCTCTGTGCATCACCCTCCTCAGATGCACCTAAATCAAAGATATCAAAATGTCACACATCTCATATCTGAAATCTTCAGCCTTTGTTGATTTTATTTCAAGAGGTAAAAATTTTGCAATCATTTACACAAATGCTCCTCCATCTATTTTCCAGCCACAGGAACTGGAAAAAGTAATCTGAAATTGCTGAAACCAAAGTAAGCCTCTTAAAAACTAATGATCACATCGATCTAATCAAACTTGTCATTTTGTGTTAAGCCTGAATTCAAAGGGCAAGCAGAAATGGATAATGTTGTGTCCAGTAGTATTTCTCTCCCGCCAAATGGTTTAGATCTTTTTATTATAAATATTTTTACAGTAAATATCATATTTCAACACAACAATTAGGATGTAAAGGCTGAGCTTAGTTTAACACATCAATATATTTTTTTTTCCTTCAAAATAGGAACCTGAAATAATAAATATTTTGAATTTTCACACAACTTAGTTCACAACAAACCTTAGGGTAATATATGCAGCAGCTAGTGATGCTTAATATATGTCTCTGCTTGTGCATGTGTGTGTTGGGAGAGAGAGAAGGGAGAGTGGGGGGAGAAGTGTTTGTTTTTATTTAGCAGCAACAAGATCAGTGGCAGTCAATGGATGGTTAAGGTAAATCATTCATAGCATGGGTTTATATTTAAAAAGAGAATTACATTTTCTTGTTAATGCAGTTCATTTTGAAGCAAACTTAACTGACCTGAATTTTAAATGCATTTCCAACAGCAGACAGAATTGGACTCCATACACCTAGGACCCCATGAGGTCTCTGAGCTGGTGTGGTCTCTAGGGACACCTTCAATCGTATTTCTGAAACATCTATTAGCCTACAGATAAAGGGGGAGGAAGACATGTAAATAGATCAAGCCCAAAAGCCCCCAGAACAAAAAACCATGTATATTATATACTGATGAATGAGTTGAAATAGTGCACTAATAAAGAAAAAGGACTCATGACTATGGTATCTTCCCCAAAAAAACACTAATTTTTCCATTGTGAGCCAGGTATTCATCAGTTCAATTAAACAAGGTGAAATAACAAGTGAAAATGGATAGCTCAACCAAAATATATTAAGCTATCATCTCAGATCAAGGCAACAGAGAACAAATTGTAATGAAAAGGTAATATCGCAGTTTGAACACTTTTTCGGAAGTAAAATCTCTATAAAAGTTCTTTTGGTGAGATATTGCAATATGTTCTAAATAACATATTCAGTTTATTGAAAGAGCACGTATGTATTTTAATCAATTGTGTGCATGATAAAGAGAGGAGCGGATGGGGGTCTGAACCCCAATGTCCAGTTGAAGAGTTCTTAATCCTAACGTAAGAAGAAATTAACTGATATTTAAATATTTGCTTTTCCAGAAGCCTAGAATAGAATTTCTAACAGTTCACAAAGCAATCAAGAAGATTGAGATGCAGAAATTGAAAATTGCACCAAGGCAAGACTGCTGAGCAATCACATATGAACTAGAAAATGAGGATCTTACCCTACATGTATCTCTGGATCAACTTGTGTGATGCTAGAACTTTTAGGAAGACGATCAAGCTGTAGATTGCTGTAGAAATCAACAAATGACCAGATAATAGGTTCATGGATATTAAGCCGCCAGGTCTTCTCAGTTACCTACAGAGTTGAAATAGATTTTTATGAGGAAACACATGCGTTATACTGTTCCAAACAAAACATACTATGAATTGCAAGTGTTATCCTAACGAGCATTACCCGTATATATACATATGGATAGACTTGGATGCCATCAGTGCTCTCATTGCATTTTGTTATAGTCATCTTAAAAGCTGGATTATGCATATCAGTGGTCTTCTCAGGTGCCAACGCCACTGGCATCAATGTCAGAGGAAGCTGATTGTCAAGCTGCAAATAACCCAGAATGAGCTTGAACCTGGCACAACACAATGAAACACTCAACTCCTGATCCTGAAGCATCAGTTTAGACAATATAAGCTTTACATAATGTCAGTAAAGGCAAAAGGGAATTACAAGAGACAATTGATGGATATACTGGATAGTAGATAGAGATTGTAAGCATGAATGTAAGCTAGTTAAAGGAATTGAAAGCAAGGTTTTGAATCATGCCCATTGTGTGACAGTGGCCAAACTGCATGGCTGCAGTCAGCACTACCTAGATTTGTTCTTTGGAAAAAGCAGCATCAGTCAAATTCAAAATTCACAAGTTTTCAGTTACACAGAATACGCTAATATTCTCCATGCTTAAAATAATTGATTAGTTAGAAAACTAATTTTCTAGTTGTAGCAGGCACACTGAATTATTACACAGAAATCTATCAGTAGCACATTTCTTTTGCATTATTAATTGCAGGCCAACACACAAAAAGCCCATTCACATGTGATTCAAACTTAGATATGCCAAATCAGAATAAATCATAATGAAAATCCATTTTTGTATTGTGAATTGACTGACTTGTCATAGATGAGCTATATTGAACAATCTAACTGAAATCAATGTAGAAAGTGTTTTTGTTACTACCTGATTCCTATGTGATTCCAATTAGATGAACTGAATCAGGTAAACCAAATTGACTTCCCAATTTTTCATGATGAAATTGACATCATATTTATATGTATTTCAAATGAATATTTAAATATTTCTATTCCTTTTCCCTACATGCCATATATGTTCCCATGCATACCTCATGTTAAATGATATCATAAATCTAGTTGAACAGAAGGACCAATACCTGCTTGTTGTCCCACCATCATAGCCAGTTGAGAATGATATGAAAACTCTATCAAAGTATAAGTATGAGAGCTCTTTTGGTCTATGATCCACAATGGAAATCCCAACCATTCCAAGCTCGACTATAAGCTCTACAAGTGTGATGTCATTATGCATTGGAGTATGCCTGTCAGAATTTTCCCAATAGCAAGTTGGTGTCAGAGATGTGCTTTCTCCATTTGAAGTTGAACCCCAATTATATCTAAACCTAGCGACCTTGATATCCCCCAAATTGGCAATATGGACCTGCAATCCTATTTCAGCATTCTCTGCAGAAGAAACTGCAGGGCTTTCCAAATCAAATTTCCAAATACCAATTCCACCATCACAATCTATCTTGGCATCAATGAATTTTTGTCCATACGGATCATCCCAAGAAAAGTTTGTTGTTGACAGTGGTTCCAACATAATCCATGCATCATCACCAAATCCTGTTTGGCGAATGCTCATCTTGCTAACTGTTCTGTTCTCAATCCTGTTCAGAAAAGATTGCAGGCTAGTCACACTGCAAAAGGAAATGTGCTTATGTATGTGGATGTGGAAAACTAGTACCTGATAGGACCATCAGTTGACCCAAGGCGGAATACAACTACAAAACGAGATCCTTCCTCAAAGCCTCTTATTTCTGTCCTCAACATGTTTTGAGTACCATTTGATCTCCTCAAAACCAGAAAGATGGTGTCCTCTTTTGTAATTTGAACAGGGTACGACCATTCTGTATCTCCTAAACGAACCTACACAGTACCCATTTTACAATTTTTAATTCATGGCACACAGCTGGAATATTGTAAAACTCTGGGTTTGGACGAAAGCGAAATCATTAGTGTCCCGTTGTCTATGCTACATGGTTTTCTTTCCTTTCCTATATAAGTTGGTAAGTCTCAACATTGTGTTTTCATGCTGCCATAAATTTATATGATAATGTCAACTGTTCTTGAATTCCTCCCTAAACACAAAAAAAAGTATTTATAGGACGCCATGGCTATTTGTGGATCAATCAGAAAAAGCATTCATAAAGTTTTAAAGAATGTAGGTGCAACTGGTGAGGTATCAAGAGTTTTCCAAAGCTTTATTTGCAAAAGAAAAGAATCTTTCATGGGATCATTTCACTAAAACTATTCATTGATAGCATTTTCGTGATATATCTTACTCTGTCTATTCCTATTTTACATGAAGGCATCCCATAACAGTTCTTCTTAACACACTTACTTTTAACCTAAAAGAAGGAAAGAACATACGTTGTATATAATAACTCCATTTGCATGCGTGGTATGCAATTTACTATTTGCTGTTCTGTTTTTTCCTCTATCCTCCAATCACTTCTCTTTTTTGATTTGAAGGAACTTTCATTTTTTTTATTTTTGCAACATTTGTTCTCTTTTATCACCAGTAATACACTCTTACCAAGAGAATATTTAGTGCAGGCTACTTTTGTGATACGCAACCAATTTAAAAAAACTCAGCTTTGTGTCTATAAAAATGCCAAAAGATAAAGATAATCCAAAAAAAGAAAAGGTGAATCAGACCTCTAATCAGTTTGAAGTTAAGGTTCTGTTACAAGTTCAAGTTCAACTACAAGCACAAAATTACTCAATGACAGTAAATTCAAGCTAAGGTATTGCATTAACTGAAGTTTCATAAAATATCATGCAAGGAACAAGATGACATTTGATAAGGTATGTTGCTATCTTCCCTTGGGTTTTGACAATACTCGCTAGTTAGGACTTCTATTTTGAAAATCAGCTGTAATTTCATTTCGTGAACCTGATTTCCCATTAAATTGGCATAAATGTCTGTTTTTCCTCAATTCGATTGCAAATTTTCCTTTTCAGGTCACCATTAGTTGAACCTCTTTTATCCCTCTTCTTTGGACATGACACTAAATTACAAGCTAAAACACAAAAGAAATTGTAAATAAAAGATTTTTAAAATGTATCTTTGTTTGCAAATCAAATCAAAACATTAAAGTAACAAAATTTGTTTGAGTCAAGTTGTAGGCAATAACAATGTTGTGAATAAGGAAAAAAACAAAGAAAAGAAACAAAAGAAAGAAAGAAATGCAGATGCATTCATCTAACTCACCTGGAGTTTATCAATTCCACCTTCTTTGCGATATACAAAGGATGTTCTTGAATCATATGCATGGAGGATCTTTGGTTCATCACCATCGTTGAACTTGATATATAAATCTTGACCAATTCTGTTCGTAAAAGTCATGAATGGCCGCACAGAAATTACCTAAGAAAAGTACAATGAATTAAGCAGCTTTCAACTTGGAAGACATCTAAAATTGTCCATATCAAGCAAATACCTTAGTAGGGACAGATTGGTAGGGACATGGTTTTGTGGAAATAAACAGCCTTATGCAGTTACCACCATCATCAGAAGCATAGACATCTAGTGATCCATCCTGAAAACCAAAACACTAAAGGCAATTAACAAGGACATCGCCTAATTTAGATAATAATAGATCAATAATTAATTAAATTGATGTTTTACCATGTCACCAAGTGGAGAAAGGTCTGCAACGTGCCCAAATTGCTGGTCCTGGCCAGTTTGAGCAATTGATACTGACAGGCCCAATGTATTGAAGTTTAGAGCTGAAGCAATTGTATAGCCTTCAAAGATTTCCTCTTCTGTTATTTCTCCAAGAATTACTTCACTGTTGTGTTTGGATTCAAAGAGAAGAGCTATCTTCCGAGCACTTCTTTTCCCTGCCAGATCTACAAGTCTATATGTAAGTGGAGGGCATCTGGCTATTGAAAACCAATAAGGAGCATAGACTCTAATGATCTTTGCCAGTGGTGGTTGTTCCTTGTCATAATTTTGTTCAAGAATGAGTTGAACAATCCTGCAGATGTAATGATTTGGAAGTATATTAGACTGCAAATGTTATGCACTTGTGCATATAAAAAAAAATAATGACACATTGAATGTCAGAACCTTCCGGAAATTGAACTCCTTAAGCTTATTGTTTTAGATGGATGCCCACTAGGATGAGATACAAGAACAGCTTCCTGTATTTGAAAATAAAAAAAGAAAAGAAAAAGAGAATATTAAAAGTTACTAGCATTTGATGCTAGCATGGTGTTATATCCACAAAGAAAGGAAAATACAATATTAGCTTTGTATTCTCACCTGTATTGGCAGCCACCCTCTTTGTGGAAGCAGTGAAAGAAACAAAGGCTTTCCTATGTCAGCAGTATGAATCTTCACAGATTTCCCTGGAGGAAATATTCCCCTAGCACATGCAACAAAATGGCCAGTAGCTTGCATTTCAAAAACAGCGTATTCAGCTGCAAGAGGAAGGTAATTGCTGATAAATAATGGGGACTTCACCACGAGACTCCAATCCTGAATGGGATCAGAGCGAACATCTTTTGCTATCTCTATGGCTTGTATGCTCACAAAAAACCACATCCGGTGGGAACCATTTAAAGAGGTCCCACTTGTCTGTGTGCAGTATAAAAGTTCCTCGGACTCCGTGAGAGTTGATACACATATCTCAGAACCTTTCGACTTGCAATTTTGTGCAATTTGACCAGGCCTCTTTACCACAGAACTCCAGGAATATCCATCAGAATTATTAAGACTTGAAGGTCTCAATTGCAAAACATACCTTCCAAATTGTGTTAAACCTGATAAAGGAAGAGGTATAGAATCTCCAGGTTTAACTGACCCAACAGGTATAACTTTGTTTACATCCCCTGATGTTTTCCTCCGATTCCTGATCCATCTCCTTTGCCTTGCATGGTTCACAAATTTTATAGGATCAAATGACTCAGGCCACTTTAGGGTTTCAACATCTGGAGAATAAACCCAACCTTCAGAAGTATTGACAGCTGATGTATCCAAATGCCAATCATCAATCCATTCCCAGCATGAAGGCAACTCAACTCCAAAAATAGCCTGAATAATCATACGGTATGAGAAATAAGATCCCACACTAATATATGTCACTTGAATTCTTAAATGCAACAAAACTGAAAGGTGAACAATCTCAAAGCATTCCAATAAAAGCTTGAACTTCCAAAGCACATGAGAGTTCTTTATTCGATGATCTGTCAGTTTTGAGTGGCAAACAGTTGTCACAGTAAACTGCCAGAAGATGCCGATAAAGAGCACAACAAATAACAAAGTAATCGGATACAGTTAATTTTTCAATCTGTGATTGGCTATGCTTAGTTGCACGATCAAGACCTTTCTCATACAAAATGAAATTTTATTCAAGACAATGCAGCAGAAAAAAAAAAAAAAAAACCCTGCTATAAATATAGAGAAAACCAAAAAAAATGCTATGAATTTCGAGAGGATTTGGCAGCAAAAATGATATTTTAAGTATAAGGGACTTGGGCCTCTTTCTATCAAGTTGTGAATTAACCCCTGGATGGAAGAAATGCCCATATCCTAGCTTTATTTTTTAATCACTTGCGGGACAAAATGATTTTAGCAGCATCTAAAGTAGTGTATTTTACTGTTATTCAAAAATGATAGAATGACTTCATGCAGGCACCAGTAACTACTGAATACAAGTAAGAGTAAAATAGGCAAATACTATTCTAATACTAAACCTATTGACCAATCCTTTGTAAATTGTTATATAATGTCTTTTTTCTCAGAAATGTCATCCCACGAAGGTACCACAAATTTGTTTTAGGGTGGGGAGTGGTATGTAGGACAAACACACTTTATGGAAGTTGGTCAAGAGAAATGGTTTATATTGATCACTCACCTCATGCTGACCGCCACTATCTGAATAACTGGAGCAGCCAACCCAACCAGCATTCGGTTTGTAGATTTCAGTTTCAAAGAACTCAACTGTCTGAGCTGTACCATTGCTGTGTAAATCATGAGGTTCACTTACATCACTGGGAGCTTTGGATACAAGGTGCAAATCAAGTATAAAGTCTGTATCATTGTGTACTGAAACCAGAGACCTTATTGTCACATGTCTATTACTGTCCTTTACGCTTACTTCACTGGCAACAACATGGTTTCCTAGTCGCCAGCAAGCAGCAGGTGCAGCATAATTTAATCTCACAGTAGTCCAAGGCCCTTCAATGCTAGGGCTGATCTGTATAAATCCAGGTTTTCTGCCACCAATAAAATAATCATTGCTATCCTCAACTTCAGATCCAGGTGATAAGAACACAGACCATCTTAATCTTCCGGATGCCTTATTCTGTTCATCTCCAAGATTTGCAATCTGCATGGCAATAGCTAATACTGTGATTGTATGTCAGCAGGATTTTGTAATAGATGTTGAGAAGAAACACAAGCAGCGTCCCAACACAAAAACATTAATATAAAAAGGTGCTGTACCATGTCTTTTGCAGGAGATAAATCTATCCAGGTCAAGCTGTCTTGGACATTTACTGCAACCTGATTTAAAGGAGCTGAGAAAAATCCAACAGGATCACCTGTTAAACCACAAAAGAAGTCATCAAGAAATTTATGTAAGGCTGCAGAAGCCTGGAACCTTGAGTAGAAAGTTATATCATAACTAAAGCTTGAACCCTCTTGGTTGCAAAGCTGAGACTTTTGTTAATTGCACCAAGTGGTCGTAGATAGGTCCCAACAAAAAAAAGTCATGGGAGAGGGAATTTATGAAAGGAATTCCACAACCTAGCATTTTTGCATGTAGTAGCTATACTAACATTCAGATTCTTGTGATAGAAACTCAAGACTTTTGCCATTACACCAAGCAGTGAACCAAGGAAATATGTCTACATAGTACCCACAAGAAAATACAAACAAAATACCTTTTCCCATATCAGTCACAATAAGTTCCAACAAGTAATTATCCTGCAAAATTTGTTGATTGTTAGAACAAGACATTAAGCATGAAGGCAATAAATTATCATAAAAAGGAAATATTTATGTCGAAAGATTTGACGCATAAAGCACAAAATTAATAATAATGGAGACTTCTCGGATAAGAAGAAATTTCAAAAAAAAAAAGTAAGCTATTCTATTGAAAATTTCAACAGAACACATCAAACCTCATATTGAGATATGTTAGAGAATAAGAGCTGTATATCCTAGCAAAAGAGGATTAATACCAAACACACTATATATCCTAGCAAAGGAGGATTAATACCAAACACATTATATTCAGATTAAATACAGAACCCTAAAAGTGACTTCTTCAAACAAATGGGAATCAGCCATCCAGGTAGAACAGACATGGACATGAAAAAACGGCCTCTAATTGAAGTGTGTAGGTAGTACAGACATGGGGAAATGGGAACACGGACACGGGGGAACGCCTACTAATTGAAGTGTATGCGCATCATAGTCAGCTACAGAATGACAAGTACTTTCTATGAAGATTGAAAAAGGATGATTCTGGCATACAACTGACAATTTATAATAAGAAACAACAAAAGTTAAAATAGACAAGTAATAGCTGTGCGAATTTAACAAGTACTGATCTTTGTAATTGTAGGAGTAGTAGCCATACGAGTTTGAGGTTCCAAAGTGCTTGAGATAGATTTTTTTTCATCAATAGGGCTCCAATACCATTTGCAAATTTGATAGTTCATAGTGATTGTAATTGTGATATACACCATTTATTAACACGCACTAAGCCATAACAAATATAACAACTACAACATATTAAGAAAATAAAATCTTATGACAACTAAAGCTTGTAGTAAGCTTTATCACTTAACTCCATTACAGTAAGCTCGTAAAAAATAATGAAATCAAATTATATGGAAATGTTCATAACTATGTAGAAACACCTAATTGGAATGAACAATTAATGCACTTGCAATAAAGAAGAGATAATAAGAGGGATTATAGCGAAGATAGTCTGGCCATTAACCGCACAGTACACATAATTTTTTTCCTCATTTAAGCTAAAGCAATGAAGACGAGCAAAATTTAAAATCATGCCAAAAAACAAGATTATAATTAACACAAGTGGGATTAGGTACTGCTGTTGCCACTTAAAGTTTGATGTGACATAAATGCAATTTGCATTAATCCTTGCTGATTTTATTTCACTTTTATAATAATATGAAATGTCCTCTAGACAGAGAAATATGACAGTCAATGAAGAACAATTGGACATCAATTGTTATAGTAATAGCAGTTTAAAATGAATTTGAAGATTCTATTATTAAAGTTGCAAGGATAGCAAATAAAAGGAGTCAGCAACATATCCTTGAAGCAGCTCAGCAGATCAGAAGTAGATAGAAGGATAATTAGAACACACTATCATGGAATCAAATGAAGTTTTCATCCATACCAGGCAATCAACTTTAAAGAAAAAAATTTCATTCCATTTGACTGATTCAAGCTCAGAAGAAGTGTTTGAGATGCTTCCACTTGTGCGTGCACTTTGATGATGATACATTGACTCACCACCTGGCACCTGGTTTGGTGACAAATGGATTGCTAGAGTGTAGAAGTTAGAAGTCAACCCCCTGACTCTTGGGAACTACATCACAATTGACAGAAAACAAATGATTGAGTAAAGGGACGATTAGTAAAAGAAAATGGTTATTAGAAAAACTAAATTATCATCTACATATGAAGAAACCGACTCTCAGGAACTTTATCACAATTCACAAATACAAACAAATTTTTGATATAAACAAACCTACAAAAAGCATATTAGAAAAAAAAATCTATAAATATGAAGAAATTATAAAAATGAAACAACTAAATACCCAGAAACATATAAATGAACATATATTTATATGTATAGATGCTCGTACCTGTGCATCCACTATGACAACTGTCACCAGTGTTCTTACTTTAGCACATAGTTCACCTTTTAAGTGAGCCTCCAACAAATTTTTTGAAACAGGAACTTTAAGGGGCTTCATATCACCAGATGGCATTCTTAATATATTTGAGAGACCTGCTGCCCTAATAAAAATGTCCTGACCAAGCTTATTTTGTGGGACTATGTAATAATTTCTCTTCTGATGGATGTCAATCACAGACCTTGCACCGTAAGTTGGAGGAAATTCTTCCTATTTGATCATAGAAATTGTTAGCAGACATGGAGATGTAAACAACAAAATAAATGCAAAAGTGATGAAAGAAATAACATTGTGCTGAGGGATTGAAAAGCAGAAACTTACTCTATTTTTGTAATGTTCATGAACATCACTAAGATTATTCCAACTTGCATAAGCTTGAATAATCATATTAGCATTTGATACAGTCACATTGAAGTTCAATTCTCTGGTTGAGGTCAAGCGTAGCTGTGAAGCTGCCCCTGGAGTATTGAGGTCATATTGATATCTATATATAACAATACGTTTTAGTGACTGAAATAGTATTAGAATTTCCACAACAATATCCAAAAACAGTAGAACAGGAAAGACAGAAGAAATAGAATCCCAGAGAATCAAACATCCTCAATTACCCAAAAGAAGATTTCAACAAAAAGTTATAGGAAAAACTGTTGCATCCCAAAATGCATAATAACATCCAAGCTACAATGACTCCTTTTTTTTCTCCTCTCCTTTTTCTTTTTCACTTCAAGGAGTGCAGCTTGGTTTGCAATTCTTTAAACAAAAAGTAACATCTCTTTAAGCACAGCAAATTCAGATATCCATATTCTGCTAACGTCACAAAACAACTATCTAAGGAAATCTGAAACTTAAACAAATGTTATACCTTAAAAATCCATCAACTGGCTCAACAAGTGGTTCCCATGATTCATATTTATCATTATATGATCTTGCAGCCAGAGAAAAGCTGACAGTGGAACTCAAGTAATTAGTTCTTCCATGCAAATTGAACCCTATTCCACTTAAAGATACATTGAACAATGGAACCATCTGCAAATTTCAAGGAATAAATCAACTATTAATTACTGCTCAAATGAAAGATTAGGGCAAAATCACCATCACAATATTTCAGAAACAATTAACAAAAAAATTCTCATATCAAATGAGAGGAGGTCAGTAGGTTCTGAACTTTAAGAGATGGATACCATCACAGTTCTTTGCATTAGTAAAAAGAACCGGTAATACCAAATAGATATTAACTAAAGCTGGTAAACAATAAAACTTCACTTAGTTAAACAGCATCATTAAAGAAATAAAACATTGGAAAAGAACCAAAATACTTTAATGTTAGATCCATCATTTCCTAATTATCATATTCTACTCTTATCAGAATAAGTAGAAGGGGAACTGTAGTATATGCTCAGAAAGGGTCATGGCTGCCCAACAAGGAAATCCATGCATAAGCAACTGTTTTAACTTTCTCCCAAAACTGGACGAAATCATATAATAACGACTTCCTTTATTTGATGCAAATTCTTGCATGAATCTTCTCTTTTCCTTTTAACTTAGTTGGATCTGAAAAAAAATGTACGAGACTTGGAAATAAAAATGATGCCTAGACAACAGAGAGAAGCACAAGCAACCAAATTAACCTGACTTCCAAAAGAGTTCACTGCAGTTGAACCCTTACTGTTTACGTCCAAAGATACAAAATACAATGGAATCATGTATCATAATATCTTCCCAGTTCAGAGTAAACTTTTAGGCACCAACTATAGGAAGAGTAATCAATTGACAATAAAAATTATAGGACAAGGTTCAACCAGCATTTGAAGCATGAGAGAGCATTAAAAGCAAGGATAGAAAAAACCAACACCATGTATGCTTCCTGTTGAACAATGTCCCTAACTGCCAGAATACCATGACCATAAACGCAGTGTACAAAAGCATCCAAAAACTGCCCACCCTGATTACGTCTGTGCAAAGCAATAAATATTGCCATATAGTGCTGACTAATATGTGCCTGACAATTTTCAATATTTGAATAATTTCATGAATAAAATGCTACCAGAACATTAAAGAGAAAACACTCCATTTGATGGATAATATTCCAAATTACAGGAATAGACCATAGTTGTTAAAGGTGCACCAGGCATAAGCCCTAGCACCTCAAACACCGAATGGTGGGTGATGTTAGTGAGGTACATACCTTACTGTATACAAGGTGAGGTTCACCTCTGTAACTTTTTTGTTTACAGCTGTTTTATTGCCAATTTCTTCAATTGTTTCTTCATTTACAAATCTCTAGCATTGATTTTTATACGTAAGTGACCATATAAACATCTTCTTCATGCCAAATTAAGGTAGATTTTATCATTTTTATTTTTCTTTTCTTTTGCGCCTCATGTCACTCAGGCACTCACCAGCGCCTGGCACCTAGGCTTCAGGACCCCTTTGTGCCTTAATAACTATGGAACAGACTAGCATATAAAACACATTCGCTCAGTTATCTCCCATGCTTGTGACTTTGAGCATCACGTGTCCCCACAGCCTACCAAAACAAGCCTGACATTTCAACTTCAAAATTCACCTCACAATATGTTCTCAACAAGGCTGTCAGTGCATTAAATGAAACTTATTATAGCTCATGTTACCCACTACATGAAATCCAAAAGAATGATGAGCAAAAAGAAAAATATTTTTATTAACTGGAACTATCCTAAATTAGGCTCATCTATATTCATGAGCACAAGACATGGATGGTCTTGGACCTAATTACCAAGTCAAGTCCACCACTTCAACTAACAAACATTTCAAATACATCAGGTACTTTCAACATATAGAAAATCATTTTAAACAAAAAGGGAAAAAAAAAAAAAAATCCTCACCAGGCCACCATAATCATCAAAAATGGCTGCAGAAAAGGTTCCAATCTCAGCATCAATGATAGTATCATCTGAACCACTAGGTAAGCTAGGATCAGCCAACTTTAGAGCAAACCGTCTTGGAGGTTTCTTGAAACCACTGCGAACAATAAATGTCCCCAACTCATTACCAACACTCCATATGCTAAATGATTCCATCATGTACTTGGCCTCAGATGTATCCCATACACTTTCCTCTAAAAACTGATCCCCAGCAACCATGTCGCTGCGCATGCATCTTAATTTACTTAAGTCATATAATTTTGGTGACCCCTTACATGCGATACAGCCCAATGTGACAAAGCCAGGGGGAGCTTGAGGCATCCAGAAAGAAATACTGTCCATTCCCCTCTGTTTCTTAACCTGCCCGACAAGTTGATAATCCAATGGTGCTTTGAAAAGCATCTGATCTCCAGTATCATTAAGGACAATACAAGTATTGGGAGGCTCATACCTAATTTCCAAAAATAAATTGGTGATACCCTTTTAAATAGGCAAATTAACTAATAAACAGAATCATATTCAAGTGATGCATACCCTTTAACAGCAATATCACCAAAACACACCATCCCTTGAGGAACTACTGGACGCCATACAGATAGTTTCTTCCTTGAGCTTGAAGTCCGATTCCACCATATCAACTGAAAACTAGCAACAGCTTCAAAACGCCGACCAGAATTTAGAGAAGCTGAATTTTTCGATTGTAGTTCATCAACATGGCCAAAAGAGGTTTGAGCATCTGAATTTTCATGTCCCTGAGGAGAATATTCAGGAAGCCCAAATTTTATATGGCGTAATTCATAAGCTCCACCAATTAAGGTAAGAGTTGTTGGGTCCGCTGGCAAGAAGGTACCGAAAGAATTTTCCACACGCCAAAAGGCCAAGTTTGATGGATACCTGATATTCAGAAACAAAAGTAGAAATTCAAATATGGAAAGGGGTAAATGGAGCACAATTGCTACATGTTTACTAAAGACATACCAGAGCTGGTTCTAAAGTTCAAGCATCCATTTGGTATGTCTATGAGTATGAGAGAAGCTTAGATGGACACTCAGCTAGTCCTAGTATTTCTGTTCAATGCTCTTCCTATAGGATACTTTATCTTTAGAGTATCAAGTACTTTTTTGTATTTCCAAGATTTGCTAGAAAAGTTATCTTAATATCTTTAGGAGTCATTCATTTTTATTATTTGTTCTGTTTGATAGTTTGTTGGCTTAGGAAATAATTTTTCTACTGATACTTAGATGTTTAGGTGTACATGTTGATCAACATTATAAGGTTGAGGGTCAATTAAAGTTCACAAACATCAATTCTCATATGCTTCTATAATTCAGTTTTCAATGAATAAAGTTTCCTACAATTGTTTTCTCTTGAGTTAATAAGGCAGTTGTTTCCACTTGAATAAAAAGTAGAAAATTTGGGCTTCACAATGGTTTCCTCCAGAGTTGCTTGTATGCTCCTGGACTTCGTTGTAATGCATAGGGAGTTAAAATGTGAAGCTGAAGTTCTTTTATATTATTGTCTCCTAGTTCCTACTACTGTTAACAGGACAATTTATGAGTACCTCTGGCAGGTACAGTTAATAGTGCCTAGTCTGAAACTTACTGATTGGCAAAGATGATGTTGATACAATCCCTCAGGGCACAAGAAGAAACTAGAGAAGCCAAGATGCAAAAAGCAGAAGATGGAGGGGGTTGTGTTCTTCCTGTAGACACCACACAGCCCAATGCAACATAACCTTTGGGTGCTTCAGGAAACCAGATGGAACAGCTGTCATCTCCTTTGTGGCCATTTGGAAAAAAGTTGGAGCTAGTTGTGTCTTGATTAGAAGTTTCCCTGGAAGCTTCTAAGGGCCAAATCAGTTTGAAGGATATAGGTCTCTTGACTCTAGCAAAGTTCATGTTCACAGCAAGAACTCCTTTTGTAGGTGGCTTGTCCCTGTAACGTGGAAAGCAATTAAATGATAGCCAGAGTGAAAAATAAATAGAACAAACCATAAACTTAGGCATTATGAAAATGTCTACAGACAATGGAGTTAGATAGTCGCCAAGAACTGCAAAGCCAGGTGGTGCACGAGGTCGCCAAAAAGCATATAATTGGTCACTCCATGGATCTATGAAACATCAAAATAAGTTAATAATCAACATCTCAAGATAGTACATGCTCTTACCTTTCTATCATTAACACAGAAAAGAAAAAAAGCAGCATATCACATACTTTTTATTGTTCCCACTTTGTCAAACTCAGAACAGGTTACTGTTATCTCCTTAGAGGTCATCCTCAGAAATGCCAAAATGTCTTCTTCAACAGCTAAAAACAGTCTCAGGATGCTGAATGTAAAGTTCATAAATATATTTGAAACAGATATATGAATATTGGTTTTCCCAGAAGCATTTGAATAATTCAGAGTTGTGTCAAAAGGCTCCAAAATCCTGATTCCATTACTCTCTATCATCAAACCGAGTGCATTTGCAGTCATTTCCATAGTATTACCCTTCAAAACAAGCCTGAAAGAAGAACACATACACTCCATTAATTATGTTTTCCTGTACTTTTAGAAAGGCACCTTCCATATTTCAAAACATATAAAATTGGAAGTAAACAAGGGCTGGCATATATTACTTAGTTGAACAAAATATAAAGTCGAAATCGGATGATAATGTTTTTTCTTGGCTAACCAATTATCTCAGAAAGAACTTCTGAACTCAAAAAATCCATTAAAAAAAAAGTAAAAATAAAATATAAGAAACTAAACTGTACAAAACATATATAATAAAAAATTGATATAGGAAAATGAAAAATAACACCAATGATTCTTCAGCAAACGAGAAGAAATAAGGTTAAATCTCATGTTGTTTGCTTTCATTCATCAACTCAACTCACTCATTGCTAAAATAAATAGGCAATCTCATACACACTAGTCAATTAATACTACAAAAGATAAATCCAGAAATCTAGGAGGAGGGAGAGGCATCAAGTTATGCAAGTTTTTTCGAAATATTTTGTCGAAGGCAGAGTCTTTTTCAACAGTGATGCCACATATTTCATGGAACTATGACAAATTGCTAGAGACACATAACTTCCTAAACTCAGCGGTTAATCACATCCATTGCATTATATATCCTTTATTTTCAGCATAATGTCACGAACCATTTGTCGTGACACGCAGGACTGCGCGAGATGCTTGCTGGTTGTGCTTAATGTGGGATGCGGGATAGCGAAAAGGGTGTGAGTACGTGCCGAGCGGCCGTCCATTCCTTGGATGGGCGTGCTGATTAGGCACCACACTGGTCGGGAGCTGTCCCCGCTCCCCTGATGAGCCCATGGGAGGGCGAAACCAATGAGCATCGGAGATGGAAAAGGCTTAACCTCGGGTATGCGGGAGGTCCGAGGTGCTGCACGGGTGATTGTCCCTGCGCTAAAACTCTGAGCCCGTGACAAATGGTATTAGAGCCGATTGTGTGCTAGCTGCGAGTTTGCCAAGCGCTCTTTACCACGCTGGCGGGTCGATGTGACGAGCGAGGATGCTCGCACCCGAAAGGAAAGGGGTGTTCGCAAGTGGGTCCTCTATAAAGAGATTGAGATGAGGACGAGTAGGCAGGAAGCCGCAGTGAAAGTTCGCCAAGCACTCGTATCCGCGCTGGCACACCCTGAGCAGCGGAGGGTAGTTACAAGTGGATCACAGCCTCAGTGTAAAAGAGGGCGAGTAGGCAGGGAATTGTGCACAAATCCTGGCCAATTAAAAGGAAAGGGGGAGGAGTCTTCCTCACGCAACGAGGACGTTGCGAAATCAAGTGGGGGAGAATGTCACGAACCGTTTGTCGTGACACGCAGGACTGCGCGAGATGCTTGCTGGTTGTGCTTAATGTGGGATGCGGGATAGCGAAAAGGGTGTGAGTACGTGCCGAGCGGCCGTCCATTCCTTGGATGGGCGTGCTGATTAGGCACCACACTGGTCGGGAGCTGTCCCCGCTCCCCTAATGAGCCCATGGAAGGGCGAAACCAGTGAGCATCGGAGATGGAAAAGGCTTAACCTCGGGTATGCGGGAGGTCCGAGGTGCCGCACGGGTGATTGTCCCTACGCTAAAACTCTGAGCCCGTGACAATAAGGACACATACTAGAGTGCATTGTAGTTCTACTGTTATCAAGAATCCCAAAACCAGGTAACTACAGATGCATTGGCACCACATTCGTTTATTTGTTTTTTCCCCTCAAAACGGCAATGAGATTCCACTATTGTTGCGTTTTAAAGAAACCAAAGCTTCCTCTTTCTTTCTCTTATTGCTTCGCCTACACAGAGATGCTGCCATTTTTGGAAAAGACACATAGTCAGATATCCAACATGCCATACCATCTGTAACAAAATTTCCCAATCTGGTCCTTTTTCTGACATTACTTACAAAGAAATCTCAATGCCTGAAAGATGAATTATAGAGATGTATTCCATCATAAAGGAGAAAAAAAAATGATGGAATAAACCCAGAAAATTACAATGCATATCTAGTTGAGGTCCTTTGTAGATAAGGAAAGTTAATTCTTTCAACAGGAATTTCGATTCAGCTTATGATGAGTTTTTCTTCCCTTTGAGAATTTAGGACGGCAGGCAATTTAATTTTGCAGAAATGCTCTTAGCATCAACCTTATCATTGCTATTCTTATAGACAACTAGAGATCTGAGAAAAAGAAAACATTGTGAGAAAAGAAGACATTTCCTTAAATTTGAAGGAAATAATAATAATAATAATAATAATTATTATTTGGTTGCAAGAGCAAAGCCAAAGAAGAAGAGACATGGTATAAGAGAGGAAAAGGCACTGTAGCACCTTCGGCAAATCCTAAAAATCAAGATTCATTCTTTCTTTCTTTTTACTACCTAAAAATAGGTTAAAAGAAAACAATAATAGTTTTGTTGAATTATGACTCCGTTTTTTGAGAAGAGAAAAGAAAAGAAAGGGAGAGAGAGAGAGAGAGAGAGAGAGCAGAAAAGTAAACAGTACCAAACATGCCCAAAATATTAATTTTATCTCAGTGCATAAAATTAGTATGTCAATATCATAGCCAGAACTGTCAAAAGTCAAATTCTTTTATCAAGTCTAGAGGAAAGCTGTGAGAAATCAAGAATATTAATTTCAGTGGATGCATACTTTTGGCCATAAACCTTTACATGAATAAAAACAAAGCTATAAAGACAGACAATGTGCATGCAAGAACTAGGTGAATCCATGGAAAGTTAAAAACTAAACAGAAAAGTACAATAATAGTGCATAGCTTCACTTGATAAAAATAAAATTTGAATCTATTATGGTGAGAAAAAAAAATAGTAGTTTAATTTTGTCAATGCTTTAGAATATCGTGTATTAAGAGCAGAAAGAAGCAATAATCAACAAGTAGATAAATGGCTGACATGTGGAAGATCAGAGTAAGAAAAGGCAAACCTAGCAAATGCATCCAACTGTGCATGTAGAAGTTTGTTAGAGATGGTCAGTCCTACATCTTGGGATTTATTATAAAAAGTAAGCTCTGGACCAATAGCCTGCAAAGAGATACATCAGTTAGGCCTCACATCAAATTCAAAAAAAGATTCTTGACACCTTGTATTTTGATCTTGCTTTTCCCTGATAAATTCGTTGTCTGTCTCACATGCCTGGTACCAATTTATACTAACATATTTAATTTAACCAAAAAAATATACAGATTGGACTCACATTAACAAGCATATATGGAATAAGATTGACATTTTCATTTACATCACTACCAACATGTAATACTGCCATACTTGTCCTGATATCCAATACTAGCCACAGTTTAACTGCAAAGTCTTAGCGAAACCATTTTAACTTAGACAAATGTTAAAGGAAAACAGATTATAATATCTAAAGCACTACAAACAGCATAACTTCAACAGTAGGATAGCAGACACTGAATACAGAGCCTTAAACTGACATGACCTCTACTTAGTTATCCTACAAGACGTGTTAGCGCAATCATATGAACAAAGTGCGCACTCACACACACACACACACAAAACAAAAATTGCATACTGAGTTATAAAGAATGGAACACATGATAACTAATGTTCTGTGACAGATCTCAGGCCCTTATAGCTTACAAGTCACATGTATTCAAGTACAATATTTAGGGACTTCTATCCTTAAGCACCATACCATATCTTAGCCATAGTATCCCTACACACAAGCCTTACTCTTCTCCTAACTCCACAAAAGGATTTACTGCATGTGATCAGCTACTTAGATTGTTCCTATGAAAAATCTCAACTCTCAACAGTCCTTGAGATATTTACTAGATATTTCAACCTATGTTACCATGGAGAGCATCATCTTGCATCTTCAACTTTCAGCTACACATAAGCTTTATTGCTCACCTAACCCCGCTAAGAAAAATAGTTATGTAGATGCCATAGCTATATATATGTGTGTGTGTACATATACTGTGAATTGTAATCGGCAACCTTAATTCCTAGTAGTTATTTTAACTCCCAACAGTAATATAACATCATAAAGAAATGAAAGCCCCTATAAGGCATCAAATTTGCAGAGACCTTATCCCCCACAAAAATAAAAAGAATCTAGCAAGGAGACAAAATTTGGAGCACAGTCCAAATAAATTAAAGCTAGTCTCAGACTACAACTAGCTAAAGAAGCAAGTACAAACTGATCGTCAAAGTAAATCTAAATAATCTATAGCGAAAAAAGTAACACTTAGCTCACAATCTATAGGATGTCAATAAAAGGAAATGGATTACAGAGTCAGCCCATGTTACCCCCATATTTTACTATCTGCTCCAGGTCATTTTTACATCTATTGGTGTGAATAGATGAAATGGAACAAAACCTTAGGAAACCCTATGGTACCTTTGTTCCTTAAGTTGTTCATGAAATGCTTACTTCATAAAGTATTGAAAATATACAGGAACCTAAATATTAAAATCAAACAATTATCAACTCTACAAACTAACTCATTCAGAAGCCTGCTTAGCACACCACAAACAAATCATTGCATTAGCCTAAAAGATTCAAATTTCACTTAGATCAAGATTGTTAAGCTTGACATACAGTAAAGAGTTAGCCTTTAAGTTGAATTTCAAATAGATTGCGCCATTTGCAACCCTACTTGTGTGAAAGGGCAGCTACTTCTAAGCAAATCTTCACAACTATCCAAACAAAGTAATTTGTAGATGCCATATTATCACAACCCAAAAAATTTGTGCTCAAGCCTCCAAAATTATTTGGAAAAACTAAATCAAAGTAATGCTGCTGGACCTGAAACTCAATGATGAATTCTGTTGATCTGTCAGCAGCAGCATTTTGTGTCTGCATGTTATTTTTTTGTTCTCCAAAAGACTCCAAAAATGAAATTTCATCATCTTCCTCCAGATGGATCTGATCAGCCTTTGAAGCAAGATAGCTGCTATTGCTTCCCAATGAAATACAAGAATCCAAATATTTCCCATTCTACATTACAATTTTCACTGATAAGTATTTGGTTAAGACAATATTTTAGCAAACAAAAAAATGAAAGAAAAAGGTAATACCTTGATGACAACATTTTTGAATTGCAATTTTCTCCCACTTCCCACAAAAATAATAGCTTCCTTGCTAGGTGCAGAGAGATTATGTCCGTGTCTATCTTTTAAATGTAATACTCCACCTTGGCCATCATAAATGAAATGGTCAAACAGCTCACTGTCAACAATTAATGGCCTTTGTGGAGAGAGTGACATTTCAGCTGGAGTTTGCCTATGCACTGGGCTATCCAAAATAATTGCATCAAGCACAAGGATAGGGTTCTTATTTTCCTCATTTGACATTGTACTACCAACTGTTGGAACAAAAAACTCAACAACAGGCATAAGAAAATCAAGCGCAACGAGCAGTTGTGGCCGTTGAACACAGAGAGAAAAAAGTGTTGAGCGTTCACTAAATTTAGCATCAAGCATAAGCATTGTAGGAGTTGGTTTGATCCCGCTGTCATTTTTGAAATTTGCATCAAACATATGCTGGTTTCCACCATCAGTTAAAAAGTGGATGGGGCCATTACCAATCTTCCTGGGCTTTCCTATTGCCAATCTAAATTCTTCTTCCGTCCCCTCCCGATCATCAATCACCGTCAAATCCTTAAGTGTTGCTGACAGAAAACCCTCTCCGAAGTTATTAGACTTGTAGAGAAGCCATGCACCAGCTACCTGCATGACAATATGCTTAAATATCAAAGAATTCAACAAAAAGCACCAAAATATGTTTCTTTTAAAACAATATATATCAAAATTATTGTGTGATAGTACATCTTGGAACTGATTATAATTAATTAGAAGAAAAAAAATTAAAATTATAAAATGTGTAAGAATGCTTGAAACAGAGAACACCACATGGGGAAAAAATAACTCTTCTCACAATTGGTTCCAACAATTCTTCCCTCTCGTCCATATCCTCCACAAAATTTTAAGCAGGTGAAGAATGCAGACATCTAAGAACTAAGCTAATTCTGGATGGAAATTTAATGTGACATTTCTACAGTTGTAGAGAAATATGAAGAAATGATCAACAGCGGTTTCTCAGATTAAGACACAAAGGCCAATAACAGGGAAAAGTACAATTGTACAAACAGAGTTTTAAATTTGGAACAGCAGGACTAGTAGGCAGTGGAATGCTTAATGAGAGCTAACTTCCTGTACACAATAAGTTGCCATCTCATCATCATAAATATATGCTAAACTCGGCAAAATTAAAAAGAGTAGCTAAAATGTATAGAATGTGCAAGATTTCAAAATTTTTCTATGCAATCTAGCCTTCATTTCTATTTAAATATATTCTTGGTGGTAATGTATGAATAACCACATTGACTAGGCAGCTTCATGCCTTGTAAGGCTTAAAAAACCCTGTTGCTCATAAGGGCCAATGAATAAATGATATCCCTCTTCAACTTCCCTATTCGGGAAGTGCAAGGCATTGTAGACAATTCCACAATTCCAAAGCAGATAATTTACAAGACTAGGACTAGTAGTTCAATATAGAATGAATATCAGGACATCAAATTAGACTTTATGTTTCTCGAATTGAAAGGGCAATGAGTAAATGAATATCATGACTGCCGTCACTTGTTAACTATTTATTTAAAGTTATTTTTGTATGGAATAAGACAAGCAGAAATTTTCCTTTAAGGTTGGGAACTCCTAAAGTTAAAAGATTGTAGGGTTCTCTTTAAAGAACCCTTAACTGAAAATTCAACATAGGTCAGAAGGGCAGAAATTTCAATAGCAGCCTTCACCTGCTTTTGATCCTGTGGTGAGTCATCAAATGGAGGGCTGTCAACAACTTGGTATCAGAGCATATAATTTATCAGGAATTTTCAAAGTTTACAGTGGCAACTGGAGACGTTCATGAAGATGTACCAGGATGACAAATAACATACGGCTGGAGAGGCGGCTTGCATGGACAAGGACTTGACTGAGAAATTGGAGAGTCTGTCCCGCATTATTGCAGCAGCCAAGTCAGCCTGATAAGGTGGGCAGGAGGAAAGCAGTGCAAGTGGAAACCAAATTGGCTGGCTACTAACAGAAAATAATGGCCCTGGCACAACTAAGGGTGGTTCTTATATTCCAAGTATGGGTGACCACAAGTCGAGGAAATCTGGGGATTTAAAATCTCTGAAACTATACCATATTTCGGGAATTTTAAAAATAAAATCTCCATTACCATTACCTAATTTAAAAATCTCCGTACTAGTACCATCCCTTTTTTGGAACGGTTAGGTACAGAGATTTGGTTCTATCAGAACAGTACTGTCCAAAGCAGAAATTCAAAAATTTATGTAATAGACAAATTTATATTATTAATTAAAATTATATTTATTATCCACAAATTAAAATGATATAGTTTTGGGTAAAAATATGTCGCTTTGGTTACATATATACACACACAATAAATAATAATAATAATAATAATAATAACTCTAATAATATTATTTGCCTCGTTACTTTTAAATAATATCAATAGATTAAATTACTTAATAATAATTAATAATTAAAAAATTACTAAATATAATAATAGCAATATATTTTAATTAATAAAAATAACCTATCTTTGTAAGATCACTATTTACTTTAATCAAAACAACATAGTATTGGGCAAAACTATGTCGTTTTGGTTATCTATAATATATGTCTATATATTATTATACAACAAAATAATAATTATAATAATATTATTTAGCTCATTAATTTTAAATAACATCAATAAGATTATATTACTTACTAAAAATAATAACTAATTAAGTTATCAAATATGATAATAACGACATTTTAAATAAAAATTGTAAAATTTGAAATGATACAATGTTAATTTTCTTATTTGCATATTTTTAGTTCAACTTGAAATATAATGGACATTCCGCATTTTTACTTCTTGTTGATAATAATAATAATTTTTTTATTCCTCATATTTTAAGTTTAAAATTTGTTGTAATGAACATTCCACATTTATATTTGTTAATTGAATTATTTGAAACTATGTAATGTGAATTTTATATTTTAAGTCAAAGTTGTAATATAATAGACATTTCATATTTTTACTTGTTAATTGAATGATAATAATAATAATAATAATGATGATGATGATGATGATGATGATATTAATAATAATAAAAATTAATAAAAACATTTTGTTAACAATTTATTTATTATATTTTAATCACAAAACATGTTAATTTTTATCATATATTATTATATACATATATATATATTACTTGACTATATAATTAAGTTACTACTTGTTAGTATTTATTAATATCTATGTATTACTTATTAAATTAATATTCAATACTATATTCGGTTTTTGGTTCGATATGGTTCTCAATTTGGTTCGGTTCGGTTTTTTGTAAATATCCAGTACCATACCAACTTTGTCATAAATTCGGTTCAGTTTGGTTTAGGATTAAAATTATTCAGTTTAGCACAGTTTTAATATTTTTCGGTTCAAAATTTCGGCTCTGTTCGGTATCCTGTCTGTCTCGTGCTCAACCATAGTTCCAAGGTATTTAAAGTTTCCCTTGCTATGGTGGTGGGGTTGTTAAATAGGTGTGAACATTTTTTCCACCACCAATGAACATCGGAAAAAGAGAAGGTGGGACCCAGCATCCTTTCATCTTGAGGGTGATGCACAATTATGATTTTTGAAGTTAGAAAGAGATTCACCCCACTTGAGCTGGAATATTTTAAACAGCATTGCAATCTAAGATTTGGTCCCCTTATTCGCAGTAATAAATTCACAGAACTAGCCAAACTCTTGAGATTGGAAGTGAAGCCCTCGTATGATGCTAGGAGACAGATGGGAACTGTAGCTAACAAGTGTGTTTGGAATTGAGCTAACCTTCTACCCTCTTCCACTCATCTCATTAGAAAGAAAACCTCTTCCCTTAGCCATAGAAAAAATTTGGGCATAGCATAGATGTTGGTGAGAGAATGGATTAAAGGGATCTATCTTTCCCAGAGAAAGTATGCTGTTGCTGTTACTGCTTTATCTTTATACTATGCTATTTCTGTAAGAGCAGCTCGGGGGAACCTAGCCTTGAAGTCATCGCCCAGGAAGCTTATTATTCCGAACCGAGCTCACAAGTGAACGAGATATGGAGATGGCAACTGAAGTTGCCACTAACTTCTTTCGATTTCGAGCATCAGCACCGGAAAAACAAGATGAGACAGTCACAGAGGATCAACACTGTTTTGAGCCACTTGCAACACAGCCTGGAACTCTAAATGCCAAACAAGAGATGTGATCATTCATTAGTGGGTTGCAAGATTACATTGCTGCAGAAGTAGTGATTCAGCACCCAATTGAATTGACCAGTGCAATGAGTTTGGCCCTTTTATATGAGAGGTGAGGAAAATGGTGGAAGAATAGCCTTCCACCTGTTCAACAAAATGTCAACACTATCAATTCACTTGGGCCACAGATGATGAAACATCTAACCAGAGCTGAGATGGAAGAAAGGCTAACTGACGGGCTATGTTTCAACTGTGATGAGCAGTACAGGGCAGGCCGTCAATGCAAAAAGCTATTTCCCATGGAAATTTGGGAAAATATATGAAGAGCCCAAGGAGGGAGGGAGATAAAATGAGTTAAAATGTGAATCTGAAATTTCTAATCATGCTATTACAGGGGTACGTGCTTCCCAAACAAAGCAAGTCCTGGGAAGATGAGGATCCCCTGCATCAGCAATTTCCTTCACTTGCATTTGAGGACAAGTGCATTTTCAAGGGAGAGAGATGTTACGGCTGAAAATACAGCCATCCTAAACTATCTTTGCTGTTATTTTGCTTCTTATTCAGTTATAGCTGATTCTTAAAATTTTTCCCTATTTATGTATTCTAATTATGGCAGGTAGGGTTTCAGAGTTAGTTACAGACAAATCTACCATCGCTTGTAACTATTTAAAGGTTATTTTCATATGGAATGAGACAAGCAGAAAATTCCCAAAGGTTGTGAAGTCCTAAAGTTCAGAGATAGTAGGATTCTCTATAACGAGCCCTTAACTGAAAATTCAACAACAGGTAAGATGGGAAGAAATTCCAATTAGCAGCCTTCACCTTCCTTCAATCTTGTGGTGAATCCCAGACACATAACTTGACCCCAAATGCAGAACCATAACAGATTTACCGGAAATCTGGGCCTATTAGCAATATAAACCCTTGTTCATTTTTATTTTCCCAATAATGGAAAACCCGTATCCTCCAACACCTATAAACAGACTCCCTCCACCCACTTACACTCCAACTCAATAGCATTAACGATAGCAGTGAATCACTGTTAACTGACATGAATGAAAGAGAGGGAGAGTTGAGCGGTGAGAAAAAAAACCCATCCTGAATTTTTTTTTTTTGGGTACTGGTGATCAAGATGGTAGATACACATGGCATGAAACATAAAGAGAATAAAAAGACAATTGGTTGAAATTGGTTATGCCAACTCATATATTTCTGTAAAGGACTAATTTATGAACAATATTAGAACTTCAGGGTTAACTATTGTAAATAACTGAAATATCACCTGTATAGTGGCAAGAGGTGCATCTCTAGATGCTCCAGTCTGTAGGCTCAACTCAACTAGATTAATAAGAACAGAAATTTTCATTGAAGTCCATGCTTCCCCATTCAGGGCATCAGGTTCTACACCAACTGCATCCTGAGAGACAACAGGTTCTATCATATCACCAGACGATGCCCCAGAATCATGAGTCAGTGAGGGTATAACATGTGCAGTCTCAGATATATTTGATTGTGCACATTCAGAAATAATCTGGTATTCCTTGTTTGATAGAGCTGCTTTTAACTCTTCTATCTGATGAAGCACAAAAGCAGATGCAAGTAAGCACTTGTCTCTTCCCATAGACTTCAAATAAATGACAAAAGATAAAAAATAAAACGCGAAAAAGAAACTTTTGATGCACACTCCCATTGAACATTGCAATACCTTAATTAATGCTTCTATACTTGGTATTTGATGCAACAAGTCTCGAAGTGACCTCTGAATGCAAATAGAAACCCCCTTGACATCTTTAATTATGCTTTCACCTAATTCTGTTCCGGAACCAACATTTAAATTGATGTCCTCAACCTACAAGTCATAAGAAATAAATGAATAGGCAGATTCATAGGATAAAATGCTCATGCTGACTGTGACTTGACAACAATCAATCCTGTGTAATACAAGAAATTGAAGACATATAAGTATGAAGAGAGTTTCATAATGTGAAGAAAGCCTTCCTATTTTATAATGCTAGAATCACTACAAAAAATGGATCAACCTGACCGCAAATAATTTTCTTGAATCCACTAATTAAAAAATGGCTGCATAAAAATCTTATTTAGATACCTTGATATAATTCTCACCTGAATCGTTAGTGTTTCCAAGTGGACAGCATTCATATCAATTTTACTGCCACCAAACCAATGAAAGGTGTTCTGAATGGTCACGTGAACCACATCAAGCTTCAAGTAACTGAGAGAAATTCAAACAGGTCAATTATATACGTTATAGCCACTGTGAGTAAAGCATAACTTTGTTAAGCCTCTGTGTAGTGAGTAAAGCATAACTTTGTTAAGCCTCTGTGTAGACTTACTCAGGACTATCAGTTCTCCTGGGCATCAATATTATCGGTTTCCTAAGTGAAAGATCCAACTTCAAAGCAGGTGATCCTTCGATTTCACTGGTAGTAAATGACTTCTCAGAATTCGTAGTTTGATCTTTCAACTTTACCACACCCTTTGAATCATTGGGAACAAGACCCATGAAGTAACTAACAACCTGCATATCATATTTTGGAAACCATGATAAATGAAATAAACCATGAACTAGTGGTTGAAACTTGAAACACTTCTAATTAATTTACCTCCTGCACAAAGCGGTTCAAAAAAACAATCCGCACTTCTGAAAGCTCCCCAAAAAGGCTATACTCATAACCTTCATAGTCCTCATCATCAACACTGAACGAAGTAAAAACCAGCTGCATAATTATGAGTTAAAGTTTGTTACTGTAAAATACACAACACAATAATGTATTATTAAAAAAATCTGAGAAGATAGCAGAAATATAAAATATTTAAAAGCAAAAGCAAAATACATGAGGATCATTAATTTGAAAAAAAAAAAAACAGAGAAGCTCATCAATATCAGCCTCAAAGAACCAAAATTCCAACAATTTTATTCCTTCCTACAACAAAGAACTACAAGAAAAACTGTGTGATAACTTCTCTGTATGGGAAGGAAAAATTTGAGAAAACAGAACAGAAACTTACCTCAACAAATGAGCTACCCCCAGGATTTCTCATATCACAAATCCAGAAATATGCATGGTCGCTAGGAAGTCTCTCATCACTAATTCTTAGATTTCCGAGAGCTGCCTTTATGCTGAAAGAGCTTGGAAAAACCTTACCATAAAAAGTTTTAAAAAAAAAATCAACAAGCATAAACAGATTGCCTTTCTATATTGCAAAAATTGAGCATGAAAATTGTAATGGATAAAAAACTAAAAGAAAATGAAGTAGAACCTGAAGCGAACCTTGATATCTGTAAGTAAATTATCTTGGGACAAAGAAGCTAGCTTTGTTTCATTTTCATTCATCAACAAAATCTGAGCACGAGCCATTTTCAATATTAGATTGAAAATAATTCTGGATTTCCCTTTCCCTAGCAAACCCTTAACAACAGGCTCATCACTGGTTGTCAAATATTGGTCCCCCACCACCTTGTCTGTTGAAATGTCATGTACAACTACTGCTGCTGACATATTATCGCTGAGAGATTTGCTACTTCCATCCTCAGCAGTAATAGCATTCACGAATTCCATGATGGCAAGAATTGTAGGTCTGTGGCAGAAAAAGGACAATGTAGCCAGCATCACAGAGATCTGAAATAATTATTTGGAAATTTGTCAGTTTATTAACCACACAAGTGGAGACATGGCTGGAACTGTGAGATGGAAAAGTATGCACCTGCATATCAATGTTATTGTACAGAGAAGAGTTCCGGTCATAGATAACTATCTGAGCTTTCACAAAACTATCCAAGGTGTTGGTTAGTTCAATGTCCTCCACCCTGTTTTGAACAGTGTCATAAGGTAGTAAACCGGCAATTCGATCAAAACTAGGAGGCTTTAACAATGGATTTTCGAGTGTAAGCGAATTTTGGGAAGTCAGATACTCGGGCTCAACCAAATTTTCTGATGCCTCATAGAATTTGTCCTCGCCTTCACTAGGAGAAGTATTGTTGTCAAAGCTCTGAATCCTATCAACGGATGAACTCTCATTTTCACTTCGAATGAATGATCTTGCCAGGAAAGAAGGCCGAGAATTCCTACTGCTGCAAACTAAATCTTCAATCTCCAAAGATTTTAAAACAGTTCCAATGAACATGTCATTTGCTCTTATTGATAATTCAACCTGAAATTACAAATATAAATCCCCTGAGGAGAGCAATACGAGTATTTGCATGAACTTAACTATCATTCAGCATCATTTATACCTGGCCACCTATTGCACGAAATTCAAATAAAGGATTCTCTTCAGCAAGAAGCACCGTTACAAAACTCAGGTCACGCTAGACAAAATAGCACAAGTATCAGATTTTAACCAGTTTCATTAGGAATGTCATCACATCCATCAGATTGCAGGAAGTTCCAGTTTTTACCTGGTTGCTGTAATTGCAGCAGATCTTCAGTTCATCAAGAGCTCCAGTAAGAAATACACGCTCCATTTTCAGTATATTACTTGCATCAATTTTTTCATTAACTTCCATTTCTGAGTCATCAGCATCCGATGAAGTTTCCGATAAGCTGGTAATAGGTGCAGAACCCTGTGAAGAAATCAATAAGATGTTTACCTTGAAATATTTTGCAACAGGCAACAGGACAAAAAAAAAAAAAGAAAGGATAACCACCTATGTAATTCTGATTTTCACCATTTTACAGCATGTTTGGTTTGGACAATTTTAAGTCTGTGGTTACTCATGAATATATAACTGAATAGTTAGGCACCACACGAACAAAATAATAGATAATCAATTGTTCTATCTATCTAACAACTCATTTCATGTCAGTGTCCCAAAATTGCTTATTTTCTTTCTTGGGCCTTGAAATACATTCAATCATGGATTAAACTACTATTTTGGCTAAAAAGATTGTTCAAATTAATTTGAGATATTTAAACAAATGAAATCTTTTTAAATGAAGAGGAACACATCAAGAAAAAAAAAAAAAAAAACTCAATTAAAGCACACCAAACAACTAAGGACAAAAAAACTCTATAACAATCCGTAAATCCTAATTACTAAATATAAATGTTAATCAAGGATTTGACATAGGTTAAATGCTACAGCCACTAAAAGAGAACTTAAGCGGGTCCAAGCTAATTTTAAAAGAAATATATCCAGTTCAACCTTTCCTGCTCAATTAAACCCAACCCATCTCAAATAAGCCTTAATCTGCTCGAAAGAATTCATAGATTGCAGAATTTTAAGATTACATGGAATTATGTTATATAAAAGTTAAGTACAACACGACGACTCACTGAAGCACGATATATTGCCCCCCGCAAGCGACTTTGCCAATTTTTTCGCAAATCATCTGAATCATATCGTAGTATTAATGCATTTGCATCTTCTAAAACCTGCATGTAAAATGATAACAAAAATGAAGTGCTACTCAAGGAACTGTTTCTAGTATGTGAACCAACTGTGGCTCATCTGTGCTATTAATTTATAAAGACAATAATTTACAACCTTATTAATGGAAAGTCCTGCATCACAGATAGCCAATACGTGTTGCACACCACTAACCAATTCTTCTGGAAGTAGATATATTTGTTTTCCTCGCAAGCTATAGACAGTATACAAATACATGCAATTAATAACATCACAAAGCAGCCATAAATGGAATTATTCAACTCAAAAAATATATATGTATATCTGAAACACTGGTTTCTACAATACAGTTTTAGATTGTATAGCTTTCCATCAAGCTTCAGATTTTTGGACAATGAAAACCCTAGTCTTAGATGCAATTTTTTTTTTTTGAGATCCACATAGCTCCACTTTTTTTCTATCTAGAAGGTTTACCAACAAAGAAGAGTCGTAAAAACCATAATGTCAGTTTTGAAAAGTTTCTTTTGGAACACAACATCCAGATATCAGAATTTGATCCAATTAAGGCACCAACTTCGAACCTGAACTATACGAAGTTCTTATAATATTTTTTTTAAAGAAGGGAAACTGTGTCCAAGATCCATGAGTAGTCTGTTCTCTTTCCTTCCCTGTTTATCCCTTTTCAATAAAGAGGCCCCATAACCCCTCCCAGATAAGAAAGGATATAAAATAATCTCAATTCCACAAAAAATTTGGTTCACCCCTTCCTTTTTAGAGATACAGATTGTAACTTATCCAAATAAGCCCAGGGTATGCCTCCTATACAGGCAAGTTAGGTAGGTAAGCCCATGATGGCAACTACCTCTTGCTGTTCGGAGAGGAGCTGTTAATTAGTACTCCTTGATTTTGGGTTGGACTCTTTCACTCTAATTTATTATATATGCTTAGTGAAAAGAATGTAATTTGATGCACCTAGGACATGAATTCTATGTGAACCAATCGGAACCGAAAGGATAGCAGAAAGGGAACCGGCTTACTTAACTGATTGTTTCCCTATCCTGTTTGGCTTTCCAAAGTGGTATTTTCTTTCTATCTCAGTTTTACTCCTTTAAGTTGCTTAACTTACTTCTATCCTTAAGCTTGCTGAAACTAGAAAATTTCAACTGAAAATCCCCAGGTAAGTGATTATCAGGGAAAGGGGATATGCACACAGTCTCAACTACTTATCTTTTGAAAAAGGAAAAGAAAAGAAAAGAAAAGAAGATTTTTTTAAACTGACTAGTGCTTAGATTGTGTTGTCTTCACTGATCAAGTCCATTGATTCCTTGTTTAATGTAACATCTTTGAAGGATGGTCTAAAGTCTGTTCCATCAGTGTTTGTTATATTTTCTCAAGTCAAGATGTTGGACCTTGGGGCCAGAGAGTCTGTAATCAAGGAACTTGTGGTTTGCAATGAAATCTAGGTTCGCTTATGTGTCTGAGTTGTTCATGATGAACAGATGCTTAAAATCTTTTTTCAAAAAAAAGGAAAAATAAACAGCAGATCTTAGCTCCCCTTCCAAAGATCCTTGCCTCACCCAAGTCAATGAGGAAGAAAACTATGTTTGAACTCCTCCTGAACTATTGGAAATTTCCATGGCTGCTTTCATTCTAAATAAAACTGAAGAACCAATGATTAATCAGAACTATGTTCCAACTAAAGCACTGACTTTGATGCTGAATGTTACAAAGTTCTCACAGTTCGGTTTAAAAAAATTGTCATAATTCTCCATTAGCTTCTTATTGGAGAAAGACTATGTTTGTAGACGAACACTTTTTTTTAATCTTTTACTATCATGCTCCATGACCCAACATAAAAAACAAATATCCTATTCCCAATATTCATTTCTGATTATACTCAGCTCTGTTTTTTTTTTTTTTTTTTTTGCAATGATTAGGTAACAGTAAAGAAGTAGAAGATCCTAACAAGAATCTAAAGCCTGTATTTGGAGCAGCAACACAAAAGTGGCAAAAACACAACATAATCACTTAGACTTGTAACAGCTAGTGAATGATTCAAAAATGTAAAAAATGTAACTCAAATCATTAACCAAATACATTTAGCAATAGCTTCTAAGATTCGGTGTGATGTTTTTCATTTTCTATATCCATGCTTATGCTGATCTTTATGGAAGGCCCATAAAAAATTGGAATTATAAGAGTTGGTTCCTAAACCTGAGATATTGCTTGTAAGATTTAGAACCAGGGTTGTCCAATGCATAAAGAAAAGGCCCAACTAAGCAGAGATAGCGACTCTGCCATACAGCTTCCCTATTTCCCATTCCCTGCAAATAAAAATAACGAAGCTAAATAAAAAACTGAAAGAAAAAGCTAACTCAATTGTCAAAGCGCCAACTCAATTTCGACTTTTTTTTTTTTGGATATAAAAAGAAGACAGATGAACCTTTCGGATAAGAAGATGTGAAAAACCCTCAAAATCCGCTTGGTCCCATGGTCGAATAGAACTTGAATTCTCAGCATCATCATCCTGAAAGATCTTTGCTACTTGCATCAGTCGATGATATCTTGCAGGAGAAAAGTGAAACCCCAGTGATGGCAACCGCAGAGAGAGTCTTGTTGAAGGATAGGATGGGTTTTCTAGTCGTATCTGAATTTAAAATCACAAGAGTATGAACTTCATGACTCAATGTATGTATGAAAATTTACACAGAAATACAACTTGCACAAATGCACATACACATACAGAAATCCATTGCATGCCAAACTTAATGTGAAAGTAATCAACATCTTTACCTGCTGAAGCCTTAAGATTGCCCCACACTTATCAATGACAGGCAAGAAGCTAATACTGTTTGATTGGGGAAAATCAGCAGACTGATGCAAAGAGGTTTCACTCCAGTGGTAATCGCCATCAACCAAAAAAGCACAGACATCACTTAAAACCAAATCAAACTGCAAATACAAGTTGAGCTCCTCAGATGATCTCTTTTCATATTCCTCCTGCAGGCATTTGTCAATAAGACATAAATTTTTTAGCCAAATATCCTAAATGCTTAAGATAAAGTTATGGATTAACCTGTGAGCGTATCACCAAATTTCCCAAGTCTAACATAAGTTTTGTCGAATGATTATTGTTAGGACGAAATTCAGTGGGAATTGTAATCTTTGGGGCCGCAATATCCAAATCCAACGTAAACCTATCAGCATATAATGATCAATGTTATTTTCTCCCAGGTAGATATGGCAACTAAGGTATTGCTTAGCCTGGTTAAAATAGAAATATGCATCAAACATTAGATTTCAAAACATGCACATATAGCTATTAATAAGGGCAAAAATTACATAGATTAAATGGTAACCCTAGAACGTTTTCCAAAAAGCTTTCCAAGTCTACAATAAATCTGCATAGCAACCTTCCATAAAAATATGATGGTACAAGGAATATCCAGCAACCTTGTAAAATTACTTTTCACGACACACATAAAAGCAAGACGTAAAGATCTTTGGAAGATTCTATCATTAGTTGACCATAAGGTCAGTTTCTACAAATATTAATGAAGATGGAAGAAATACAAATTGAGCAACAAAATATCCTTCCCTCAAAAAAAATAAAAAAATAAAAAATAAAAAATTGTGCACCAGAAAAACAGAACTAAGAAATGACAGCTTTCCAATTGTGTAGAATATCAAGACTCTCCTCTGGAAAACAGAACAAGCAAAACCAATAGAAAGTCTATAAAAATGCACCCTATGAGTTAACAAAAACATTGAAGGCTTGGATATAAGCACAACAAGAATCAGACAGTAGCATACCTGGATTGATCCTTTAATGCTCTGTTCACTTGCTGCTGAGCAGTGCGCTTGACTCCGTCAATAGTCATCTAGTTACAAAGAAAGAAATAAAAATTTAAATAATTGATAGAAAGAACATCCAACTCCATTACAAAATCTTATCACACTACCATTTGTGCCAGACACACCTATTCAACACAACATTGTCTTAGCTTCTGCACTAAAACTCATGGAAAGGTCATACTAAGCCCTACTTGCTACAAGAAATACAAAACACCTACGAAAAATTGTTGGAGCTTATACATATTCAAAATTCACTGTGGCAGTTCTCTGTAGTCTGTTGTGAGAGAAGATCAATAATAGTTACCCAATTCTATTTTGAAAATCTTATCCAAATGTACAAGATTGCATGCAGATGAGTGATATCCCAACACATTAATGCAATCCTACACACATCATTCCATATGCTAAAAAAAAAAACATCTGAGTAAACAATAAATGAAACAGACAAGGCAAAGACATCCTAATCAACAAAATACAACATAACCGACTAAACACAAACAACACATATATATTGCAAGGAGACGTTGATCAACAAAAATTCCAAATTTATATTGTGTAAGCATGCTTGTCTGATTGCAGACACATTCCTCTAAATAATCATATTTATGTCCTAACCAATATAGTCATCCTAATTTCCCACTACTTAATGTTGTACAAACAATGGCTGATCACAAATGACTCCCAGAGTCTAAATTGATGTGGTGACTAGCTTCAAATGTACAATTCAGAGATCATGCACAAATAAAAGGAATACCTGCACAGCAGCTGCTGTTTCCAGAGCAATAGCTTGACTAACAACACGGTTGCTTTCAAAAAATTTGATAATTTCATTAATGGAATCCTTCAAATACTGCCCAACAACACTAATCAGTACACAGGCACAAGTGCAAGCTAATCATCTTACTATCTTAAAAAATTAGAGAGCAGGAGCATACAGTCATGTAACATGGAGACGCTTTGACAACCAAGCTCCAGTCCACCTTAGCATCAAAGGGCTTGTAGCAGAAAACACCAGTTAAAGAATCCAAAGCACTAGCACTCTGCATGAAGAAAAAAGGTACATGATTTATGGTGAATATTAATGAGCAGTAATAAATAACTCCTTGTAAGGACAGTAAAAAAATTTTGCTCACACAAGGGAAATTACAACCTCAGCAAGAAGACCATTCGGTGAGGACAACCAATATGACCCTAATTTCATGTCAAAAACCTTTGTCTCTGGATAAAGCTTAATGGAGCAATCAAGGCCATCACATGATAATTCAGCAATAGACTCCTGGGCCCCATCAACAAGCTTTGAGGCATTATGTTGCATGTGAACCTCCAAATGAGTATGAAGAGCATCCATCTTTTGGTTGAATATTATTGATTGTTCATCAACACCTTCCTTATAACCTATCAATTTGTTTAATTGCTCCCAGTCCTCATCACTAAAATGAAATTCTTCACTTTCATCTTTAAAAGATTGACTACTCCTGAAAAGTTAAATACAGAGGGAAAAATGATCAAGTCATTAACCCAGACTTGATTATAAAGTATTTTTCATATTTTTCTATTTAATTATTAGTTCAGATGGTGAATAAGATCTTTAATTTGAATTCATTTACTCAGTTTGGACCAGATTTATAGGCTTAAATCACAGGGGTCGTTTGGTATAAAAAATTTCATTACAAAAAAAAAAAAAACAGTGCCCCAGTAAGTAAATTGCTGTGTCTTTTTCTTCAGATATCAATTCCCTTGGGCACAAGATTTATTAAGAGCTTATGGCTTACAGCAGAATAAGTGGGTTGCTAAGTAAAATTTGTCTCATAATTCCATTGAAATGGAGACATCTATATGTAGTAATTATATCCTAATGGAAGAAAGAGATGTCATGGAGAGTTATAACCTAGTTTTTCTCTACTTTTTTGCTAAATATACACTTAGCGACAGGTCTTATATTTATTTCCAGGAAAATATTTGTATAATAATGATCTTTGACAGAAAAAGAAGAAGTAATAAGGCTCTTTCTAATAATTGGTGGGTTATATCATGCGTTACTCAATTCTTGTTTCTGCAGAGTTTAGGAGGCTTGAGCAGTTTTGAACCACATCTTTAGCATCATTGAGGAGCATTGTGTGCATAATCCAGGACTTTTATTGCTTTAAAATAAATGATATAAAAATTGGAAAAATGTCCACATTCAAAGGTGTTTGGCTTTCTTAAGCATTATGGAGCCCTTGGGTGGATAGTAATGCGTATATCATTAAAAACCAGAGTGCATTGATAGTTTCTTGTGGAGAGAATGCAATTTTTGGCTTCTTTGTGGGTACATATGGAGCTTTAAGAGGAATTTTCTTCAATTGTTATCCACAACTTGATTTTAGGTGATCAATCTTTCACTTGTTATTTATGCTCTCATTATGGTTGTCTGCTCTGGTTATGTATTCCATGATAATTTTTTTCCCAATGAAACTTCTTTTTCATAGGAGGGGGAAAAAAAAAGAAGAGAAGAATTCTATAGCATTACCACATAGAATAAACAGAGAAAAGCATCAAGAGGTCTACTCTCAATCTCAAAAAATATTTTACCATGCAAATGACCACCATGATTTCTGAGCTTTCTGTTTCCTTGAATAGAACTCTGATTCTATCGACTGCTCCACAAACTTGTGAGCCAACATCCTACACGGTATCAGGATATGATAAAAAACACTTCCAAAGATTCTACCATGAATTTGTTGATCACATAACTATCAGAATAATGACAATAAAAAATATATCACTGTAAGAGCACAGGCATTCACAGAGATGCTTAAGGGTTGATGAACAAAAAAAAAAAAAAAAATCCAAAAGCATATGCATGCATATGACTAGCTTTTCTGCTATTTTTCTACTATAAAGCTACAAAAAGTAATTTCATAAATTTAAAATTAAAACTCATAACAGTTAGTTAATAATTACCATAGGAAATAAATATAGCATGCATCTGCATGGATGTGGATAACCTATGATGCACGGAAACTTCTCTCAGTAGACATTTCCACGTTTCTGAAACATTTCCTTATCAGAAACTCCACGAAAACGTTTCAAGGCCATTTCAACAAATATAAAAAATTAGGAAACACATTTCTAACTAGAAAAATATATTTATTTAGTATTTTTTTAATAAAAAGGAGACAAATTAAAAAATAATTTTATATTTTTCTTAACTAAACAAAATATTTTCTATAATTATACTATTAATTAATAGAATAAATATAACTTTTTAAGATTTATATTATTCATATATTTTTAATATTTATTTACATACCCATATACTTTTAATATTTGCACGTTTCTCCTACATTTCTGCCGTATATTTTTAAGAAATGTCATTTTGCCGTATCCATTTCCCTGTTTCCATTTCCGTGCAACATAGGATAATGATGAGGATATAATATAATACTTCCTCTGACCAAAATATACTGGGGGAAAAAGGAGAAACAACACAAGTTTACAATGATTGTCTGAATAAATAATGTAGTGCAAGCAGCATTCTCTCTCTTTTTTCCAACATTATCATTACTGGAACAATGCACCTTAAACGGCAATAAACTATTTAATCCACCCCCGTTAACATAGAATCAACATGCATCAAAAATTTAATACCTACAGCTGTCAATACCTCCACTGTAGTATGAGATCAATATCAAGTTCACGATCCAGCTCCTCAATTTCGTTGTTGTCATCAATTATAGAACGGTTCGGATCAGACTTCAGCAGAGAAGCATATAGAGATATATATTTCTTGCGTAACCTAGCATGTCTTAGTACCTGCTCCCAAGACAATTTCCCACTGCCAAAAAAAACCATTCCTTAGAAATAACAGCACAAAACTTAGAACAGTCACAAAGGAAAATAAATGGTAAACACTACACTCCCTTAAGCCTCCTGCAAAAGATGATAATGAAGAACAAAGATCTGCAGCATTTTCATTTTCTTTTCTCAGGCAACTTCTCTTAACACTATGAAGCAGCCTTAGCATCAATAAATATTCACTGGATGATGCTCACCTATATGAAGGACAATACTTAAACACTGATGGATTAGTACTGTCCATTTTAATGTACTTTATACATGAATATGCTGATTTAAAATTCATAGATATACATCTTATAAATCCATGACGCCCTTTTAATAAATTTTCTGTAATAAAAAATCTGTAGGCATGTTAACCAGATAATCCAACAGCCATCAGACCACGCCTAGTGAATTGAGTGATAAATATCTGTGCACATGGATGCATAATTACATAATACATATGGAGACATCCCTGAAACAAACAAGGGCAGAACAAAAACGTGCTGTGTCCCACAATAAGAATTAAGATAAATAGCTTCGACTTAAACACTAGGGCAAGGAATGGTATAACTATGAGGGACACTTCCTTTGTTTTTAGGGGTGTGGGAAAAGAGCAAAAAGAAGGAAAGAAAGGGAAGGGGGGGTGAGGAAGGCACAGAACTCAAGTGATATCCAGAACAACTCATTCCAATAGCTTCACCATGAGTCCACAGATGAAACCATTTCTTCCCAACCAAAATCAACATGTTAAAGTAACCAGAAAAGCCTTGAGAGCAATGAATCTTGACTTTCTGTAATAAAGCTTAATTACCACCAAAAAAAAAAAAAAAGGTGCTGCTAAGGTCCATAAAGTTACTAGAGTGGCATAAAACACATGTTCAAACATGCCTCCAGAACAAGATTGAAAATCATGCAATACTTTTAACATGCATCCCATATATTTAGGATAATCAAACTCCAAATAATTATTAGTCCATATAAGAACCAATCTATTGACGTCTAGTAATTTTCTCCAAAATTTGACTTCACAAATTGGCATTACTCCAGAAATGGTGAACCTGAAACAAGGAACAAATAATTTGGAAGCTCAATATGATCTAACACAGCACTTCCTGATATGATGTCATAAGTCATAACAACCATATGTTCCAAAAATCTTAAGCTGCCAATCCTGTGGCCCAACATCGGACATAACATTCAATTAAATTCACAGCATAAATAAGAACCTCCAATGACTTTCATTAGTAAAATGAACTAAGGAATCCTATTGCAAAATGCAAGAGATGACATGAAAATCAGGAATGCGCATGGTGCTGAAGCCACATCCTGCTCTCAAACAAGCAGGAACCTCAAGAGGAACTTCATACAAACTCAAGATCACCTGATTTGTGACATTTTTAAGCTTACACATCTATAGTAATAACACATAACAGTTATAATACCTTTGGTTAGAAAGAAAAAGAAACCAACTATTTCAATACCTTGCCTTCTTCATCTGGTCAGAAACAGCTCTGAATGCATACTTCCACCATGACTGAGGATCTGATTTAACAGACACAAGCGGACGATAATGTGCATATTTTAAGCGTTGATTAAATGCAGCGAAGTTATCAGCCAATTTCAAAAAATCCCTGTATCCATCCTGTAAAGACAGAACAACTTAATAAAGAGTGCAAGGACCTCTAATCATCAGAATCGAAGCAAAATGGACCTGAAGAACCAGTGAAAACCTTTGACAGACAGAGTGTCACATCATCCAAGTTCACTGCTGCCTTCTGTAGAGGATGACCACCATTAGCAGTTACATTTGACCGCAACTTCAAGTACCTTGCATTCCCAGTCACTGGCTGCAAAATGTATGAGTGCTTTTTCATTATATGATTTGCTGGCTTACCATTGTTTGTACCAAACCTGAAAACCTGAGAGTCCATATAAATTACACATATCATTTGTAGAAACAAGATAAGCATAAACAGAACTATACAGAAGCTAAAACTGCCAAACTAACAGGGATCAAAATAATGGTACCTGAACCCACTCTGAAGGAAGCAAGTCCTCCCATGGTTTGTCAACATACCATGGTGATATATCAGAATCCAGATAAAAAGCAAGTTGATCAAGTTCCACAGACTGAAAAAAACAGCAGAGAAGATTAACATGAATAACCAAAATGATAGTATCAACAGAATGACAAAAAATGAATGTGCTGTTCAAGAAATGAGAAGATTTGGGGAAAAAAAAAAAAGTTCTACATTTATTGTTTGCTTGACCTACCTTCCTACGTGCTATATCCAGCAAGGGGATTCACCTCACATGCAGACACAAACCATAAGCCTCTAAAGTAGAATTATTAAAAGAAAAATAAGCTACATTGGCAGAAAACATGCTGTTCTTAAACATTTAATAACATTATGACTCAGCCTATTACTATGCTAATTGGAATCATTTCAATCTACAAAGAAACTGCAGCATGCAATGCATTTCAGCATCTGTACAATTAGCAATTTGTGTATAAAATAACCTTCTGAATACGATCAAGTGTACCACCACTTAGAAAAGTTTCCATCCCATCATCATCAACCGTCACAGCAGAGAGTTTCCCCAAAGTCACACCCACTGCAAATGGGTGGCCAGGGTTGCTGCAAAATAAAAGAAATTTTTAAATAAAGTGTGAGATAACCAATTAATCTTCACACCAAGGAGAATTCATACCTCTCCAGATCTTCATATCTGATATGAATATTTGAAATTGAAAGCTTCAAGTTCCCAATTATGGTGTTGATAAGGGACCCCAACCACGATTTATTCTTCAAAAGTCAAAATACACAAAAGCCCATGCAGTTAAGTCTAACCCGATTCAGGACATAGGATCCAAGATATGTAAACGCAAAAAAGATCAAATGCATTTCTAGTGAAACTGTGGAGGCCCATAAAGAAAAGTATTACATCCACCAATTCTTCAAACTAATTTTTTTATTGTCTAACCAAAAATCTAAAGCCGGATGCAAGAGCAAGCGTAGCAAGAATGAAGTACTGTCCGGTTGAAAATGAAAAGAAAAATGTTATGGCATAAAATATTCAAGTGGGATGCATGAAATATTGTACCAAAACAGAACATCTTCTACCTACAAATTCACAACACTGAGTGCAACCACCTGGGGATCTTGGCACAATGCCAAAGTAATTTTTTTCCCCTTTTCCTACAAGTTATAACTCAGTTTAAAGGAAAATAAAAGGTAAACAAGCATAGTATGATCAGTATAGAAATGCAAACTCCAGAAAAACAAAGAAAAAGAAAGAACATAGATTCTAAATTTTAGTGAATCTAGTGAATCAATTATTCACCAGTAAAGAGAAAAAAAAGGTGATGGATAGGAAGAAAACAAGTCTGAAAGACATAATAGTAAGGTAAGGATAGGGTTTTTTGACATTCAGATAATCAAAATGTTTATTTGCAGCTATGGATGCCGTAATTATCTAAAAATTTCCAGCAGAAGTTGGTACTTTCAGGCTTCAGTCAATGTTACTATTCCAGGTTATAACTCCACACAGGCTAAAGCTAGAGAAGTAAATCATAATTAAAGAAAGTTGAATCATGAACACAGAAACCAATGCTTATCCTTTTCACCACACATGCAGCCTAAAAATATTTCAACCATCCATAATCCAACTAAACACCCGGTTTCAAATGAAACACATCCCTAGCAATGGACATCAAATTAAAAGACAAGGATGCATTATAACTTCAGCATCAAAGTACCAATGCTTGAAGCAAGGGAATTCATAGCCTTTGACATAAGTTGAAAAATTGCCAGGAGCAACAAACTAGGAAGTCACAACTACGTTGAATTTAGAGAATACTTATAATCATGTTAGTTCAAGTTCTGTAGACAAGGTTATATAGGTGAAGGCTTTTGGAGACACAAAAAGGAAACTTTTAACATAACAAAGAAAAACTAACAGCTAAACCAAGCAGCTAAACAAATAAAATCACAAAACTCAGAGACACGCCTTTGAAAGCCCCTCAGAGCACAAAACAAAAAGACAAAGCTCAGCCATGAAATTGGAGACAGTTCTCCCCAGCCAAATACTTGATGGGGATGAAGAAAAGGAAAAATTCCAAATTGTTGACATTTGGCCTTTGTATTCCCAGACCTCTATTTGAATGTTGAAGCCAATGAAATTCTTCAAAGAACCTAGACATAACTGTCCTCAAAAACTTCAACAAGACAATTCCCCACGTCACAGGTAGAAACAAGCCGATGTGAGACTTATTATGATGTCCACACAGAATATATCAATTAGAAGATGAAGCATTATTAGGCATAATCAGGAATCATGTAATTGTGTTTACCTTTTTATAGTCATTATATTTGGATGTGTATATAACATTGCTAGATAAATATCATACCATTTCAGACTTCAATCGGTGTGCCCTCTCCAACAACTTCATTTCCATTTCCTATGCCCAAAATAAGGGAAAAGTCAATTCATGAATCAAAAATTTCCAGCCAGAAATAGAATTTACTTGATCATGGTTCACCATGTCTTACCTGAACTCGGCTTTTCTTTGCTTTTTGGACAGCATCCTCACTACGCCCCTCAACTTGGGTTGCAGGTTCTGCTAGTAAGAAAATTCGATCAAGGTAAACTAAAACTGGATCTTGGCCAAGTCTGCTCCACGGAACCTGAAACAGAAAAGTATTTCTTCTTAAACAAGTAAAGCATCTATGGGATTTGCAGACAACTAAATAGTCTCTGAAATTAGTTGGCATTTGGCAAGTTAAGAGTTTAAGATAATATGGAAGTACATAGAAGATAAAGCATAAAGTAGAATATGACCATTCACTTTGTATTTGCTATAATTATCAATCCTTCTGGTGTGTTGTTTCTACCAATTGAAGAATATATCCACATTGGAAAAGTGCAAAGCAATAAAGTGGCCTATAAGTGGTGTAAAATGAACCTTAACACAAGCCAATTGGTTTTGTGTTACATAGGCTCAACCTCATTTATAAGTCCACACATGCATGCATAGCCCAACATTCTCAAGACCCATGAACTTGTTGACATATTAACAAAGCGGTGAGCTTGGGCTTGTGTTTAAGACTTGGAGTTAGATATGGCCCGTTTGTGACCTTGTTTGAATCGTTGGGTGTGGCCTATTCAAGTTTGGTATGACCCATGTAAGTCGTTAGGTGCAGCTTGTTTGTGACTCCGTTTAAGTCATTGGGTGCAGCCCATTTGTGTTTGGCAAGTGTAACTGGCCTGAGGGGGAGAGTGTTGAAAAATATATCCCACATTGGAAAAATGAGTGATGTAGATTGGACCTTAACACAATTTACTTGATTTTCTATTACGTGAGTTCAACCTCACTTATAAGTCTACACATGTGTGCATGGGTCAACACTCTTGAGGCTTGTGAACTTGTTGACACGATCTATGGCAATAAAGACATAACAGTCCAGAGTCACTATTTTAGGATCCTGGTAAATAAATCCTCTACATGCTAGGCCAGCCATCTAGCACAAAGTGACAACAAAAACAATCTACAATACTTCAAGTTTCCTTACTATAACTATTGACAAGTCACCTCTATCTATTTTACATTCAATGGTCCTTGCAATGTTCTGCTTGTTGTTAATAAAGCAATAAACATACACAAACAATCTAGTTTTGCTACCATGAGCTACCTCAAAATAAAGACAAACAAGGGCAACCAAATGCATGGTTGCCAATTCATATATAAAGAAACAATTAATTAGCTTCCCAGCAATGAAACCCCTACATTTCAAACCAATAGTTGTCTCTGGCATGAAATGCATAATCTAAATACAACATAACTATAAATGCCTCATCAATGAACATCAATAGAAAAATGCATTTGTACAAATTATGTCATGTTACACAATTCACAAACAGATAGGTAAGAAATTGAAATCCATGAAACATAAGCCACTTCGATGAACATGCTAGAACAACAAACCTTAAGTTTCACTGATCCAAGAAATCCTGCTTTAACCTTCACAGGCAATTGTAATGCATTAAGTGCCTCTGGCTTCAATTGCATGTTTGTTAGCTCCACATCACCTGTTTTAAGATTTTAGAATTGGAAAAGAACCAAAATGCACCAAGTGTTGAGCAATCACACACTTGCAAACTCAATTGAATGTCAATATGACAAATTCATGTATCCTATGATATGCTTACTTTTGTGAATTGGATATAATTTTTATTCTTCATGAACTTATAACCTAATTAATATTGAAAGGTTATTTTGTTTTCATTTCTTATTCCCATGTTAGCTTAACTTGATATGATTTCTTATATAATTAGCTTTTAATTAGAAAATGAAATATAAGTTTATTATTATCATAAAAATATCAAATTATGCTATTAGGTAATTTTTAAGTTTGATTTTTATTTTTTATTTAATCAAGTTTAATTTCCTTTTTTATTTTAATTTATTTAATTTTTGATATTCTATAAAAAATTATTATTTCTAGCATAAAAATAGAAACATAAGAAAGAAGAATATTCAATCTATCTAATAAATAAATAGAATACATTTCATTAATAAATTTTAAAAAAAGAATAACAATTAAAAACTATAACAAATATGTTTCCAAATTCTATTTGGACAATAAAAATTTTAAAAACTAATAAATGGAAAAAGCGAAAAAAAAAAAAGGAAAATAGAAAATGTTTTCCAACAGCCCCCTAGATTCTCTAGGTAAGCAATGCAAAGAAAGGGCATCAATTTTAACAATAACTTTGTGCCCCAAGCTGATCATTTAAACACAAGCTCAAATTTCATTTACTTAGAATGAGTTAACATTGGTATTGACCAACATCTACCTTGGATTCTAAAGCTTATATTACCAAAGAATGCAAGCCTCAACATGATACAAGAATCAACACAAAGCAAGAAAAAAATGGATCAGTAAAACCAACAAGGCATGAAAGACAAAAGGTGAACAATGGAAAATTACTTCTCTCCAAAAAGTATATACCATAAACCCTCTTATAATTAATATTCAATAAATTAGTAGTTTTATTAATTAATAAAATTTTGAGGAACCAACTTTGTTCCTTGTAAAATAATTAATAATTCGATTACTTAATATGAAAATACCAAATATATACCTTGAATGTATATACCTTGAATATTTTCAAAATAATTTTAAAAACATTTGGTAAATGTAGAATTATCTGTTTTACAAAATGAGGCTGAAATTGGAAAAGAATATAATAGCAATGAAAATCTAAAGCCAAATGTGATAATAAACGAATTCAATGGTAATGTGAATTCAAATTATAAGTCATAAGGCAATAATTTATTAAATTATGAATTTTTTATTCATTTAAAAAAACTAACATAGTGGTAATGTGAATTCAATTTATAAATTCAAAGGCAATATTTATCAAATCATAATTTTTTTTCATTTAAAAAAACTAAGCTATGAGCTACTATAAACAAAATAAACTTAATGTTTATACATGTAGAATGATATTAAAATATTTTTTAAAGTATGTTTTTTTGTGAAATTTTTATTGAATTAAAAAATAAGTACTTAGTTTTCATTTATTTTATAGTATAGTTTATTAACTTTAGAACCTATATATAGAGTTTGCATTATATATATTGGATTAATAGTTATTTTCTAGTTTTTTATTTTTATGAATTTAATAAAGTAATAATTTTATTTAATAACTTTTTACTTCACCATATGTAATAACAATCAAAGGGTCAACGGTAGTTAAAAACAACAATGAGGTTATATTAGTGCCTAAATTTATGACTAGCAGCCAAGATAAGAAAAAGAAAAGCCTACACTAATAAATAAGAGCTCCTCAAACCACAAGTCATTGAGCATAAATCAAATAAAGGATTGAGCTTGAAACAATTTTCTTCTTAAGAAACAATTTTATTTCATCTGTTTTTTTTTTTTTTCATTCCATCATATTGCAGTTTCACTTAATATAAGTATAATTAACAAAAATACTTTCATTAGTATTTTTCAAGAAATAAGTTGTACAATTTTAAAATTTAGCATACTAAGAAATGGATTGTGATTCTAGAATTGTTAACATCAAAAACTCAATATCAACATAATACAATCACACTCAACAGGCCCAAAAAGAAAAAGCTCTACATTTTGACAATAAAACTATTTCACCATGATTAGCAACATTAACCAAAAAAAATTTCATTCTTTCATGTGTCAACATCAAAAAACTAATATATACCAATCCTATTATTAATTTTCATGTTTCAGAATTAAAATAATTATAGACAAAATAAATTCAGAAATCACAATAACATGATAGGAAAAGGGGAAAAAAAAGAAAACAAAAACAGATAGAACAAACTTAACTTACTAGAAGAAACTATTGTGAATTTTTTTAATTACAGATTTTTTGTTGGTTGTGTAGCGATAAAATTTTATTTTATTTATCCTAATTATTTGAAAATCTTGAATCACTACAATAATTTTAGTTAAAATAGAGTAAGTATTAATTTATTAATAATAAATGGATCAAACATTTTAACCTCACCAATGAAAGTCAAAGCTCATCCAAGAACATAAAACAAAACAGATTTAAATAAATATTTTGAGCTTGATCCATCTATGTTCAGCTCAACTACTAATCATATATGAACAGTTAAAAATGAACATATGAATGCTTGGCTCCACTAGCTTACAAATCTCTCTAAACATGGCATTCACATATTAGTTAATATTGTATGCTCTGATTTCTTTCATTATGGTAAATAAAATGAAATAGCAATTCGCCTAGTAAAGTTTTCACAACAAACCAAACTACACCATTTTAATTTATTAACCATATATTTCCTTCTTCATTCTAAATCACCTTTTAACTTAACAATGTATCATGGTTTTAAATATCATAGCATACTGGTTTATCAGCCGATAAAAAGTTGATTCAAGCAAGAAAGGCAAGTCCATTGACTTGGCTATAATAGGGCTATGATTCCCATCAGGAAAAAAGAGTTTACAACTATTGGCACTGACCACTACCTACTAGTAGTAGGTCCTCCAATAGATTTAATAGAAGGGCTTCTTTCAACAACAGGGCTAATGCCGACTCCAAGACCTCTTATGCACATGCCTACGTAATAGGATTTCTCCCTATAAGTTTTTTAACATTGGGATTAATAATTAACTCTTTTCCCTTTGGTTCTCAAATCTTGCCTACTTTTTTTTAACTCCATCCCTTCTTTTTAGCTTTCCAAATTAATAGAGACTCTTTACTAAAAATAATTTAACCATTATACCTCTAAATTTACCCATTTGAATGACAATTGTTCTCAGAAATTCATAGTAGTGGCTGCCATTTTAGTCTGATACAATTACACTTAATTTGACACCTATACGGTTCACAAACTGTTAGTTAAAACCCTAAAGATGATCCTCCATCTTGATCACACTATTTTAATCCCATTAAGTGACATACCCTACAAGAATTCTGCTCCATCCAATTTAACCTCTAGCTCATCCTCTATTCCTCATATTGCTAAAATTGTTATACTTGTATTATACATGAGCTTCTAATTCACTTGAAACCCCCTTATATGGCATGCCCACATCATTTTCAGCTTGTTCGGCTGCAGCAAGATTCTATATATATATATATATATATATATATATATATATATATATATAACACCAAAGACTAATTCAATCACTTTCTATGGTCTAGAAGTATTTGCAATTATCCTAATATTTTGTCCCCTTAGTAAAAATTCAAATTCAATGGCACAATTAAGTAAACCAACACAAGACCCTAGAACTTGAATTCTATATAAAATCTTTCAAGAGAAAGCAATTAATGACAAAACTTTACAACAACTATCAAACAGTATAGAATCTTGAAAAATTAAAAAATTAAAAATTAAAAAAAAAAAAGGAGAAATGGATCATTAAAACAGCACAAACCTTGCCAGACACTGATCTTGAGAGCTTCTTTATTAAGGCCCCTGACATAGTTCCCAAGGTACCTCTGCAATAGATACGCCACCTGATCCTCCAACATCTTTGTCGCCGACGAGACGAGATCTATTCGATTATCCGGTCATATGCGATTAATTTCTAGTAACATCGCCTTTAGCGAACTGTTGATCGGACGCGAAGATTCGGTTGTAAGTTTCTGTGAATTTTTTTTTTTTTTCCTTTTCTTGCTTGGTAATAAAGAAGATTCTCGGTTTAGAGGAACACGTTTCACAGTTATACGTTTTTCCTTTTTTTTTTTTTTAATAGTACGTGGAATAATCAAGTGTCCTACGCTAGGCTCTGCTTCTGTCATGCAAGGTTAAGAAGAAAGTTTTGGCTGTGTAGTTTTGTCGTGCCACGCCTTTGTACAGCAGGAGTCGCTACGCACGCACACGTACGCAAAGAAAGGCTGATTGGCTGCTTTAATTGTAGATTGCATTTTGGCAAAATAGTCGTCCCGATAACAAGTGTACACTTATTTATTTTTTCCCGGAGAAACGGCGTACAAGAGATACAAATATCATGAGAGATTTTTGGTTCAGATGTTTAAGGCAGCTTAAAGATTTTGCATCTAAAAGCTGGTTAAACCTATCTGGTAATAATTAATAATTCTATTCATAATTAGCAATCAGCAGCTGATAGCTAATTAAATTTCAAACCTATCATTGAACCTGCACTTTTTTTTTTCAAAATCAATTTACAAATACCAAGAATTTAAGTGCATGTGACAGGAAATTGAAGTACTTCTCTATCAATACTGTGTTGACATTTTTTTTTGTCATGTAAGTGCTAATTATGGTTGTTAAATAGGATTGTCATGTCCCCTTTATAGTCTAATAGCTCAAGTAATGAATATTATAAAGTGAGATCATGAGTTCGATTTTTCATTTTCCCCTCCTTTGCCCGAGACCTCCAACTTGTTATAAAAAAAGATTATCATGATGCAGAGTTAAAGCACATGCTCTTGTATAGAATCTTGACTTAATCATTTCTCTTGCATTATATCTCATTTGTCTAAATGAAGCATATCCATTATTATTATTATTATTATTATTATTAGTAATTGCCCTAAAGGGGTGAATAGAGCTTTTAAATAATTAAAAGAAAATTAAGTAGTTTAAGCAAGAATTAAAAGAGGATTAGAAGAAAGGAAGAATGAACATACAAATATTAAAGCAGTTCAATTCACAAATGAATCTACGTCTCTGCCTAAATTATCCTTGAATTAACATTTTCAATCCTACAATAATCTTATTTACAAGATTGAGATTACACGAGTTTTAAGGCTCAACTCTAAACCACACACAATTTGCTTTTACACAAGTCTTATCTTTAACAAAAAACTCAAGTGTTTTAATGGTTAAACACTTAAATCAATTCCTTTAGAAACAAACCTCACTCCCCTTTTAATCTATCCTAAGAATTAGATGAAGTAAAAGTCTCATTTCTAACTCACAACCAACTCTTACAAGAGTTAATTTAAACACAAAGAAAGTATATGAAGAATTTTAAAGCTCAATTAAATGCTAAGAAAATAAATTGCAATAACCAAGTGTGTGTTTTTTTTCAACGAACTACTAGGAGTTATTTTTATAGTTTAACAACTCAAATATGACTGTTGAGAGGCATTTTCTTCATCCCCAACCTCTTTAAGTTCCATTTAATGCAAAATAACTTTTTTGCAAGAATTTGACTGCGCACAATTGTGATGGTATGCTCACGACCATGACATATAAAAATATAACCATTGTGCTTACAGGTGACCATTATGCTTTATAGACAACCATGATCACGAGGTGCTCCCAGTAGTGAGCCCAGACCGTGAGCGGCTCAAACTCTTTGCTTGCTTAAGGCTCCCTTAGGTCACAGTTTGGATTAGCTCATGATGATCTCTCGTGAGCATGTCACGATCATGAGGGAAGATCGTGAGGAGCTTAGATCCTTCACCAACTTGAAAGCTTATTGACACTTGAGCTCCTGAGTAAGGCTCCCAATCGTGAGCCTACTCATGAGGGATGCCCTGTGACTTGATTTTGAACATTTTTAATCCTTGGATTGTCCCAAATGAGCTTGAGCTTGTAGAGGGCTTATCTTTAACACTTTGATGAATTAAAACCCTAAATAAGCACACTTAAATAGTTACTTTAGATTAACCAAATTATTTTTTAAAGTCAAAACTTTAAAGATTGAATAAACCTATATTCGTTTTAGGCCTATTCTAAGCATGTGACCCTGTAGGTTCACGTGATATTGATAGTGGGCCTGAAATCGTTATTTAGGCCTACAAATTAGAAGTGGCCTCTAGCAAGGCATTATGACTACCTAAGTCATATGAAGGTCGATAATCCGATATAACCTAACTTGTAGTATATATTGTAATCCCTTTGTCACATAATATCTTAATTGAATCTAAGGCATAGTTTCAGTCATCCTTATATAATTCAATCATATTATTTCTTGACTCTAAGTAGATTAAGAATGATAACTCTTTATTAATTCACTTTAGCATGGCTATGCATTTTTCTCAGTCTACCTTATCAAGGGGCATATAGATATCTTACTCAGATTAAATGAGGGAAAAATTCCTTCTCATTCATTCATATTCCTCACATAACTCATTTTATATCCAACAACAATCTATTTTATCATCTTGTTAAAGACAATGTTAGATTGTGTCAAAAATAAAAAATAATTATCTAGAAATCCAAGGTGATTTCAAGGTCAAAGGACTAATCAATATAATAATGATGAGAATTACTTATGACAGTCATCTATGTAGTATTCTCATGATGGGTCAATCCAATACATTATTTGTCAAATAAATACCTATGAGTTGACTTAATATCTCATATTCATGATTAGTAAAACATAACTACTAGTCAACATTGTACTAGCCTTAATATATTATTATGACTATGGATAATTTGAATAGAACTTATATTTAATTTAAGAGTTTTACTACAAAGTCACATACTTGATGACTTTAGGAAGAATTGACTATTTAAGTAATTATCATAACATAAAATGATAATGAAAATACCTCTTTATTAATTAAATGGTAAAGTTAAATCATGGTCATACATGATTGACCTAGTGCATATAACTAATAATTTCCTACTTGCACTAGGCCCAATCTATATTAAAACCAATACCTATAGACCTAGTATGACTCATGCTTAGGCTGTGGAAGAGGCTTAATCAGTGGATCAACAACATTATCATTTGTAGGTACTCTGCATATCTTCATATCTCCTCTCTCAATTATTTCTCGCATCTCCTCTCAATTATTTCTCGAATGAGATGATAATGCCTGAGTATGTGTTTTGGATCTTTGATATGATCTGGGCTCTTTAGCTTGAGCTATAGCTCCATTATATCATAATACAAGTTCACTGGATCTTATATACTAGAAATAACACCTAGTTTAGTTATGAATTTCTTAATCCAAATAGCTTCCTTAGTTACTTCTGAGGAAGTTGTATACTCAACTTTTATTGTAAAATCAACAACGATGTCTTACTTGGAACTTCTCCAACTCACTGTACCTCTATTCAAACAAAACACACAACCTAATTATGATAAAAAATCATCTTTGTCAGTTTGGAAGCTGACATTCGTTTAACCATTTACAACTATCTTATCTTCCTTACTACCATACAGTAAAAATGCATCCTTAGTTCTTCTTAAGTACTTAAGGATATTTTTAATTGTTGTTTAATGACTTTCACCTAAGTCTGACTGGTATCTACTCATTGTGCTTAAGGCATATAAAACATCATGTTGAGTACACAACATTGTATACATGATAAATCCAATAGCATAAGTATATAAAATCTTACTTATGCGGTCTCGCTCATCTTGTGTCATAGGACATTGAGTCTTACTGGGAGTAATGCCATGTGACATTGGCAAGAATCCTCTATTAAAGTCTTGCATGCTAAACTTGTTTAATACCTTATTAATGTAAATGCTCTGACTTAGGCCAATAAGCCTTTTAGATCTATCTCTATAGATTTTGATGTTTAATATATAAGCAAATTTACCGAAGTCTTTCATTAAGAAACAATTTCCTAGCTATGATTTAACATTTTATAAAATAGGGATATCATTTCCAATGAGTAGTATGTCATCAACATACAGCACTAAAAACACAGTTGTGCTCCCACTAACCTTTTTGTAGACACAAGGTCATCTTCATTCTTAATTAAGCGAAATTCTTTGACTACTTCATCAAAACAAAGATTCCAACCCTAAGATGCTTGCTTTAGTCCATAAATGGAACTTTAAAGCTTGTATACCTTTTAAGAATTCTCAGGATTGATAAAACCCTCTGGTTGTGTCATGTACACATCCTCAAGTAAATTTGCATTAAGAAATGCTATTTTGATATCCATTTGTCATTTCTTATAATCAGAGTATGCAGCTATAGCAAGGAGAATTTGAATAGATTTTAGTATAGCAACTGGTGAAAAGGTTTCATTATAGTCTATACCATGTGTTTGTTTGAAACCCTTTACAACTAGTCTTGCCTTAAAGGTATGCACATTGCCATCCATATCTGTTTTCTTTTTAAAAACCCATTTGCATCTCATAGTTTTTAAGCCATCATTTGGGTCAATCAAGGTCCATACTTGATTATCATACATGGATTGCATTTTTTATTTCATGGATTCTAGCCATGAATTTTCTTAGAGTTAGGACTATTTATAGCCTCTTAATAGGATGTGGGCTCATTTTATTCACGATTAACACATCATTATCATCATGTATGAGAAATTCATATCTCATAAGGATTTGATGTGTCCTACCAGACCTCTTTAGGCCTTTTGATACTTGTGCAGGTTCAACAGTTATTTATTGATCCAGCTACGATTCCATACTTGGTACAATGCTATTTTGTGGGTCTTTATTTTCTTCAAGTTGCACTATGCTCCACTAGTTCCTTTGGAAATAAATTCTCTTTCAAAAATACACCATTCCGAGCAACAAACACTTTATTCTCAGAAGCATTGTAGAAGTAATATCCTTTAGTTTCTTTAGGATATCCCACAAAAGGCATTGGTCAAATTTAGGTGCTAGTTTATCTGAGATTTAACATTGCACATCCCTAAATCATAAGGAAAGATAAACTAGGAGTTTTTCCAATCCACATCTCATATGTTGTCTTTTCAACTACTTTATATAGAACTCTATTCAAAATGAATGCAACAGTTTCTAAAGCATATCCCCAAAAAGATATTGGAAGATCAGACTGACTCATTATTGATTGAACCATATCCAATAAAGTTTGATTTCTCCATTCGGATATACCATTCCATTGGGGTGTACTTGGAGGAGTCAATTGTAAAATAATCCCACAATCTCTAAGACGATCTATAAATTCTTGGTTTAAATATTCACCACCTCGATCATATTTTAGTGTTTTAATATTTTTACCAAGTTGATTTTATACTTCATTCTTAAAAACTTTGAACTTTTCAAAAGATTCAGATTTATGTTTCATTAGATAGACATATCCATATCTACTAAAATCATATATGAAAGTGATAAAGTACTAGAAACCTCCTCTAGCAGTTGAGCTTAATGGTCCACAGACATCTAAATGTATAAAGCCCAATAAGTCATTAGCCCTCTTACCTTTTCCAGTAAAAGGCGTTTTAGTCATTTTTCCTAATAAATAAAATTCACATGTTTCAAATGATTCATAATCAAATGAATTCAAAAGCCAGCTTTGAAATGCGTTTCTCATTTATGTAGCCTAAATGACAATGCTAGAGATAAGTAGTGTTTAAATCATTAGATTTAAACTTCTTTGTATCAATATTATAAATTGACTTTTCATTAGTGTTTTTATTATTTAGAACATAAAGACCACTAGTGTGTGGAGCAAATCTATAGAAAATATTATCATAATAAATATTGCATTTATTATTCTTAATAATAAATTCAAAACCTTTTTTATCCAAACAAGAAATAGAAATAATATTCCTACATATAGTAGGCACATAATAACAATTTTCCAAATTTAAAATAAGTCCACTCGACAAAGTTAACTTATAAGTCTCTATAGTTAAAGCAGTAACTCTTGCTCCATTGCCAACTCATATGTCCACTTTGCCTTTAGCCAATGATCTACTCCTTTTTAACCCAGCATATTAGTACAAATGTGAGATCCTGATCCAATGTCTAATAATTAAGAATCATAAGTAGATAAATTAATTTCTATAACATGAATGCTTGAAGAGGTAGTTGCACTACCCTAATTTTTTATCATTCAGATATAGCATGCAATTTCTTTTCCAATGACCTAGCTCATTGCAGAAAAAGCATGTTCCCTCCTTTGGTGGCTTTGCTTTGGGTTTAGCTTTAGACTTGGGCTTGGGCTTTAGCTTTGGCTTTTGAAAGCCTTTGGGAGCCTTGCCTTTGCCCTTTCCAACCTTTTTCATACCCTTTCCCTTATTAACCATTAGAACATCCTTGGTGGAATTCTTGATGTTCTTTTCAACAGTTTTAAGCATCCCATGTAACTCTAAAACAATTTTGTCCATACTATGCATATTGAAATTCATGATAAAACCATCATAAGCTTTAGGTAAATATTAGAGAATGATATCAATAATCAATTTTGGTTCAATCTTGAGACCAAATTTGTCTAAGTGTTCAAAATAACCCTTCATCTTGAGAACATGAGGATTAATAGAGCTGCTAACAATCAACTTACAGGAGAGCAATGCCCTTATGGTATTGAACCTTTCGATTCTAGCTTTCTTTTGGAACATTTCCTTGAGATGGCCTATTATAGTATAAGCCTCAATTTCCATTAGTTGCTTTTAAAGCTCAAACTCCATGCATCTAAGCATGAGACAAGTGACATCTACTGAATCATTGAGGCGCTTACAATAAGCATCCTTTTATGCTCTAGGAGCATTAGCAGTTGGTTCCTTTAGGATGGGTTAATCAAGGATATATTCCTTTCTTTCTTACCTCCTAAGAGTAATTCTTAGGTTTTTGTACCAGTTACGAAAGTTAGTCCTATTTAGCTTATCCTTCTTATGGATCAATCACAATGACATGGTAGGTGCAGTGTTTGATGTCATTATCTATAAAAAATATATATATGGTACATTCAGTTTTATTATGAATGAGGTATAATAAAACTCCCACTAAATTTTCATAAATTATAAAACCCTCAAAATGATTTCAATAATTGAAATTTCTTAGTGGGCCAAGATCCATATTTCACCCTATTTCAAGTAAGTTTTGGCTTATCACTTAAAGTGTGGCTATTTAGGTGGGTAACACTTTACTAATTACATCTCATATAATTCTTGGATAAGTATAGGATATTAACATCACATGTACCAAAATATACTATTAAATGCCCTAGGTCTAAAACCATTTTGATAACTTAGTTAAGTCTAACTAACTCAAACATATAGATATCACCATTATCCATCTTATCTTATTTAGATGACATTATACATAATGCTTTGGCATATCCTATATATAGTAATCCAAAATTTGATAAGTGTTAATCAATGGGAGGCATTTTAATGACTTAATATTAAATGAGGGTTTAATTAATTTTTATCATATTTAGTTATTGTTATATTGTATCTTATACATGGCATCTCATGGCATCACATGCATAACATACAATCACAAAAAAATAAACGTGACATAGCATGGCCCATATCTAAGTTGATCTTTGTAAGTCAATATAAAGATCAAAGGTCAAACCTAGGTGATATTACAAAAAAAAAATTGAGCCTTGAATTTGGATCTCCATTTTCCCATTAACCTCCTTGTTAAGCTCCCACCTTGGATCTCCATCATGGGCCTCAAGCTTGAGTTTTCACCGTGGGTCTTGATTTACATAACTTGTTGTAATTAAGACTATTCTATTACTATCTAATAAAATAAAATAATTACAATAAATAAAAATGACTCGTAAGTCATATTTAAAAATTATAACCCAATAAAATAATAAAATCCAATCACATTGGTCTATGGGCCATGCTATGCACTATGCATTTAATAATAAACACATATTGCATAATAATTCAATTTACATATTAATTTAATTATTATGTTCAAAAACAAATTGTGTGACAAATCCATCCGGGTCAAGGGACAACACTCCTTGCGGGGTCGAAAGAGCAATGCCCCTGGCAGGGTTCGGGGGCAGAAACTCTTTGAATGAGTTGTTGCCAAAACCCTAAAATGCTAATAATTTCAGCAATTAAATTACAAATCTATTCAAAACATATCATTTTTTATGTTTAACATTTAAACAACCGCCACTAGAAACCCTAATTTACTCATAAATAATATTACATAATAATTAATCTGTTTAAAACAGATTTATTATGTATAACCTGTTTAACACTTAAACATATTGCCCTAGATAGAAATATGTATAATCAAAATATTCATATTTCAACATTAAATAGAAAAAAAATTTGTTATTTAAAACGTAATACTTATTTTGATTTCTTAAAATAGTATACATAACATAGAAAATCATAATTCTATTTACTATTTAATCATATTAACTTATTATAAACATTAATCAAATTAATGTTTAATACTGTTTTATACAGATTGAGAATATTATCACAAAATAAAAACTGCTTGGATAAAAATTTTCAAAAACTCCTTTTAAAAAATGAATCACTTAAAAACACATATATCATATATATATATATATATATATATATATATATATATATATATATATATATATATAAAATCAAATTAATTGAATTACAAGTGGCTTTGACACCACTGTTGGGTTTTGTGATTCAACATGCATCAAAAAATTGAAAACTTTAATCACAAACCTGAACCAGGATCCATGTAATTCAATCAATTGATTTGATTAAGGTTTCCAAAATTTTACCATGAATGAAAATCAGGTAAGAATGATGGAAGGTTGAGAGGAGGTTCACGGTGATGACACCCTACCTTGAGCTTTTCATTCTCTTTTGTCCGATGAAGATGTCTTCAAAAGAATACACCCTCCATAAATATCCACATGAACAACCCTTTAAAAAACAAATGTGCAATATGTGCTAGCACCTTTTGATTGTCTCACAACTCAAAAATAAAAAATTTGTATTTCTTTTTTTCCTTAAAAAGGAGAGAAAAACAAATTAAGGTGCAAAAATAAAATATGATATGTGAAACCCTAGAGAATATGTTATATTTATAGACCTCTCAATTAGGGTTTCACTTATCAAAATGAATTTTGGTAATTTCTTTATTAACCAAAATGTTTTTGGTATATTCCATTTATTATAATTCTGATTTTATTTAAATACCAAATCAGAAATAATTTCCTATATATATATATATATATATATATATATATATGTTATATTTATAGACCTCTCAATTAGGGTTTCACTTATTAAAATGAATTTTTGTAATTTCTTTATTAACCAAAATGTTTTTGGTATATTCCATTTATTATAATTCTGATTTTATTTAAATACCAAATCAGAAATAATTTCCTATATATATATATATATATATATATATTTATTTATTTATTTATTTATTTACTTATTTAAGGTAATGGTTATCATAAATAAATAGGAAATTATATATATACACACACATACACGAGTTATTTTTTTATTTCTAAAGAGTTTTATTAGGCTTGATAAACCTATATTCGTTTTGGGTCTATTCTAAGTGTGTGATCCTGTAGGTTCACATGACGTTGGCAGTGGACCTGAAATCGCTATTTAGGCCTACAAATCAGAAGTGGCCTCTAGTAAGGCATTATGACTACCCAAGTCATGTGAAGGTTGATAACCCGACATAACCTAATTTGTAGTAAATATTGTAATTCCTTTGTCACATAATATCTTAATTGAATCTAAGGCATAGTTTCAGTCATCCTTATATAATTTAATCATATCATTTCTTGACTCTAAGTAGATTAAGAATGATAACTCTTTATCAATTCACTTTAGCATGACCATGCATTTTCCTCAGTCTACCTTATCAAGGGGCCCATAGATATTTTACTCAGATTAAATGAGGGAAAAATTCCTTCTCAATCACTCACATTCCTCACATAACTCATTTTATATCCAAAAACAATCTATTTTATCATCTTGTTAAGGACAATGTTAGATTGTGTTAAAAATAGAAAATAGTTATCTAAAAATCCATGGTGATTTCAAGGTCAAAGGACTAATTAATATTACAATGATGAGAATTACTTGTGACAATCATCTATATCGTATTCTCATGATGGGTCAATCCAATACATTATTTGTCAAATAAGTACTTATGAGTTAACTTAATATCTCATATTCATGATTAGTAAAACATAACCATCAGTCAACACCATACTAGCCTTAATAGATTATTATGACTAGTGATAATTTGAATAGAACTCATATTTAATCTAAGAGTTTTACTATAAATTCACATACTTGATGACCTTAGGAAGAATTGACTATTCAAGTAATTATCATAACATAAAATGATAATGAAAATGCCTATTTATTAATAAAATAATAAAGTCAAAATATGGTTATACATGATTGACCTAGTGTGTATCACTAACAGTTACTACCATCAAAGAAAGGTTTAAAAGAATAAAGGTTTAGAGATTCACTCCCCATGATTTTGCATTATAGCAATTAAGTACCTAGACCCAAGTTTTAATACTAATTGTAATTGCCTTAAGGGGGTGAATAGGGCTTTTGAATAATTAAATTAAAATTAAACAGTTCAAGTAAGAATTAAAAGAGGATTAGGAGAAAAGAAGAATGAACACACAAATATTTAAGGAGTTCGATTCATAAATGAATCTATATCTTTACCTAACTTATTCCTAAGTTAGGATTTTCAATCCCACACCAATCTTATTCATAAAATTGAGATTATAATAGTTTTAAGCCTAAACTCTAAATCATACACAATGAGCTTTTACACAAGTCTTAGCTCTAATAAAAAATCAAAGTGTTTTAATGGTTAAACACTTAAACCAATTCCTTTATTAATAAACCTCACTTCCTTTCTAATCTATCCTAAGAAATAAATGAAATGGAAGTCCTATTTCTAATTCATAACCAACTCTCACAAGAGTTAATTTAAACATAAAAAAAGTAGTTAAAGAATTTTAAAGCTCAATTGAATGCTAAGAGAATAAATTGCAACGACCAAGTATGTGTTTCTCTTTAATAAGCTTCTAGAAGTTATTTTTATAGTTTAACAACTCAAATATGATTATTGGGAGGCATTTTCTTTGTCCTCAACCTCTTAATGCAAAATAAGCTTTTCGTAAGACTTTAACTGCTCACAACCGTGACCTATGAAAATATAGTTGTTATGCTTATAGGTGACCGTTATGGTTTGCAAAGAGCCCTTATCATGAGGTGCTCCCAGTCGTGAGACCATATCATAAGTAGCTTAGACTTCTTGCTTGCTTGAGGCTCCCTAAGGTCATAGGTTGGATTAGCTCGTGATGATCTATAATACCCTATATATTTATTTAAATAAAGGGATTTTTAAATAGTGTTATTAATATATGTCTGTATTATTTATTTATTGTCTAGAATTTCATTGTCTATTATTATCATTTTTATTATTATTATTGCTATTTTAAACTATATTAAATTTTATGGCTATATATGTGTTTCTATGTACATGCACATATACATATATATATATATATATATATATATATATATATATATATATATATATATATATATATATATATATATATATATATATATATTTTGGGTTAAATATTATTTTAGGTGTGTGTGTGTGTGCATTAAAATAATTTGTGTATATATATAGATGTGTATGTAGTATATGTATATATATACCAATATTTACCTATACACACATACATGCATAATTATATATTAATATATATTAATAGTTATTAATATATATATATATATATACACTTGTAAAGGGAAGTGGCCCAAAACCGAGACAACAAGAAAGAAGAAAAAAAAAACAAAGAAATAGACAGAAAGAAAGCAAGAAAGAAACAAAGAAAAAAAAAAGACAGAAACTCCCGAGCCTGTACCCTCTCCCTCATCATCCCTCACCCTCCTTCTCTTCTTCTTCACTGTGCTGTTCATCCTGCCACCACCGGTGACACCATTACTGTCGCGCCAAGCTGCCAGGGGGAGGTGCTGTTGCTGCAGTTCCTCATTTTCTTCCTCTGTCAGCTTCGATCCAAGCTGATCCAGCATCACCCAAGCTTCCCCAACTTCCTTCATCCTCTTAGGTGTTCGTCCAAGCCAAGAACCGCCGCTGCAACTCACCTCCAGCACCGGAATTGAAGGTTGAAGGGAGTTGCTCAGTGTTGTTTTTAGGTTATTGTCAGGTTGTTTTCTGGTTGCTGCTCGATTTTGAATGTTGATTTTAGGTTGTTTTTGAGTATATGTTGGATTATGTCAATAAATTGCTTCAATTTGAATTTTTAAGTATTTTTCCTAATTTTTCTTAATTTACAGAATTTTGCATAATTTTTATTTAATTTCTTTTTAGTTGATTTATTGGGTTTTATTTGGTCTAGTTAGTATAATTAAAGTAATTATAGTTAATTGTTTTAGTATATTAATTTTATGTAAGGTTTTATAGTTTTGGTGTTAATTAGAGGGTTATGTAAATTTTAGGTATTTAATGGGTAATTATGCTAATTTTGAAATTTATGATTAAAAATTATGAAATTTTAATAATTGAGGTTATTAATGAATGTTATTAATTTTAGAACTCAAATTATAATTTTTGTGATTTTTATACTATTTTTATAAATATTTTTGAGTTTATGCCAAATTTGATTTGTAGGTTAAATAATATTTTTGGAAGAAAATTGTTGGTTGATTAAATGTTTTAATTATATTAGGAGGATTTATTTTGAGAAAAATAATTTTTGGGATGATTAAATAATTTTAAGGAATTATTTTTCATACTAATAGCACACTATGTAATATATGTATTTTAGGGGGGTAAAAATGTAATTTTACACTAAATATGGTAAAATATACATTTTAATTAGTTTTATTAATATTTAAAGGGTTTAGACAATTTTTATAAATTAATTGGTATTTTTACTTAAGTAGTATAAATTTTAAATATTAAATTTCACATATTATATATATATATATATATATATATATATATATATATATATATATATATATATATATATATATATATATATATATATATATATATATACATATAATACATTATAATGGTTTTAAATTAGGTTATAATTATATTTTGACGAAGGAATACAAATTTAGTTGTTAATTTTGAATAATTGAGATTTTATATTTTTTGTCTATTTTTAGTATATGTGTATATGAAATATGTATTTTTAGAAATAAATGTTATTAATTCTCGATATTTTATTGAGTTGTGATCTCGGTCGGGGCAAAATGTAATTTTGGGAGCTCGACTCGAGTGTGAATGTTTGTGGGTATTAGAAGTGCATTTTCTATGCAGGTCTGGTTCTACCTTCGGTAGAGAGATGTCCGTTTTACAGAGGAGACTCTGCCGAAATTTTGATAGATTTTTCTCGTAAAACGTGATATTCATAAAAATTTCTACCGTTAATTAGGTTATATCTTATTTATCGAGTCTTGCCCGTTTTCCTCGAGTCAGCCTGGAATTTCATTGTTTTATTGGTTGTTGATTTCGATTCCTTAGACATGTTTTAAAAGTTGATTATTATTTTCTTTTAGAGCATTTTGGAGCAGAACCTGTGAGACTGAGGCAGACGCGTGGTCGTCAGCCTTCACATTCATCTTGTAAGTCAATAGAATGATCTGTGCGTGTGTTATTTAAAGAATGCGTGCGCTAGTATTTTTATTATATTGATTATATGATTTATTTAATTAAATGCTATTATTTAAGATTTAAATGCATTTATTATTTAAATCGATTTTAAGAAATTTTGGTGGAATGGGCCACCTGGTGGGCTTCACCAGGACTATGTGCACATGGTAGAGATTGAGAGATCGATCCGATAATTGTATGATTGATGAATGTTAAATTGGGACGGGTGCCTCGGTGGAAGCCTTTGCTCTCGGGGACCGCCAATGATTGTAAGGTTATTAATGGACTGGGATGGGTGCCTCAGTCGATGCCTTTGCTCTCGGGGACCGCCAGTGCCATATATTTGGATTAAGTGAATGACTACGGCTTGGTGCCTCGGTTGATGCCCTTGCTCTCGGGGACCGGTAGTCTAGTTGGAATAAGTGGGCCCAGTTGGCCATGTAGATTTTGGGTTTAGGGTTCTACCGAGATTTTTCAAAAGCTATACTTATATATTATAAATTATTTTCACTATAAAAACATATAGTTTTCAAAAAGGTTTTCAAACCGTACAGCTCTTTTTATTGGCTTACTCAGTGAGGTCTGATTCCCCTCAATTTATTTTTTTCAGGAGCTTGGGAGTTCGACCTCAGACTACCTCCACGCTGGGTTTCTTCTTCACCGGCTATTTTATATAGGTCATTGTAAGTTGTACTGTGTGTTAATCTAGGTTGCTGCAATAGTATATGTACTAAGGATTTGTATGGTTTAAACATAATTGTGTAATTTATTTGTACGAACCACGCTTATAAATAAGATTTAAACTTGATTTATAATATGAGACGTTGAAGCACATTTTATTTAAGCAGTTGAATTTGTGTATTTTTAGAAAAATCAGTTTGATAATATGTTCTGTTATTAATTAAAGTTTAAAATATGAATGGTTTTATTTTCTCATCCTTTAGGCTTACTACGGGTTTCGGGAGCCTTATGCCTACCCATTCCCTAGTGCCGGTCATGTGCCATCGGGTTCGAGTCGTGGCAAAGTTGGTATCAGAGTATTCGAATAATTGTCCATATCTATCTTTCTGTGTAGCTACTGCAGCTTTAGGATTGATAATTGTCTTTGAGATGTTCTTGTTTCTAATTCCGCGTTGCGTTAAATATTTTTACCCCATTTTGAATTCAATTTTCCTTATCTTCTTTTCAGAATGAGGCGTGTGCGTACCGACCCCGATGTTAATCCGACCCTTAGACTTGACGAGCAGTCTATGCACGATGAGGCTCCCCTTCCTGATCCACGTCGTAGGGGTAGAGGTAGAGGTCGAGCCAGGGTAGCTGCAGCTGAGATTCCTGATCAGCAGCCAGTCGAGCCTGAAGCCCCAACTGTTGACCCCACAGCCTTTACAGTTGGACTAGGAGGGATTAATCAGGGTCTAGCAACATTGAATCAGGTGATGCCCCTTGTACAGCAGATGCTACAGCAGAGGAACCAAGGGATGTCAGATACTGAGGCAGCACTACTTTACTCACGGTAAAGTTTCTTTTGATGGTACGGGTGATGCCTTAGACTTCATTAATGCGATTGAGGCATGTACTAGGACGGGACACACGGATTATCAGAGGATTATGATTGTGGAGTTGTCAGTACAAGCGGCTGATCAGGACTGGTTTATACAGTCAATTCAGCCATCGATGCACGAGATGACTTGCCCAGAGTTTAAGGATCGCTTCTTGAGATTTTTCTATCCTCCAGCCACCAGAGATGCCTACAGGTGGCAGTTACTCCATATTACTAAAGGGGATAAATCAGTGGAGGACTATACCAGAGAGTTTAATAGGTTGTCCCGACATGCAGAGGATATCAGGAGGGACCCTTACAGAGCAGTGGAGCTGTATGTTACTGGATTGGGACCCGCTTTTGTTGGTATGCATACCGAGGACCGCACCTTAGAGAGTGTGATTGAGGAGGCCCGTTTGATTGAGAGGCAACATATCCACCAGGGCACCATGATAGATCCTTATATAGTTGGGGGCAGTGGATATGGTGTAGCTCTTGGGTACCAGCAGTCAGCATTTCACATCGGCAGTTCGAGTCAGCAGGCTGCAGGTAGTTCTCAGCAGAGTGGTAGGAGGTCCAGGACTCACCGAGTTGGCCGACATGGGTATGCTTCAAACAGAAGGAGTGGTAGGGGTCACAGATTTTGTACAGGAGTTAGTAGCAGCAGTAGTGGGCAGAGTTCTGGGCAGAGTAGTTCTGGGTCTGGAACCAGTGCTTGCGCGAGTTGTGGATGATTTCATCAGGGCCCATGTCATATGTTGATGGGCGCTTGTTTCAGATGTGGGCAGGTTGGACATTTTGCCAAAGCTTGTCCCCACTTCGGATACCAGCCACAGTACGTTCAGGGTTCATCTTCATCAGTGGCTCAGCCCTACTATCCGATGCCTCAGCAATATCGAGCACCCATACAGCCACAATAGAGACTGCCTCAACCTATGAGTCAGCAGGGTCGAGGTTCAGTTGGTAGACCTAGCGGTTATGGATTTGCATAGCCTTTGACTTCTCAGCAGGCAGGTCGTGGTCAGGCTCGAGTGTTTACTTTGACACCACAAGATGCTCAGACTTTGCATGCAATGGTAGCAGGTATTCTCTCAGTCTGTGCATGCGATGCTAGAGTGTTGTTTAATCTCGGTGCTTCACATTCCTTCATTTCTCCTGTGTTCGCTTCGAGAATCGAGTGGCAGCCTTCTAGGTTATCCTTTCCTCTATCTGTTTTGACTCCCTTGAGTGATGAGTTGGAGATAGATGTCTTCTTTCCTTCATGCCCGGTGATAGTTGATGGTAGAGAACTATGGGCATACTTAGTATTGCTTGACGTACTGAAATTCAACGTCATTTTAGGTATGGATTGGTTGTCGAGGTATTATGCTTAGGTGAATTGTAGAGAGAAAGAAGTGGTGTTCAGAATTCCAGATGAAGAAGAATTCTGTTTCAATGGTGAAAAGAGCTCCATGCTTCATAATCTCATTTCTGCCATTACAGCCCGGAAGATGCTTAGAAGGGGTTGTCAGGGTTACTTGGTAGTGGTAAAAGATGTTGAGAAAGAGAATGTGGCAATTGAGTAGGTGCCAGTGGTATGTGAATTTTTGGATGTCTTTCCTGAAGAATTACCAGGATTACCACCAGACAGAGAGATAGAGTTTTGTATCGATGTCGTACCTGGTACGGATCCTATTTCTATGCCACCCTACAGAATGGCACCAGCTAAACTACAGGAGCTAAAAAAGCAGTTGCTTGATAAGGATTTCATAAGGCCTAGTACATCACCTTGGGGTGCTCCGGTGTTGTTCGTAAAGAAGAAAGATGGTAGCCTTCGACTCTGTATCGATTACAGGCAGTTGAATAAGGTCACCATCAAGAACAAGTACCCACTTCCAAAGATCGATGATCTGTTTGATCAACTTCAAGGTGCTACCTGCTTCTCAAAAATAGATCTGAGATCGGGGTATCATCAGTTGAGGATCAGAAGAGGTGATGAGCCCAAGACAGCCTTTCGAACAAGATATGGCCATTATGAATTCCTAGTAATGTCCTTTGGGTTGACTAATGCTCCAGCAGCCTTTATGGACTTGATGAATCGGGTGTTTAGGCCATACTTGGACCGATTTGTGATAGTTTTCATTGACGATATCTTGGTTTATTCCAAGAGTGAGGCTGAGCATGTGATACATCTGAGAAGGGTACTTCAAACCTTAAGGGAGCACAGGTTGTATGCCAAATTCTCAAAGTGCGAGTTCTAGTTGTATCAAGTGGCATTTCTAGGCCACGTGGTTTCTAGGGATGGCATACAGGTGGACCCCAAGAAGATTGAGGCTATTACGGAGTGGCCGAGGCCGACTACAGTTAGGGAGGTACGGAGTTTCCTGGGTCTAGCAGGTCATTACAGAAGATTTGTGAAAGACTTCTCTAGAATTGTTGCACCTTTGACAAGGTTGACCCAGAAGAGTGCTAAGTTTGTATGGATAGACAAATGCGAAGAGCACTTTCAGTTATTGAAGGACTTGTCGATGTCGGCTCCAATTCTGACTTTGCCCTCTGGGAATGAAGGGTATACAGTGTACTGTGATGCTTCTAGAGTAAGATTGGGCTGTGTGTTAATGCAAAATGGCCAAGTGATTGCTTATGCTTCGAGGCAATTGAAAAAGCACGAGCAGAACTATCCTACTCACGATCTGGAGATGGCAGTCGTGGTGTTTGCTTTAAAAATATGGAGGCATTACTTGTACGGGGTGACGTGCGAGATATACACTGATCACAAGAGCTTAAAATATATTTTCCAGTAGAGGGATTTGAATCTGAGGCAGAGGAGATGGATATAACTCCTTAAGGATTATGATTGTTCCATTTTATACCATCCAGGCAAGGTGAATGTTGTTGCGGATGCCTTGAGTAGAAAATCAGCAGGCAGCCTTGCCCATATTAGCACAGAGAGAAGGCCCATTATCAAGGAGTTGCATGGGTTAATCGATCAGGGGTTGCGGATGAAGGTTACCCGAAAGTGCCTTTCAGCTCAATTCAGTGTACGATTAGTATACTTGGATCGGGTTAAGGCAGCTCAGAGCAGAGACCCCCAGTTGCAGAGGATTATGTATGAAGTGCAACAAGGGTAGTCACTAGACTTTGTGATTAACAGAGAAGGTGTACTGCGGTTGGGCACTAGGATTTGTGTGCCAGATGTTGATGACTTAAGAAAGGAGATTATGGAAGAAGCACATTTTTCTGCGTATAGTGTTCATCCGAGTTCTACCAAGATGTATCATAACTTGAAGGATACATATTGGTGGAATGGAATGAAGAAGGACATTGCAGAATTTGTATCCAGGTGCTTGACTTGCCAACAAGTAAAGCTTAAACATCATAGACCCTCGAGATTGTTGCAACCCATGCCAATTCCTGAATGGAAATGGGATATGATAGCCATGGATTTCGTGACTGGGCTACCTCGGACTACTGGAGGTTATGATGCTATTTGGGTGATTGTTGACAGGTTAACTAAGTCAGCACACTTTCTACCTATAAAGAAGACGTACTCTACTGGTAGACTGGTAAGACTTTATGTCAATAGGATTGTTTGTCTATATGGAGTACGTATGAGCATAGTGTCAGATAGAGGAGCCACCTTTACCTCAGTCTTTTGGCAAGAGTTACACAAGGCCTTGGGTACCAGATTGGATTTCAGTACGGCCTTCCACCCTCAGACAAATGGTCAGTTAGAGAGGACCATCCAGACGTTAGAAGATATGCTGAGGATGTGTGTAATGGATTTTGGAGGACAATGGGATTCACACTTGCCATTGATTGAGTTTGCTTATAATAACAGCTATCATGCTAGCATCGAGATGGCTCCATATGAGGCACTATATGGTAGGAAGTGTAGATCGCCTTTGTGTTGGGAGATTGGTGAAAGGCAGTTAACAGGACCAGAGTTGGTGCAGATCACTTCAGAGAAAGTCCCCATTATTCAACAGTGATTGAAGACAACCTTCAGTAGACAGAAGAGCTACGCTGACCCTAGGAGGAAGGATGTATCCTTCATGGTTGGAGACATGGTGTTCTTGAAGGTGTCTCCAATGAAAGGAGTTATAAGATTTGGCAAGAAGGGTAAGCTAGCTCCCAGATACATTGGACCGTTTGAGATTCGGTCTAAAGTGGGTGAAGTGGCGTATAGGCTGGTGTTACCACTAGAACTGTCGAGAATCCATCCTGTGTTTCAGGTGTCCATGCTGAAAAAATATGTCCCTGATCCATCTCATGTGTTGCAACCTCAAATCGTAGAGCTTAGCAACGATCTGACTTACGAGGAGTACCCGGTGGTGATTGTAGATTGCCAAATCCGATAGCTACGGACTAAGGAGATACCGATGGTAAAGGTGCTATGGAGTAACCATTCCACAGAGGATTGCACTTGGGAAACTAAAGCCGAGATGTGAGTTTCGTTCCCGTATCTCTTTCCCTTTTAGCCTTGTAATTCTTCTTTTCTTTCTTTTCTTGAATTCGAGGACGAATTCATATAAGGAGAGGAGACTGTAATACCCTATATATTTATTTAAATAAAGGGATTTTTAAATAGTGTTATTAATATATGTCTGTATTATTTATTTATTGTCTAGAATTTCATTGTCTATTATTATCATTTTTATTATTATTATTACTATTTTAAACTATATTAAATTGTATGGCTATATATGTGTTTCTATGTACATGCACATATACATACATACATATATATATATATATATATATATATATATATATATATATATATATAATGGTTTTTTAGGCTAATTCAACCTATGAGATTCAAATAGTTTTTTGACATCTTTAGAGCTTTATAATGATAAAATGATCCTCTTCACTTTTGAATTTAACATCTTAAGCTTTCTAAATTGAGTTTAATTGTTAAAATTCAAACTCATTTGGGCATGCAAATCTTCAGTCGAAGTTAGCATATGTAGCTTTCATTTTTAGTTGCACAACTCTTAGTATTTTAGCAATATTTTAAGCGACAGATGTTCAATTGAGGTGATTTAAAGTGTTATAGAAATATAAGACAATTATCTACAACTTTCATGAAGAAAGTTTAGGCTAATTCTATTATCTTCAGTCCTGTTTATGAGCATCTCATGAGCTGGTCATGAGTTGTCCCCTTTTAGTGTTATTTTTTTAGCAAAGGGACAGTGCCGCTCACAAGCAAGAGTCACGATCACTATTCACTCATGAGCAACTCTTGGGGGCAGTATTGACAGCTCTAAACAGATATATTTGAATGAAACGACTATTATTTTTTCTCCTTACCATCACAATTCACTCATGAGTGGCGTTTTGACAAAATTAAGTCTAAGATATAGATGTTGGAAACATTTTTGATACATCCAACAACCATATTTTTTAGTGTTTGTCTATATAAACACTCCTTAGAGTTCAATTGAAAGGTTAAGAAACTTATTTATCATTCATTCTTTCTTAAACATTCAATTGAGCTCTCAAATTCTTTTAAACAATTCTTTGTTTGTATAATTCTTATGAGAATTGGTTATGTGTTAGAACTAGAATTTCTCTTCACCTTAAATCTTGGTATAAATTAAAAGGGAAGTGAGTTTTATTCTAAAGGAATTTGATTAAGTGATATCCATTGAAACACTTGGGATTTAGTTTTTGAGTGAGCCTTGAAAACTTAAGTTGTAAGGTTGTAAGAGTGAGCCATAAAACTCTTGTGTAATCTTAATCTTATGAAGGTTGTGGGGGATTGAAAATCCTAACTTGGGGATAAGTTAGGTGGAGATGTAGAATTATTATTGAATTTGAACTCTTTAAATTTTTGTATTCTTCATTCTTCCCTCTCAACTTCCAATCAATTCTTGTAAATAATTCTGTTAATTTTTTATTTTTATTTAATAGTCCTATTCACCCCCCCTCTAGGACTCTTTTCAATTGGTATTAGAGCTTGAATTCTAGGTACTTTATTGTTAGAATACAAGATCAAGGGGAGTGAATCACAAAATATCTCTTCTCTTAGGCCATTCTTTAATGGTACTGACTATCGACATTGGAAATTCAAAATGGAATTATATATTGATTGTGATTCTATCAAACTTTAGTGAACCACCTACAACTATCATTGATGGTATGGTAACACTTATTATAAGAAGCTAATAGAGTATTGATCAAAAGGAAGAAAATCACAAAAATAAAAAAGCTAGTGATTACTCTAATCTCTTTAATGACAAGAGAAGAAAGATGCAAGCTTCAATATTGTATGTTGACCAAAGAAATGTGGGAGACCTTAGAAAACCACTATGAATGCAACATTAAGTAAGAAGCAAGAAGGTTCAAATTTATTGTATGAATATAAACTCTTCAAAATGAAGCCTCATGAATCAATCATAGAGATGACAAATCGTATCAATGCTCTCCTCACAACCCTCAAGAAACTTGGAAAATATTTCTCCACGGAAGAGGTAAACAACAAGATTTTAAGAATCCTACCTAAGAAGGATTGGGAATCTCATGTTACTTCAATTGAGGAAGCTTAAGACCTCTTCACTCTATCAATTGATATGCTCATTAGTAAGCTCTTAACACATGAGCTCGCTATCAAGCAAAGAGGTAAAGAACAAGAAGAGAAAGAAAAAAAGAAAAAAAGCATTGCTCTAAAAGCTCTTCAAGAAGATAGTAAAGAGGAAAGCATTAAATATTCTAGTAATGAAGATGGTGACATTACCATGCTCACTAGGAACTTCAAGAAGTTTTTTAAAAAAGAAAATCTTCTTAAAAACAAACAACAAGAAGTTCGAAGGAGATGAGAAGAAGAAAACTAAGGAGGTTACTTACCATGAATGCAAAAAATTGAGACTTATTAGAAGTGAGTGTCCCAAACTCAAATTTAAGAATAAGGGAGCAAAACATAAGAAGAAGGCATTCACAACTACTTGAGATGATTCCTCCAAATCCAAAGAGGAAGAGGAATAACAAGAAGTGACCAATCTTTACTTCATAGCCCTTGAAAATGAAAATGAGGTACCATATACTTTTTATTCTTCCTTTGATAATTGTGATAATTATTATGATGATGAAAGCTCTATTATGAGAAAATTACTTGTTAAATGCAAAATTTTAGTATTTAAGAAGAAATATTATAAGCATGAGTTAGGTACCTTAAATAGAGAATTAGAAAATTTAATAATTAATTTTGCTAAACTTGTTGAATCAAACGAAAAACTTGTTAGTGATGTAAAATCTTCTAATTCTTTGAAAGATCAACTTAAGAAAGCAAATGATGAAAATCATAAGCAATCTAAGGAGATCTTAGAATTAAATAATTTTATTACTAAATTTAAAAGAGGAAAAGAAACTTTATATAGTCTTTTTATCTCTCAAAAATTTAATGGAGATACCCATGAAATTGGATATAAGAGTGGAATGTCTTCATCATCTTTATCACAAATTAATTTTGTAAAAGCCTCACATGATTCCACTTCTTCAACCTCTAAATCAAATGAGACTTAAGCTTTCAAAGCTAAAAGATCTCATGTGTTAAATATTAAGGGAAAGTCTCATAAGATTCATCCTTCATTAACACAAAGAGGTAAGGCTCAAACTCGAGCACCTCAACCCAAACATGCTTATATGTACACTAAACATAATTATAATAGGCATGCTACACAATACAATGCACATAAACATGTTGTACAAAATTATCGAAATACATATCACCATTATCAATGCATGTCTTACTTAATGACACAAAATAATAGGAGATACACATAACACCAAAGGTATGTTACACACACTATGAAAGTATTTCATCCTAGGAGGAATAAATTTAAAAATATTGTATGTTCTTATTTCATGATCAAAGGACATACTAATAATGTGTGCTTCTATAGAAGACTGCACATGAATTTACTTCTTATGGATTATCTTAAAACTAACTGTAGACGGCGGGGTTTAGCGCGCATCCAGGATTTTAGGAACCATGATACTATTTAAGCTTAGGGCCTTAGAGAACACACTAACCACTGTCACAAAAATATGGCATGGAGATGAGGAGTCGCCACCCAGGGTAATAACTGGGACAAATCGAAAAGGTGGTACTCGATTCTCTAAAAGAAAGCTAGCACCACAACTAAGAGATTCTGGATATGGAATACTAACTTCTGTTAGTCTCGTGTTCATTTAGAATAATTTTATAAATGATTATTTCATCCTCTAATTACATGCAATTTTATTAAACCCTAATTAACATCCATCTAACCCAAAAGGCAACAAGTCAATAAAATTACAAGTAAAAATGCATTAAAAAGGCAATGTCCCTATGTCTAAACTATGTTAATTTTTTTTTATAAGTTAGCTAAATCTACATATTTTATTTACAAGTGAAATGGACTTAAAGATGGGCCTACATTTTTATTAATTAATGAGTTTAGATCTATTTATTTTAGTCTGTCTAAGATATGAGTTTAAGTCTATTCAATTTTAAAGGAAAATTAAATTAGTGGACCTAAGTTTAACTTGGTTTTATTTTAAATGAAATGTAGGCCTATGTTTATTTATTTTTTAAACGAAATGAATTTAACTGAGCTAAGTCTAAACAAGTTTTAATTAACTAAGTGGCCTAAAATCTAATTAACCTAATGGGCCTAAGTTGATTTTAATCATTTAAAGCCCTAAACCATTTTTAAGCCTATTTATTAAGTGGGTTGGACCCAAACGTGGGCTTGGGGCCCAAAAGGATAAAAACATAAAAAAAAACAAGCCTAAAATAAATAAAACACTAAAAATGGATCAAATAAACATTATAGTGATTTTTCAGAAATCCTAAATTAATTACATGCAAATCCTAAATTTAGCTATGGCCATTATTGATTTTAATTATTTTTACCTAATTGAACCTAATTACTAATTGATTTTAAATGCAAAAAATTAATCTTTTACTATTCCCACTAATGGGGCTATTACAAACTACGTACAAAAATTAAAATAATTATACACCTTTGAAAATAAAAAAAACTACACATGATACCAAACTACAAAATTAAAATTAAAATCCTAATATCTACTGGAAGACAACATAGGTTCTTCCATGGCATTCCATGGACCTTTTATTTGTTAAAACATAAGCAGTATCCTCCTCAATCTACTTATAGACATCAAAAATACAAAACATAAAAGTAGTTAGATTAGTAGTGAAATTAAATAATTAAAATAATAACAAAAATAAAAAAATCACAAAAAAAAAAATAATATAAAAGAAATGAAATAGAAAAAAATAGAAAAAAGAACACTGATGCTATGTAAATGCCCTTTTTGAGCCCCTCATATTGGATTATCATTGTTAAAATTGAGGTATTGTTGATTCTAGACTGGGATTTGATTGCTTTCGAAAACTTCAGTATCCAAATTAGGGTTTTTTTTTTTGCGCTTGCCCTCTCTCTGTTTTTTCCTTTCATCTTTTTTCAGTGTGTCTCTCAATCCCTCTGTGAGTAAAAATCTTCCCCCCAAAAAAGTTTCTCCTGTACGCATGCAGACTCTACTTTTAAATGCAGAGTTTGCTTGCGTACTGACTTCCTCATTCGGAGAAACAAACTTATCTCATCTGATTTGATGATAGCATCTGTTTTTGATTTCAAAAGCTTACACATTTAAAAACCTTATTAGATAATAATAAAGATAAAATTGAATTTTCAACCAGTCAAAACAATGAAAAAATTGATAAAAAATACACGAAAAATAAAAAATAGGACTTTTACACGTCGGCATTGTGCAATGCCGATCAACATTGCCTAATGCTGATCGGCATTGCCTAATGCCGGTCGACATTACACCAATGCCGATCCTAATTTTTTTGATTACTGAAAGACCTTTGAAAAATTGACTTATTTGCAATCAAATCCTAAAAATATTACAATTTAGTCCCTAAAGCCTAGAAAATCGACAACCAAGTTCAATTTTTGAATGAATTTCATCATAGGGGTTTACATTGTAATTGTGCACAATTGCATCCCGAAATTGGTTGCTTACACTAACCAACTTAGACCAATAAAGGTTTGGGTCCAAAAGAACACTTAAATTATTTTGTGTAGGTATGCTTGAAATCCACAAGAAAAAAAGTAAGTGGTATCTTGATAGTGGATGTTTAAGGCACATGACAGGAGACAAAGAGCAATTTAACAAACTTGATGCTAAGGATGAAGGACACGTTATTTTTAGAGATAATGCAAAAGGAAAAATTATTAGCACTAGAGAAATAGGTAATCTTCAATCCTTATTTATACATCATGTGTTGTTTGTTAATGGTCTTAAACCTAATTTGCTTAGTATAATTCAATTATGTGACATGGGAAATAAAGTAACTTTCTATCCTAAAAATTCCTTTATTAGTAGTTTTGATGAAAACAAAGTTATTTTAGTAGTGAAAGAGTAGACAATGTTTATGTCATTGATTTGAATAAAATTGATAATAAAGATATAAAATGCTTAGTGTCTATCTCCCATGATACATGGATATAACATAGAAGGTTAGGACATGTAAATTTTGAGCTTTTGAATGATCTTTGTAAATATAAACTTGTGATTGGTTTACCTAAGCTTAAATTCACTAAGGATAAACCTTGTGATGCTTGCCAAAAGGGTAAACAATCCAAGTCCTCATTTAAGCTAAAAATGTAGTGTCCACCTCTAGGCCACTTGAATTTATACATATGAATTTATTATACCAACTAGAGTTGTTAGTCTCAATGGAATGCACTATGCATATATATTGGTTGATGACTACTTTAGATTTACTTGGGTGTGTTTTCTTGCTCATAAGAATGGCGCATTTAAAGCTTTTGAAAATTTTTCAAAAAGAGTTAAAAAAGAAAAAGGATTTTGTATTTTATCCATTATAAGTGATGATGGAACCGAATTTGAAAATGAATTTTTCAAAACCTTTTGTAATGAAAATAGTATTTCATATGCATTTTCATCTCCTAGAACTCCTAAAAAATGGGGTAGTTGAAAGGAAAAATAAAACTCTTGTGGAAATGGCTAGAACAATGCTTCATGAGTATAATTTGCCTCTATACTTTTAGGCAGAAGCCATTAACACATCTTGTTATATTTCAAACTGAGTTTTCAAATGACCATTTTTAAATAAAATGTCTTATGAGCTATAAAATAATAGAAAACCCAAAATCTCATATCTAAGAGTATTTGGATGCAAGTGCTTTATATTGAACACCAAGGATTATTTTGGGAAATTTGATTCCAATGCTGATGAATGAATTTTCCTAGGCTATTCCATTTTTAGTAAAACATATAGAGTCTTTAATAAGAGAACTCTAGTAGTTGAAGAGTCAATGCATGTTATATTTGATGAATCAAACTCACTTGATCCTAGAAAGGATGTTTGTCGTGTTGATGATCTTATAGGTGAAAATGAAATTATGGAAACACAAGAAAAGAATGCTAGTAAGCCTTTGGAACTTAAAGGTCCAAGCGAGGAGGAAAATGAGGAGAACTTACCTTGACGGATGAACTTCCAAAGGATTGGTAATTCAAGAAAGTACATCCTCAAGACCTCATCATAGGTGACACTACAAAAGGGGTAACTACTAGATCTAAACTTAAGTCTATTGTTAATTTAGCTTTCATTTCTCAAATTGAACCAAAAAATGTTGATAATGCTTTGAGTGATGAATTTTGGGTCCTTGCTATGCAAGAAGAGTTAAATCAATTTGAGAGAAATAAGGTTTGGACCTTAGTTCCTAGACTTAAACATCATCCTATTATAGGCACCAAATGGGTGTTTAGAAATAAGAAGAATGAACTAGGTGTCATAACTAGGAACAAAGCTAGACTAGTAGCTAAAGGTTATAATCAAGAGAAAGACATTGATTATATATATTTTTTATTAAGTAAAATCACGTTTTGTTAAGTAAGTTTTTTTTATATGTAAACTAATTCATTAATAAAATGTAAACAAAACTTTATATTTTCTTGTTAAGGGTATTTTTTGTAAATCAACTATATTTTTACATAAAATACGTGAGATAAAATAATTAAAATTTGTGAATATGTGCATTTTATTTGTAAGATTTATTTTATTCTCATAATTAATATAAATTTTTAAAATTTCATTTAAAAGCTCCATTTTTCTGTGATTATATACATGTTAATGATAAAAATATTTCATATCTATATTTTTGGTTTAGTAAATTCTTTTTTTTTTTGGTAAGTTAGTGTGTTTTCTTATAAACTAATTCATTAACATAATATAAACACAACCTTACATAACTATGTGAGATGAGTATTAAATTTTTGTGAAGTTATGTATTTTTCAAAAAGTTTTTTCTCACAATCAATGTAAAATTAAATTAAACTTAATCTTGTTTTGTTTCATGAATTCTTCAATGAAAATTGACACATTTATGTTATTTGTTATGTAATAAAATAAATTACTATTATTTTATACAAGAATTATATTAGACATGCAAATTTTTGTGAAATATGATTATCTTTTTTTGTAAAATAATGGTATTTTTTGTAAAATAGATTAATAAAATTGAATACCATTTCACATAAAGTATATGGGATAAAATGTGAAATTTTGTAAAATTATAAGTTTTGCATAGAATTCATTTTTATCATAAAAATTTAATATTTTGGGATTGGATTGCACTTGTTAATGTTTTTTCTTTAAATATTCATATAAAATTTATAAATATACAATTTTATTGTTATATTATGTATCACTTGCTAAAAATATTATAAAATTTAAATTTTTATAAAATTGTACTTCTTTATCTTAAAAAATTTGAAGGATTATTAGTACTTTATCAAATTATTTTGCATAGATATTTGGTATTTTTTGTTTGTATAATGTTTTGTATTGCAATTGGTATAGTAGCAATTTTCTAATGATTATACTTTTAATTCCTAAAATTCTTCGATTAGCTTGGTACAACTAGATAAATAATATGAGTATTGATGAATCATTATAAGTGGTTGTCATGTACACTCTAATAATCCAATTAGTAGAAAATTGAGAAATATAAAGAAGATTTGAGAATTTGTGGTATAAAATAAAAATTTAAGATTTAGGATCTACTTTATATATGAAGGATAGGTGTAAATGGGTCGAGGTTTTGATTTTCCAGACCTTTCAAATGGTCATGATTGCGATATTAAGAGGAATACATATTACTAAATGGTGAAATGAGGGACTTAAAACTCTCAGAATAGTCTCGTGTGAAAAGTTTGCCACCTAATCTCTTGAAAAAGTGGGAAATGATTTCGATATAGTAAAAATTATCCACTAGTAAGAGATTATGAGTTTGTAAACTACTTTCTTATTAGATAATACCCATTACATATTTTAAATCACACTAATTTCTATTTAATATTAATCTTTATATATACATATACATCTATAAACAAAAAATAAAAAATAAAGTAAGAAAAATAATATAAATCTAAAACTAATCTAATAAAGAATCTTGCAAAATATAAGTTAGCCAACAACAATATTAACATATACATAATGTCTCTATCCAAATAGATAAGTCACAAAAAGTCAAACAAAATCATGAAGCAGAGAAAAACAAAAAAAAAATCTCAAAATAAACATTTGAACATGATAATAACACTATAATATGACTTTTAAGCAAAAAGTAAATCTATGATATGTATAAACGTCAAAATAATCCAAAATCAACAATATAAACAAAAAAGATGCAAACTTTAATGGAAATGAGTAGGTCACTTGCATGTTTAAGACCCACAGAAACACATTCGAGGTCACAAAATGTACAAATAATACAATTGGGATCAAATATATTACAAATCAATTATAGTTGCAAGCCAATGCAACAAAGCCCCAAATAATCAATTTCACTCCTTATTTTACTCTCATAATTGATGCAAAATTTTAAATTTTCATTTAAATAATCATTATTTGTTATTTCTTCAATACACACACACACACACACACACACACACACACACACATATATATATATATTCTGTTTTGATTAAGCATATGTTATTGTAAAATAATTAATTAATAACATATAAACACAACTTCGGATAATATGTGCGGGATAAGTATTAAATTTTTATGAAGTTGTGTATTGTCTAGTAAAATTAAATTAAATATAATCTTATTTTAGTTCATGAATTTTTTTCATGAAAATGAACACATTTGTGTTATTTGGTACGTAACAAGATAAATTATTATTGTTATTGTTATTATTATTACTTCATAAGAAATATCATATGGATATAAATTTTCACAAAATACCATTATATTTTTGTAAATTGATGGTTTTGTTTTTTTGTAAAATAGATAAATAAAAAACAAAAACCATTTCACATAAAGTATAGGATTAATATCATTAATGACACTGTTTTGAGCCCTTACTTTCTTTTTTGGCATGCTAATCTTTTGTCTTTCAAAATTGGTTTTGTAGCATTCGTTGTATTTTTGGTTTTTCATTTTTGGCCATTTTAGTCTTTAGCTTAAGAGTCATTTCCTTGTTTTCTCCGGCGTTTTTCATGTTTTTGTTTTGGCCAATTTTTATTATTTTGCTCTTCTCAAATTCTTACTCAAAGAAGACATATATAAAGAGGAGAAGAAAAGTATATGTAGGAGAAAAAATAAGTAGAAAAGAGAGGAAAATGTAGATACAAAGAAAGTGAGAACCTATGGATAATACAAACCTATTTCAGAAAAAAGAGATGAACTAAAAGTATTTTTTGGTTATGTTGTTGTTGATTATATGTGTTTGTTGTTATTATTTATTGTCTTACAGTTGTTGTTTTTGTTGGCCATTTTTTTTGGCTCTTCTGAATTTTGGCTAAAAAAAGACACATATAAAAGGAGAATAAAAATATACAAGAGAAATATTAAGCAAACAAGAGAGGGAAAATGGAGACATAGAGAAAGTGAAAACCTATGGACAATACAAACCTATTTCAGAAAAAAGAGATAAACTAAAAGTATTTTTTTGGTTGTGTTGTTGTTTATTTTCTTTTAGTTGTTATTTTTGTTGCTTGTTATTTTTTTTTTTGTTTTTTTTTGTTGCTTTTCAATTGTTGTTTTTGTTTTCAGTATTATTTTTAATGAGAAAAGTTGTTTTTGTTTGTTATTTTTTATTATTGCTTTTTATTTCTTTTTTGTTGTTTTTTCGATGTTGTTGCTTTTTATTTTTCTGTGTTGTAGCTTTTTGTTTTTTTTTTAATTAAGTCTAACTGTATGAGTCTAAAAGATATCATTTTTATGAAAAGGAATAGTAACAACATATATTATAAATGATATCCTTATGTATTATATAAGTGTAAAATATTTAGAGTACAAAAAAACTATTATATACAAGCAACCCTTATATTTTATTTTAGACTCTTTTCACATTTTGGCATCAAGAAAATTACGTGCAACTGATGATGCAAGAAATTTATGTGATTTAAGCAGTGGTTTTTCTTTGGCTTTGTCTACTTTGAATTAAAAAAAAAATTTGTGCAACTAAAATGTAGATTAATTTATGACACAAGCCTCATAAAAAAGTTTTGAAAAGAAAAAAATGTTGAAAAAAAAGAAAATGTTGAGGAAAAAAATGAAGACATTACCTTAAAAATAAATAAAATGTTGAGAAAAAACAATAAAATGTTGAGAGTACCTTAAAAATAAAAAAAATATTGAGCATAAAAAAAGTTGAGAAAAAAAGACAAAGACAATAAAAAAAAGTTGAGCCAAAAAAACATTAAAAAAAAGATGAAGACAATAAAAAAATGTTGAACAAAAAAATTAAGGAAAAAAAGAAAACAGTACCTTAAAAAATGTTTAGAAAAAAAAGTTGAGAAAAAACAAAAGATAATATCCTAAAAATAATGGAGGAAAGGAAAGTGGTTCATATTTGAAAAAAAAAAAATTAGGGAAGTTAGTTTTGAAAATATTTTTGGTTAATGTGACTTTTGATAATATTTTTGTTTTATAATTTATTTATGAAAAAAATCCCTAAATTATATGAGGTAAAATGTAAAATTTTGTCAAATTATGAGTTTTTCATAAAATTATTTTTTCACAAACATAAAATATTTTGGGATTTTATTACATCTTATTTATGTGTTTTCTTTAAACATTCATTTGAAAGGAAAAACATAAAATTTTATAATTATAAATATAATATAATTAAAATTATAAAATTTAAAATTTTATAATATTGTACTTTTTTATCTTAAAATATTTAAAGTATTAGTCGTAACTTTATTAAATTATTTTTAATATATAATCAGTATTTGCTTTCATATACTGTTTGTATTGGAATTTATATAAGAGAAATTTGCTAATGATCAAACTTTTAGTTCTTGAAGTTCTTCAATTAATTCAATTCTATGAGATAAATAATTATGAGATTGATAAATCATTTTTTTTAAATGGTGATGGAAATCAGTAAATTTTCTTAATGTAATTTTTTTAAAAAAGAGAGATATATTTTTACTATATAAAAATGCATATTATTATGTAGTTCAATGAAATTAAATTCTATAATTAATGATAGCTCATTTATGTGTTATATATATATGCATATATAAATTACATGACACTAATTATATAAAATATGTAATATATAGTATCTAAAAAATTAGTAATTTTATTCATTTCTTTTAGTTATAATTGATTTTTAAAAATTTAGAATAGTTTAAACTACATAATTTTGAACCAAGACTACATACTTTTGGTTTATGGTTACAACGTATGTATTCCTTATAAGGGAACCTCTGTTCCTCATTTCACAATTGCTTGTGCTTCTTGTTGCCATCATTTTATTCTATATGAAAGAGTGGTGTGAGGAAAATAAAAGAAAAGAAAATTAAAAGAAAATATATTCGGGATAAACACATGGAGGTTTAAGGTTCCAAGGCAACCCAAAAACAAATTGATGAAATCAAGTATTGCAAATGAAGATGGAAGGCTAGAATCACAACAACAGAGCTTGAGGAAGATGAAAAATTGTATTTTAAAAAGTTGTGGTAAGCAATATCGAAAGGAAGGCTAAGTTCAAGTTTGAGCAAAGTATTAAGAGAATCATTTGTGTAGGTGAAATTATTATACCAAAGCTTCATATAGAGACTTGTTTGCATGTAGATAATTTTTTTTTTTCATATGTATATAAGAAAGAATGCAAGTTTGAAATTGGATTTGTAACTAAGTAATTATCCTACATAAAGGAGCTTTTGGTGACTAAAAAGGTGTTGTTAAAGAGCAAAGAATAGAAATTAGTGATAGGGGAGAATTATGAGTTAATGTTCTTTTCTTTCAATTCTGAATCTTTGTCATCTTATTGCTTTCCGTTAATTTCTAGTGTAATTCTATTATTTGTGAGTGAACTTGTCAGTTTAAAGTTGGTTCTCAATTCCTTTTTTAATATTTTCTTAATGGCTTAACTGGTTTTGTTTGTATATTTGCTAACTTCTTTAGTTTTGGTTGGACTTGACTTTGATCAAAGATATTTCTTTCATCTTTTCCCTGATTTATGTGTTTGTTCATTTTCTTATTTTAAATGAGCATTGTTTAGAGAGAAATTCAGTACTATGCTGGAATATAATTATGTTATAATTGATTCTTGATCTAGAGCCTATATTTAATCTTTATTGTGTTTTGGTTAAATTGTTGACCTCAATTGTCTTCCCTTTGAGCATGGAAAATTTATCATCCTTTATTATGTTTCTTATGTTATTTTTTTAGTCTAAAAGTGCTAAAATAGATAATAATTTTGAGTTTTGTTTAATGGAAAGTTTTATGTTCATGAACTTGATAAATGCTTGAAGTGTTAGTTCATTGTGAATTTGGTTGTTAGAAAATTAAAATAGTTCTTGAGTATGATTAATGATGATTAGAAAGGTTGATAAACTCAACATCACAGAGCATTTTAAGTTTGACATCAACATCACAAAGCATAATTCATATGAGAGGGAAGTCCTTTTTTGTCCATGTTGTAGCTTGGGAGACATAAAGCATGCATTTTGAGTAAGTGCCACATTACTTGGCCACTTTGTCTTTGTCGTTTTGGTGGGCATCCTAATTAGTGAATAATGTGAAATATATGTTTATAAATAATGCTAACTGAGTAGTTTATGTTTCCTTTATCTTCTTTATTTTTGTTGTGTGCATTGGGGTGGACGTTAAGGCAAGAAATAGCTTAGTGTTCTTTTTCAGTTATGAGATTGTGAGGGTTGGCACAACAGTTATATAACAGTGAAGCTTTGTAGTAGATGCAACATGAAATTGGCTTATCTCTTCTTTTATATATGCATAAATAATTATCAAAATGGATCTTTATCATTTTTTAAATAGAATGATCAGTATAAAAATAAAATTTGGAGTTGGATTACAAAATTATGTGTATTGAAGCACATGAATTTACTTATTTTAATTTATTCTTTTTTTTTATTTTTGCTTATATACGAATCTCAAGAGCTAGCACATGACTTTATGAATCTATATAGATTTTTTCTTCAACAATATTTGTGATGTTTTTAGTTTATCAATTGATATTTTTAATGTTAGATTGGACATATTTTATGTAATATACTTTTTTAGTATAAACATATTTTTTATATTGCATATTTTCATATGGAATTTGTTAATATATGATTTTATTTTTGGATCATGACACAAATAATTCAGTTAATTTAAAGAAAATGATAAAAGAAAATTTGAAACAAAACCTAAGAAGTTGGATGTGAAAAGGATATTTGGGGACAAAAATTTGGTAAAAAATCGATGGACTTGGGGCATTAACCATGGTTATATATGGTAATTATGGTCATTAAACAATAATTATGGCAAATATATTATATCTAAAAGATTTCTAATGACCACTTATGTTTTCCAGTTACAATAGACTTTTAATGGCAGAACCAACTATGATCGTATGTGGCCAACATTTTTCAATCACACATTCTCTCTAGCAATCATTTGTTACTTCTCATTGTCTTTAATTTTTCTTTATTAGAAAGCAATTTTCTTTTAGTAACAGCTTCTTGAGAATTTTTAAAAAAAATGATAAATGGACATTTAACATTGAACTTAAAATATATATATTGGTTTAGGTTTTTTTTTTAATTTGAATTAAAAAGCTTTGATTTTTTTCATATGCATGTATGTAGGGCTTATATTTTTAGCATGTGACTTTTAACAACCTAACACACATCATGAACCTGATAGTGAGAGCACAAACACTTATATACAACATGTTTATATGTAACTATAATAAAATATGGCCTTATTTATATAGACAGTTCTCTAAAAAAATTATAATGAAGTGAAGAAACAATAAAGAGTTGAATTTAAAATTTGCAATAAGGTTAATTATGGCTTTGGGAATAGAAACTACAAAGTAGAAATTACAAACACTTTATAATACTTAAAACACTACATGACTCTATATTTGCGCATCTTTAGGGGTTTATTTTTTAATTGAAAATTTTCTTTTGTTTTCATCAAAGTTTTCCATGTTGCATCACAAACTCCACACCATTAGAAGTGAGGAATTCATTTAACATGATCACCACAACTCCAAGGTTTATTGTCACGATCCAAAACAGGGGGTCATGACTGGCGCTAGGGAACGAGAATTTTTTCGAATCCGGAACCCGTACATCCAAATTACTTAATTAATTCAAAAACATACTAAAATTTACTAAAAACCCCTTTATTTACAAAAATAGTATATTATATATAATTTGAAAATAATTTTCAAAAAATAGTATTAATTAGTTAAAAATAGTAAATAATTTGTAAAAATCATTTTTATACTTCAAATAATTATTAAAACCAATTAAATTTAACATTTAGCTAAAATGACTACCAAATTACCAAAATACCCCTAATATATAAAAATTCACATAATATACTATAATTACTTCAAAATTCACTAAATATTATATAAATACTCTAAAATTATTTTCTCAACATATAATTCAATAAAATCAATAATTATACTTAATTAACCTATTAATTTTAACAAAATACATATTTAACCTAAATTTCCAAAATTCACATAAACTAAATAAAATTATATTAATTACACAAAAATTAAAAAAATTAAAAATTAAATTCTATAATTATTTTCAACCACTATAAACACCAAAAATCACAATTTCACAATTTATTTAATTAATTTAAGAAAATTAGAAAATAATAATAAAATAATAAAAAATTCACAAAAATCAAAATAAATTCCAAAAATTCTAGGATGTAGATTAAACTAAGAAAAACAACTTTTGCGAAGGAATTAAGTTTGAATATCAAAGATCGAAGTTCAAAAAAATCAAGAAACATAAATGGCCGAAATAAAAAACAAGCAAAACACCTCACCAATTCACGTTTTCAAGCAAAAAGGAGTTTAGATTCTCACTCACCGGCAAGAAAGGAAGAAAACGAGACTGGAATCAAGGGAAATGGTGGCCGGATGAAGGAGAACGACTAAGAGCTCGATTCTCGGTTTCTCACTGCCATAGCCGCTCGTCGACGCCGGAGGAGATGGTGGAGGACGGTGGAAGGTGACTGGAGCTGCTGGATGGCCGAACGGCACACTGACGGTGAGGGAAACAGACAGTGATGAGCGGAGGGTGATGGTGTTTTACGGGGAGGGTAGGTTGAAGATGGGTATGTGTTTGATTTTTGTTTTATGTATACGTATATTATGTATATATTTGTCACGACCCAAAACAGGGGCCATTACCGGCGCTAGGGAACGGGAATTCTTTCGAATCCGGAACCCGTAGCAAGCCTAAAAATAAAAAATAAAACATGCAATAATAATAATAACCATATTAAATTTGCAGCGGAAATAAAAATCATAATATCATAATATTATTTAATCAACTGGATTTAAATCAAAATCTCATCTTATCATATATATAATCTTTCATACAAATCCAGTTTCAATATAATATATCTCTTTAAAATAAAATACATGAAATCCAATACTTTAATTCACGACTACTGCAGTGCCTCGATAAAATAAATAAGACTCAAGTAGATAATTTACATAAAGAAGCCGGGGCGGAAGAAATCCAGCGTATCGACCTGCTACTGAGGTCTGAAGAAGTTGACTCTCCTGAAAAATAGTCAACGGAGGGGAGTCAGACCTCACTGAGTGAATTACTATAATATATATACATACACTAAATGATAATGCATACAGTCAATAATACATATCTAATATGTATATATACAGGCAAATTCACACAGATGCAATAAAATCAATTTATATATTTTATCTGAAAATCATCTTTTATGAAGGATTATATAGAACCCTAAGATATCACAACCTCGAAAAATAGTGTTAGACAACACTCTAGCCACACAGGCTCACTGAATCCAATTATATCCACTTAATCCATTTGGACAGTAGACTGGCCCCGAGACACTAAGTCAACCGAGCTCCAACAGTCTAACTGCCAGTGTGATTGGCCCCGAGACACTTGGTCAACCGAGCTCCAGCAATCACACCCCAAACCACATCTCACACATATCAATAATCACATCAAATCAATATCCACAAATAAGTTAGTATTATAGCCTAAATACTATAGGCGTACCGGTACGTACTCGGTCCTAGTGGGGCGTACCGGTACGTACTCGGTCCTAGTGCTGCCCACTAGGTAGCACGTTCTATCGATATCCTTCATTAATAAATAAATCATACATTCAAAAAATAAATGATGCATGAATTTAATCGAAATAACAATATAAACCATATATATACTGGAAATATACCAAAAGTAAACCAGGTATATTTTGAGTATATATATGTCAAATGAATTCAATCAAATTATAATTTAAGTTGAAAATATATTTAAAAACATTTTAAATATATTTTATTTACAAAACATGTATATAATTTAATATATACTAAAAATAAACCAAAAATATACCAAAAATATACTTGAATAAAAATCACATTATTTATGTCAAAATGAAACATGTATTTCTAAAATCATGCATCCTAAAGCACATATATATAAAATAGTAACTCACCTAGTGCGCTCCACGAGACGGGTCCGACGGGCCTGGACCACTAGCCCTCGGTCTCGGCGCAACTAAACAAGAAATAAATAATCGACATCAGAATAACCCTAATAGAAATCCTAGAATTCGATCTAGAGTATTTAAATACGGGAACAGAATTAGAAATTAGGGTTCGACTGGATATCACGTTTTACGAGAATTCTATCGAAAATTCGACAGAACCTCCCCTGTAAAACGGACATCTCTCTACTCAAAAGAGTAGAGCCGACCCTGCAAAGAAACACACTTCGAAAATAACAGGCTCAACACAATCAAAATCCCACGGTCGGACTCCAAACTACAGTCTACCGACCGGGGTCCACAAACACAGAATCACTCCAGATATACCAAAAATATCCTTAAATCACAGAATACATTTTATAGGTAGAAATTACGTAATTAACCTTGAAACACTATAAAAACCGATAAAAACTTATTTTATTTGAAAAATCGTATATTATATATATAATTGAAAATAATTCACGAAAAATAGTTTTAATTAGTTAAAAATACCAAATAATTTGTAGAAATCATTTTTATACCTTAAATAACTATTAAAACCAATTAAATTACATTTTTAGCCAATTTAGGGTAAAATTACCAAAATACCCCTATATATATAAATATACCTAAATTACTTCAAAAATTCACCAAAAATTATACAATTATCCAAAATTAATTTTCTCAACATATTTATCAATAATATCAATAATTAAACTCAATTATCCAATTAATTTCAAATAAAAACACATTTAACCTAATTTTCCCAAAATTACATAAACTCAATTAATTCAAAATAAATACTTAGAAATTCATAAAAATTCCAAATAAATTCCTATAATTCATTTCAACACTCAATTTAACCATAAACCCCAATTTCATAATTGAAATAATTAATTTCCAAAAATTAGAAAATAATATTAAAATATACAAAAATACCCAAAAATCCAAACAATCTCCAAAAATTCTACAAAAATTCATACATGTAGATTAAGCTACTAGGATCAACATTTGTGAAGGGAGTTTTCATGAATCAATCAATTCGAAGCTCAAAAAAATCGAAAACCCGAATGTGATCGAAATAGAAAAATCAAAACCTAAGCAAATCTAAACCAATTCAGCTCAAAACAAAGCTTGAATAACACTCACTGGACCTCAAGGAGTCGATGAAGACTGGCGGTGTCGAAAATGGTGGCCGGAATCGACGTGATCGACGGTGGATCGATTTTCGGCTTCTCCGGCCAAAATCGACTTCCAGACGCCGGAAATGGCTACCTCAAGCGGCGGAAATGGTTGGGGAAGACGGTGGCACACCGGACGGCACACCCACGATGAAGAAACGGCGTGACAGGCATCCGAACGGCGAGGAGAAGGATCGGGAGGAAGAAGAAGACTCGGGGGCAGTTTTGTAATTTTCCAATTCTTTTGTAATTTGACAAATTTTAATGTATATATGTATATATATATACTTTACACTATATAATAAAATAATATTAAATTACACACATCAAATATACACCACACACATAAAATTTAATATTTTAAATAATTTATACTAAATAAAATTAATTAAACAACAATAAAACAAATAAATAATTAATAAAATATTAGGGTAATAATAAACCCTAATTAAATAATTATACACACACAGTCTTTATTTAATAATTTAAAAATACGTATGAGTTCATGCAAGTCCGAAAATATATTTAAAATAATTAATAATACATTGTTTACGTGAAAATTTCCCCGAAAATGCAAGTCCGGAGAAAATTTTACGTAAAATACTGTAAATAATACACAGTATTTAAAATAGGTTTAAAATACATATCAACTCATAAAAATATCATATATATACATATTCAAAATTATTAATACTGCATATCCCGATACAGTGTAAAAATATTTAAAAACACGGGATATTACAATATTATATGCATATATTATTATATAATATAGTTGGTAAACTTTATGTAATAAAATAATATGTATATATATATAGACCACATACATATATTCTAATATATATATATATATATATATTTGTATACAAAATAATAATCATGCATGGAGCCATATAATTTAATAAAATAAAATAACATTAATCAATAAAATATCATTTAAATATTATTTCCCAAAATAATAGGGTTCGGGAAAAATTTTACATGGAAAACTTTAAATAAACATAAATAATGTTAATTATTAACAAAATAATTAAATAATCAAATATATATTAAAATTTATTAATACTGCATATCCCGATAAAATATAAAAATATTTAAAAACTCGGGTTATTACATTTATTTACTTTCTTCAACATAATTAGGAAACGCTTATTGAGCTCTCTAAATTCCATTGATGGCATGATCTTCTTTAAGAAAAAGATTGTTTAGATTCAACTACTAAGATTTACACATTAAAAATGTAATAATTTTATTTAATGAATAATATTTTCTAATTATTATGATTATTATTATTATTAACCTCAACCCTTTTTTGGAAGCTATAATTGATCCTGAACTTGGAAATTGATTTTCAACTTGATGCTAAAACAAAAATATATAATTTAGATATTTCATAAATGAAAACTACACTATAATATTGCTAAAATATTTACATATCTCATTTAATTTAACTTTTGGTTACCTAATGATGTTGTTGCGGTTTGACATTTTATGATTTATAACTTTTCTTTAACTCAATAGTAATTAATTACACATTATTATTAACGTTAAAAAAATTTAGCCTTTTTAGCTTCCAAATCATTACCACCATCACCAATTGATTTATGACCCAAATCGGCAACGTTTGTACCTAAAGTTAAATGCTCATTAAAATATGTTAATAAAATACCATCATTCTATACTCTATTATCAACTAGCTTCATTAGTGAAACTTCAGTTGTGTAAGAAATCTTTTCATTAACATAAAAATTAGTGTAATTTTTTTCAGCATTTTTTCATGTAAGCTCGTAGTTATATGATTAAGTGCTGACACTGTGTTCTGCGGAGGTCCTTCATTCTCTTGCTTTTGACTATGGCATTGTTCACCAACTAAGTTTACAATATCTTTCAAGGTACCTACTTCTTTATAAAGATTCTTTACAACATTTTTAGTGGTTTTTTCTTTTTCATTATCAATTTGCACTAATGCTTTCAAAACCACATTTTTTAAATCTCTAATTTCATCTTTGAGCTCATTATTAGCAACTTTCAAAAATTGAATATCATCCACGTACATCTTATCAATTTTATTCATTTTATTATCTAAATTTTCCTTTTATATATTTTGTAGCTTTATCACAATATCTCGCTTGAATTCTATAATTTCTTTTTTAGGCTCAAGAGTCTTAATTTTCAAATTCTACACAAAATAAAAGCATATTAAACACAAAGAAAATGTATAAACATGTAGTTCGATATAGAAAGTTATTGTAGTTAATACTTAATATCTAATAATTTAAAGGAATGCTCACAGAAAAGGGGCTAAGCTCCATATCGTTCTCTTTTTAAAGCAATACCTATTATTGATAGGAACAAACTCATTTTACTATAATTGATTATATGTTAAATATAATATAATAATTAATGAGCAAAGACTAAAGTTATTGCAAACCATTTTATTATTAAGCCCGCTAAATATTTTGACCTTATCTAATACTTTTTTTACAATATTGTTATCCTAATACTAAATAAAAGGTCTTTTATTTTTGTTAATAGGTGGAATATGTTGATACCCAAATTTCAATGGTCTCCCAAAAATCCAATGATGAAGGTTACATGTTGACTAAATAGGGTGAAAAACTTCATTAGAAGTCTTCCTAGATGTGCTCATATAAGATAAAGAGTTAAAAATACCTAAAACACGCGTTTAAGCCTTAACACATAAATCGAATGCATCAGAATTCGTCGATAAGCCTATAAGGGCGCATGTGCAGTGTGGGTACAAGCGCCCTTGGCATGTAAAACACCTGATTTTTGCCTATAAATAGGCCCACACACCCTATTGTTTAGGAGAGATGGAAAATATACCCAAATTCTGCCAAATTGAAGACTCAGGACTCCCGTTCTACACACTTTTAGCCTATCAACTGCATTTTCTTTATGATTTGGATCTAAAATCCAAACCAAACTTCATCCAAGTCAAAACATACTTCAAGGGTAATCACTAGTTCTTTTGAGGATCTCTTAATCATTTTCAATTAAAATTTGCACATTATATCATTTTTTTCTCCTTTTATTCCTTTCTTGCATTTTCTATCATTTTTACATTTCATTTCATTTTTTTCGATTATTTATTATCTTGTGATGAAGTTACAATTATTGTGGTGATATTGAAGCTTGGTTATAAGATACATAGAAGGAGTTGGTAGTTCAGGTGATTCCGGGAGTATATAAATTTGCTATTTTTATATGGTAAAAATAGCATTCTCATCATTTTTATCATTTCATTTGCACTTTTATCATTTTTATTATTTTTGTTATCTTTCTTGATAAATTTTTTATTTTTATCATAAAACATTTTTATAGTAAAAATTGCATTTTTATTATATTAATTGCAGTTTTATTATTTTTATTATTTTATTGTCTCTCTTGATAAATTTATTATTTTTATCATAAAGTTTCCATTTTATGGTAAAAATTGATTTTTATCATTTTTAATATTTTGTTTGCATTTTTGTTATTTTTATTCCCTTGTTTTTTTGGTAAATTTGTTATTTTTATCATAAAGTTAATAATTTATGGTAAAAATAGCATTTTATCACTTATATTATTTTACTTGCATTTTTATTATTTTATCATCTTTGTTATCTTTTTTTTTTATAAATTTACTATTTTTTAAAAATAAAGTCCACATTTTTGTGGTAAAAATTACTTATTTATCATATTTATTATTTTATTTGCACTTTTATTATTTTATTTATTTTTATTCTCTTTTTGATAAATTTTCTATTCTTATCATAAAGTTCACATTTTTATTGTAAAAATAGCATTATTATTATTATTTTATATGCTTTTTATTATTTTTGTTATCCTTTTTAATAAATTTGTTATTTTTATCATAAAGTTCATATTTTTATGATAAAAATAACATTTTTATCACTTTATTTGCACTTTCATCACTTTTATTATATTAATTACATTTTTATTAATTTTGTCAATTTTATTTTCCTTCTTTGATAAATTTGCTATTTTTATTATAAAATCCACGTTTTAATGGTAAAAATAGCATCTTTATCACTTTTATTATTTTGATTGCATTGTGCTACTTTTATTATTCTCTAATTGCATTTTCATTTTTTTATATTATTTCAATTGCATTCTTATTACTTTTATCAATCTCGCCATTTTATTCTTTTATTTTAATTCCCTCATATTTTACTTATCATAAAATTCTATTTTCATAATAAAAATGACAACTTTGTACTAAAATACCAAAATTTCAAATTCTTGCATCATGCATCTCCATCAGCATCCTTGTTAGCTTATTTATTTAATTATTCTTGTTATTTCAATTATTCTTTTCTTTATCTCATCATAAATGAAATATATAAAATTGTTCTAAATGTGATGTGTGCTTGCATTTGTTTTGCAGGTTTATTAGAATAAGAGTTTCTCTTATTTTCCACTTTGATGTAATTGATAGAATAAGGAATTTCTAAGGCAATGTAATCCTTAATCCCAATTCTAATTTTATTTTCTATTTTGGATGTATTTATTAGAACAGGTTTTTTCCTAGGGTTATAATCCTTAATCCCTTTCCTTTTTATTTTTAGTTTGCTTATTTGTGTGTTTATTTTATTTATTATTTCTTGCATGCTCGTGTGCTATGTGCTACTTGCTTACTAGTTTGTATGATTATTTATTTAAGTGATGAATGTTTATTTATTTGCTTATTTTGTGATATATGCGCTCTAAATCCAACAATCTATAGTTTCAAATTCCATGTTTCTTGCAATTTAAATTGATTAACAATCAAGTATGGTAAATGCATCATCAAACAAAATTAAGGTGAGGGGATGAGTAATTGAGCAATGCATAGGATAAGTAACTCCTACTCCCCGAATCTGGAATCTTTAATTAGGAAAGTGAGTTTTTAATTCACTTTTCCTGATAAAAGTCGGGTGGCGACTCTAATCTACAAAGCCTATTCAGGTAGATCTTCCCACATCAATAACATCCGGTAGATGGTCACCTTAGCCAGTGTGCCCTAACATCATATTGATCTTGTCCCAATATCGACCCTACTCGAAAAGTTTGATTTAGCACGGCGTGCATCCTCAAAATGTGCATATAGGTTTTTGGCAACTCCACTGGGGACTATCTCTAGATCGAGGGGTATGAATGAAAGATTGTTTCTTATTATGCATATCTTATTTATTCACTTTCATAAACAACATAAGTGCATTTTATAACACTTACCACGTGCACCCTTACTCCTTACTCCTTGGATAATGCTGGACGACATTGCCACCATGATTCCATACAAGTTATAGGACGACAAGATTGGCATTATCACATTTAGCCTTTACTAGATCAAGAAAAGCTGTAGGGCTTACAGTGACGCAGCTCAACTCCTAAGTCCAAAATAGGATATAGTTTCTTTTAAGTAGGTAAAAGAATGTTAGACTTATTGACTAGAGTCCGTAATCCTAGTCATATGGGGGAATTCTTGCTAAAGGAGCCCTAGTTATAAGCTCATCTCAGCCTATATAGATAAACTAGTAAAAATTTCCCTTAAGGTCCTACCTAGCTTTTGCATGATTATCCTATCTTGATGTTGTTTGTTTGACTTGACATTTACAAATGACATGACATTTCTAGTTTCTGTCACCAATTACTGTAATTATGTCATTTTTTTATAGACTTTCCATGCTTAGACCTTGTGATCCTTATCCACCTTGTGTAAGCCCTATGCACAAGAAATGAGAAGAATCATGTGCCTCAATTTGGATAGTCCATAAGAACTGACAAATAATGTCATCTTTTAAGGATTAAACCGATGAAAAGTTATCCATTTGTCCTTATTAAATCAAACAGATGAATCAAGAATTTTACTAGATTATAGACATTCATGTTGAAAGAATCAAATTGTAAACTATTAAACGAAACTCTCATATGTCTTTGTAAACATACCAAATGTCGGTGAGGGGGACATGAACTTAGATCCCTTATGTTGATTATAGCTCATGTGCTCGCGGGCATCCATAGGTTGTAGATGCCATTTATGACCAGATTATTGGGCCTCTTATTGACATTGTGTATTTACCTTGAGTACATTTAAGTATCACTCCTTAGCTTACCTCTTGAGTTTGATCAACATGAATCGAAACAACCTAGTCTACGAGTGAAATTATAGTCCCCTGATGACTATGATTTGACAACCCACCTAGGACAGAAATCTTCATCGTGTGGAGTGATAAGGTTAGAAAGAGCAATTGCTTGTGTATGGTTTGTTCATTTTACAAGTTTTATGCTAACCTTGTTTACTTGTTTTATTTTTTTTACATTCTTTCCCTATGTATACACATACACATATAGGTTGTTTTTACCATGATCTAACCCATGATTTCCTTGCAACCATTTTATATCATAACTTTAGTAAAATCATATTATCATGCCATGCATACATGCTAACCCATATATTTCATAAAGCATGACATGCCACCCATGTACATATACTCGCACTATTCTTTTGCATGGATATATTATGCACAGATGATAGCTCTTTTATAGCTTATTACATGATATGCATTCAAGATTCTTTTTGGTGGCTTATTTTACTAACCCTCTTTTCTTGTGTATAGTGAAAGTACAATTTTTAATAAGGTCACATGCATCAATACTAATCTTATCCTTTTACAATATATAACACAACTTGCATGACATTTGTATTCTTCATGCTAACCTCACCATTTTGCATAACGTTTCATGCATGCATTTCAATATAACTACATTAACCTCGTCATCCTTATCATCACAGTCTCTTAAACCCCCCAAGGAGATTTAACAACGGTTGGGAATCAAAGCCTTAATGACCTACTCAAAGAGCATGTGAAAAGATTTAGGGTTGATAGTGGCTTAATTGACATCCTTTGAGTTGAAATCAAGACTATCCTTAAGAACAAAGTCAAGAACACCTTAAACTAAACTCGAATGTCATGGATGAGATCATTCTTTTAGGTGGCAATGACAAGGGGGCACTTGGCACTCCTAATTCTGAGGTAAACAAAAGGAAAGAAGACATGAGCATACCTAGGGATACTGAAGGCAATTGAAGGCTTTTTAAAGAAAGGCTTTTCTAGTCCTTTTCTAACTCAACTAGTACAACTGAAGCTAAATTGGCAATGGAGACCTAAGAATTGGTTGACAAGATCACCCAACTCGAAGTCCTAGTGAAGGAAAATACTAATACCTTAATTAAAGGCTTCAACCAATTCTCTGTGTTCATGAATGAACTCTTATAAAGTCACTCCAACCAACCCTATTACTTTGAGCTTAATAACCATAGTATATAGGGTAATGATCCATTGTATCCAGAGCTCCCTACTAAGAAATTTATTAAGTAGTATGAGTACAACATATAATGGGATGTCACAAGGCATACTTGGAAATAACCAGGCAGAGAAATGGTGAGAGCTTTTCAGACTATATCGCTAAATGGAGAGGGAAAGCTACTCTAATAAGAGATAAACCTCCAAAGATGAACAAATAGATATGGTAATAAAAGAAGCTCGATCTCACTTCCATAAAAGATGGTAGTTGTCCATTATCCCACCTTTAAAGCACTTTACCAAGCCAACATCTAAATTGAGGATAAATAAGCCTCTCAACCTAAAAGTCCCTACCAAAAACCAACTTTGCCTAACCAAAACACCTGTTTGATTGAAACAATCCTAAATGTGAAAGCCCTAAAAAATAAAAAATATTCAAACTTTAATATGCCTTTGTCCAAAATCTTCTAAAGACTCTAATAAATAGGTCTCCTTAAACTTTTTAAGCCCAAACCTCCACCTAACCTTTTACCCCTTTACATTAACTATGACCTCTTTTGCCGCTTCCACTAAATGCCTGGCCACACAACTGACAACTAATATGTCCTGAAGGATAGAATCCAAGACCTAATACATTATGGCAAGATTGAAGATCCAGAAAAATAACCTAATGTTAAAGCTAACCCTTTACCTAATTACTATAATGCGCCACCACTTGCATCCTATGCCATCCTCGAGAATAAATCATCGCTCTACTACCTAACCACACCACAACCATCTTTAAGGATAAATATTTTCTCCACAGGTCACATGACTCTTAAGGAAGTGATGGGGCACTTACTTCATAAACCCTACATATCTTCTAGAACCCTACACCTGGTCATCCTAAGAGGAGAAAGAGAAATAAGACCTATCTTTTATGAATATCATGAATAAGCTAGGCTAAAGCAACTCAAATGAAGAATGTGAATGAAACTCCTTTTGGATGTGATAACTAGATTAGAATAATGAACTCTTACTTTGTTATTTTGTAGTAGTATTAGTAGAACTAAATGTTCATGAGGTTTATTAAATATCTTTATAAAATACTATGCCTTTTATTTGTCATTACCTTTCAATCTATTGGTTGGCTTTGGTCTCTTTAGCATCTTATTAAAGCTGCAAATGTTCAATTCTTACTATAACCTTATTAAAAAAAAGAAAGATAGAGAAAAGAAAAGAAGAAAATGTAAAAAAAGAAAAAAGGAAAAGAGGGAGTAACTCAATCAGTGTTGGAAACCTTCATATAGAAGGTGGTTTAAGCAAAAGAAAAGAAGGAAAAGAAAAATGGCCCAGATAAGTGAAATATTTGCCTAGGTAAAAGAGGGGAAATGAGATAAAATAATGAGAGTATGAGGCATATGATTGAATAAATACTCGCTATCCTAAGATACAATGAGTTATTCTTTGATTTGTCACTAGATTGCAAAGGATATTATAATACAAGCAACTAAATTTGTACTCTACCTGACACACTTTTAGTTAAGTCAACCTTTTTAAAAAGTGATGATAGCATCGACCACATGCCAATTTGGATCTAGAGAAATCAAAGATTTTTACTTGGGAATATCATGCTCAACGATTGTTACAACCTCTTTGAATTTCATTACTATGTGAGGCACATTGAACTTCATATTTAGTGGTGCATGACAAAAACCCATCGAATGCTGCTGATGGTTACTTACAAATTTCCAAATGCCCAAACACATGTCTACCTAGAGCCACCCTAAACCAAAATCTTACCTTTAAGCAATCTCCCTTAATAAATCCCAAACCATCTCTCAATCTTTTTCCATTCAAGATCAACCTTTTCAAAATAAAGATCCAGACTAGACCTCAAAATGCTATTCTTCCCTAATAAAATCTAAATGTGCTCATATGCTTAAGCCTGTAATAAAAATCCAAAGAGCCACACATGTGAGGAACAAGTTGCTAAACACTTTGCCTAAAACTCTAAGTCCTGAAATGACCATCAGTTCATAGCATCATCATCAATATCTTTAGTTTTGCCATAAATTGTTAACTAGTTGACCCTCTATAAAAGGACCTCAACCTAACTTTTAAAGTAAACTCCTATTACCTTAGCCCAGAAAAGAAAAAGTGGGAAAGACAAAAGACCATTTGAAAATGAGCCCTAGCCTTCATCATGGAATGTACCGATTTGAATTACATATGAACATGCATCTCACAATTCATACTTAGGCAATACCATTATCATTCCATGCATCTGCTCATTAAATGCATTTATACATGAGATCCTACCACTGTCTTACATCATGATCATTGAAAGCACCCATATGTAAGTTTAAGAAAATGAGTAATCATCTTGTCTTCATAAAGTATAGTCATTCACTTGCATGCATATGTGTGATGATAAGCGATGCCACATTTCATCATTTTTGGCTTTCCACACATGCATGCATCTACAAATAAATGATTTTATTTATTTCAGCATGCACCATAATCATTAGCATCTTGTGCGTACATTTAGTTATCCATATGCATCATAAAAATAATCAATTGTCCTCTCCATCGCATCAATATTTCATGAACAGAATATCCACATCAACATTACACACACATGCACACTTGCATACATAATAGAACTTCTTCTTCACAAGCATTATAACTAGCATTTTATGAGCATACATTTTGAAATACCCCTTAGATAACATTATAGCCAAGGCCTTATAAGTGTGTGCTTCTACATAAATGCTTCATTCTACAACATGAATATCCTCATTTTTACATATGCATACACTTATGCATATGCTTTGGGAAGCGAGTTAGTATCACATTCCTATAAGGCATAGCCATTCACATTGCATACATTGCAAACTTAAGAAAATGAGTAATTTTATCCTCCACCTTGAAGAAAAATTATTAGCATCACATGGATAAATGTACATATAATCCATTTCCTTCTTGGTATCTCAACAATCATCTATGTTACATGAATTTGCATGTGCACATAAGAAGAAATAGGCTATATTTCCTTTCATCTTGTAGCACAATCACCATTCACACATGTATTCGCACATATACCTAAAGGATGTAAGTAGGCCTAGCCACGGTTCATGAACTGCCAGTTCATGGTTCTAGGGTCAGTGAAATCGGACCGGAACTCGGAACAAGGCCGGTTTTGATTTTGAATCGGTTCGATTTGGTATAATTTTTTTTATGGTTTAAAGTTAAAATAAAAATTTATTATGATATTTTAATAAGTTATTTTTTAGTTAAAAACAAAATATAAAATATAAAAAATAAAAAATTATATTTTACTTTGACTAGTTAACTTAAAATAAATTAACTACTTTATTTTAGATAACAAATTCAAAAAGATAGAAATAAAATTATTTTATGTTAGTTTTTATATAATATTGGTTGAAATAAAAAATTTTACTATATATATATATATATATATATATATATATATATATATATATATAATACAAATATTTTCAAGCTATGTATATATATTTTAAATTTTGTTTTATGTTTTTATAATATATATATATATTTACAAAAATTAAAGGGTTTGAATTGAAAATTAAATTATAAAAATAAATTAAAAATTAAAATTGATTGTGACTTGAAATTAAAAAATTCAAAGATATATATATATATAGTTTAGAACTGCCGGTTCATAGTTCCATTTAGGGAGGAATAGGCCTAAACCAGTCCTCCCACAGTTTCGGGCTGGTTCAGCCCCGGTTATAGTTTTGACCTATTCCGGTCTGATTTTGACCAAGCCAGTTCCAATCTGGTTCAAGGTCTGAACTGGCCCGTGGCCAGGCCTAGATGTAAGTCTCTCCCTATTATGAGGCAAAATGGTTAGTACTTTGCATACGCATAGACACATGATATCTCTCCCTCTATCGTATAATATGTTCATTCACACTCAACATATGCAACTGCATTGAAAGTAAAATGATCTTCATCTTTGATAAATAACAAAGACTATTAGCACTTCATGGGCACACACATAGTACTTGCATACATACTTACATATACACTCACATGTATTCTTTCTCATCTTGGTTACGTAATCACTTGCATACATGCATTTTCTTAAAAACCACCAAAAGGATAGCTTTCCCTTTCTTCAAAAAATGCATGCATTGGCAATTTATACATCACAAAACAAACAAGCTAACAAGTCTTACCATATAGTATAGTCATCCATGTCACATGCATATGTGCATCCATAAACATATTTAAGAAAAGCAAAATAATTTCCCTCTCTCCATTACTAATATCTTATGCATATTGTCATTTGCATATAAAACATAATAATAGGTGTGGTTAACATTATATGCATTTTCATAATCTAAAGAGGGAACCAATAAGTGCTTTTGAAGACTCTATAATGGAATGGCAACTTGCAAAAAACTATAGTCAAGTCAAATATGTTGAAGGATTTTAAAGCAGGACATGCTTTGAAAAGCTCTGGGCTCCTCCAACATGCATCAATTATCTACCAGAAGAAAATCCCTCTACTTAGAAAGACCAGCTCCGACCATTGTTTTGACACACTCCTCATACAAAGTGTAAAACCTATAAACTAAAAATCAAATGGGTTTAAAAGAAATAGATCTTGCTCAATAGACCACCATGTTAGTCCAAGCACCCAAAAAAAAAAAAATCACCAAAAACCAATTAGAAAATTGCCTACCATTGTCCAAGCATATATATAGATAAATAAACCATTAGTTCAGCATAAGGCTCAAACCCAAAGATTTGCATCGTTCATCCATAAAACCATTCCTATGACTTCACTCAAACACTTACTCTCCACCTTATCCTATTAAGCAATCCTAAATCTCAAAATGTCATGATCTTACCTGGTAATAAATAAAAGGGCCACAAAGTTGAGTGTTTAAAGGAGAATTCAATAAGATAGTTGACGAAGTCAAAGTCACACCAATAGAGATGTCAAATAACATCTCAAGGAATGTGTATCAAGACAAGGACTCTAAACGGTGCCATTAACTTGTGTGAGTGGTCCCTAAGGGGTAACATCCAAAGAAGTATTGATAATACTAATCAAGTTGATATTTAGACAATCTTGATGCCGGTCCTTATGGGTCTAATGGTTCATCAAAAGGCACCTTCACATTGACAAATGGTAAAGTCATTAACGGTAGTAAAATTAAAAAGTGTGGTAGTCATCTCCACAGAAGACAAGTGTAAAGCAATTTCCTAACCACCATCAATTAAGGCCATATGCACATGATCCTCCCAGTATATATTCTCGACCAAAGAGAGGGAAGTGAGAATATGCCCTGACTCAAAATTGTTGCTCAAATCAGAATAAAAGTTCATTAAACCCTTATGGTTTTCTTTTATAGGAAAATGTAACCAAGCAATGAGATAGCAACAAAAAGAGAACACAATAATGCACAAATAAATGCCGCAAAATAAATGAAAAGACATAACTAAAGTGACAAAATGATAAAGTAATAAAAAGGAAACAAATTGCCTCCTGACGGTGATACACTTAAAGCATATTATTGCAAGATTGGACATTCTCAAATCACATCAAGCATAAAAATTGTGATAAGGACTCGTTGACCTTCTCCTACCATTAAAATAAAAAGAAAGGAAAAGGAAAAGAAGAAGATAAAGATGTGGAAAGGACTCATTGATTTCTCTTAAATTTTGTGTGTTCATCATCTGTATTGAAACATTTGTGGATTTGATGTTTGATTAATGAACTTGAATAAAAAGGCTAAAGAACTCAATAAAAAATAAAAAATAAAAAATAAAAATTAGGGTTTTTATTTCTCTATGTTTCTCTTTTTGATAAGCCTGCATTTTTTTCTATCTGAAAACTCCATAAAAAAATTCTTAAAAAAATTTCCCTCCCTTCAAAGCTCAAAGAGTTCACCTATTTATAGGTGAACTTAGATAATGATCTTTTAAAAAATGATTATTTGAGAAAAATTAATTCAACCTAATAAAAATAAAATAATTATCTAAGATAGTTATCAAAATTAAAAAAATAAGTATTATAAAAAATTGAAATGATAATTAGAGAATTAATATAATAATTATTGATTAATTAAATCAGATAAAAAAATAAAAATGAAAAACCAAGAAAAAAGAAAAAAATCCTATTTGTGATTGGAAATAGTGTATTTCCAGTCAAAAATTGGTTACTTCTAATCGGAAATATAAAAAAAATCACTTTTAGCAGATCTTAAAACAATGTTTTCATTTTAGTCCTTTTCAATTTTGTCCGGAATTCATAAATCAAATTTGATCGATTTAAACTCATGGTCAATTTTCATCATTAGGTCTTTGACAACATTCCGATTTGAATTATCCTAGTCTTGAGTGCTTACAATTTTCCCCCTTTATCATTATTTATAAAACAAGTTGCGGCAAAGCTTATAAGCACTATGTGTACCTCATGTGTTATAGAGCTTCTGCCTATAACACTCACTATGAGTCTTAAGCTGTCTTAATCTTTGTAATAGTGACACTTTTATCACTATAGTATGAAACTTTCCATCTATTGGAACCAATAATTCGCCATAAATTTCCTATGATTGTAGTCCACAACTACCCATAAATTGATGAATTAACTTTGCTGTAACAATTAATTGCTCATATAATTTAATTGTGTTGTAGTCCATAATTGTTCGAAAATTTTAAATTTATTTTGCTATAACCATCAATTGTTAATAAAATTATCGATGCAGTCCATAACTTCCCGTAAATTCTAAATTTATTTGTTGTAACCATCAATCACTATAAAATCATTATCGCTACAGTCCACAACTACCTATAAATTCTGAATTAATTTTGCTGTAACCATTAATTGCCCACAAATTTACTGTCATTGCAGTCCATAACTATATGCAAATTACTAAATTTATTTTACTACAACCATGAATTTCCCATAAGTAATTTCTCAAATAGCTACAACCTTTAGTTGTCCACCTTTAAAACTCTGATTTTGTTGCAACCAATAACTGCCTGCAAATTATCTCTCAAACAGGTATAACCTTTGGTTATCCACCTCTAATCTTGCTACAACTAATAATTGCCCATAAATAATTTCCCAAATAGCTATAACCCTTAATTGTTCACCTTGAAAACTCTGATTTACTATAGCCAACAACTGCCTGTAAATTATTTCTCAAATCGGCTACAAACCTTAGTTATCCACCCTTATTTTCTCTAAAATGGCTAAAACCCTCCATTATCCACCTAGATTTTTATTGAAACGTCTACAACACTCAGTTTTCCATCTTGATTTTTCTTTGAAATGGCTATAACTCTTAATTGTCCACCTCTAATCTTGATGTTGTTGTAGCCCATAATTGCCTATGAATAATTTCAAATGGCTACAACCCTTAATTGTTAGCCTCTAATTTTGATGTTGCTATAGCCCATAACTACCCATGAATTGATTATTAAATGGCTACAACCCTTAGTTATTAGCCTTTATAATATTGCAACGGTGTACTTTCTTTATAAGACACTCTTCTCAAATTATTGGATAAGTAAATGGGCACTTTTTACCTGATTTATGGTAGCCAATCTAGTATTAGAGTGTACCATGAGTATTAACTCTCTTGAGTGGGACCTAGTAAGAGGACAAAGTGAAATAATTAGTCTTTATTTGTCAAGATCGAGAACACTTGGCTTATTGTCTTTTATAGATTAACATTGATTGGCTTAAAACTATTGAGCACATTTAGCAGTAAGCCTTCATGGTTGGTGCAATGAGATTCAATAGGCTGAGAGTTATACTTCCCGACTATAGATGTAGGATGTGGTATCTAGGTGAGTATGTCTATGGTTTATTGGGCTCTTAGTAGTGTAGGCGATATTCCTTCTAATAATAGTTTTCTAGGTAGTGTAGGCAATATTCCATTTCTTGATCAGCATGTGGTTTATTAGGCTCTTGACATAAGGATTATCATCTATATCAATGTTGAATGAATATAATGTTAGTATAGATGTGTCCTAGTGCCATTTCTAGTAATATAAATGATAATGTAATTTATCCCTATTGTAAAAAAATATTATTTAAATAAAGTGTTTGTTTATTTTAGTATTTACCATTTACTATTATATATTATTACCAAGAGTTGATAATATGAGATACAAGTTCTTTTAGTATATATATTATAAAATGTTCATAGTCATTAAATTAATGTTTGGGTGGTGTTAATCTATAGATCACCTTTGTCTATTTTCCTTAATCAATATGTGATATCAATAGTGGGAGGTAGTGAGTCTCATGCTACTTGATATGAACCCTACCTATAATAGAGATAGAACGTGCATCCAACTTTGAAATCATTGCCTAAGATCATCAAGATAAGGTTGTGTTGATGGAACTAAACCCCTTGCTTATTAAATTGAAGCAAGATACTTAGTTATTAAAAGATGAACAATCACATAATTCTAAGTCTAATCTAACCTAGCATTATAATAAAAGGTAGAAGTGAAATAATTCAAGTAAACTTGTGAAGCTTTAAAAGAACAAAGTTTAAGGAAAAATCTCACTTTTTTAATATTTCAATCCTAAATTTGTTTTACATATGTTTAGCCCTTATATAGGCATATAAACAACCTAATCCTTAAAGGAAAATGTTTTCTTCTTTATTCCTAAAGATGCCTATATAGGAAAATACTTAACTAAGGAGGTTTCCTTCAAAATAAGACAACTAATGACAACTCATCTTTGAAAAGTCAAAATTGATAACTCATGATAATTAAACAATTAACTAATGACAATTAAGCATGTTGACCCCTAACCTTTGACTTGTTGACTCTTTGACTTTACTTGTTGACTTTGACTTGGAATATTCTAGAACCTTCTCATACTTTTTAGAATCTTATAGAATCTTCCTTATTGATTCCAAAATAGAAAATAACTCAAAAATTCATCCAGATCAAGCTAATTAATTTTAAAATATGAAATTAAGTTAACTAGTTTGAATTCTTCATCTTTGAGCTCCATGCTTGAACTTGAGGTTGAATCCACTATTTTTCTCATAATGTAAAAAACAAATAAATTCAATGCTTGTATGAACTTCAATGTTCTTATTCTTGTCACTACTTGATATGAGATATTAGAATAGACATGTGAATACTTATGTGATGGATGGATTGAACTGTGATGCAAGATAAGTGATTGCATGGAAATTCATTTTTGTCAACAATTTCTTTCTTTGACATAATGGTGCATATGGTCCTTTAACTTGATGTGACACAGTCATCCATATATGGTTGGTTAGAGTTTGTACCACTTATATACCTATGCTAGCCATGTATAGGTATATGACATGTGGTAGCTTTAATAAGTTATATGTAAGGATAAGTGATCGCCAATATGTATTTCACTGCTTAGAGTGAACCGAGATAAGATCCTATGCTATCTAAGTTATTCTCGATGAATAACTACCTAGCTAGGTCAAACTTGACTTAACCAAATAGAGTTTTTGGTGTTAGAAAGCATTTCTAGTAGGAGTAATGTTTTATTAAAAATTGAATTGAAAATGAGGTCATATGATTAAGGCAATTAGAGTTTCATTGACCATGACTTTAGCTAATGTCGAGATCTTATAATAAAGGGACATTTAGTGCACAGTATTATGTTTTATAGTTCTTATGAATCTATGCATAACATTAATTTCTAATTAGGTAGTCATGACATCTACGATGAGGTCACTCACGACTTATGGAAACTAAATGTGATTAATTGGGATTTTCACATTTAGCTTGGAAAGAGTTTCCAATTATATTAATAGTTAATATTATTTATTTCTTTTGCCATTTGGACATGCACCTAGTAAGTCACACATATAAGAGTTGCATCGATAATGATATTTATTAATTTGATTATTAATTAAAGTGTTTAATTAATTAATTAAATTAATTGAATTGGATTTTCACATGTGCGGCAATCTAGCACATCCTAAAATCTAATTCAAAGGTTAAGATAATTAAATATTAATTTGGACTTAATTTAATATGTGATATTAAGTTTAAGGACCAAATTGGTATTTGTCACCAATACTAATTTGGATATGGGCCATATATATGTAGCTTAATGGATGATGCATGAGCTTGGACAATTAGGTGTATTATAGAGATGGGACTTCTTTAAGTGTTAAATAAAGCCCATAAAACTAATTAGTGGATGTTGTAGAAATGGGCTTATTTAAGAGTTAAATGAGCCCAAGCCTTAGCCCATATACTAAAGGAGGTGCCACCTAAGTGTGTGACATGCTAGCCATTTAAGCATAGCTTTACATGCAATGTGATTGCATGGTTGACACTATATAGATGTGTCATAAGCTTGAACCTTAAGTTAGTGGACAACTCTACATGCATGGGGTTGCTTTTTTTACACTCAAAGTGAAAAAGTAACCACCTGTATAAGATGACTTATCCTACACTTAAACTAGAGTTAGTGGATTATCTCTACATATGCAAATTAGTCTTTTACATACATACACCAAGTTAGTTAATTTTCTCTACACTTGAGTTACCACTTACATTGGAGAGATATTTTAACGCTAAGAGTGAAAACAAAAGTGAGTGGTAAAGAGTTGAGCCTTCTTCTCCATCTTTCTTTTAAGTGTTGTGAGTATATGAGTAAGAGATATATGAGTTGTGTTTCTTCATAAGTCCATTGACATAATCCTTTGTACAAGAGTTGTGCAAGTGAAGGCTAATCCATCCAAAGTAGGAAAGAAGTCCTACATCATCCAAGTAAGGAGAGGAGCTCTAGCAAGCTTTTGGGTCATGAAGGAGGAGGTTGTGGGTAGAGATTCTTTAAAAACTTGGAGTTGTTCTGGTACTTCTCATGTGTTTCTACTTAGAGGCTTTACACTTGGGGAGCTAGGAGCTTGTTGATTTGCATCAACCATTTCCTAAAGCCGATTAAGCTTGCTACCGACATTTGGAGTTGATAAGAGTTACTAAACTCCAGATATAGGTCTCTTGCCATGCTTTGTGTTTTGGTTCTTTTATGAATCTTTAATTTATATTGTCTATTAAGCATACAACTAATTAGTTGTGTAAATTGAATGTGTTGTGATCTTGGTAGCTTTGGAATTCTTACCTTTATACATGGTTACATATTAGGAAAATTTTTTGAAATTTATCCTAACTGGTTTTGTGCTCATACTACGCTTTTGCTCATATTTTGGTTTGTGTAATAAATTCCTTTAAGTGGTGTCAAATCCAAAATTACATGATTTACATGCTAAATGTTGTATTAATTATAAGAGTTATGATTATGCTTGTTGTTAGTTACAAGAGTTATGACTAAAGATACTTAAAATGTGAAATATGTAGAATGGTATAGAATATTATAGTGATCGCGGGTATGGTCCCGATCATGATAAAAGGTATTAGTCATGATCTTGGATATGTCATAATCATTATAGACCTTATTTCTACATAGGTAATATATTTTTCTTTTTTTTCTTGTTTGTTTGACTTTGTAAATACATGATAACATGCAAGAGTTGTATTTTATTAAATGTTTGCTTGCCATACATGCAAGGAATGATAATGGACTTAGTTTACATTAGATGGTTTATAATAATAATAATTAATTTTATTATTTATGGTATGTAATTAAAAATTAATTACATAGATTTAGGATGTAAAACTTTGCCTTAGTATTCCAATGATTGAATATAAATCATAAGAGTTGTGACTTAAGGCTTGAAGTGTTCAAGATGGTGGCCTATTCAACCCTTTAGTGGCATGGATCAAGGCCCATGGAGATGGTGACAAAGGAGTCTCATGACTTGAAGGCTTTTCTTAGGTTAGGCCCATGTGTAATATATTCTAAGAGTTAGAATAGGCTTAAGAAAGGCCTATAATCACTTTTTATTTAGGCATCCATATTTTTCCATAATTTATGTATATATATGATATATATATTGTAACATGCAAAATGCATACAAGATATGTATATGATAGATGTTGTGTAATGTATGTATGAGATATATACAATTGAAATAGGATAATGTGCAAAGTGAGACCTTAATAATTAAAGACCCAAAAATCTTCCAAACTAAATTTAAGTCTAGGCTATCCATTGAAGCAATAAGTTGCATGGTTTTAGGCTTGTGTGCATTGGCTATGGATATATAAGGGTGTACATGAGGCCTAGGAGATTCATGTAGTGTTATTGTTAAGCATGAGATGTTGTGGATGTTTGGATACACTATGGGCCAAGAATGGCAAATAAGAGTACCTGAGATTTGTAGTGTTCAAATACATACATTTCATTTATCTAATGGTGTGGACCTAACTAATGTCAATGGCCAAGAATGGCAATGTGTACCTGAGGCCCATAACATTAGGAGCTGAATTAATGGAATCACATGAGATGTGATGAACAAGAGTTGTTGATATAGACATGGCCAAGCTTGAGAATGGTGATGGTGGTGGCTTTGCTAGAGATAAAACTAAGGATGGGCTTGACAGAGAGGACAACAACAAAACCAAAGATAAAGCTAAAGATCCATTAAGCATGCCACATGGCCCAATTACAAGGTCATTGTCCAAAAAGCTATAATAAGCCTTAATTGGCTATATGCAATATTAGGCTAGTCAAGGAAGTTCAATTGATCATACTAGGTTTTGCCTAAGTGAAGACACAATTGAATGGGCTTTGTTTAATGTTTTGCAAGTCCAAATACATGAAGACTAATGTGGGCTAGTATGTGGGCTCAAATCTCTTATTTAAGTTCAACACTATATTATTTGCGATTATGCATAATACTTTTATTGAGGTTTCTCATATAAGGATGCTATAAAAACCCTTCTTATGGTGTGTTTTGGAAAAATTGGAAATTGAATGAAAATTAGTCCTTTTGCATATTTACTTGAATTCTTATTGAATGCATAAACCACTTATCAAGGAATTGATATATCCTTGTGGCGTGTTAAAGGTTAAGGTTTAAAGAACTTAGTTTTCTTTAGGTTCTAATCTTGATCAACTAAACCTTGCAATCTGATTTAAGCGATTCTTAGGTTTTGAAACTCAATTTGTTCTTGGGCTTCCAAGATAGTAATTGACGAGTTTATAATCAGTAGGGTTCGTGGTTTTAATCCTTAGAGGTTCTTAACATTTGGTATCAGAGCAATCAGCACACCCGTATACCTACCATTTTACCGATATACCATGACACAAATGCATGAAAATGAGAGGGTGCAACAAAGCATAAGGAATATGAATGAGCAAATAAAGAGGTTGCAACTTAAAATGGGAACTAATCAACAAGCCATTCTAGACCAAATTAATGCACTTGCCCAAGGTATGGGAAATAGGCTGAATGAAGCGGTGAATGTGGAAGGCAATTATGGGCAGCAAATTAGGATGAATGAGGATGAATTTAATGAGGGCTTTGAGGAGTATGATAATGTAGCTTATGGTGGGGTTGGTAGAGGCATGGGTACAGGAGCTAGGAGGTACCAAAATCGTGGTAGAGGTAAAGGATACTTTGGTGGTGAGTGTGGTGGCTATGGGAACTATAATGATGTTGATAGGAACTTGGGTACCATCACACTTAGGATTCCTATCTTTTTGGGCAAAATCGATCCGAAGGCATATTTGGAGTGGGAAAAGTGAGTTGACCTTATCTTTGATTGTTATAACTTTTTAGAAGAGAAAAAAAGTGAAATTGGTAGTTACCCAATTTAGTGAGTATGATATAATTTAGTAGGATCAATTGGTAGTTAGTAGGAGGAGGAACATGAAAGAACCTATTGATAGTTGGATTGCACTTAAAACTATTAAGAGGAGGCATTTTGTACCTAGACATTACCATAGGGAGTTACATCAAAGACTCCAATCTTTAAGGCAAGGTACAAAGAGTGTTAAGGATTATTATAAAGAGATGGAGATGCTTATGATTAGGCTGATTTGGATGAGGATAGGGAAGTTACCATGGCACGATTCATTAGTGGGCTTAATAAGGAGATTGCTGATAGGGTAGAGTTACAATATTATGCGGAGCTTGAGGAGTTAGTTCACCTTGTAATTAAGGTGGAAAAGCAACTAAAACCTAGAGGAGCAACCAGGTTCAAATATAAGGGTGCTTCGAGTGGCAGGCCAAATTGGTCTAATTCATGGAATAGAGGCAAGAAAGGTGATGATAAGGCTATTTTTAATAAGAACAAAGGGAAAGGCATTTTAGGCAGCAAAGGCTCTTATAAACTCGAAATCAATAAAGAAAAGAATAGAGATATTAAGTGTTTCAAATGCTTGGGGCATGGCCATCTTACTTCACAATGTCTAAATAAGCGGACAACGGTGGCTAAAGAGCATAGGGAGATTAAAATAAAAAGTGAGGAGAGTGATAATGATGATGAGATACCACAATTGAAAGATGGCAGTGATGATTGCATTAAAGTTCTTATGGGAGGTGTACTTTTGGTGGCTAAGAGCACACTAAGTGTTCAATTAAAGGAAGATGCCTTAGAGCAACAAAGAGACAACATTTTCCATAGAAGATGCCATGTACAAGGTAAGACTTGTCTTGTTATTATTGATGGTGGTAGTTGTACAAATGTTGTTAGCACTTTAATGGTTGAAAAATTGGGTTTAAATCCGATTCCACATCTTAGGCCTTATAAATTATTATGGTTAAATAATTATGGTGATATCAAAGTCAATAGGCAGGTTGTTGTACCTTTCATAATTGGTAGGTATTCAGATGAAGTGCTATGTGATGTCGTGCCAATACATGCTGGCCATATCTTGTTAGGTAGGCCATGAAAATTTGATATAAAGGCTATCCATGATGGCTTTCTAAATAGGTGCTCATTTGTGAAGGATGGGAGAAAAGTTACATTAACATCTCTTTCTCCTAAGGAAGTGTATAATGACTAATGTAAGCTGGAAAAAGAGAGGAGTGAGGTTAAAAATAACAAAAAGGAGAGTGAAAACTAAAAGGTGAGATTCAACCTGAAGAGAAAACAAAGGCAAAGGGTAGTTTTTTGGCTAGGGAAAGTGAAGTTAGGCATGCATTGCCTTCAAGTTAGATGTTATTTGTTGTTATATACTTGAACACTACTGAACTTGATCTTTCCTTGTCGAGTGTGTTTGCTAATCTTTGGTAGGAGCTTACTGATGTCTTTCTTAAGGAAATGCAAAGTAGATTACCTCCTCAAAGAAGGATAGAACATCAAATAGATTTCATACCTAGAGCTGCCATACAAAATAGGTCAGCCTATAGAAGTAATCTTGAGGAGACAAAGGAGCTTCAAAGGCAAGTGGAAGAACTAATGTTAAAAGGGTATAAGCATGAGAGCTTAAGTCCACGTGCAGTTCTAGTGATTTTAGTTCCAAAAAAGGATAGCACATGGAAAATATATGTGGACTGTCGTGCAATCAATAAAATAACAGTAAAGTATCATAATCATATCCCTAGGTTAGATGATATGCTTGATGAGTTGCATGGTGCATGTTTTTTTACTAAGATTGATTTATGTTTTGGTTATTATCAAATTTGCATGAAAACTGGGGAAGAGTGGAAAACAACTTTTAAGACTAAGTATAGTCTTTATGAGTGGTTAGTTATGCCTTTTGGGCTTACAAATGCAACTAGTACTTTTATGAGGGTGATGAACCATGTCTTGCATTAGTGTCTTGGTAAATTTATGGTTGTGCATTTTGACGATATCTTAATTTATTCCAAGTCCATTGATGCTTATGTCATGCATGTGTGAAGGGTTTTAGAAATTCTTAGGATAGAAAAGTTGTATGCTAATTTAAAAAAGGGTAGTTTTTGCATTGACAGAGTTAATTTCCTTGGTTTTGTTGTTAATTTAAAGGGTTTAGAGGTTAAAATGGAGAAGGTGGAAGTAATTAGGGAGTGGCAACACCTAAAACCATTAACCAAGTTAGGAGCTTTCATGGTTTAGCTAGTTTCTATAAGAGATTCATTAGAGACTTTAGTAGTATAGTTGCACCCATGAATGAAATTGTTAAGAAAAATGTTGGGTTTAATGGGGGTGATGCACAAGAACATGCTTTTAATATGCTTAATGATAAGTTGTGTATTGCTCCTTTATTGGTTTTACCTAACTTTGACAAAACCTTTAAGATTGAGTGTGATGCTAGTGGCTTTGGAATTGGGGCCATTTTGATGCAAGAGGGCAAACATATATGCTATTTTAGTGAAAAGCTAAATGGAGCAACCCTTTAGTACCCAACCTATGACAAAGAACTCTATGCTTTGGTTCGAGCCTTGCAAACATGGCAACACTATTTATGGCCAAAGGAATTTGTCATACACACAGATCATGAGAGTTTGAAGCATCTTAAGGGGTAAGACAAGCTAAACTGAAGACATGCCAAGTGGATGGAGTTCATTGAGACATTCCTATATGTAATCAAGTACAAGAAAGGTAAAGAAAATGTGGTTACTGATGCACTCTCTCACAGGTATGCTTTACTTACTACTTTTGATTCTAAATTATTGGGCTTTGAGTTCATAAAAGAGTTGTATGTGAGTGATAATGATTTTAGCAATGTTTTTACAACTTGTCAAATGGGGTTGTTTTTAATGATTTTTATGTGTTTGAGGGTTTTCTTTTCAAGAAAAATTGCCTTTGTATTCCTAATTGTTCTTTGTGGGTTTACTAGTTAGGGAAGCACATAGGGGAAGTTTAATGGGTCATTTTAGGGTGCAAAAGACTTATAATACTCTGATTGAGCATTTTTATTGGCCATGCATGAAACGTGATGTGCATAAGATTTATGGTCAATGCATTGTTTTTTTAAAAGCTAAGTCTAAACTGTAACCCCATGGGTTATATACACCTTCACATGTTCATGATGTTCCTTGGATAGATTTGTCTATGGACTTTATGCTTGGTTTGCCAAGATCTAGGAAAGGTAAAGATAGTATATTTGTTTTTGTGGATAGGTTTAGTAAGATGGCTCACTTTATACAATGCCATACAAGTGATGCTACTATTTATATTGTTGATTTGTTTCTTAAGGAAGTTGTGCATTTGCATGGAGTACCTAGGACCATTATTAAAGATAGAGATGTTAAATTTCTAAGTCACTTTTGGCATGTACTATGGGGAAAGTTAGGCACTATATTGCTCTTTTCTACTACTTGCCATCCACAAACAGATGGACAAACTGAAGTTGTGAAAAAGACTTTTGTTCAATTGCTTCATGCTTTAATTTCTAGGAATTTAAAATCTTGGGAGGATTTGTTGCCATTTGTTGAATTTGCATACAATAGGGCTATTCATAGCACTACACACACTTCACCATTTGAAATTGTATATGGCTTTAATCCTTTAACTCCTATTGATTTGATTCCTTTACCTTTTAACAAGCTTGCTAGTGTTGAAGGTTCTTCTGAGGCAGATTTGGTTAAAAAGCTACACAAGAAAGTTAAAGAGAGAATTAAGAAGCAAAATGCAAAAGTGGCTGAGAGGGTTAATAAAGGATGAATTCCAATGGTGTTCCAACTTGGAGATTAGGTTTGGGTTCATTTTCGAAAGGAAAGGTTCCCAAATCAATGAAAGTCTAAACTAAGTCCGAGGGGTGATGGTCCATTTCAAGTCCTTAAGAGGATCAATGACAATGTCTATAAGATTGATTTGAAAGGTGAGTATAATGTAAGTGGTACATTTAAGTCCTTTTGATGTAGGTGATGAGCTTGATTTGAGGACGAATCATCCTAAAAAAGGAGAGAATGATATGGACATGGCCAAGCTTGAGAATGGTGAATGTGGCGTCATTTCTAGAGATAAAGCTAAGGATGCGCTTAATGGAGAGGAGAGCAAGAAAACCAAAGATAAAACTAAGGATCCATTAAGCATGCCACAAGGCCCAATTACAAGGTTAAGGTCCAAAAAGCTACAAGAAGCCTTAATTAGCTATATGCAAGATTGGGCTAGTCAAGGAAATTCAATTGATCATGCTAGGTTTGGCCCAATTGAAGACATAATTGAATGGGCTTTGTTTAATGTTTTGCAAGTCCAAATACATGAAGACTAATGTGGGCTAGTATGTGGGTCAAATCTCTTATTTAAGTTTATAACTATATTATTTGCTAATATGCTTAATAGTTTTATTAGGGTTTCTTATGTAAGGATGCTATAAAAACCCTCCTTATGGTGTGTTTTGGACAGATTAGAAATTGAATGAAAATTAGTCCTTTTACATATTTGCTTGAATTCTTGAATTCTTGTTGAATGCGTAAACCACTTATCAAGGAATTAATCTATCCTTGTGGCGTGTTAAGGATTAAGGTTTAAAGAACTTTATTTTCTTTAGGTTCTAATCTTGATCAACCAAACCTTGCAATCTGATTTAAATGATTCTTAGGTTTTGAAACTAAATTTGTTCTTGGGTTTCCAAGATAGTAATTCATTGGTTTATAATGATTAGGGTTCGTGGTTCTAATCCTTGGAAGTTCTTAAAAGTTGTCCACTTAATGAGAATTAGCACTCCAAGAATGGCAATGTGTACCTTAGGGATATTGGTAGCCCATTAAGAACTCCATCACTCATTAGAAATCCATCTAATAAGGGATTTCCATTTCCTACTTTAAAAGTGCAGGATTTGCCAAGTTAGTAGGAGGCCATTATGATTAAAGACCAAATCTAATGGTAAAATCACAATTTTATAAACTAAGTAATCTTGTTACCTTTGTAGAAAGTTAATAATTTGAGATCATCAAACCCACTAGTAATCATACTCGACCAACATAGACTCATGGGCCCTAATTTTGTTAATTAGCTGAGGAACTTAAAATTAGTCTTAGCTTTCGAGAAAATACTCTATGTATTAGAACAAAGCCCACTTAGACCACTTCCTGAAAATGCTTCCTAAGAGAAGTAAATATGTAAATAACGACGTTTAATGCGTGCCTAAGGTTTTAGCAACCACAACACTGCTTGAGCTTAGGGCTCTAGAGAACACATTACCATATCACAAAGACATGGCGTGGAGATAAGGAGTCACCACCCAGGGTAAAAACTGTGACAATTCGAAGGTGGTGGTAACTTAATTCTCTAAAAGAAAGTTAGAACCATAACCAAAAGATTCTGGATATGGAATACTAATTTCTTTTAGCCTCATGTTCATTTAGAATTAGTTTATTAATTACTAAATTATTCACTATTTACATGCAATTTCATTTTAAACCCTAATTATCATTCACTTAACCCAAGGCAACTAGTAATGAAATGGCTTAAAAAATTACATTCATATAATGAGACGTCCCTAAATTAGTCTAAACTATGTTAATTTTAATTAGATTAGCTATGTTTATATTTTTTATTTACAAGTGAAATTGAATTAAAGGTGGGACTACGTTTTAATTATAATGAACTAAGTCTACTTTTTAATTCTAAAGAAATGGACCTAAGTCTATTAATTTTTTTATGGAAATGAATTGGATTAGGTTTGAATCAATGAGCCTAGTTCTAATTAATTTTAATCTAAATGAAAAATGGGTCTAAGTCTATTTATTTTAAAAGAAATGCTTTATGGGCTGAGCTAAGTTTAAGTTAATTTTATTCAATTAGAAGGTTGGCCTAAGTCTAAATTAACCTAATAGGCCTAAATTGATTTTAAAGTTAATTAAATCTAAATCCAATTTTAAAAGCCTATTAATTAAATTGGTTAATTCTAAACGTGGGCTTGAGGCCCAAAACGCATAAAAAAAAAAGCTTAAAAACATAAAAAAAAACTAAACAATCAAATAAAAATATCAAACAAACAATTTAATTATTTCTTCTAAAAAAACCCTAATTTGATTTCATGCAACCTAATACCAATCTACAACCACCATTGATTTTAATTTAGGTTTACCAAATGAACCCTAATTTACTAATCATTTTTAAAGTGTAGAAAAATAAAAATATACTATATTCACACTATTAAAGCTATTAAAATTCCTACATATAGAGAACAAAGATAAAAAAAAGCTAATTAAATACACAACCCAATAAATCAAATAAAAAAATGAAAAACAAAATAATAAAAATAATCCTAAAATCTACGTGAAAATCTTAATAAGATTAAATCCATGGCATTCAACGGATCTTCAGATCTCTACCAATTCAATTACAGCTCCCATCATTGCCATAAGACATAAAAAATAAACAACAAAGAGAAATCAATAAATAATTAATAAAAATAATAAAATCAAAATCAAATAAAAATAATAAAAGAAAGAAGTAGAAGGGGATGATTTATGAATGTAGTGTTGTTGATTGCTCCTCAGAAGAAGGATTCACAGTTGGAAATTAACCTTTTAATTGATTTTGGATTTAGGACTAAAAAAACTCTCTATTCAGAATCAGAAGCACATCTTTATTTTGAAACTTTTAACGCTCTCTATACTTTTCCAAAACCCTATTTGTTCTCTGTGAAAACTTCTTTCTTTTTTGCTCTGCCTTAAGAAATAACATTTTTTTTCTCTATATTTTTTTTAGCCATCTCTTTTTTCTTTCTGTCATTCTCTCTCTCTTTGAAAAGCCTTTAGAAAGCATTGTCCCCATCCTTTTTATTCAAGGACCCCATTATCTTATCTGAGTTAAAACTAGATAAAACACGTAATTTATTTGCCAAAAAAAAAACATTAAAAAGAAAATATTTATTTGATATATGCACAAAATACATGTAAAATGCATTTATCATATTTTTTATTTTTATTTTTATTATTTTATTATTTTCTAAACCATTCACAAATTAAATAAATGGATTTTTCAAAAAATAAAAAAACACTGTCGATTGGAATTGTGGAAATCCGTTCAGATTTCTATATTTTTGATTGAAAATCTGTCATTCCGATCGGAATTACAGAATTCTGATTGGTATTCTGTAAAACTGATCCTCCTTTTTTCTTTACTTTTAATTATAAAAAGGTCCTTGAAGAAAATTTAATTTTGCAATTAAACCCCCTAAAAAATGTTGCAATTTAGTTCTTAAAACTCACAATTTTAGTCCTAAAATTCTAAAATCAATATCTAGAGATCAATTTCGATCAAATTTTCATCATAGAAGGTCTCATCGCATCTATGCATCAATACATCCCAAATTAGGTGCTTACAAAATAACTCTTAATAAATGGAATGATGATATGTAAGCACGTTGCATCATATGGGCTTCATAAGCATTGAAATCCATTGACAACATGAGAAGTACACTAGTGCAAAGGAAATCCTACTTTACCAATAAGAGTTATTTAATGAGCAAAATAGGATCGCTAGATATGGGATATACAAGCATCTTTTCCATGCTAAGATAAATGAGGGAGAGGAAATGGGAGTTTATATAAACTATATGATTAGATCTATGGAGGAGCTAAAGAGTGTAGACTTCATAATGGACTTCCACCTCTAAGTGGATTTGATCCTTTAATCCCTTCTTGAATTTTTTGGGCAAACCATTGCAAATTTCCATATGAATAAGATAGTGCACTCTTGTAGAGCTTTAAAACATGCTTGTGACAAACCAAACGGCTTTCCAAGGGAGAAAATGGAAAGAGATTGCACTTATTGCCACTTTTACTAGGACTAAGAAGAAATGCAATAAGAAAAAAAGGCAAGACAAGTGTTGTCAAGCCTACGGGTGGCATAACCAAGAATAAGGGCAAAGCCATTATGAAGGAAGACTAAGGTAAATAAATGTGTTTCCATTGCCAAGGTGAAGGATATTGGAAGAGGAATTGTCTTAAGTTCCTTGAGTCTTTTAAGACAAAGGGAAAGGGCAAACAAGGAGAAAGTGAGACTTTCTCTAATTTATTTGCTTTTAAATGTTCTAGGAGCTCATCTAATGCATGAGTATTGGATACCAATGCAAGTTTGAACATTTTTCCATCCTTACAGTATCTAGCAAATGAGAGGAGATTGAGGCCCAATGAAGTAACCTTAAGCTTGGGAATAGAGCAAGTGTTATGACCAAGGCCATAGGATCTACTTCTATTGATTTGTATAATTATCTTTTATTATTAGATGATGTATTGTATTTACCTAATGCCTATAAAAATATTATCTCTATTTCTAGTTTAACTAGAAAGGGTTATGAATTCCATTTTAGTATAGACATATATAACATTTACTTTGGAAGTGAAATGGTAGGTATGGGTTATTTAATACATGGTTTATATTATGTTGATAATAAGTCTAATAACAATGAGCCTCAAACCAATGTGAGTGATGTGAATGCAATGCTAATTGAAAATGCCTTTAACTTAAAATATTTATGGCACTTGAGATTATGTCATACTATGGATGATTGGATCACGAAGTTGGAAAGGATAGGAATCTTAAACAATCTTGAATTTGCATCCAATCTGACTTATAAGGCTTGTCTTCAAGGCAAGATGACTATATCACCATTTGTTGGACAAATGGAAAGAGCTAAGGATGTATTAGAGATCATACATAGTGATGTATATAGACCATTTAGTAAAATGGCTAGATGTGGTTTCTACTACTTTATAACCTTTATAGATGATCTATCAAGGTATGGGCACTTATTTCTTATGAAGAATAAGAGTGAAGCCTTTGAAAAGTTTAAAGAGTTAAAGCCCAAATAGAGAATCAAATTGGGAAAAGTATTAAAACTTTAAGATTAGATTAAGGAGGTGAATACTTAAGTAGTAAGTTCACTTAGTTCCTTAAGGAATATGGGATTGCATCATAACTCACACTGTCTGGAACACCTCAATTGAATGGTGTGTTTAAGAGGCCAAATCATACTTTTTTAGATATGGTACATTTGATGATGAGCTACACTTATCTTCCTATATCACTTTGGGATTTTGCTCTGCAAATTGCCTCCTACAACTTTAATCGAGTTCCATCCAAGTTTGTTTCTACCAAACCATATGAGATATGGCATAGTATGGCATCAAGTCTTAAACATGTTAAGATTTGGGGATGCCCAAATTTTATAAAAAAATATAAAATTGAATAAGTTGGATGCAAATTCAATTAAAGGATGGTTTGTTGGCTATCCTAAAGATAGTTAGGGCATTACTTTTATCTTCCTGCTTAACAAGTTGTTATTGTATGCATAGATGCTATATTCTTTGAGAAAAAGTTTCTTAAGGAAGGTAGCAAATGAAGGACGATAATGTTAGATGAGGAGTCACTTAAGGAAGCCCAATAAACTAATCAAATGAATATTGATCAATTCAAAGGGCCTATTGCAATTGAGAATGTCATCATACCATCTTATAGAAGATCTAGTAGGGTATCTCATCCTCCAAAGAGATATGGTTTTCTTTATGATATACAAGAGTTGCATGTTCATGAAGAAAGCATTCATGTTGATGACCCTATTTCATATGAAGAATCTTTATGTGATAAAGATTCTTCGAGATGGCTTGAGGCGATGAGAACTAAAATGGATTCCATGTATACAAACTAAGTTAAGACACTTGTTTATCCTCCTAAGGGTATTGTACCTATTGGGTGTACATGGATCTTCAAGAGAAAGATTAGTGTAAATGGGAAGGTAGATACCTATAAAGATAATCTTGTAATAAAAGGGTTTGGCTAAAGGCAAGGGGTTGATTATGAGGAGACCTTCTTACTAGTAGCCATGCTAATATCCATTCAGACACTTCTTGCTATAGCCACATATTATGATCATGAGGTTTGGCAAATGGATACCAAGACCACCTTCCTTAATGGTCATGTTGAGGAAGACATTTTCATATGGCAACCTAAGGGTTTTGTATCTGAAGAAAACTCAAAAGTTTGCTCTTAATAGATCTATTTATGTCTAAAGCAAGCCTCAAGGAGTTAGAATCATTGTTTTGATGAGGTTATATGTTCTTATGGTTTCATTAAAAATAAGGATGAGCTATATGTTTATAAGAAGGTTAGTGGGAGCTAACTCACTTTCCTAGCCTTGTATATTGATGATATTCTATTGATTGGTGATAATGTCAATATAATGGAAGTATGGCTTTCTTAAACTTTCTCGATAAAAGACTTAAGTGATGCTACTTATATTCTCAAGATTCAAGTATATATGGATAGATCAAAGAGAATGATAGGTTTATCCCAAAGTCTTTACTTAGTAAAGGTGTTACAGACATTCAATATGCTTGATTTTAAGAGGAGATTATCACTTTTTAGGCATGGTATCCCCCTATCCAAGGAGCTGTCACCTAAGACACTCGAGGATATAGTAAAAATGGCCAAGGTTCCTTATGCTTCAGCTATAGAAAGCCTAATGTATGCTATATTAAGGACTAGGCCAGACATTGCCTATACTGTTAATGTGACTAGCAGGTTTTAATCCAACCCAGGCTTAGAGCATTGGATGGCAGTTAAGGCTATCCTTAAGTACTTGAGAAGGACTAAGGATTTAGTTTTGACTTATGGAGAAGGTGACTTACAGCTTATAGGTTTCACAGATTTTGACTTCCAATCAAATATGGATGATAGAAAGTCTATCTCTAGGTTTGTCTTCATTTGTAATGATGGTGTAGTATGCTAGAAGAGTTCTAAGCAAAGAATTACTATTGATTCCACTACAAAGGTCGAGTACATAGCCATATCAAATACTGTAAAGGAAGCTGTTTGGATTTAAAAGTTCATCACCAAACTGAGAGTTATTCCTTCAATTAAGTAAGTAGTTCCTTTCTTCTACAATAATAATGGAGCCATTTCTTTAGCAAAGGAGCTGAGGTCTCACAAAAAATCCAAACACATAGAAAGGCGCTATCATATTATCAAAAAATTTATTGGAAATGGCGATGTGCTTGTGCAAAAGGTAGCTTTAGCAGATAATGTGGCTAATCCACTGACTAAGGTACTCAGCCAGTTACAGTTAGAGCGTCACCTTAAGAGGATGAGTCTTAGATATATTATAATGAATGGCACTAGTGCAAGTGGGAGATTGATAGTATATATGTTCCATAGTGCCATTTCTTGTAATATAAATGACATTATACTTTATCCCTATGGTAATAAAATATTCATTTAAATAAAATATTTTTTATTTGAGTATTTACCCTATAACATTATGTTAATCAAGAGTTGATAATATGAGTGACAAATTCTTTTAGTACATATGTGTAAGCACCCAATTTTAGGATGCAATTATGCATGAATGCGACAAAAGCCTTTATGATGACAATTTAATAAAAAATTGACCTTTGGTGTTAAGTTTCGTGATTTTAAGGACTAAATTGCAACTTTTTTGGGTTTAATTGTAAAAAATTAACTTTTGTAAGGGTATATTTAGAAATGTGCAACCAAAATTATGTAATGCCAATCGACATTGCATAATGCCGATCGACATTATGCAGTGCTAATCTACATTACATAATGCTAATCGGCATTACACAATGTCGATCGACATTATGTAATGCCAATCGACATTTTAGAATGTCAAGACGCTAAAAAATTTAGAAAACATCTTTTTTCTCACTGTGATTGGTCCAAATTTAATTTATAAATAAATTAATTTGAGTATTTATTTGTAGGTTTCGGTCCTGGTCCATTATGCGTCTCTTATGCGTATAATCTTCTTTTTTTTTTAAGTTAAAATTCTTATCCTATTTTTTAGAAAGGGATAGATCAGAGCTATTATGATCACATAAGCTGTTAGCTTAGGAACAAGATATAAAAAGAAAAGATTGACAGAGAAGAGGGGGGGGAATTGGGTAAAAAAAAGAAAAAAAACCCTAATAAACTACTGCAATAAAGGTTGATTGAAAAAAAAGAAGAGGAGACCTAACCTGATATTGTCATTTCAAAACCTTTTTTTTTTAAAGAAACAAAGTACGTTCTTTTAAAAAGTCCAGAAATCAAGAAAGTGTAGAGTTAATTTTCTTAAAATGGTGAAATCCCATTCTAAGGGGGCATTCAAACAACATCTGCACAACATTACTCATCTTCTACTTCTTTCTTTTTATTAATTCTTTTTTTATATCATTATTTTCTTTTTATTATTTTTTAGTTTATTATTTATGTATTTTTTATTCAGGTTTTATTTTTATTATTTTGTTTTCTTTGTTCATTAATTCTAATCTTATTTTCTTTTTTTGATTCTTTGTGTTTCATGATTCTGATGATGAATATATGATTGAACCAAGGAAACTCATAGAGAATCCATGAATGAAAGCCAAGAGTCATGATCCCAATTTAATTTAATTTTGCGCTGTTTAGTTTATTTTATTTTTTAGGTTTTGAATTTGTTAAATTGATTTCTTAAGGGTTGTATTTTAATTTTATTTTCTTTATTATTTTGGTAGATTTTGTAATAGCCCCGCTAGTGGGAATAATGAAAATTTAGTTCTCTTGTTTTTAAAAATTAATTAGTAAATTAGGTTAAATTTGGTAGACCCTAATTAAAATAAATGGAGGTAGTAGATTAATTTAGGTTGTATGTTAATTAAAATGAGGGTTTTTTTAGAAGAAATAATTTAATTGCACGGTTGATCTTTTTTATTTGTTTGTTTTGATTTTTATGTTCTTGGTTTTTTTTTTATGTTTTAGGCGGGCCCATGTTTAGCCTTTAACCCATTTAATAAAAAGGCTTTTAATTGAATTTTTAGATTTAATTTTAAAATCAATTTAGGCTCATTTAGGTTAATTTAGACTTAGACCCATTTTTTTTGTCTAAAATTAAAACATGTAAAATTAGGCCCACTAATTTAAATACTTCATAATTTGAAGATTTAAACTCACTTTTATAATTAAAATAAATAGACTTAGGTTCACCTAATTAAAATTAAATAGGAATTAGGCCTATTAGCCTTTAGACTCACTTATAAAATAAAATATGTAGATTTAGGTCATTTAATTAAAATCAATGTAGATTAGACTAACTTAGGGATTATGAATTTAAATGAATGCATTGTCTATATGTATTTTTCATGACTAGTTTGCCTAGAGTTAATTATTTTAAATAAGGGTTTATGTGAAATTGCATGTAAACAGAGGATAAGATAGTAATTCATAAAGTATTTCTAAATGAACACAAGACTAAAAGGAGTTGGTATTCCGTATCCAAAATCTCATGGTTATGGTGCTAGCTTTCTTTTATAGAATCGAGTACCACCTTTTTCGATTTTTCCTAGTTATTACCCTGGGTGGTGACTCCTCATGTCCACGCCATGTCTTTGTGATAGTGGTTAGTGTGTTATCTAGAGCCCTGAGCTCAAACAGTGCCGCAGTTGCTAAGATCTTGGGCACGCACTAAACCCCACCGTCTACAGTGGCAACTCCACTGGGATAAGAGATACCGATTCTACTTGTGTTCTTTAGAATTATTTTATTAATTATTATTTTATTCTTGCATTCATTCTGTATGTCCCTATTAATTGATGATGTTGGTTTATGATTCCATGATTCCACTAGCTTTATGGAGTTGTAAATTGGCTAACCATCACTTTTAGCCTTAACACGGTTCAAGAGAGATTACCGGGCTCATCTGACAAGAGTCTGTAAACCAAGTCCTAAAGGGGGGGTAGTCTTCTCTTGAGTTTGTAAAAGATGTTGGGCCCCTATGACCTTGGCCTGTAACTTAAGTCTTAAAGGAGGGCATCTTGCTAAGGGAACCTTGACTTTTCACTGAACCCTAACCACATATAATATCTTAGTTACTTCCCCTAGAATTACCCAAATTGCTTATGTATGTTTCCATAAGGTATTTCTATCTATAAAATTCCAAGCCCATGCTTTATAAAGCCCATCTAGGCTAATAAAGATTAGGCTAGACCTTTATACCTAGAAATATTGTTTCCATGCTTTTATTGCTATAAGAGAGATTTGGCATGCGTGTTAGTTCTTGATATCCCCTGTTGATATTAAGGCTAAGACAAAAAAACCTAGGAAAAGAGACTCACCATTAAACACATGTGTAAGAGGAATAAGGTTGGAAGGATGAATGTTGTACAATTGATTAATACTTGCTATTTGCTACTTGTTGCATAGCACATGCATCATGCATACATGCATTTCATCCATCACACTAACACTTTGTTTTGCAGCCATCATAGATTCATTTGGGTCTTCTTGTATTTAGGGACGGAAAGGCGATAGACTAAAAAGAACATATTTAAGTCTTAAAGCCATAGCTAAAGAGATCCTTCACAGACTGGAGAAGAGTCCTATTAATCTGCTTTACTTAGGAGCTAAACCAAGTCCAACTAAGCATATAGAAATGGAATAACAATAAAGGAGGGTACTGGACCATAAAAGACATCAAAGGAGCTTTAATGGATGACATGAGGGCTATAACACAACATGAACTAAGACAGGCTTTATTTGGATTGATGCAACCTGTTGTTGCTATCATACCACCACATGTAATTGAGCAACCACCTGTTGCTATAGCTATCCCACTTACTACAGATGCTCCACCTGCTGCTAATAATGTTGGGGGCAACCTATTGCTAGAAATCCACCTGCTGTTGATGTGAAGCTTGAGGATGTTGAGAACAACATGATAAAAAAGGTGATACGGACATGGCCAAGCTTAAGAATGGTAATGGTGGCAGCATTTCTAGAGATAAAGCTAAGGATGGGCTTGATGGAGAGGACAACAAGAAAACCAAAGATAAAGCTAAGGATCCATTAAGCATGCCATAAGGCCCAATTACAAGGTCAAGGTCCAAGAAGATACAAGAAGCCTTAATTGGCTATATGCAAGATTGGGCTAGTCAAGGAAGTTCAATTGGTCATGCTAGGTTTGGCCCAAGTGAAGAAACAACTGAATGGGCTTTGTTTAATGTTTGGCAAGTCCAAATACATGAAGACTAATGTGGGCTCAAATCCCCTATTTAAGTTCAGAACTATATTATTTGCTATTATGCTTAATATTTTTATTAGGGTTTATGATGTTAGGATGTTATAAAAACCCTCCTTATGGTGTGTTTTAGAGATTGGAAATTGAATGAAAATTAGTCCTTTTGCATATTTACTTGAATTCTTGTTGAATGCATAAACCACTTATCAAGGAATTGATCTATCCTTGTGGCGTGTTAAGGGTTAGGGTTTAAAGAATTTAGTTTTCTTTAGGTTCTAATCTTGATCAAACAAAACTTGCAATCTGATTTAAGTGATTCTTGGGTTTTGAAACTCAATTTGTTCTTGGGTGTTCAAGATAGCAATTCACGAGTTCATAATCATTAGGGTTCGTGGTTCTAATTCTTGGAGGTTCTTAACATTTGGTATCAGAGCTTGGCTCAAATTAGGTTTTGTTCAAATCAATTCTACGTATCCTTAATTTACTTTTTAATTATTATGGTTTAAAAATTTTTCTATTTGTGTCAAAAATAAATATGTTTTTTTTTTATGATTTTTGATTTAGTTGGTATTAGATTGATTTAATTGAATGATTTGTAACAAAGGGTCTTAGGTTTGATATACCTAAGGTTTTAGTTGGTTATATCAATTAGATTTTATACCTTAAGTTTGATTTGATGAATTTGTAATGAAGGGTCTTAGGTTTAATATACCTAAGGTTTTAGTTGGTTGATACAAAAAGAGTTTAAGGTTACTAATCTTCTACCTTTCATTTTTTTTATTTTTTAATTTTTAGGATTTTAAATTTATTTTTTATTTATAAGTTAAAAAATATATGTGTCTTGAATTTTTTTTAGTCTATTTAAAATTTCTTTATTTTTTTTCTTGTATGGTGTTCTTGAGCCATTCTTAAATAAAAAAAAAATTCAGTTGCATGGAAGACAAAGATTTGAGGACAAATCTTTTTGAAGAAAGGGAGAATGATGTGATCCTAGCTCCAAAGAGGAAGATTTCAAGATTTGTTCATGCTAATAAGGCAACTTTCATTCAAGAAAAGAGCAATTCGCATAAATTCGTATTTTGTGTAGTATACTTTAGTATTTTGGCCATAAATCACTCTAAAAAACTCGGATTGAGATGATTCAAGAGGCTGTTGAAAGATAAGAAAAAGATCTAAAACTTTTATGAAGATATCTAGAGTTAATTCGGCATTTTACCTGATCTAAAATTATGAAATATTATCAGATCGTGAATAAAACTGGGCAGACTGAATATACATCAGTAAATGGGTTATATCTCACTCAATATAGATTCAAATGAAGTAATTCAAGATGCTGATGAAAGATAACAACAAGGGCTACAACTTTTATGTTTTGGGATTAAGTTAATTCGTTCATCATCGTATTGAAAAGTATACTACAATGTGCTGCATAAGTAAATCCGAATTTAACTAGGATTATATTTTCTTATTTAAGTAGAATTATATTTTCTTATTTAAGAAGGATTTTGTTTTCTTGTTTAGTTAGGATATTAATTAGGGTTTCTTTAAGCCTATATAAAGGCCTTATTTTATGTAACCTAAAGGGTGTGCAATCATGGATGAATAATAAAATTTAGAGAGAATTCTCTTTGGTTACTTGGTGGTTAACCATATGACAACCTTTGTGACTTATCAATCTATCCTTCAGACAATAGATTGTGGCATCTTTTTAATAACCTTTGTTGCTTGTTTGTTATTATTCAAAAGGTTAAAGTTTTGATATAGCTTTGGTTGTTTGTACTAACTAAACATGAGGTGAAGGTTCTCTATGTCTGAATTGGAACTTGATTTGAACTTTCCTTGAGAGCGTGGGTTTGGGTTCATATTGAACGGGTTCCTAGAGCAGGTCGTCTAGTGGGTCCGTATCAAAAGGTAAAGAGAAAATCACTTAAACTGGTACAATACCATGAGTCCAAGCAGATATAAGCACTGACCTAGAAAATGTCCAAAATGGACGAGTTGATTAGAGGACAAGGCATGGGATATTCATTTGACTTTGATGATATGTTGCTAACAGAGGGTAATATGCTACTTGAAAAGTTCAAAATGCCTCAATTGTAGAAGTTTGAGGGAAATGGAGATCCTAGGATTCATCTCAGTTAGTACACAATAACTATGCACACTACTAAGGCCCCATTAGTAGTGATCACTAGGTTATTTGTATTGTCTTTAGATGGAATGTCTATAAACTGGTATCATGGGTTGGAAAAGTCTATCAGGGTTGACTAGAAAGAACTATGTACTACTTTTTTGAAATAATATGATTATAACACTAGATTGGAAGTGTCCATGAGGGATTTGGAATTGATTAAGCAAAAATCAAATGAATCCTTTTTTGATTTTTTAACCAGATTTATGAATAAGGCAGGATTAATGAAAAAGCAAATTAGCTAAGAAAGATCAAGTTAGGATGATGGTTCGTAACATATCGCCTAATTTGGTTGAGAGATTGCAAATGATGAATCCCAAAACATTTATAGACCTGTATGATGATGGTTTGCAAGTCAAAGAGATTGAGAGTGAGAAAAAGAAAAGTTTTAGAAGTACAGGAACCTAAAATTACCTAATTGGGGGCACATAACAAGTGTTAGCTGAGCTATAGAGGTGCGTGAAGTTCAACAGCCTATGAGATTCTTCAATTTTAACCCACCACTTTCTAAAGTCCTAGACTATTTAATCCAAAAAGGCCTGCTTAGACCCTTAACCTTTTCCAAACCACCAAACCCAAATGTTCTAGTCTATGACCCAAATAACTACTATAAATTTCATCAAGTAGCTAGTCACTCTATAGACACTTGTATCAACTTAAAACATGAAATCCAAAACCTTATAGACTCTAGAAAAATCATAGATCCTGAAAAGTTCAATTCCAACCCAAACACTAGAAACAACCCTTTCCTAGACTACCGAAATGTTCCACCACCAATCACCATGATGATCAACTCAGGAGTTAGCAAAGAGGAAGTGTTGGACTCCTTTGAAAACTTAAACCTTACAGACAGTGAGAAATCTCCTAATGCCTCTAGAGGAGTAGAGAATTTATTGGGACAACCCTCAGGCAAATTTGACTTTAAGGTGTTCTATCCAAAGCCACCCTCTATTGATATTCCCTTTGAATCAATTATGCCCTCAGGATGGGGTCATGAGTTTGATAATAAATTAATGGAAGAAGAGAGAGAATATGAAACTCTTAAGCAGCCATTGAGATGGGTTAAATGTTCATTTGGGCAACCTTTAGGCAAGTTCGACTATAAAGTATTTTACTCTAAGCCCGCTTCAAGTGATATACTAGTAGAGGAGATTATGCCTTCTGGATGGGGTGAAGAGTTCAAAGATGATGATGTAAAAGGAAAGAATAATGGATCTTTTACTTATGAACAGTCTCAAGAGGGAGTTGAAGAGCTACTGAGCCAACATTTAGGCAAACTTAACATGGAGGAGCTGAAAGGGAAAGAAACATACATAATGGAAGTATAGAAAGATGGAAAGAGGGATCAAATTATTAAGGTTATTGATATTTGGTATGACTCTGATGAAGAGAGCCTTAGTGGTCTTGATGTATAGAGTGATAATCCTAATGTGAACCATGTTACTAGAAGTGGAAAGAATCAAAAGGCAACATAAAAGATAATTGACAGTGTTTCAGAATGAGAAGAGACAGAGGGTGTAGAAGTAGAGGAAGGGTAAAAAGAAGACCAGATCTTAGAGCAGCTAAAGAAAGCTAAGGTGAATGTGAGCATTTGGGAATTATTAATGCATTCAAGTAGCCACCGAAGAGCTCTTGTCAAGGCTTTGTCAAATATGAGTATTGAAACAGCAGCTACACCTGAGGCTATGGTAGCAAAGGGCATAAAAAAGAAGCATGGTTTAATAACGTTCTCGAATGATGATTTGCCTTTGGATGGTAAAAATCATAATAAGGTGCTATTTATCCCAACTGAAGTAAGGGGAAACAAAACCAATTTTACAATGGTAGATGACGGTTATGCTATTAACGTGTGTCCACTAAAAATCTTGCCTAATTTGGGTTTGAAAGCTAATGATTTGAAAGGTTCAAATCTTATAATCAAAGCCTATGATGATAGCACCTGGAATATGGAGGGCACATTCCAAGCTTTGGTTAAAACAGGACTTGTAGAGTCAACTATTGAGTTCACTGTATTAGACATCCCTGTCATATATACCTTGCTTTTGGCAAGGCCATGGTTCCATGCTCTAGGAGAGGCACCCTTAACTATGCACTAGAAGATAAATTCCCTCATAAAGGAGAGGCTGTGACTATAGAAGCTAGAACCAGTGCAACTGTGGCAGCCATATAGGATAAATATAAACAAGTATGTGTTCCCCCTAGTTTCTAAGTTGCTAGAATATTTGATGGAACTGACATGGATTTGAGAGTTGCGAGGATGATGGTGAGTATGAATGATTAACCTGGACATGGGTTGGTAAAGAATGAGCAAGGAAGCCCTAAACCCTCGAAATTCAGAAGTTAAGGCAACAACAAGGGATTAAGGTGCACATGAATGAAATGATCTTGGTTAAGAAGATAATTAGATAGGGGTATTATTAAATGAGTTTAGAAAAAGATTATATTATAACAATAAGACAGTGCCAGATCTATGGGAATCTTAACTATCTTCCTCTTACGGTGCTAAATAGTTTAACATCTCCTTGGCCTTTTGCAGTGTGGGGGATTGCTATTATTAGAGAAATAAGGCTGAAAACATCCACTGGGCATCAGTATATAGTTGTGGTAATATATTACTTTTCTAAATGGGTAGAGGCTGAGTCCTTCAACGCTCTAAAAGTGAAATAAATTACATAGTTTATTGAGAAGAGTCTTATTTGCAGGTATGGGGTCCTACACCATTTTATGACAGATAATGGTGTCCGATTTTAGGCAGAAATGGCAGAGTTGTTACAGAAGTATGGGATTGAACATTATAAGTCTTCACTTTATCGCCCTCAGGCTAATGGAGTAGTAGAAGTGGCTAATAAAAATGTTAAGAAGATTCTCTCTAAAATGGTAAAAACTTACAAGGATTGGTATGAGTTTCTTCCTTTTTCTTTATGGGGGTACAACACTACAACTAGAACTGCCATAGGCCAAACACCATTCTCTTTAGTGTATGGTTGTGAAGCAGCTTTGCCTATAGAAACTGAGATCAAATATTTGAGAGTGGTTATGGAAGCTAAAATACCTGAGAATAAATGTGCATGAAAGAGATATGATCATTTGGTATCTTTGGATGAAAAGAGGATGAATACTTTGTTTCATACTTATATATATCATAGAAGGATAGAAGATCATTTAATAAGAAGGTTAAGCCTGGAAAGATAAAGGTTGGGGACATGGTGTTAAAACAATCTAGAGTAGTAGTATGTGATCCAAAAGGAAAGTTCAGACCAAATTGGGAAGGACCGTATTTAGTCAAGTCAATTCTACCTAAGGGAGTTGTAAAAATATCAGATCTTGAAGGGAATGAGTTCATTGAGCCAATCAACCTAGATCATTTGAAAAAATAATATCTTTAAAAAAAAGAGAAAATAATAATAGTATAAAAGAAATAAAAGTTCGCTAGATAGAAAACCTGAAAAGGCTAGTCAGGCAAAAATTAGGACATTCCCACTATTCAAAAAATCCATAAAGGGCTAGCAGGCAAAAATTAGGGAATAAAAGAAAAAGGTGATCTTGCTGATTAGAAAACCCGCAAAGGGCTAGTCAAGCAAACATTAGGGAAGTAAAAGTGGGAGAAAAATATTCAGTTAGAAAATTTGAAAGGATTAGCTGAAAACATGAGTTATATCATGTGATGTAATAAATGTACTCATTTTGGCCCTAATTAATGAAGCAAATTAAAATGAAATTTTTGTTTGAATATTGCATATCCTATCTTTATTATAAGGCATAAGTACTTAAAGGAAAAAAACAAAGCATGAAAAGCCTAAAAAACCATATCTATGAGATTATCACTCTAAATATGTCTTGGTTTTTTCTTTTATGATTCATCCTGTAACACTTGAGTCCTCTTGTACTTATAAAATCCGGGTGGCTCTGTAGTTTGCATGATAACCCAAGCTTTGTAGTTATCATCAGTAGTCACATTGGCATTCAAATGCATGTTTCACATGAAGTTCCTACGAGGCCACAAGCTCTTAACCTTGTCCAGAAAGTCCTATCTTAAAGGGAAGCCTTTAAAGTCCGTACGAACAGTGACAATGAACTGTGGGTGACCATATTGATGGCAAAGATGTGAAGGGGAGAAAAAGGTAAAGAAACATAGCCCAGGAATAAGAACACTATGATCATATAGCCCAATGGTTATGAACTTCAATTTTCACTAAGGGCAGACCCATATGATCTCAACATCTGCAATGCCCCCCAACCAGTCAACCTATTGGTATATAGTAAGCTTATCCTTCATCGTCAATGGACAAGACTATAGCTGATGAGGTTGATAAGTCAAAGGGTTGGTAGGAACGATAAGCAAACTCAGCTTTTCCTATAGCCAGATCTAAAAAAAGATCCCGTTAAGTAAAAAACTTGAAAGGTTAGCTTAGGCAAAAGTTAGAGTAAGCCTACTAAGTTAAAAACCTGAAAGGGTGACTTAGGTGAAAGTTAAGGCAAATAAAAGAGAAAGAAAATAATAAAGGATTCTAGTTACACACCTGAAGGAGAAGTAAACTGCCTGACAGATGATTATAAGTTTTGAAGTTGTCCAGTCTTATGATTATTTTAGTAAGAATAATGGGCATAGGGTTGGCTCCAACTTGTACTTGCTCTAAAATACTCACAGTTTGTGGGTCAACATTTCCATGAGATGAAACTAGCAAAAATTGTGCATAAAGACAAAAAGCAACGGTTCTGGTCCAAGCAACACTATTCTTATCTTTAGTTTCATAGACAATAATAAGAGAAGATAGATCGATGGTCCCAAAATCTTGAGCATACGGATAGATGTCATTTGGGAGCAAATCAAATAATGCTACTAGCTTATTAGGAAACTGTATGGTCAGATCAGGAAGAGAAATGAATGTAGTTATGTCTAATGAGCACCCTAAGATAACAATAAATTCTTCAATCATTGGGCATAACTCTTGCCCATTGAATATGAACACGTGGTCCTTAGCATCCTAAAAAGTTGTAGTAGCATGCAAAAAGTTGTCGTCGATATTCAAATACTGAAGGGATTTTAGTGACTTGCAATGAAAAGGAATAAAGTTGTTCCAATTATTTCCATAAAGGCTCTTAAGGAATTTCTTTATCACTTGGAGAGATGCTTGAGTCATGATTGAAAGTGTAGAGAATGAGGAATAATGCCCCTTATGTGTTCTTTATATAGAGAAGGAAAATGAGTCCATATGAGAAAAGGATTCTATTTGCTAAAGGAATATGGATAAGATGAGGTGATGGAATCTAAAAGAGATAAGGATAAACAAACAATTATTAAAAGGATAATATTCATTATTTATCTTTTTAATTAATTAGTTATTTATTTGATTATTCAACATTATCCATTATTAGAAGGATTTTAATGGAAGAAGTTTACTCAAAAGCAGTTGCCTGTTCAAGTGATACATAGTAACACTTAGAACAATGCAGAATCTAGAAAGTAACAATACTACAAAAATAGTTAGATATAAGCATGATGAGAGTTAGAAATAAAAAATTTCCTAATCAGTCATCATGAGCTCTTGAATTGGGCCAAGGCCTCCATCCTCCAGTTAGATCATCATGATGATAAGTATTTGAAGGTCTAGCAGATAAAGTCCCAGCACTATCAGGATCAATGCCTAAGTTTGCAAGTTGCTGGTGAAGCATCTCATTCACGCGGTCTAGACCACTAGAATAACTTTGCACATATGGGAAATGTCATATTATATGCATTTCATGCATAACATGCATACACTTTGTGTTTTTTAGTGTATGTACTTAATCACCAACTATCTGTGTCTGGAGAACCTATTTTGTAAAATTTTCTACTAACATCCATGTCAAGTGAATAGATTATGCAGGAAATAAGTTAGATAGACTCACATGAGAAGTATTTGACGGAGAAAAGCTAAAAAATTGAGCATCGCTAAAGCGCATATACTGCTCAACCGGAGTCTAAATAGTAGGAGCCCAATAAAGCATAGACCTGTCCAGAAGAGAGACATTGCCAAGGATAGCAACAACAAAAGCCTCCTCATGACTAGTCCCAATGTGCTAAGTATAATGTGTATGACTAGGTTTGGGCTCAAATCTCTCAGTATCGGGAGCAGTCTTAATCCTCTGATAGTCTCGGTCTCTTCCTCTATCACCTCAATAGTAGGGGAACCAGTCTCCTTAAATTGTGAAAAAGAATGAGTAATTTATGGGTTTTAAAGAATAAACGAAATGATCAAAAGTTACCTCAGCATGGTTAGTAGGAATCTACTCAGGAGGTTCTCGTGAATGAATTGCTGATAATGGCGAGATCGCTCAAGTAAAGTTGAGGCAACATATCCTTGTAGCACCTCTCTCAACTCTAAACTTGTCAAGTGTGAGCTATGTGACATTGAAGAAGGGATATCAAAAGGAATACGACATCATGAAGGTCCAGAAGACCAGCGATATACTCGTTCCCCTAGATACCACATCTGACAACCATATCCAAGGAGTAAAATCCTCATGGACTCAAGACGTACTACTCTAGCCATAAAATCGTATCTCTGGATGTCATCAACTCCTTCTAGCTAATCAGAATTAATCTATAAATTATGTTAATTAAGTTTAACTTGCATTATAAAATACTGATGATTTTATTTTTGTACCAGGTTCCACTTAATGGAGTTTATCTAATCACGATAGGTCTAAAGAATATTTCTAACACTAGCTTGATGGGAAGAACCGCATCTCTGCATCAGAGGGAGACTCCTATAAGAGCTAATAGCATTGCAACCCCCGATTAGCCTGATCTATATACTCTAAATTTGGAAAAGAAAAAAATAAATCATGAAATCATGAAAAAAAAGAACGTACATGCAAGACATGCCAAAAGCCACACATCATGACAACAGCTATACAGACGGTATCCAGTCTATAGTAAAGATAGGTTAATGTAGCAGATCCCTAATTAAGGGTAGCAACTCGACCTAAGTCACAAAGGGGGCCGAGTAAAGCAATTCTAACCTTGTGACTAGTCTCGCAGAAAAGAGTCATGCCTAGTAGTATAAAGAGGAGGCACCTCACATTCTGAGCAATCTGACAAGGAGTAGTGGTGGGCAGACGTTTAAATCCCTCAACTAGAGATGAAAGGAGAACATTTTTATGATTCTCCCACATCGGGATGAACTTAATCAAGTTATACATGTATTGATTCCATGCACCTTCAGGAAGACCACAATAACTAATGTTGAAAGGAATAGGAGTTTCGCTGAAGGCAATCACAGTGATGGCAGAAAAGCTCATAAGAGAAATAGTTAGTTCCCCTATGCGATTGTGAAAAGTGTGGGTGGTGTCCATCCACCTCTCGATAAAAGAAAATAGAGAATAGCAGTTAGATCAGCCCTAAACTGTCAAAAGCACAATGATGAATTATCAAAACCTGAGGCCCAGATCAACTGTGCCACATTCATTGGTAGCCTATGAAATAATTCTCGATGTGAAAATAGCCCGTGAATTTCATCGGTTGCTGGATGAAATTCAAAAAAAAGATAAATAAATTTTTTGGTCGATAAAATGGAATGCTGATTGACATTACATAATAGCGATCGACATTAGGTAATGTTGATCAACATTATATAATGTCGATCGACATTGGGCAATGTCGATCGACATTAGGCAATGTTGATCGAAAATTTGGATGGTGATTGAAAATCTGAACTTCTGATAAGGATTATAGACATTCGACCTGACATATAGCAAACCCGAGCTAAAATTTTTATATTTTTAAGGTTTAAATTTCATGCATTTTCAACTAGTTTCTAATCTAATTTGAATAATGTGCATGCTAGTTTTCATTCTAAAATTGATTCTACTTACTAACTTTACAAATAACTTTTTTTGCAAAAATAAATAGAAATGAGGAAATATTACCTCATTACCCACATCTATACACCTGTGGAGATGTAGCTAAGTCAGAGGGAGGATGGTGGAGCCTTCTCAAAGTCTAAGAATATTTTGAGGAAAATAGGGAGATAGAATAATCGGATTGGCTACAATTTCTACTCCCCTATGTGGTTTGTATCACGGGGCAGCCATAGGATCTGACAAATTGCAAATCGGACGTTAGATGATCAAGTAATTAAAGAAAGAAAAAATCAAAGCAAAGAGAAAATGAAAGGAAAAGAAAATGAAGTTGAAATGAGAAATGGAACATGACATGCAAAAGTGAAGTATATAGGGTGGAAAATATCCATTTTGATCCACCAAAACTTGCTTACATTCAAGTCCAAATTTCTTCCTTACAATTTGGTCCATTTATAATTAACTCATGAAATTCATATCATTAATGAATAATTCACAGAATTATTAATTCATATATAGTATGTATTAAAATTTTGAATCCTTTATCAAGTACAGAATATAGAATATAATTACAGAATTTTTGTTTTTGCATTTTATGTACATCATCATTTTTGTTAAGGATTTTAAATCTATTTTGTGATATGCTACACAGTAGTTGTAATAGAAATTTCAAATTATTTCGTTACGCACTGCCCAGTTGTCATAACATGAATTTTAAATTCAATATGTTATATGCTATAAAGGAGTTATAACATGAATTTTCAAATCTTTCGATCTACCAAACACTACATAATAGTTATGGTATCATTGTAAATCATTCCACATGAACTATAGCATATTTTTCAAATCATGAATTGCTAAATGTCCTACTGGGAATATAGCAAAATTTTAAATCACAGATTGCTAGACATTCTATAGGAGCTATATAATATTTTTTAAAAAAAATCATAAATCGCTAAATGTCCCATAGGAAATATAGCAAGAATCATTACGTATATTTCATTAAACATTTCATAGGGAATATAACGAAATCCATTGTAACTAGATGTCCTAAAGGGAATGTAGTGCAATTCACCAGACACTACACAATAGTTATGGTATTATTGCTAAACGTTCCATAGGAGCTATGACATGTTCTCAAATCATGAAATGCTAAATGTCCCACAGGGAATATAGCAAAACTCATTTGCATATATCTCACTAGATGTTCTATAGGAAATATAGTGAAGCATACTAAACATAACATCTTGCTTAAAAATTGCACAATAATTTAAGCATCAAAATTAGGATAGAATTAAGTACCCTACTTTTTTCCTTCAAAATTATATGCTTCTATTGCTTTGCTGCAATTTGTCAAGCAAGTAGTGATAAAAGGGAGCAATTGTAAGCACCCAATTTCAGGATGCAATTGTGCGTGAATACCAACGAAGCCTCTATGATGACAATTTAATAAAAAATTGACCTATAGTGTTAAGTTTCATAATTTCAAGGACTAAATTGTAATATTTTTTAAGTTTAATTGTAAAAAATTAAGTTTTGCAAGGGCATATTTGGAAATGTGCAACCAGCATTATGTCATGCCAATCGATATTACATAATGTTGATCAGCATTATGCAGTGCCAATCAGTATTACACAATGCTGGTCGGCATTATGTAATGCTAATTGGCATTACACAACGTCGATCGACATTACACAATGCCGATCAACATTTTGGAATACCGATGCATTAAAAAATTCAATAAAAATCTTTTTTCTCATTGTGATTGGTCCAAATTTAATTTATAAATAAATTTATTTGAGTATTTATCTATAGGTTTTAGTCCCAGTCCAATACGTGTCTTTTACAAAGTTAAAATTCTTATCCTATTTTTTAGGAAGGGAGAGATCATAGCTACTGTGGTCATATAAGTGATTAGCTTAGGAATGGGATATAAAATAAAATATTGGCAGAGAAGAAGAGGGGGGAACTAGGTAAAAAAAAAAGGAAAATAAAACCCTAATAAACTACTATAATAGAGGTTAATTGAAAAAAAAAGAGAGGAGACCTAACCTGATACTACCATTTCAAAGTTTTTTTTTTAAAAGAAACAAAGTACGTTCTTTTAAAAAGTCCATAAATCAAGAAAGCGCAAAGTCAATTTTCTTAAAATGGTGAAATCTCATTCTGAAGGGCATTCAAACAGCATCTGCACAATATTGCTCATCTTTTACTCCTTTCTTTTTATTAGTTCTTTATTTTATATCATTATTTTCTTTTCATTATTTTTTATTTTATTATTTCTGTGTTTTTTATTCAGGTTTTATTTTCATTATTTTGTTTTCTTTTTTCATTAATTCTAATCTTATTTTCTTTTTTTATTCTTTGTGTTTCATGATTCTAGTGACGAATAAATGATTGGATCAAGGAAACTCACGAAGAATCCATGAATGAAATCCAAGAGTCATAATCCCAATTTAATTTTTTTTGCTTTGTTTAGTTTAGTTTATTTTTTAGGTTTTGAATTTGTTTAATTTTTCTTCTTAAGGGTTGTATTTTAATTTTATTTTCTTTATTATTTTGGTAGATTTTGTAATAGCTCCGATAGTGGGAATAATGAAAATTTAGTTGTCTTGCTTTTAAAAATTAATTAGTTAATTAGGTTCAATTTGGTAGACCCCAATTAAAATCAATGGAGGCAATAGATTAATTTAGGATGCATGTTAATTAAAATTAGGGTTTTTTTATAAGAAATAATTTAATTGCATGGTTGATCTTTTTTATTTGTTTGTTTTGATTTTTTATGTTCTTGGTGTTTTTTGTTTATTTTTGTATGTTTTGGGCCCCAAGCCCACATTTAGGCTCTAACCCATTTAATAAATAGGCTTTTAATTGGATTTTTAGGTTTAATTTTAAAATCAATTTAGGCCCATTAAGGTTAATTTAGACTTAGGCCCATTTTTTATCTAAAATTAAAACATGTAGAGTTAGGCCCACTTTTAGAATTAAAATAAATAGAATTAGGTTCTCCTAATTAAAATTAAATAGGAATTAGGCCCATTAGTCTTTAGGCTCACTTGTAAATTAAAATATGTAGATTTGGTCATTTAATTAAAATCAATGTAGATTATACTAACTTAGGGATTATGAATTTAAATGAATGCATTGTTTACATGTATTTTTCATGATTAGTTTGCCTGTAGTTAATTGTTTTAAATAAGGGTTCATATGAAATTGTATGTAAATAGAGGATAAGATAGTAATTCATAAAGTATTTCTAAATGAACACAAGATTGAAAGAAGTCAGTATTTCATATCCAGAATCTCCTAGTTGTGTTGTTGGCTTTCTTTTAGAGAATCGAGTACCACCTTTTTCAATTTATCCCAGTTATTACCATAGGTGGTGACTCCTTATCTCCATGCCATGTCTTTATGATAGTGGTTAGTGTGTTCTCTAGAGCCCTGAGCTCAAACAATGTCGCGGTTGCTAAGATCTTGGGCGTGCGCTAAACCTCGTCGTCTATAATATGCTATAAAATGTATGTAGTCAATAGATTAATGTTTGGGTGGCGTTAATCTATAGACTATCACCTCTATCTATTTTCTTTAATCGACATGTAATATCAATAGTGGAAGGTAATGAATCTCATGCTACTTAATATGAGATATTAGAATAGACATGTGGATACTTATGTGATGGGTGGATCGAGTTGTGATATAAGATAAGTGATTGCTGGAAGTTCACTTTTGTCAATAATCACTATCTTTGACATAATGGTGCATACGGTCCTTTAACATGAGGTGACACAGTCATCCACATATAGTTAGTTAGAGTTTGTTACCGTTTACAAACTTGTGCTAGCCATGCATATATATATATCGCATATGGTGCCTCTAATAGGTTCTATGTAGGGATGAGTGATCAGCCAAGATAGAATTCATTACTTGGAGTGAACCAATATAACATCCTATGCTATCTAAGTTGTTGTCAATGAATAAGTACCTGACCAAGGCAAACTTGACTAACTGAAAAGGGTTTTCGGTGCTAAAAAGCATTTATAGTAAGAGTCATGTTTTATTGAGAATTGTACTGAAGATGAGGTCATATGATTGAGGCAATTAAAGTTTGACTGACCATGACTTTAACCAATATTAGGATCTTGCAATAAAGGGATATTGAGTGCATAGTAATGATGTTTTATGGTTCTTATGAATCTACGAATATAATTCATTTCCAATTGGGTAGTCATGACATCTATGTTAAGAGTCACTTATGACTTATGGAAACTAAATGTGATTAATTAGGATTTTCACATTTAGGTTGGAAAGAGTTTCCAATAATATTAAAAGTTAATATTATTTATTTCCTTTACCATTTAGACTTGAACCTAGTAAGTCAAACATAAGAGTTGCACTGATAATTATATGTATTAATTGATTATTAATTAAAGTGTTTAATTAATTGATTAATTAATTTAATTGGATTTTTGCTTGTGTGGAAATCTAGCATATGTCGAAATCTAATTCAAAGGTTAAGATTAATAAATATTAATTTGAACTTAATTTAATATGTGATATTAAGTTTAAAGACCAAATTGGTATTTACCACCATACTAATTTGGATATAGACCATGTATATGTAGCTTAGTGGATGATGCATGGGCTTGGACAATTAGGTGTATTATAGAGATGGGCCTTCTTTAAGTGTTAAATAAAGCCCATAAAACTAATTAGTGGATGTTGTAGAGATGGCGTATTTAAGAGTTAAATGAGCCCAAGCCTAAGCCTACTTATTAAAGGAAATGCCACTTAAGCATGTGACATAGTAGCCACATAAGCATAGTTTTACAAGCAATGTGATTGCTTGGTTGACACTATGGAGATGTGTTATAAGCATGCACCTTAAGTTTATGGACAATTACTGCATGCATGAGGTTGTTTATTTTACACTTAAAGTGAAAAAGTAAGCACATGCATGAGATAACTTATCCTACACTTAAGCTTGAATTAGTAGAGCCTCTCTACACATGCAAATTAGTCACTTACATACATACACCGAGTTAGTGGATTTCTCTCCACTTGAATTACCACTTACATTGGAGAGATATTCTAACACTAAGAGAGAAAACAAATTAAGTGCTCAAGAGTTGAGTCTTCTTCTCCATCTTTCTTATAAGTGTTATGAGTTTGTGAGTAAGAGATATAAGAGTTATGCTTCTTCATAAGTGCATTATCATCATCCTTTGTACAAGAGTTGTGCAAGTGAAGGCTACATCAATCCAAATGAGGTAAGAAGTCTTACATCATCTAAGCAAGAAGAGGAGCTCTAGTAAGCTTTCGGGTCACCACCAAGGAGGAGCTTTCGAGTAGAGATTTTTCAAAAGGTTAGAGTCATTCTAATGCTTCTCATGTGTTTCAACCTAAAGGCTTCACACTTGGGGAGCTAGGAGCTTGTAGATCTGCATAAACCATTTCCTAAAGCCTATCGAGTGTGCTACCAAGATTTAGAGTTCCTAAGAGTTATTAAACTTTAGATGTAAGTCTCTTGCATGCTTTGTGTTTTGGTTATTTTGTGAATCTTTGATTTATGTTGTCTATTAAAACATGCAACTAATTAGTTATGTAAATTGAATGTGTTGTGATCTTACTTTATTTTATTGATAGGAGTTTTACTTATATCTCATATATTACATATTCTTTTATGATAAATGGGCATCCATCAAGTTTTTTAAAACTCAGTAGTGGTCTTTGTCAAAAGGATCCGATTTTGACCATTTATTTCTCTTATGTGCAGAAGTGTTATCATATATGCTTAGATAGGCTTGTTCATCCACTTTTTTATATGGATACAAGTTAAGTCCTTCAAGTCTTGAAGTTTCTCAAATGTTTTTTTTATGAATAATAGTGTTATATTTGCATAAGCGACTCATGCTAAATGTCATGTTATTTCTTCTATCCTTTCTAAGTATGAGTTGGTGGTAGGGCAACTGATTAAATTTGATAAAACAAGATTGCATTTAGTGCAAATATGAATTAAGATTTATAGCTTATCCTTGCTCAAGCTCTAAGTGTAAAATATGTTTAGCATCACCAACGGTATTTGGGGTTGCCCGTAATTATAAGAAGATCTAAAAAGAAAATTTGTTAAGTGCTTAAGGATAAAATTTGGCATAAACTTCAAGGTGGGAAGGAAAAAGTTTTGGCTAAAGTAAGAAAGGAGATCCTTAATAAGTTAGTAGCTCAAGCCATTCCTATTACTGATATGCCTTAGGCTAATTGTGTAATGGTCATAATTGTATTTTATTAATAAATAGGCATTTTATTATTACTAGATAATCCTAATCATTATACTTGATTAGTTAATTCTAACTAAGGTCATCAAGTATATGACTTGATATTAAAACTCTTAGGTGATACTTGAATTCTAATATAAATATCTCTAATCAATCATTGTTGTGGGATCAACAATAAATAAATACTAGTATGAGGTTAATTGATGATTATGTTTTACTGATAATGTATATGATATATTGAGTCAAACACATAGGTACATATTTAGAGAAATGACGTACTAGATTGATCAATTATAAGAATACTACATGGTAATTTTTATAAGTAATTCTCATCATAGTAACATTATTTGAGTCCTCTAACCTAAAATCACCATGGTTCCATGGTTTCCCGTATAATGAGTTCTGTATTTTGACACATCCTTACATTATCTTTAAATGGATGGTAAAATAGTTTGTAATTGGATATAGAATGAGTTATATGAAGAATGCGAGTGATTAAGATGGAATTTGTCCCTCAGTTATTTTGAGAAGATATCTATGGACCCCTCGATAAGTTAAACTTGAGAGAAATGCATGGCCACACTAGAATGTATTGATAAAGAGTTGTCAATATCAGTCTACTTGGGATTGAGAAATAATATGATTAAACTATAAAAAGATGACATAAACCATGCCTTGTTTTCAATCAAGAGATCGCATGATAAAAGGACTACAATACATGATGATTAGTTTATGTCGGATTATCAGCCTTTACACAACTTAGGTAGTTATAATGTTTTATTAGAGGCCACTTATGACTTTTCAGGTAAAATGGGAAGTTTAGGCCCACTACCAACGTTGTGTGAACCTATAGGGTCACACACTTAGAATAGGCCCAAAGCGTATATAGATTAATTAACCCAGTAATAATCTCCCTAAAAGAATATATATATATATATATATATATATATATATATATATATGTATATATATATAAGAGTTATTTAAATAAATAGGAAATAATTGTAATTTGGAATTAAAATAGAAAAATGAAGTCTAATCTTACAAAAAATTATTTTGGTAGGTAAGTGGTTTAAGAAAGCTAGGTGGGGAAGTAAAATTAATCCTTGTTCATACATTGGCTTCTCCGGTATGAAAAGAGACACTTCAAATAGGTTCATTGCAAAAAAAGTTGTATGAATTCACAAAAAGGATTTGCAATCCCCCGCCTTACCACTCGGCCATGCTGCCAAGGCAACACAAAATAAATGAAAATATTCCCATCCTTTTTTTATATTGCCATTTTATTGCCTTTTTTTATTTTGAGTTTTATTTTAGAGGGGAAAGTTTCTTTATTTTTTTTTAGATGGGATGTCTATATATACATCTCTTTCTCTAGGGTTTTGTAAGATAATCACTCTCCTTCTTCTACTTCGTTTAAGAAAAGAAGAGATACACATAGAGAAAAAGAGAAAAAGAGTTGTCTTTGAAAAAGTTGCTAGCACACCATCATTGCTTTGGTCACTTAATTCATGTGGATACCGGTAAAGGGTGTGGCTTTATTGGTGGCGTCTTGATCTGATAAGACCTATATGAAAAACTCAAGGTAGGGTGTCACCAGAGTGAACCCCCTCTCTTCCTTTCAACCATCTTGCCATGAGATCGTCTTGGTGAGTGTTTAGAAATCCTTCTCAATTGATTGATTCAAATTGCTTGGATCCTATGAGGGTTTCATGATTAAAATTTTTGTTTTTTGCTACTTGTATGTATCAAGGAAACCTAATAATGGTATCAAAGCCACTTGTAATTTAATTAAATTCATTTTATTATATATGTGATATATACATGAGATATATAGAATTAGTTTTTGTATATATATATATGTGTGTGTGTGTGTGTGTGTGTGTGATACATATGCATTTGATTTTGAAAATGTTTTTAAAATTTCAATTAAATGTTTTTATATGATGATACAATTAATTTATATAAAAAACAGTTATATACATTAATATGATTAATGTCCATGGTTGTTTAATATGATTAAATAAAGGTTTTATTGAAAAATGTACTATTTTTACAAAGGAAAATTCGGGTTAAAGGGTGACACAGCCATGTTGCTTAAACAACATAGCCATGTATGGTTATGTGTCTGTAAGAATGCAAGTAGACATGACCATGTCAGTTTTGAGACACAGTTGTGTCTGAGAGCAAATTTTATACAATGCAGATGCATATGGCCATGTTTATTAAGGCATATTGCATTCTTGTTCAAGTGTAAAACAAAATAATTATGTTTTAAACATATTAATTAAAATGTAATATGATTACAAGCCCCTTAACCCTGAATAGATTCACTACATAATTCATTCTTATCATAATATTAATCAATTTAATGAAAAATTAAACTATTATGCTTTATGTGTTTGGTGTGAAATGCATAGTGCATGGCATGGCCCTTAAGACCAATGTAATTGGATTTATATTATTCATTTTTATGGGTTATAATTTATTAAATACAGCCTGTGGTCATTTTTCATTTATTGTAATTTTATTAAGTAGTAATAAAATAGTATAGATTGTGATTCGTAATGTAATGTAACATTGAAATCCAAAATGGAGGCCAATGATGGAGATCCAAGGTGGAGACTCAAAGTGGAGATCCAAGGTAAAAGGCTCAAGATGAAGGATGTCTTATTACCTAGGATTGACCATTGATCTTCATATTAGCTTATGAAGATGAAACTACATTTGAGCCATGCTATGTCACATTTACTTTATTATTATTATGTTATGTATGTGATGTTGTGCATGTGATGCCATGTATGTGATGCAACATAATAACCATATAAGAATAAATAAAGAAGAACCCTCATTCAGTATTAAGTTATTATAATGCCTCCTATAAATTCAACACTTGCCAAGCCTTATATTACTATATGTGGGTCTGCCAAAGCAGAGTGTATTAAGTCATCCGATGAAGGCAAGTTGGATAAGAGTGATATCCAAAAATTTGAAATAGTTTAACTTAAATAGGTTATCAAAAGGGTTTTGGACCTATGGCATTAGATGGGATCTTTAGCCAGGACATGTAATGTCAAATCTCATACCTTTCCAAGAGTTACATGAGATGTAATTTGTAAGAGTTACTTGCCTAAATAACTATACTTTAGGGAATGAGCCAAAGCTCACATAAAGTATGGTGAAATATGGATCTTTCCCCACTAAAATTTACAACTTAACTTTGAGAGTTATTAATTTGAATGAATTTTATAGGATTCATAATTATGCCTTGTTAAAATAATTTGATTAAATACTGAGTACATTGTATATATATTTATTATAGATATTGGCATCAAACACTGCATCTAATTTGTCATTGCAATCAATCTTTAAGAAGGATAAGCTTAATAGGACTAACTTCCTTAACTGGTACAAAAACTTTAGAATTGTCCCTAATCAAGAGAGAAAGGAATATATCCTTGATCAACCTATCCCAGATGAACCAGCTGCCAATGCTCTTGGAGCTCAAAAGGATGCTCATAGTAAGCATCTTAATGACTCTGTTGATGTCACTTGCCTTATGCATGTAAGCATAGAATCAGAGCTTTAAAAGCAACTAATGGAGATGGATGCTTATATCATAATACGCCATCTTAAAGAAATGTTCCAATAGAAAGCTAGAATAGAAAGGTTTAGCACCATAAGGGCATTGCTTTCTTGCAAGTTGACTATTGGCAACTTAGTGGCTCCTTTTGTTCTTGGTCTTAAGATTGAGCAAGAATCAACCACTGATATTATTCTCTACTCTTTACCAGAAACTTATGACTAGTTTGTTATGAACTATAACATTCATGGCATGAACAAAACTATTTCTAAATTGCATAGAATGCTTAAAACTGTTGAAAAGAATATGAAGACTGCTGAGGATGTTCTAATGGTCAATAAAAGGAAAGGTATAAAAAGGATAAGAAAGGAAAAAGGTATGATTAAGGCTTCTAAAGGCTTCCAGAAGCCTAAGCCTAAGCCTAACCTACACCCCAATTAAAGCCACCTAAGGAAGGAACATGTTTTTTTTAGAATGAGTTAGGCCATTGGAAAAGAAATTACAAGCTCGATTTGGATGATATGAAGAAGAATAAGGGTAGTAAGACTACCTCTTTAGGTATTCATGTTATAAAAATAAATTTATCTACTTCTAATTCTTAGGTATTAGATACTTGTTTTGGATCTCACATTTATATTTATATGCATGGTCTAAAAAGGATTAGAATCTTGGCTAAAGGCGAAGTGGACCTACAAGTTAGAAATGGAGCAAGAGTTACTGCTTTAGCTGTAGAAACTTATGATTTAACTTTACCTAGTGTACTTGTTTTGAGTTTGGAAAAGTGTTATTATGTACCTGTTATGAGTAGGAATATCATTTTTATTTCTTGTTTGGACAATAATGGTTTTAAGTTTATTATTAGGAATAATAAATGATCTATTTATCATGATGATGTTTTCTATGGATATGCTCTATGAACTCATGATCTTTGTGTTTAAACATTAAAGACACTAATGAAACATCCATCTATAACATTAATACAAATAAGTTTAAATCTAATGATTTAAACATAACCTATCTTTGGCATTGTCGTTTAGGAAAACACACTTCAAAACTCCATCAACATGGACTCTTGAGGTCATTTAATTTTAAATCATTTGAAACTTATGAATCTTGTTTATTAGGAAATATGGCTAAAACACCTTTTACTAGATATAGTAAGAGGGCTAATGACTTGTTAGGCCTTATACATTCTAATGTATGTGGTCCATTAAGTTCTACTACTAGAGGAGGTTATCAGTACTTTATTACTTTAATAGATGATTTCAGTAAATATGGCTATGTATATCTAATGAAACATAAATCTAAATCTTTTGAAATGTTCAAAATTTTCAAAAATGAAGTACAAAACCAACTTGGGAAGAATATTAAAGCACTAAGATCTTATTGAGGTAGTGACTATTTAAGCTAAGAATTTATTGATCATCTTAGAGATTATAGAACAATTTCACAATTAACTCCACCTGGAACACCTCAATGGAATGGTGTGTCTGAATGGAAAAATCAAACTATAAATGGTTTGATTTATGATGAGTCAGTCAGATCTTCTAATCTCCTTTTGGGATTATGCTTTAAAAACTGTTGCATTCCTGTTAAACTGAGTTCCATCAAAGGTAGTTGAGAAGAAACCATATAGATATAGATTGCGAAATCTCCTAATTTATCTTTTCTTAAGATTTGGTGATGTGAGGCTTGTGTGAAGGGTCAAATTTAAGTTAAATTAGCATCCAAATCAAATAAATGCCTTTTTGTGGGATATCCTAAAAAAACTAAAGGATATTATTTTACAATGTTTCTGAGAATAAAGTGTTTGTTGCTCGGGATGGTTTCTTTTTGGAAAAAGAGTACATTTCCAAAGGAACTAATAGGAGTAAGGTATAATTTAAAGAAATTCAAGAATCACAAAATAGCATTGTACCATTAATGGAACCTTAACTAGATCAACAAGTAACTTTTGAATCTACACAAGTGCCATAAGGTCTTAAAAGGTCTAGTAAGACATGTCATACCCCTGAGAGATGTGGATTTCTCTTAATAGATAATAATGATGTGATGATTATGGATCAAAGTAAGCCTACAACCTACCAAGAGGCCATGGATAGTCTAAACTCTAAGAAATGGTTAGAAGCCATGAAATAAAAAATGCAATCCAAATATTATAATCAATTATTGACTTTGATTGATCCACGTGATGGTTTAAAAACTATTGGGTGCAAATGGGTTTTCAAAAAGAAAACTTATATGGATGGCAATGTGCATACCTTTAAAGCAAGATTGGTTGTAAAGGGTTTCAAGGAAACACATGGTATTGACTATGATGAAACCTTTTCACTAGTTGTTATGCTTAATTCCATTCGAATTCTTCTTGCCATAGCTGCATACTATGAATATAAGTATGGCAAATGGAAGTCAAAGAAACTTTTCTTAATGAAAACCTAATTAAGGATGTGTATATAACACAACTAGAGGGTTTTATTAATTTTAAGAATTTTGGAAAGGTTTGTAAGCTTTAAAGATCCATTTATGGATTGAAGCAAGCTTCTCAGAGTTGGAATCTTCATTTTAATGAAGCAATGAAAGATTTTGGATTCATTAAGAATGAAGATGAACCTTGTGTTTAAAAGAAGGTTAGTGGGAGTGCAATAGTTTTTCTAATGCTATATGTTGATGAAATATTACTTACTGGAAATTATATTCTTACTTTATAGAATGTTAAATCATGGTTAAGGAATTGTTTCTCAATGAAAGACTTAGGTGAAGCTGCCTATATTTTAGGCATTAAGATATATCGAGATATATCCAAAAGGCTTATTGGCCTAAGTCAAAGTACTTACATTGAAAAGGTACTGAATAGGTTCAATATGCAAAACTCTAAGAGAGGATTCTCGCCAATGTCCCATGGCATTAGTCTTAGCAAGACTTAATGTCCAATGATATAAGATAAGTGAGAACACATGAGTAAAATTCCATATGCTTTAACTATTAGATCTATCATGTATGCCACATTATACACTCAACCAGATGTCTCATATGCCTTAAGCATAATGAACAGATACTAGCCAGACCTAGGTGAAAGTCACTAAATAATAGTTAAGAACATCCTTAAGTACTTGAGAAGAATTAAGGATGCATTTTTAGTGTATGGTGGGCAGGAAGATGAGCTAGTTATAAATGCTACAAGGATGATTTTAAATCATAGTTAGGTTCTGTGTTTTGTTTGAATGGAGGTGCAGTGAGCTGGAGAAGTTCAAAGTAAGACACCATTACCAATTCTACAATAGAAGCTGAGTACATAGCTACCACAGAGGCAACCAAGGAAGTTGTTTAGATCAAGAAGTTCATAATTGGATTGGGTTTTATTCCTAGTATATCAAATCCAGTGGACTTCTACTATAATAACAATAGAGCCATAGCATAGGCTAAGGAACCCAGATCACATCAACGATCCAAACACATACTCAGATGTTACCATCTCATTAGAGAAATCATTGATAGAGGGGACGTGAAGATATGTAGAGTAACAATAGATGATAATATTACTGATCCACTAACTAAGCCTCTTCCATAGCCAAAGTATAAGAATCATACTAGGTCAATGGGTATGAGATATAATGTTGATTAGGCCTAGTGCAAGTGGGAGATATTAGTGATATGCCATAGGCCAATTGTGTAATGGTCATATTTTGACTTTTTCATAATTTATTTTATTAATAAAAAGGCATTTTTATTATTACTGGCCAATTATAATCATTATCCTTGATTAGTTAATTCTAACTAAGGTCATCAAGTATATGACTTAATAATAAAACTCTTAGGTGATACTTGAATTCTAATATATATATCCTTAGTCGAGTACTGTTATGGGAACAATAATGAATAAAGACTAGTATGAGGTTGACTAATGATTATATTTTCCTAATCATGTATATGAGATATCAAGTCAAACTCATAGGTACATATTTATATAAATGATGTACTTAATCAACCCAATATGAGAATCTTATATGGATAATTATCATAAGTAATTCTCATCACAATAATATTATTGGAGTCCTTTAACCTGAGATTTTCATGGTTTCCTGCAGAATGAGTTCTGTATTTTAACACATCTATACATCATGTTTAACTAAATGGAAAAATAGGATATAATTGGATATATAATGAGTTATGTTAAGAATGTGAGTGATTAAGATGGAATTTGTCCCTCAGTTATTTTAAGAAGATATCTGTAGACTCCTCAGTAAGTTAGACTAAAGAAAAATGCACGACCATGCTAGAATGTATTGATAAAGAGTTATTAATATTAGATAAAAAGTTATCAATATTAGTCTACTTGGGATCAGGAAATTATATGATTGAACTATATAAGGATGACATAAATCATGCCTTATGTTTAATCAAGATATCACATGACAAAAGGACTATAATACATGTTATTGAATAGGTTGTGTCGGATTATCAGCCTTTACACAACTTGCATAGTCATAATGTCTTGCTAGAGGCCACTTATGACTTGTGGGCTAAAATGGAAATTTTAGGTCCACTGCCAATATTGTATAAACCTACAGGGCCACACATTTAGAATAGGCCAAAAATATATTTGGGTTAATTAACCTAGTAATAATATCTCTGAAAGAATAAATAAATATATGTATATAATGACCCTTATAAACTTACACTAATTTAATCTCCTTGCAAGAATACTTAAGGTTGTAGTATGTATGTGTTTCTCTCTTTTATTTTTTGTGTCTTTACACAAAGTCTCTAACCTATCTTAAGAAACACTTCCTTAAAATATATATGTATATATGTAGAGAAAGCAAACCCTAATGACATCATCTCTTACATCACATGTATATAACTCATCATGATAAGTATATAACTTGTATAAGAGATATGTATATCAAAAAGGTATATAGAGAATTGAACATCATGTATTTGTCTACATTCATTCTCTACACATTATCATGAAACATAATCATGATTAAGTCAATGTCAACATTATACACTTAAAAGATAATGTGCTTAATAAGCTAAGCCTAATAAGGCAAGCTTAATATTTATCATTATCAAAGTCAACATTATACACATAAGAGATAATGCATGCCTAACATGACAAATTTGTCCATTCGCACATACATGGACTTCGGCTTAGTAATTGGGCCAACTCTTGGCCCAAGTCCAATCTATATAACAAATGGGCTTGGATTAAGTCTATGGGCTTTATCAACATCTTGGATTAATCTTTGATCCAAAACTCTTTTGGGTTTAGGCCCAAATAACTTAGGCCTAGGCCTAAGTCCAATTAGAAACAATATAAATTATTAATTTAATACTCTAATTAATATCTCATATTAATAAAGTATAAATTAATAATTAAACCCTTTTTTGAATTAGATTTCATGATATGCTAAAATCATTGCTTAAAGCATAAAACTAATTCAATTAATCTTAATTAATTGATTAAAATTTTTAATCAATAATTAGATTAATGTTAATGGTGATTTGGTGAAACTCTTTTAAGTGTGACTTACTAGGTTCATGTCTAATTGGTAATGAGAAGATAATATCAACACTTGACATTATTTGAAACTAATTTCAAGTCTAAATGTGAAAATCCTAATTATGCACATTTAGTTCTCATAAGTTGTGAGTGGCCCTAGCATCGATATCATAACTACCCAATTAAAAATGAATGCATGTATTGATTCACATAAACCCTTTGGTCATAATTATTATGCACTAAAACCCCTTCATTAAAAGATCCCAATATAGCCTAGAGTCATAGTTTAGTCTCGATATAGTCTAGAGTCATGGTTTAGTCAAACTCTAATAGTTATATCATATGACCTCATCTCAAGTTCTATTCTTAATAAAATATAACCAACACTAAAACTCTTTGGTTTGTGTCATATTTTTCTTGGTGAGGAACTTATTCATCAAGAAAGAACTTACATAGCATAGGATCTTATCCCGGTTCACTCCAGGCAAAGAGTCCTATATTGGTTGAACACTTATCCCCACACTTAACCAACTAGAGCCACCACACGTCATATACCCATGTATAATTAACATAAGTATATAAGTGGTAATAAACCCTGACCACTTAAATGTGGATGACCATGTCACGTTAAGTCAAAAGACTATATGCACCATTATGACCTAGATTGTGATTGTTGACTATAAGTGAATATCTACTCAGTCACAAATCTAACGTCATGTTCAATCCACCCAACACATGAGTATCCATATGTCTATTCTGATATCTCATATTAAGTAGTATGAGGTTTATTACATCCCACTATTTGTATCATATACTAATTAAGGAAAATAAACAGAGGTGATAGTCTAATTAATATTATCCAAATATTAATTTATTGACTATGAACAATTTTGTAGCATATACTAAATAAATTTGTAATTCATATTACCAACTTTTGATAATAAATTTATTTAACATTATATTGATAAATAAATATTCAATTAAATAAATACTTTAAAGAATATAATACTATTTTACTGTCATTTAAAATATTTTATAATAATAATATGTGATTAGCCTTTAAAGCATACCACCTATGCTAACACGAATTGGTTTGGGTGGTGTTGTTCGTGACTCATAAGGAAATGTCTAATTTATTTTTACTACGCTGGATGTTAAATTCTACAATGTTGATATGGCAGAATTTTATGCCCTTAGATATGGTTTGAGGGTAACAGATGATAATGGCTTTCTTCAACTAGAGGTGGGGAGTGATGCTTTATTTGTAGTCCAACTCCTCAATAAGGATCAACCACCTCTTTCTCCTCTTGGATAGCTTGTTGGTGATGTTTTACATTTAGTTAGTTGTTTTTCTTTTGTTCAATTTCAATATGTTCCTAGATCTTGCAATTATGTAGCTCATCATGTTGCTAGATAGGCTCTTTCTCTTGACCACCTATGGTTCTTTTGGAAGAGGTTTCTAAAAGAACTCTCCCCCTATTGTCTGGATGATTTGAATTTTATTCAATCATCGCAATTTTGGCAATTTCCTAAAAAAAAAAATTAATATTATATGAGATACATTGTTGACATGGAAACTTTGACAATATTACCAAAATTATATTCAAGATTTTAGGATACAAAAATAAACGTTTAAGCCAATAACTTAAATGGTATCATATGTAATGTATGATTGATAAAAAAAAAAGTATAGTGGACTATAAATGGTTATTTTGATTTTTTAAATACAATCTTTATTTTTGAAAGTAAAAAATTTATAACCCAATAATCTAATATAATTTGTATGTTTAAATATTTTTTTTTTTAAAAATAATAATACCTTCAAGATATTGTAGAAAAATCCCTTACTAATAAAAAAGTAATAAAAAAAAGTATTTTAAACTCTTCTTGTAAATAGTTTAGTTTTATGTTGGCTTAGCTATACATATCCTTATATTAAAGTTCTTTTTTTTTTTTTTGAATTCCAATTATTTCATTGACATTAAATAACAATAGCAACATCAAGTTTTAGCAAATTCTCCAAGCTATGAGGCACTACATTCCAGTTCCCATTACTTAAAAATAAAAAGCTAGACTTTAATAACCAATCAGCAATCCTATTTGTAGTTCTAAAGATGAACTCGAAGATGCATTATTGAATTGTGAAGCTCTTTTAACTTATATCTTCTAAGATAGCTTCAAGTTCCCAAGGAACATGTTCTTGCTTGTCTTTGCAATATATGATAAATGATTCATTACCAGATTCAAATATGCAGTCAGATAATTGATAGTTGACTGCACATTGCACCACTTCTCTGACAGTATAAGTTTTAACTAACATAGCTGAATCGCACTTAATTTTTCTACCAGCTACATCTAGAATCTTACCAAGATTATTTCTGCAAACAAATGCAATCTGGCCAATTCGACTGGTAGGGTCTAAAGAAGCATCACAATTGAATTTTAATTTCCCATTGGGAGGAGGGGACCAAGTCAAATCTGTAGCAATAATTGATTAAAAATTCTTTGAGTTCTATAAATTAATGTGTAATTCTTCTAAGGCTTTCAAGTTGTTCCACTACATGTTGGCTATCTTAGTTATTAACTGAGGTTCTTCTATTATAGCTGAAAAATAGTAGCGTTTCTAGGCTTCCAAATTTGCCAACAATGACCTGCTATATACTGCATACAATTTTGATTTTCCCTGTTGCTGCATTATTTCATAAACTAAACACCATTAATCCTTGAAAACCAAATTTCCATTCTCACTAGGAGTGTACCCCATTGGCTTAAAAGCCACACCTTCTAGCTCTTTCACAAATAAATAACGTGCATTCAACCGATTCTATTTCTCGATTGCAAAAGACAAAAGAGGCTTTAGCTACATAACCTCTCTTAAGTAAGTTCTCTTTGAAGACAATGGAGTTGTTGATACACTCCAAATAAAGAACTTCACCTTGGGAGGGATGGATAATTGCCATACAGATTTCCAAATCCTAGAATCAACCTGTCTAGAGCTGTTAACATCACGATTATCCGACAACAGCTCTTTGGATAGCTTCAGAAGTATATATACAGACTTTATAGAATATTAACCACTCCTATTGTAACGCCAAATGAACTTATTCCTGCCAAAAATTTTGGATGTTAGAATTCTGAAAATAGCATCCATCTCGACAGATGAGAAAATTTTGATAGTAATCACCTTTCTATTGGCCATTATCATCCATAAGGTCCTTGAAAATAGCATATTACTATCAGTGAGCCTTTTTGATTGAATATAAAATCCTTCCACATGTAGCACCCAAAGATCCTCCCATATTCTAACACACATCAATTCATAATATTCCACATGCATCCGTCTAACAGGATTAATATGCTTTGGATGATGCTAGTCCAAACACAGGAGGGTTTTCAGCTGATAGAAAATCAGAGTGAGGAAAATAGAGGCCTCTCAGCAACTTAGCAATAAGAGAATATTAGTTTTAAAGTAACTCCCAAGCAATTTTTGCTAGCATAGCAAAATAAAAAAAGTGCTAGCTCACTAAACCCCAGAGCACATTCAAGTTTATTCTTTGTTAATGTATCCCCCTTCACCTAATGTAAATTTTTGTCCTTGGTTCCTTGACTCCACCAAAACCTTCTAATTTTTTTCTCCATTTCATAAATTACTCCTATTAGTAGCTTGAAAACTGACATCACATAGGTAGGAATTGCTTGAATGACTGCTTTGATAAGAACCTCTCTATCAACCAATGATAAGAATTTGCTCTTCCAACCTTGCACTTTGTTAAGAACCCTTTGCACTAAGGGTTGGCGTAATTGTGTCTTGGATCTACTTACTTTATAGTAATTCCCAAGTAGTTTCCCAAATTAACAGATTATTTAACTCCCAGGATTCGAGAAATCTCAGGTTAAATAGTACTTGGGGTGTTGCTGCTAAATAATATTTCTAATTTATTTCAGTTTAATCTCTACCCAAAAGCTGAAGTGTACATATCAAGAATTCTTTTAATTTTTTTTAACCTCATTAATAGAAGAATTTTCAAACAGCATTGTACCATCAACAAAGAAGGTTTGGGTTAAAGAAAGGCACTTAGGTTTGATACGATATCCCTTGATCTTTCTATAAGCAAGTCCCAAATTCTGAAGCCTTATCAGCACATCTTTTACCAAGATGAACAAGTATGGAAATAAAGGGCCTCTTTGACGCAATCATCTACTAAGAGCAAAATAATTAGCAGGTTCACCATTAATAATAACAGAATGCCTCATAGTTTTGACACAATGCATTATCATTTTCACTAGACGAATTTAAAAACCCATTCTAATAAGAACAAGCTCCAAAAAATCCCATCCCAATCAGTCATATACTATAGCCATGTCAAGTATTATCGTTAGAGCTCTATCCCTCTCATATTTCTTCCCATTCAATCCATGTATTGCCTTATAAGATATAATTATGTTTGGATACTTCTGCCCAGCATAAAAGCATTTTGATGAGGAGACACCAACAAATCTATCCAAGGCTTATATCTATTAGTGATGACCTCATATATGATTTTTATAAATATAGTTACAGTAAGTAATGGGACCATAATCATTCAGTGAGATGAGAAATTTTGTTTTGGGAACTAGAGTTATACTGGTTTTATTTATATCAAAAGGAAAGTGAGCAGAGGCAAAGCATTATTGAACTAACCTTATGACTTCAACTTTTACCAAGTTCTAGTTCTCTTGGTAAAATACTCCTGGGAAATATCTAGGCCTGGTGATTTATATTTTCCCATCTCAAACATTGCTTTTTGAATTTTAACTTCTAAAACTAGATAAAGCAAGGCTTGATTCATTTCTTGAGTTACTAATCTCGAGATAGCTTGTATAACTTCTGAATCAATTACTCCTACCTCCTTTTAGAACAATTACTTATAAAATAATATAACTTCTCTCTTTAGTTGCTTTTAAGAGTTGATCCAAATCCCACCTTTATTTTTTAGCATGTGTATATGATTTCTCTATCATCTTCGTATGGTTGTTAGATGAAAAAAATTTAAGTTTCTATCACCCTTCTTTAGCTGTTAAATCCTTGAGAGTTATTTTCAAAAGATTTCCTCTTGCAGCCACAATCTTTGAAGTTCTTCCTTAAGGACTCTTTCTTCCTCTCAGTCTGCTATAGAATAAGTAGTATTGGCCATCAGAGCCTCTAATCTATCTTTCACCCTTTGAATGCAAGATAAACAATTAATATTTCTTTGCTTGCTCCACTCTTGCAAAGCTTTCCTGCAATCGTGAAGTTTTTGAAAGCCGTTGCACTCCACACTAAGGTTATTGTTGCCCAACCACACCTATTTGATAACTTTCTTGCAATCTTCCTCTTTTCCCCGTTTTACCTCATACTTAAATATGTATTTTCTCTTCCTTAAATGTCCATTCAAATGAATCACCAATGGCCTATGGTCAGATCTTCGTAGATTTTCATGGGTTACTTGTGCAAACTTAAAAACCAATCTCCCTTGAGCATTAGCTAGAACCTAGTCCAACCTTGCTTTGATATTCATCTGCCTCAATCGTTTGTTGTGCCAGGTAAATCTCTATCCCTTCAATTATATATCAATTAGCTAGCAATTATTAATTAATTCTTGAAAAGAGGTAAGCTAACTACTTGTGATATGAAGGCCTCAAATTTTTTCATCATGCGATAGTAGAGCATTGAAATCCCAAGCTAGACACCATGGTAATTGAGAGGACGTAGCAAGGTTGTTAATTTGCTGCCAATCTTCCTACTTTTTGATATGTTTGGCTCGCTATAGATGCCTGTAAAATGCCAAGAGACATTAGCAGATATAATGGTATCAATATAGTTGTGAGACATACTCAGGATTTGAAATCCCCATGAGTTATTTCACCACATTGCCAGCCCACCTGATCTGCCCCTTTGGATCAACATAGTAGCCATAATCGAAATCGAATTTCCTATGCACATTCTCCATATAGATTGAATTTTGTTTTGTTTCAGTAAGGAACACCATATTTGGTTTGAGTTTAAAGACGAGATCTTTCAACACGCTGAGTGTCAGCTATTGGCCAAATCATTGGCAATTCGATGAAAATAATGCTCATAATCGCACACAATAAGAGAAAGTCAGGTTGTAAGATAAAGCCCAATTTAAAACAGACAATTAGCTTCTGGTGAAGTAATAAAACCATGAGGGATTGCCCTAACTTTCAATGAAAAAACCCTACTATTTCCGCTTAGACTAAAGCAAAAAAGGAACAAGATCGAGAAACAGGCCTTGATTGAGAAAAGATTATAGAGACAGAAGAAGCTGGTAGATTTGAACAATAGTGAAAAAGATAATAAACAATAATCACTTTAATGAACAGTACATTCTACTCTTTCCGAAAAAGAGAGAACGCTCAACATTGTGTTACTTAAAGTTCGTTTAGTTCTTGATAAAGTAAAAGTTGAATGAATAAAATAAGATTGTAACATCATTCAACAATGGTTAACAAAGAAAATTTTGTGAAAAAAAAAAGTAAGAAAGAATATAAAAAAATTAAAAATAAAATGTGTTTGGAGATGAGAAATAAAGGAGATTTTAGTATGTGTTGTGAAATAAAGATTAAATTACTTAATTTATTATAGAATTAAATTTGAATTTAGTAGTATTTAACTAGAAGAAAAATATTTTATAGTAGAATGATTTTAAGAGAATTTAGAGAGAGTTTAGAGAGAATTTGGAGAACTATAATATTGAAAGAATTTGGAAAGCAATCTATCTTTTCTTCTTCTTCTTCTTAACATTCTTATTAATGAATTTCAATCCCTTTATATAGAGATTTTCTTTTCACTATTTGAGTACTATTCTCTCATAAGCAATATATTGTTCATTCACAAGCAATATATTGTTCATTCACATTCATAATACTCCCCCTTGAATAATAATATTTTGCAACTGCCTCGTTAAAATCTTGCTAAATATAACCCAGTGGAAAAAACTTTAGCTTAAGGAAAAAGAGTACAGTGCATGATTTTCTCCTCCTCAAGTTGATATGTATAATCTTCCTTCACATAGTATGCAGATGTCGCATTCCAATATCGTGAACGTGCTTTCTAAAGATTGTAGTTGGAAGTGCCTTTGTGAAAAGATCAGTTGAATTCTGACTAGACTGAATATACTTGATATCTATATAATTATCTTTTATTAGCTCTTGAGTGTATGAAAAGAATCTTGGAGGTATATGTTTGGTTCTATCACTTTTGATATATCCTTCCCTTAATTGTGCAATGCATGCTGCATTATCTTCATATAAAATTGTTGGACTTTTGTTGATTGAAAAACCACAAGATTCTTCAATATGATGTGTCATTGATCTAAGCCACACACACTCTCTACTTGCTTCATGTAGTGTAATAATTTCAGAATGATTTGAGGAAGTAGTGACAAGCGTTTGTTTCTGGAAACGCCAAGAAATTGTAGTTCTATTATTTATGAACACATAGCCTGTTTGAGATTTCGCTTTATGAGGATCAGATAAATGCCCTGCATCTGCATAACCAATTAATTCTTGTTTTGAATTGTTAGAATAAAATAAACCCAAATCAACATTTCCTCGAAGGTATCGAAGTATATGTTTAACCCCTTTCCAATGCCTTTTTGTTGGAGCTGAACTGAACCTTGCTAATAAATTGACTGCAAAAGAAATGTAAGGTCTAGTACAATTAGCAAGATACATTAGAGCTCCAATGGCACTGAGATATTGAAATTCAGAACCAAGAATTTCTTCATTTTCTTCACAGGGTCGAAATGGATCAGTCTCAATATTGAGTGATCTAACGACCATTGGAGTACTTAAAGGATTTGCTTTATCCATATTAAAGCGTTTCAAAATCTTTCTGTGTAATTTGATTGATGCACGAATATCCTATTGTGCATTTGCTCAATTTGTAAACTAAGGCAATACTTGGTTTTTCCAAGATCTTTCATTTCAAATTCTTCCTTTAAGTATACTGTTGCTTCATGGATCTCATTTTCTGTTCCAATGATATTCAAATCATCAACATATACAGCTATAATCACAAATTCGGATATTATTTTCTTAATAAAAACACATGGGCAGATAATATTACTCACATATCCTTTATTAATCAAATAATCGCTTAAATGATTATACCACATGCACCCAGACTGTTTTAACCCATATAAAGATCTCTGGAGCTTGATCGAATACATTTCTTTGGGTTTTGTACTTAATGCTGCAGGCATTTTAAATCCTTTAGGAATTTTCATATAAATGTCACTATCAAGTGATCCATACAAATAAGCAGTCACAACATTCATAAGACGCATTTCTAATTTCTTAAAAACTATTAGGCTAATCAAATACCTGAACGTAATTGCATCCATAACAGGAGAATACGTTTAATCATAATCAATTCCCGGCCTTTGTGAAAAACCTTAAGCTACAAGTCTAGCTTTGTACCTTATTATTTTATTTTTCTCATTTCTCTTTCGTACAAAGACCCACTTATATCCTACAGGTTTCACAGTTTTAGGCATATGAATAATTGGCCCAAAAACATTTATTTGTTTAGTGAGTCCAATTCAGCCTGTATAGCATCTTTCCATTTTATCCAATCATACCTATTTTGACATTCCATGACTGATTTTGATTCAGGATCATCTTTGTCATTTATGATTTCACATGCAACAGTATATGACAATGTTTCATGACTTTCTTTATTTTCTATTCTTCAGGGATATTTTCCTCGCTATCAATATGATTATCTACTCCCTTTCTCTTTCGAGGATTTTTATCCTTAGAACCAATTGGTCTTTCATGCTTCTGGCGTGTTTTAGACTCATGAGTGTTTTTATTCTCAGGTTTTATTTTTGGAATTTCAATACGAGCAGGAGCATTGGCTGCTGGTATGTATGATTTAGTCACTCTTTTTGTATCAGTAAATGCATCTGGCAATTGATTTGCAATTGCTTGTAAGTGCACAATCTTTTGCACTTCTAATTCACATTGTTTTGTGTGAGGATCCAGATGCAATAATGATGGTTCATTCCATGAAATATCCTTTTTTCCTTCTTTCTCCCCTTTTCCTAATGTTGGGAAAACAACCGCATTAAATTGGCAATCAGCAAAACGTGCTGTAAAAACATCACCAGTTAAAGGTTCAAGATATCTAATAATCGAGGGTGTTTCAAACCCAACATAAATTCTCAATCTTCGTTGAGTGCGCTGAGGTGGCACAATGGGTACATATACTGCATAACCAAAAATTCTAAGATGGGAAATATTTGGCTCTTGACCAAATGCCAATTGTAGTAGGGAGTATTTATGATATGCACTAGGTCTGATGCGAATTAATGAAGCAGCATGTAGGATTGCATGACCCCAAACTGAAATGGGAAGCTTTGTTCTCATTATTAATGGTCTAACAATAAACTGAAGGCGTTTAATCAATGATTCAGCTAAACCATTTTGAGTATGTACATGGGCAACAAGATGCTCAACAATGATCCCAGTAGACATACAATAATCATTGAATGCTTGAGATGTAAATTCACCAGCATTATCAAGTCTTACCCTCTTGATTATATAATCAGTATTTTGTGCTCGTAATTTAATAATTTCAGCAAGCAACCTTGCAAATGCAACATTACGAGTTGACAATAGACAAACAAGTGACCATCTACTAGATGCATCAATTAATACCATAAAATATCTTAATGGTCCACATGGTGGGTGAATTGGCCTACATATATCACCTTGAATTCTTTCAAGAAACATAGGTGATTCATTTTGAATTTTAGATTGTGAAGGTCTCAAGATTAATTTTCTAAGAGAACATGATGTACATGGAATTTCATTTGATTGAGGAATTCTTTGCCCTTTCAAGGGATGCCCATGTGAATTCTCAATTATCCTTCGTATCATTATTGATCCAGGATGACCTAATCTGTCATGTCATAAATTTATTATTGAAGGATCATAAGATTTTTCTTTTACTGCCATATTTGATTCAATTACATGTATATGCATGTAATGCAATCCAGTAGGGAGTTTTGACAGTCTTTCCAATACTTGTATTTTTCTTGATTCATAGGAAACTATATTTAAATATTTGTTACCATTTATAGTAATGGATTGGGTATCACACCCATTTCGATATATGTCATCAAAACTCAATAAATTTCTTGTTGATTTTGGTAAAAACAAAGCTTCATCAATTATAAACTTTGTTAATATTTTTATGATAATCTCTTTTTTAAAATGGTGTTCTTTTTTATCACAATATTTTATTTTGAAAAACAATAGTTTTATTATTTTTTTATCTTAACATTATTTATTTTTAAAATTTAAAATTATTTTAAAATGTTTATAAATTTATTTTTTTAATTTAAAATATTAAAAATTTAAATAAACATTTTTTATCTGTAAAAAATTTTAAAAGTTATATAAATATTAAAAGATAAAAAATAATATAAATATTAAAATTATAAAAGAAAATAATTTTTATTAAAAAATTAATAAACTTCAAATTCATAAAATTTAGAGACCTAAATAAAAATTTAAATATATAAAATAAAATTTTAAAAATCTAAAAGTAATTTAGTTGTCTCAAGATAGATCTGACCTTTAAAAAAAATATGTACTTTATCATATTTTATATTTTAAGTGAAGGTAAGTGTCACGTGTCAAAATAGAAACAGAATAGCTTAAAAGCAGCACACGTTTGTCTTTTTAAAAAAACACACGTGTACAGTGAATGAAAAGAATGGGCAAACCGGGCAATTGCAGAGGCTGACCGAGATTCACAGGCAGAGCCTTTGGATGGAGAAACAATATCCTCGAAACTAGAGCCTTTGATTGCTTATTGTTCCTTTTACTTTAAAATTCTCTTATTTTATTTTACCATCACTTTTACTAATCACTTTTCATTTAATTTTAATATAAATTATATAATAATTAATTTAAAATATATCATAAAAATTATATTTTAATTATTGTTTTAGTTTTTATAAAAATTAAAACTGAGATCAATTAATATTTTTTTAATAAAAATTGTTATTATTTAACTTTTAATTATTTTGTCAACAAAATTATTTTTATCATTGAAAGAAAAAGTAAACATCAATTTTTTTTAACATAAGAAAAAAAAAAACATCAAATAGAAAAATGGTTAAGACCATAGGTTTGCGGAAGATACTTTAAAAAATGGAGCATTTGAACGCCTTTGACATTGATATTTAATGTGACAGGTATTTAATTCCGGTTCGATATGCATTTACATACATAAAACTACATGATTATGTTTATTTTAAAATTACAGCGTAACCATAACTTCATAAGCACCTAGAGACATTTTCAAAATACAAAATATAAATTTGAGATTTCAAAATTATCTTAAATGACAATTTAAACTTATACATTGATGTTCTAAAATTAATTTTTTTTACTTGTTAGCTCATAATATTTATAAAATAATTTCATATATTAATAAAATAAAATAGAAAAATATATAATCTTTATAAAATGGAGAAGTACCAAATCAGAAATGCACTACGATATCTTAGCTAGGCTAACATCCCTATACCACCGACATCATTTAAGGGACTTTATACTTTATTAAAACAATTAAAGAAATATGAATGTTAAGCCACAAGCAACCCACAAAGGGGCATTGAAACATCACAAAGAAAAGCAAAGAACTAATAGAACCTAAAACATTCTTTACCCGAAGCATCATTACACATTAAAGAGTCATAGTTATGAGGATATGAGCTCCACCATTGAATGGAAGACAAGCTGATTGCTTTAACAGATAGATCATCAGCCATAGAATTTCCTTCTTTAAAAACATGACTAATGTGGACTTGAAGCCTAGAGAGAGTATGTAGACAAGTTAACCAATCATTCCTCAACTTCCATGGAACATCCGAACTTTGATTCTTCAAAAGGTTGATAATATAATTGGAATCACATTCAATCCATATGGAAGATGGATAAAAAGAAGCAGCTTTAGAAACTGCAATGATCACTGTTGAAAGCTCTGCTTCAAAGGCATAACCAATGGCCTAAAGGGGCTGTAAAAGAAGCTAAAGTAACACCTTTGTGATTACGAAAGACACCACTTGCGCCTGAGAGGCTTAAAGCTCCTTTAATTGCACCGTTAGTATTAAGTCTAAATGGAAGTTTAATCCAGATGATCAAAATCACCTTAGGAGCGTACATAACAATATAAGGAACTCATAATCTTTGAATAATAGATAAGTCAGCTTGAACATTATTCATATAACCAATCCGAAAAGAAAAAGCTGATTTAATAACAGAACAAATTTGGTGAACAACAGATGAAATAGAGTAACCAGTGTTATGAAAGGTAATATGATTCCAGGCATACAAAATGCAATGGACAGTGGATAAAAAATAGACCCTCCAAAGAGCTAAAATTTGAGAAGAAAAATTCATTTCCTAAGCTTTATGAAATAAACAAAGGAAGGTGGAAGACAAGTCCAATTGAACCGTAAAGAGACTACTAAAAGCTATCCAAATAGCAATTGCAGATTGACATTTTATAAAAATATGTTCCATAGAATCTAATGCTGAAAAACAAAATCTGCAACATGAGACCATAAGCATTCGATTTTTAGTCAAAGTGTCATAAGTAGGAAGCCATTGATGAATCACATGCCATAAAAGGAAAGAATGTGACGGTGGAAGATAATGCCTCAATAAAGAGTTTCCTAAGCAAATTTAGGCAAACCTTCCTAATATAAATCACAAGCAATTTTACAAATAAGAATCCTAGAAGAAGATGGCCAAAAAATATAATTATCTCCATGCAAATAAAAAGGTTTAACATGAAGAATATCAACAGTAATCTCAATAAAAGCATTATGAAAAAACACTGGTAGATTCAACTCATCAATTAAATAAACATCTGAGATTGTTACATGGAGACTTTTTCTAAAAGCAACTAGAACATCCACTTTATCTGAAATAGTATAGCCTAGCCAATTAGAATTCCAAAAATTCAAGTTGGATGAGGATCTAATACACTATTAAGAATTCTAACTTATAAAAAATGCACAAACTTTGATAGAACTCCAAATGGATGAAAAAGTATGGGAGGAGCGAGGAAAACCCTTATAAGTGTAAGATATTTTGCATAAAAATTGGAAGACAAAAGAGTCAGCATAGCAAACTCTTTACATAAGTTTACTAAGAAGGGCAAAATTAACAAGATGAAGCTTTTCAAACCAAGGCCACCTTCTTCCTTCGAAGCACAATAGGCATTCCATTTGACAACACTAACTTTTTAGTAAGTATGGAGCCAGTCCAAAGAAAATTTCCAATTGCTTTCTCTATCTATTTCAGCAAAAAAGAAGGCCACTTATAAAGCATAAATGAGTGAAAAAAGGAACCATAGATTACTGAATTGACAAAAGCCATATGACCTACCATAGGTAGGGTATGTTCTTTCCAGTTGTCAAATTTAAAAAGCACTTTATAAGAAAAAGGTTACAACCAAATTTTCTTAGGAGCACCAGAAAATAAAAGGACTCCAAGATAATTGAAAGGCAAAGATCCAAATTTCATCCAAATAAGAGAGCGAAGTATCCCAATACAAGTTTTAGAAATATGGTGACTAAAAATAATTTCAAATTTGTTCTAACTAACATGCTAACCTGAGAGTTGTCCATAAAAGGAAAAAATAGAAGTAATATGTCTGATATTTTTCTTTATGACATGACAGAAAATTATGATGTCATCAACGTATAATAAGTGAAAAGGACAAGCCGATCTACTAGCAAGCATGAGAGAAATAGAATTACTAGCACTTAATTCTATTAGCTTCGAATTCAAATAATCCTCAAAAAGGCAGAAAATCAAAGGAGACAAAGGATCGCCCTAGCGAACTCTATGAGAACATGATAAAAAGCCTTTGGGAGTTCCATTAACAAGAATGGACACTCTAGTAGAATGAATAATTTTTTGAACCCATTCCCGAAATAGAGACGAAAAGCTAAAACTCTAAAGAACAATATCAATGAAGTCCCAATCCATGGAATCGAAAGCCTTTTTTATATCAATTTTAATAGCCATATTACTTTTATAATAAAAAGAATTAAGAATATTAATATTCTCTGAGGTAGAGGCTATACAATTTTCAGTATGTCTTCCTTGAATAAACCCAAACTAGTTGGGAGCAATGATCTTAGCGGCCACTAATGCCAATCTATTAGCCAGAATTTTTGAGATAATTTTAAAAATAAAATTTTTTGAAACAATAGGTCAAAAATTATCCATTGTATTAGCACCTAGAATTTTAGGAATAAGAACCAAATTATTCAAATTAAGACCTCCAGGAATGAAGCTAGTAACAAAAAAACTACATACAACACTACATATCTCAACACCAATAATATATTAGCAATGTTTATAAAATAACCTAGTAAAATCATCGTGGCTTAGAGCATTAAAGGGATCCATAATAATGACAACATTTTTAATTTTAATATTAGAAGGAACCTTACGAAGCAGCTCATTTTCACAAGAAGCAATAAGACTGGGCACCACATGATGTACATCTGTAAAGTCCTTTAGATACGGATTGGGAGGACAATTAAAAATACTTGAAAAATAATCAATAATGTGATGCTTAATAACACTTATATCCTCAATTAACACACTATTAACAGTTAGCAATAAGGGCTTTGATTTCTTTCCTATTTTATATATTTCCTGTATAGTTTCCTTTAATTTTGGAATATATATACAACTATAGAAATTTGTAGGAATATATATAATTTAGGAATATATATACAACTATATAACTATGTATTTTTTTCCTATACAGGTTCTTTGTATCTTGTATATATATCATTGAAATATATGAGAATATTTATAACTTGGTATCATAGCATGGAGATAAATTTTTCTCTGAAAATTCTAACCACCTGTTCTTCATTAAAACCTTAGCTACAACTGTCCCTTATTATAAAAACCTTAACATTAGGGTAGTATGCCTACCAAAATTGGTCTTGATCATAATTTATATCAAGTTAGTAGTCGTGTTCTAGCTATTTCTCCATTACCAAAACTAGAAGAAGCATATTCCCTAGTTCATCGAGAAGTACAACAACAAGTTACCGTGGGAGCAAAATTCCACTCGAAGGCTTCAGCTTTAGCCATCCAACATCGCAGTCTAAACTCTTCTCTTAGAGTTTATATAGCTTCTCAATTTTGATATTGTGGGTGAGAAAAAAATATGGGTTTTAGGTATAGAGAATATTAAGAAAGTTGGGGAACAAGCTGGGGAAGCCTTGGCTTCAGATGATGAACCTATGGATGAGAGACCCATAAATGATGAATCTAATGGTGAGAGACTTGAAAGACTAACCATAAAAATACACACACAATTGATATGTGTTGGAAGAAGCATGGCTATCTAGAATGGTATAAACTCAAGTAAGCTGAGAGAAAAAGCAAAAAATCTACTCATAATGTTTCTGTTATAGATACCACTTCAGCCTCATCTTTTACTTCTCATATATCTCGGGTATCTTCTCAAGGAGGTAATTTTAGTTTATCTGTTAGTTCTACTAGTCTTGATACTTGGTTTATTGATTTAGGGTCTACTAATCATATGACTAGTAACTCTTCTCTCATTGATTCTCTAGCATCTTCACTAGTTAAGTTTGTTTAAGTTGCCAATCACAAGGGCTGGAAATGTGTCTCTTTCTCTATAATTCTCTATGTCCATTGTTTTACTTGCACCTACACTTTTAAATAACCTTTTATCAATTAACAAGTTAATAAGGAATCTTAATTATTTTATTATTTTTTACTCAACTCATTGTGTTTTTAAGGACAATCTTTTTAAGATGATGATTGACATTGGTAGAGAAAGGGACAATCGTTATTATTTAGAGGATTATCAAAACATAGTGACACATACTCATGGCTTCCAAACAAAGAGAGAAACATTTGATAAAGAAAAAATTATTCTTTGGCATTGTTCGTTAGGACATCTATCTTTTTCCTATTTGGAACGTATGTATCCTAAATTATTTTCCAATATTTCTGTTATGTGAACAATGCATTTATGCTAAAAACCATCATGTTCCTTTCAAAGTTAGTTATAATAAAAGTGTTATTCCTTTTTCATGTGTTCATACTAATGTGTGGGGTCCTTTCTCTACCCTTTCTGCTTTAAGACATAAATATTTTATCTCTTTTATTGATGACTGTACTAGGGTTAGTTGGATCTATTTGATGAAATCTAAAAGTGATGTTTTCCATATTATGCCTAATTTTTATAATATGATTCTCACTCAGTTTAATACTAAAATTAAAGTTTTTCATTCCAACAATGGTTGTGAGTTTTTGAATCAATCTCTTGCTAATTTTATGACACAACATGGCATTCTTCACCAAACAACTTTTGTTTACACACCCCAAAAAAATGGCATAACATAACATAAGAATCACCACTTCCTTGAAGTAGCTCAAGCTTTATGTTTTACTATGCATGTTCCAAAATATTTTTGGGCTGAAGCTGTCATGACTATTGTTTTTCTTATCAATCGAATGCCTACTAGGATTCTTGATTTTTAAACGCCATTAAGGTTGTTATTTAGATTTCATCCCATTCCCTCTGTTCTAAATATTTATCCGAAAGTTTTTTTTGTGTGTGCGCTATGTTCATGTCCATTCTCTTTGTAGAGATAAACTTAATCCTCGTGCTATCAAATGTATTTTTCTTGGCTATTCTAACTCATAAAAAGGATACAAATGTTATCATCCTCCTACAAGCACCTACTATGTGTCGATGGATGTTCAATTTTATAAAAATGAGTCTTATTTTCTTGGAGATATCTCTATGGTTCCTCTTTAAAGGGAGATTGGTAGTAAATACGAGGAACAACTATGGATGGGAGAGAAAAAAATATAGGTTTTAGGTATAGAGAATATTAAGAAAGTTGGGGAAGAAACTGATACAAACCCTACCTATAATAGAGATAGAACGCGAATCCAACTTTGAAATCGTTGCCCAAGATCGTCAAGATTAGGTTGTGAAGATGGAGCTAAACCCCTTGCTTATTAAAGTAAAGCAAGATACTTAGCTATTATAAGATGAACAATCACACAATTCTAAGTTTAATCTAATCTAGCAATTGTAATGAAAGGTAGAAGTGAAACAATTCAAGTAAACTTGCAAAGTTTCAAAAGAACAAAGTTCAAGGAAAAAGCCTCACTTTTAATATTTCAATGCTTCTTAATTCGTATGTCATAGGGTTAGCCCTTATATAGGCATGTAAACAACCTAATCCTTGAAGGAAAAGGTTCTATTCCTTATTCCCAAAGATACCTATATAGGAAAATCCTTAATTAAGGAGATTTCCTTCAAAATAGGACAACTCATGACAACTCATCTTTGAAAAGTCAAAATTGACAACTCATTACAAGTCATGACAACTAAGTAAAATGACAACTCATGACAACTAAGCATTAAAGCATGCCATGTCACATGCCATGTCATATGTTGACCATTGACCATTGACTTTGACTTTGACTTATTGACTTTGACTTGGAATATTCTTGAATCTTCTCACATCTTCTAGAATCTTCTTGAATCTTCCTTATTGACTCCAAAATAGGAAAATAAATCAAAATTCATCCAATCAAGCTAATTAATTTCAGAATAGGAAATTAAGCTAATTAGCTTGAATTCTTCATATTTAGGCATTATTGATCCCTTTTAAGGTTCATATTATTCCCTCCCTCTTGAAGATGATTCGCCCTCGAATCATAGCCATCTTCTAGAGTTGATAAATTTGCACATCCTCCAAGGTCAAATATAAACACCTTTGTTGAAAGCCTCTCCTTTGAAGTAAGAATCCACAGAAGTAGCTTCAATAAAACTTGAACTTGATTGAACATTCGAAGCATAAAAATTTTGGTCATGAACTTGTAAGGATTGCGTTCTTGTTGCTTCCTTCTAAACTTGAAACAGGAATATCTCAAGTTCTTCTTGGCACAAGCGAAGACTCCATAAATTGCATTGTTAACATAAGGAACTTCAATAGCATCAGCAAAGGGATCTTTGTATGGCATAGAAGTCTGTAAAAAAAATTTCAAAACACTAGAAAAAGAAAGAATAGAGTTGTTAGCATAATCATGATGAATAACCAGCTTGTTATCCTCCTCTTTCTTTTGTGCACAAACTTCTTGGTTTGCCTCTTCATGAGTTAATCCTTGCACATCTTCACTAAATTGCTCAAAACTTTGCAAACAATCCTTATTATCTTCAATGACTTCAACAAAGTCACTATTCTTGGATTTGCACTCTATTTTGATCTCCCCGCACACAACCACTTCTTTTTCACATTTCTCTTCATGAATAATGCTTTCCTCTACTTTATTAGTTTGATCACATAATTGATCCTCAAGCTTCTTCTCATGATCACTTAACACCACTTCAGCATTAGCACCACTTTGATTATCAACCTTATTACTCCAACTCTCTCTATCTAAAGCAAGTGAAATTACATCATTCAAAGACAAATTAAGTTGCAATTGTACCACAAACATAAGATCTTGTCTAATTTCACTCTTAAGCCCATTTATGAATCTTGTAATTTTCTGTCCTTCAGATTCACCTAAATCACTTGCAATTACAAAAAACTTAAACTTTTTAGCGTAATCATCAACAGTTAAAACATCACCTTATTTAAGTCTTTCTAATTTAAGATAAAATTTATTCCTAACATCATGAGGAATGAAATATCTAGACATTAACCTTTTCATTAACTCCCAATTTCTAACCTCATTTACCATCAAATCTTCCCACCATATAGCTGCATGACCCATAAATTTATTAGAAGCAAGTTTGCACTTTCTAAAATCACTTATCTGAAGAGAATAAAAAATCTCCTCCATTTGTTGTACCCATTTCAAGTAAACAAAAGGATCATCCCCACCAAGAAAATAAGGCATGTCCATGCTAAAAAAAATAGTTTTTAATAGATAGAGAAAAAAAAAATCCTCGCAAAGCACTCCCTTACGTGTTTACACTCAAGGATGTGAATGCTCTCGTGTTTCACTCAAAATTTTTTTTTTAATTTGTGAAGAATTGAGAAGAAGAAAAGAATAGATAATACATAAAAAATAAAGGATACGTAACCAAACCTTGAAGTTTGGCTCTGATACCAAACTGATACGAACCCTACCTATAATAGAGATAGAACGCGAATCCAACTTTGAAATCGTTGCCCAAGATCGTCAAGATGAGGTTGTGAAGATGGAGCTAAACCCCTTGCTTATTAAAGTGAAGCAAGATACTTAGCTATTATAAGATGAACAATCACACAATTCTAAGTTTAATCTAACCTAGCAATTGTAATGAAAGGTAGAAGTGAAACAATTCAAGTAAACTTGCAAAGTTTCAAAAGAACAAAGTTCAAGGAAAAAACCTCACTTTTAATATTTCAATGCTTCTTAATTCGTATGTCATAGGGTTAGCCCTTATATAGGCATGTAAACAACCTAATCCTTGAAGGAAAAGGTTCTATTCCTTATTCCCAAAAATACCTATATAGGAAAATCCTTAATTAAGGATATTTCCTTCAAAATAGGACAACTAATAACAACTCATGACAACTCATCTTTGAAAAGTCAAAATTGATAACTCATTACAAGTCATGACAACTAAGTAAAATGATAACTCATGACAACTAAGCATTAAAGCATGCCATGTCACATGCCATGTCATATGTTGACCATTGACCATTGACTTTGACTTGTTGGCTATTTGACTTTGACTTTGACTTGTTGACTTTGACTTGGAATATTCTTGAATCTTCTCATTTCTTCTAGAATCTTCTTGAATCTTCCTTATTGACCAAAATAGGAAAATAAATCAAAATTCATCCAATCAAGCTAATTAATTTCAGAATAGGAAATTAAGCTAATTAGCTTGAATTCTTCATATTTAGGCGTTGTTGATCCCTTTTACGGTTCATATTAGAAACTGTGGAAGCCTTAGCTTTAGATGACGAACTGATGGATGAGAGACGAGTAAATAATGAATCTAATGGTGAGAGACCTTCAAGACCAACTAGGTTTTTTGAGGAAAAATATTCTAGGAGAAAGGAAAATGCCACTATTATACCTTCTAATTCTAGTACCTCTCTCGATTATACAACTATGCCATTAAATGAATCTTCCAAGACTAACACTAAGGTATTTAACTATTCTCTTAAAACTCTTAAAATTTCTAATCCCAATTCTATTTTTGATCAAAATAGGAGATATCCTCTTCATGAAAGAAAAGCTCCAGATAGATTTGGTTTTTCAAAAGCCTCCAATATTGTTTATTCGATCTCTAACTTCATATCATATCATCATTTGTTTAAAGCTAACTTATCATTTGCTCTTCAGTTGTCTTATATTTATATTCCTAGTCATTTTTAAGAAGCCCTTAAAGATGCTAAGTAGGAGGATGCAATGGTAGATGAAATGGCAGCTCTCTAAAATAATTCTACTTGGGAAATGGTAGAGTTACCAATAGGAAAAGAAGACCGTGGGGTGCAAATGGGTATTCACAGTCAAATATAAGTTAGATGGAATGGTTGAAAGATACAAGGCTAGGCTGGTCATGAAAGGCTATACTCAGACTTATGGTATTGACTATTAAGAGACTTTTACACCAGTAGCTAAAATGAATACTGTTTGTGTCAAATTGTCTCTTGCAGTTAATTTATATTGGCCTCTATAATAATTTAATGTGAAGAATGCCTTTCTTCATGGTGATTTGATAAAGGAAGTGTTCATGGATCCTCCCTTGGGATTTACACTAGAAGAAGGAAAGGTATGCAAACTAAAAAAGGCTTTGTACGAATTAAAGTAATCACTAAGGGCATGGTTTGGAAGATTGAGTGATACAATGAAGAAGTATGGATTCAAGTAGGCTTTGGCAAATCATACCATATTCTATAAGCATGATCATAATGATATTACCTTACTTCTTGTTTATGTTAATGACATGATTGTAACAGGTAATAACATATACTTTATAGGCATCAAAGTCTCTCGGTCTAAGCAAGGATTATTTCTTTCCTAAAGGAAGTATACTTTAAATCTTTTAGTTGAAACTAGTTATTCAACTTGTGAACCTATATATACTCCTATTGAGGTAAATCATGGTCTTTTTATTCATCCTGATCGAATTCTAACAAATAAGGAGAGATATTAAAGGATAATGGGGAAGTTTATCTATCTAACTCACACTAGGCTAGATTTAGCATATGCAGCCAGTGTTGTGAGTTAGTTTATGCATAATCCAAGTGATCATCACATGAATGTTGTCAAATGTATTTTGGCTTATTTAAAATCAGCTCCAATTAAAGGTGTTATGTTCTCCAAACATCCTATAGGCTCTGATTTTGCTGGTAGTAGAATGGACAGAAAATCTACTTTAGGATATTTATCATTTGTTAGAGGCAACTTGGTGACTTGGAGAAGTAAAAAGAAGAATGTTATTTCATTATCAAGTGCAGAAGCTGAATACCATGCTATACATCATGCAATTACAAAACTTTATTAACTAAAAATTCTTTTAATGGAACTTGGGTTTGGCCCATCTAAACCTATGGTGTTGTTTTGTGATAATATGCCAACCATTGAGATCGCTAATAATCCAATACAATATGATTGAACTAAGCATGTTGAACTTAACAGGAACTATATTAAAGATAATCTTGATTCTACACAATAAAAATTCCTTATACTAAGAGTTTATATTAGTTGGCTGACATTACGACTCATGCTGTCAGTAGTGGACCATTCCATGCATCACTATCCAAGTTTGGCATATATGATATCTATGCCCCAACTTGAGGGGGAGAGTTAGTAATAAGGGGCTTTGATTTCTTTCCTATTTTATATATTTCCTGTATAGTTTCTTTAATTTAGGAATATATATACAACTATATAATTCTATATTTTTTCCTATATATGTTCCTTGTATCTTGTATATATATCATTGAAATATATGAGAATAATTATTCCACATATTTATAACGTTGACATCTAAGCTATAAATAACTTATTAAGGAGTATACCTAGCAAGCAAAACATGAAAAAAATATCGAGTTGTGATCACTATGTTCCAACCATTTAATTTGACTCTGCTCATTGAGAAGATATTCTTTATTCTTAAGATGATAGTTCAAGTTGGAGTGCACCAATAATACTTGAGAATAAAGTTCCTTAGTAAAATTGGGAGTTTCAATTTGAGATTGAATTTACAAAAGCTATTGTTTAGAAGAAGAGATAGCTTGATCCATATTACCAAAGGTAGTCTTGTTCCAAGTTCAAAGAAAGGTGCATAAAAGCTTAAGCTTCTTCATTATGATAAGCATAGGATGACCCTTAATCTGATGAGAATCCCAAAAGGAAGAGAAAACTTCATAAAAATTTAGGTAAGAAACCCACATACACAAAAAAAATAAAAAAGCTTAATCCTTGTTTACTGGACTTGATTACAAAAAAGAAGAATGGGATTATGATTAGAGTGATGGCATGCCAAAGCTAAGCAATAGATATGGTTCTAATTCTACAAAGAAGAATCATTAGTCAATGAACAATCCAAGCGGATGTCTATGCGATTAGCACCCTTCCTATTATTAGACGATGTATATTTAGCTCCTTTAGTATCTAAACAAGTAAGATGACAAGTATTGGCTACTGAAATAAATTCAAAACAAGATATTGATGAAGGAGGATGACCTATTTTTTCATGAGTACCAAAACATGCATTGAAATCTCCAAGAACAAACTAATTATCATAGCAAAAAAAAAGAAAAAGAATCCCATTGTAAATTAGACTATAATCTGTGTCTATTAAAAGATAAGACATTAGTATAAACACAGGATACATAATTCGGCATATTAATTTTATGAAAAGAAAAAGTAACGTGTTAACTTGATGAAGCCAAAATTAACACATTACTCACTTAAATAGAGGAAGAAACAAGAACCCACAAAGATGGAGTCTCCAAACCATTATTAATAACATAGTAGTATCCCATAGATTTCCAATAAGAAAAAGGAATGCTGTAAAAAAGACCTTTGGCTTTGCAATGCAAAGGACATCTGGATTATGAGTCTGACAAAAATTAAAAAGGGTACATTGGGTACCAACATTTCCCATTCCTCTATAGTTCTAATAAAAAGCATATTCATTGAGAGGCTTTTTAGAAAGCCCTTGTGGCTGGTCTATTTATAGTGAGCTTAGGCAAATTAGATTTTCGCTTGAATTTTTTACTTGGGACTGTTTGCCATGACTCTTGCTATTCAATTTGATCAGCCTAATTTTTATTTAACATGAATTCAATTTCCTTGATAGTATTAGGGTACATTTCTATCACATAAGGTATGGGAGCGATAAGTAGTGGGAATGTAATCTGACCCACAACCTTTGATACTCCAAATAGAAGAAAAATAATCTTTTAATTTTGGTAGAGCCCATATAGAATCACCTTTGTTGAGAATTATTCTGGCAATGAGAGAATGCTGACATAGATCTATACATTTCTTATACATTTAAGGATTGATTTTCACAACATGATAAGATCCTGAAATAGTTATGGCAAGGGAGGCGTAGCAAGGGTTTGTTTTTAATGAGAGGTTTAAAGGTGGGAGGATCTCCAAAAACTAGACATGGCAATCCAATTTTCCTTAAGGAAAATAATTTTGCATGGCTAAAATAGTTTTCAATGCCATCAACATAAGTAGTGCCATCAATAAGATGTTGAAGAATAGTATCTAGCGGCCTAAGGAGCCAAGAGAGTGACATAAAGAATAAAGGATTTAATTATAACTCAATTCATAAAAATAATTTAATATAGAAGCATTTTTTTACAAAAAATAAAAGAAGTATTAAATGAAAATGGAGAAATATTGGGGATGCAAATCAAAGCTCCAATAGTTATATATTGGTCCCTCCAATATAAATATAAGCTCAAGATATCATTTGAAGAGTTAGAGAGTTTGTGAAATAAATTATTATGTAACACTCATTAACCTAAATTTATTTCTTTTACAATTATTCTTTGTGCATTTTTTGCTTGTAAACAAATTTTTGTTGCATTTGTATATACCTTTATTGTGAGAGTTAAGTGAGTGTTAAAGTTAAAATTCTTTCATTTACTAATTATTTGGGGTTGAAAAAGTGGGTAATGAGGTTCTTTCTCTTCAGATTATTATAGATCCCTTGAAAAATAACTTGCTCTTTAAGGTTACCACTTAAGAAGGATTAACAATCAATAGTAACCTCCATTAAAGAAGCTTATGATCTTTCCAAACTTTCAACTAACATCCTCATTAGTAAACTTCTTATTCATGAGCTTACCTTGAGGTAAAGGAAAAAGGAGTAAGAAGGACAAGAGAGAAGAAAAAGAGTTTTGCATTCAAATCATCATAAGACTCAAGTGATAAAGATGACCTCAAAAACTTAAATGAAGATAATAAAGAGACTGCATCATTCCCTAAGTACTTCATGGATACTTAAAGAAGAAAAAATTAAGAAAACATAAGTAATCTAAGAAAGGTGGATTCAAGCGGTCCTATCAGTTTCAAGATGAATGCCTAAAACTTAAGCACAAACACAATGGAGCAAAGGAAAGGAGAAAAGCTTTCAAAGCCACTTAAGATGACTCATTTGAATTTGAGATGGAGAAGAAGCAACAAGAACCATTAAACCTTTGCTTCATGGTCTTAGAGGAAAAATGTAAGGTACCTTTCTTTTCTATTTGTTTTTATGATGACTTATGTAATGATGGGCCCAATAATGAAGAAGAACTTAACGATGAGCTCCTTAATAAGAAAATTAGTTATGAAATGTCAAAAATTACTATAGCGTGTGAGTGGTGATTGTAGCTCATAAGAGATAAACAACATGAATTTTTTAGTTTTCTAATTATTATTTGATATGGGAGGGACAACCATGTGGAGTCAGCTTTATGAGTTTAGAATTGCTACCCAACCATAGTTGAGAAATAGGAAATGAGTTAATGGAAATCCACTTCCCCTATTAGAGATTCTAGATTTGAGGAACAACATTTACTTGACTGTTTCTTGATATGCATATCCTAAAATTTCCTATCGCATTACCCTAATTTTGATTTTAATGATGCATATACCACACTTGAATATTTATCCATTTAAAATTGCATTGGAATGATGGTTGGCATATGGAATAATTGAATTTGGCATATGCATATTGCAAATATATTAAAATGCAATTAAGTAATCAAACATGGCAAATATGACAAATCAAACAATCGACATGTATTTCAAGTAAGCAAGTAGACAAATAGCACACAAGCATGAAAGAGATAATTAATCAAAACAACCAAACAAAACAAAACAAATAAATAAAATAAAAAAGGGAAGATGGATTAAGGATTACAACCCTTGAAATAGCTTATTCTAATAAATGCATCAAAATGATATATATAGGAAAATCTTATTCTAATAATTCCTATAAAACAAATGTTAGTACATAAATACATGCAAGCACACATCACATTTATAACAATTATATATATTTCATTCATTCACATGACAATAAATTAAATAAGAAGAAATAAATTAAAATAACAAAAAGTATCAAAGCAAATAAACAAATAGACATGCTAATGAAAGTGCACGATTTAGGTAACCAATTAGGGTGAGTACCTTAAGTGATTTTCAAGACGTCACCCAAATTAGGTGATTGATCATAAGGTCATAGTATTGTTGTCCAAATAATGATATGAGTGCAAGTGGCTGAGCAAATAAATATGCAAAAACAAAGTGAAGGGATATATTTCTATTGGATATTGACCACTAAATAAAAAAATATAAAAAGAATATTTTTAATATAGAAAAAATAAATTCTTTACATAATAAATACTACAAAAATTATAATTTTTATTGTAAAAGGATTATCTACATGCATAAACAATTTCAACACAAATAATATAATAGTAATAACAATGCATGGAATGATGCTCAAATGATAAAAATGTTGAAAACAAAGTGAATAAAAATAAAATGACTGAGGAGAGAAGACGTAAAAAATAAGTCAAATAAAGAAAATAAAATGATGAAATACAAAATAAATAGAACAAAAATTTTTAAAATAAAATAAAATGCAAATTATATTAAAAATGTAATTTTCATTAAAAATGATTAAATGGGCCTTTAGAGGGCTTACCATTGATGCATACTTTGAAAAAGAAGTGGTTCGATTTAAATCTTTAGTTCTAAAATCCTTGAAAAAATTTTGGGGTTTTGGTGTTTTCAAATTAGGTTTTCACAATTAGTTCACCCTATTATAAGGGGTTCAAGGTTAAACAATAGGATTTTATAATGCCTTTGGCTTGATTAAGTCACTAAAATAGTTTCCAAATTTGTCTAGAAAATTTTTCAAAGTCCTCTAAAAATTAAGAAATTATTAATTTATAGAAAAGTCAAACCAAAACCCACTACTATAGATAAAAATATATGTGTGTGGTTTTCATGACCCAAGCACGTGGATTAATGAATCGTGTGGGTATTTTAAAACACATGTGTATTCGTAAGCTACACTTTGTTTTCAAGTCATTTTGGGGTCATTTTTGAAATCTTTAAAGTTCTAGAGGTCTTTTGGGCCTTTTAAGTTCAATTCGGTGAGTTCTTTAGGTTTCTTAGGGTTTTCCAAGTTTTTAAGTTCAATTCAGCCTCTAAATTAGTGAACTGGACTTTTGAAGCTTTAGTATAGCTTCCTAAGACCTTATTTCAAGGTTTTAAAGTCCCAATTTCACACCTAAAGTCCAGTTTTCAAAGTAGAACCCTTACTAGGCCATTTCTAAAAAAAATGGATTGGTGTTTTTAGCTTTCAAATTAATGAACTTGGCTCCTGGTTCAAGGATTAAGGTGTTTGATTCATTAATTTGGATGTTTAGTTTAGAGTTTTATGGGTCATGACTTTAGAAGAATGCTATGGATAGCCTTTTTATGGTTATCCTCTATTTAATTGATAGAAGACTTTCATCATTAGAGCTTTTGGAGGACTACTAAAAATCAGGGTCAACAATTACTTTCAAAGAAAAATTTTTATAAATAGAAGTTTTCAAATTTTTCTAAGAGTTTTGAGGATTTGAAATTATAATTTTTAAATGTTAGCTCCTCAAATGAAAAGCTATATTGTGATTTGAAAGCCTTATATTTTTAAAAAATGATTTTGATAAAATTAAGAAAGAAAATGAGTTGATTTCTAAAGAAATTTTAGAACTTAAAAGCCCTATTTAAAAATTTCATAAAGGAAAAGAAACACTTGATAATCTTTTAGATTCTTAAAGGATTATATTAGAAAACTTTGAACTTGGTTATATTAGTGAAGCCTTTACATCATCAAGTCCTTTTAAATTTGTCAAGGCTACTTCTACATCACCCCTCATTCCTAGTAAGAACTCTAAAGTTCAAGATTCTAATACCAAGAGTCTTAAGAATCCAAAGGCTAAGCCTTAAAAGGCTAATCCCTTAAAGGCTCAACTCAAAAGACTTAAACCTTATCATGCAATCATGTACCATAATAAAAGGCACATATATATGCATATTATATCAGGAATCAATTATGCTACTTAGGCATCAAGACTTGTGTGATGAGCATAAACCTAAGTAGAGCAAAATTTAAAAAATTTTACTCAACATAACTCTTCATCACATGAAGAATTATAATCTCAAGGATTCAATTTGCATTTAAACACATAGCTAAATATAAAAAACAACATGTGAACAATAACCTAGGAATTCTAAGTTTAAGAATACTTACAAATTCCTTATTTTGGTGTAGATCACAAGTATTTTGCAAGCTTTGGATGCTTTGATTTAACTTTTGTTGCTTAGCCTCCCAAGTATAAGGCCTCTAGCTTGAAACACCAAAGTTTTGCCAACCAACTTTTAACCTAGATTATGCTTTATAGCAAGTACCCTCTCTAAGTGACCTTTGTAAACTTGCACTAAGTTAATTCACTTGTAATAACTTAGAGTTTATTTTGTGTATATGCTGCTTTTCCTTTTGGTATATATTCTCATAAAAAAAATCTCTACACACCTTTTTTAAAATAAGAACTTACATTAATCTCAATAATGCAATTCACATTTATGTGTATATCCTTAAAATTCTTTTTAAGATATGTGTGTAGAGATATATAAATATAAGTTAAGATAAAAAAGAAGTATACAAATTGAATAAGTAATCATCATTATTAACTACATCATTAGCAAGACACCTAGCATGCCACCTTGCATGGTAGTGTTCAATTTATTCAAGTATCTCATTAGTGTCCAAAGAATGATGTAGAGATTTAATCACATCTCATGCATTAAGTCCATATTCATTCTCTACACTAATTAATACAACTTAATCCTTATCTTAGCCAAAATCAATAATTTACACATAATTATCAATTAATTTATTAATAATTTAATATCTCCTATTAACTTTAATAATTTAATTAATAATATATATTATTATTAACTTAATATTTTAATTAATATCTCATATTAATTAAAAAAATTAATAATTAATAGCATATATTATTATTAATTTATTATTTTAATTAATATCTCATATTAATTAAACATAAATTAATAATTAAACTCTTACTGAATTAGATTTCAAGATATGCTAAAATCATTTCTTAAAGCACAAATCCAATTCCATTAATCTCAATTAATTGATTAAACTCTTTAATCAATAATTAGATTAATATAAATGGTGATTTGGAAAAACTCTTTTAAGTGTGATTTACTGGGTTTATGTCTAATTAGCAATGAGAATATAATATCAACACTTGATATTATTTGAAACTCTTTCAAGTCTAAATGTGAAAATCCTAAATATGCACATTTAGTTCTCAAAAGTTGTCAGTGACCACTAGCATCGATATCATAACTACCCAATTGGATATAAATACATATATTGATTCACATGAACCTTATGGTCATAATTATCGTGCATTAAAATCTCTTCATTAGAAGATCCCAATATAGCCTAGAGTTAAGGTTTAGTCAAACTATAGAAGCTTTATCATATGACCTCATCTCAAGTATTGATTCTTGATAAAACATAACTAATACTATAAACATTTTCTAGTATTGAAATTCTTTTAGACTATGATATGTTTGTCCTTGCCAGGAACTTATTCATCAAGAACAAACTTACATAGCATAGGATCCTTCCTAATTCACTCTAGGCAATGAATCCTTTCTTGGTTAAACACTCATCCTTACATTTAACTGACTAGAGCCACCTAACGCCATATACCTATATATGAATAACATAAGTATGTAAGCGGTAACAAACTCTAACCAATCAAATGTGGATGACCATGTTACCTCAGGTCAAAGGACTATATGCACCATTATGACCTAGATTGTGATTGTTAATTATAAGTGAGTGTCCTTGCAATCACAAATCTAATGCCACTATTTAATCTACTTATCACATGAGTATCCACATGTCTATTCCAATATCTTATATCAATTAGCATGAGACTCACTACCTCCCACTATTAGCATTACATACTAATCAAGGAAAATAGATAGAGGTGATATTTTAATTAATATTACCCAAATATTAATTACTATGAACAATTTATAGCAGATGTAGTAAATAAATTTATAACTTATATTATCAAATTTATTATAAATAAATTTGTAGTTCATGTTATTAACTCTTGATAATAAATTTATTTAACATATTGCTAAAGGGTAAAAATTTAAATAAACAAACTCTTTATTTAAATGAATATTTTATTGCCATATGGATAAATTACAATGTCATTATTTATTACAAGAATGACACTAGGGCATAACTACACTAATAATCTCCTAGTTATACTAGCACCATTCACTAAAATATCTAAGACCCATCTTCTTAAGGTGACAATCTAACCATAGTTGGGTGAGCGCCTTAGTCAGTGGATCAACCACATTATCGGCTGAAGTTACCTTTTGCATGAGCACATCACCTTTTCCAATAAGTTCTTTAATAATATGAAAGCATCTTTCTATATGTTTGGATTTCTAGTGAGACCTTGGTTCCTCTACTAAAGCAATGGCTCCATTATTGTCACAACAGAGGGAAATTAGGGACTCAATAGAAGGAGCCATGGCTAGTTCAGTAATGAACTTCTTAATCCAAATAGCTTCTTTCGCGGCATCCAATGCGGCTATATACTCAACTTCTATACTGGAATTAGCATTGATACTTTGCTTGGAACTCTTCTAGCTCACTGCACCTTTTATTATAAATGAAAACAAACCTAGAGATAGATTTTCTATTATCTATATCTAATTAAGAATAAAAAATTATGAAGCCATCTATTGTAAATCACCTCTTATATAAGTTATAACTAAATCTTTAGTCCTTCTTAAGTACTTAAAGATTGTCTTAGCTGCTATTAAGTATTCTAAACTTGGATTGGATTAAAAGTTGCTAGTTATACTAATAATATAGGAAATATTAGTCCTATTACACAGCATAGCATACATCAAGCTTCCTATTGCTGAAGCATAAAGAACTTTAGCCATTTGCTCTATTTCCTTAAGTGTTTTAGGTGACATGGACACCATGCCTAAATGGTAACAATCCCCTATTGGAATCAAGAATGTTGAACCTCTTTAATATGTTTTCCATGCAAAGACTTTAGGATAAACCTATCATTCTCTTTGATCTGTCTCTATAGACTCGAATCTCGAGATTATAGGTTGCCTCCCCTAATGATGCAAACCCTACCTATAATAGAGAGAGAACACGCATCCAACTTTGAATATTAGCCCAAGGATCATTAAGGATAGGTTGTGTTGATGAAGCTAAACCCCTTGCTTATTAAATTAAAGCAAGATACTTAGCTATTAAAAGATGAAAAATCATACAATTCTTAGTCTAACCTAGCAATTGTAATGAAAGGTAGATGTGAAACAATTCAAGTAAACTTGCAATGTTTCAAAAGAACAAAGTTAAGGAAAAAACCTTATTTAATTGATTAAAATTATAAAAAATACATCCTAAATTCGTCCAAAATATGTTTAGCCCTTATATAGGCATGTAAACGACCTAACCCTTGAAGGAAAAGGTTTTCTTACTTATTCCCAAATATACCTATATAGGAAAATCCTTAATTAAGGAGATTTCCTTTAAAATAGGGCAACTAATGACAACTCATCTTTAAAAAGTCAAAATTGACAACTCATTACAACTTATTAAAACTAAGCAAAATGATAACTCATGACAACTAAACATTGAAGTATGCCATGTCACATGTTGACCATTGACCATTGACTTCGACTTGTTGACTATTTGACTTTGACTTGTTGACTTATTGACTTTAACTTGGAATATCCTTAAATCTTCTCACATCTTCTTGAATCTTCCTTATTGACTCCAAAATAAGAAAATAACTCAAAATTTGTCCATATCAAACTAATTAATTTCAAAATAGGAAATAAGCTAACTGGCTTGAATTCTTCATATTCAGGCACTTTTGATCCCTTTTAGGGTTCATATTACCTAAGTCCTTCATTGAGAAGGTTTTAGATAACCATATTTTTACATAATTCATTATTTTGACATCATTTCTAATTAATAGAATGTCATATACATATAAGACAAAAAAAATGAGTTGGCTCCCACTAACCTTTTTATAAACACATAACTCATCTTTGTTCTTTATAAAACCATAAGAACATATAACCTCATCAATCCTCAATGCTTGTTAAAAACCATAGATTGATCTATTCAGCTTGTAAACTTTTAAGCTATCCTTAGATTTAAAACCCAGGGGTTGCTCCATGAAAATTTCATCCTCAATATAACCATTAAGGAAAGTGGTTTTAACATTCATTTGCCAAACTTATAATCATAGTGTGTAACTATAACTAAAAGAATCTAAATGGATTTAAGCATGGCTACTGGCGAGAAGGTCTCCTCATAGTCAACCCCTTGCCTTTAACGAAACCCTTTCACTATAAGCCTAGCTTTATAGGTCTTTACCTTTCTATATACACCAATCTTTCTTTTGAAGATCCATTTACACCTAAAGGGTATAATACCCTAAAGAGGATCAATAAGTATCTAGACTTAGTTTGCATATATGGAATCCATTTAAGCTTTTATAGTTTTAATCCATCTTTAAGAATCTTTATCACATAAAGCTTCTTCATATGTAGTAGGATCATTAATATGAATGGTCTCTTCATAAACATACAACTCTTGCACATTAAGAAGAAAATCATATCTCTCTGGAGGAAAAGATACCCTACTGGACCTTCTAGGAGTCAGTATGATAACATTATCAATTGGAATAGGGTCTTCGGGTTGATCAATCTCCATTTAATCAGTTTGTTGGGTTTCTTTAGATAATTCCTCATCTAACATTACCTTCCTTCCTTTACCACTTCCTTTAGAAACTCTTTCTCAAGGAAAATAAGATCGTTACTTATAACAGTAGCTTGTTCAACATGAAGATAAAAGCAATACCCTAAAATTTCTTTAGGATATCCAACAGACCTTCTTTTAATCAATTTCACATCCAATTTGTCTAATTTTAGCCTTTTGATAAAAGTTAGACATCCCCAAATCTGAACATGTTTAAGACTTGGTGCTTTACTATGCTATATCTCATATGGTGTAGTAGAAACAAATTTGGATCGAACATGATTAAGGATGTAGTAGGTGGTTTATAATGGTCAAACCCAAAGTGAAATAGGAAGATCAGTACATCTTATTATATAATGTACCATATCTAATAAAGTACAATTCTACCTCTCAAACACACTATTTAATTGAGGTGTTCTAGGTAGTGTGAGTTGTAACATAATGCCATAAACCTTCAGGAACTCAATAAACTTGGTACTTAAGTATTCACCTCCTCAATATGATCTCAGAATTTTAATACTTTTCCCACTTTGGTTTTTTACTTGGGTTTTGAGTTCTTTGAACTTTTTAAAGGATTCATTTTTGTTCTTCATAAGAAATAAGTGCCTAAACCTTAATAAACCATCTATAAAGGTTATAAAGTAGTAGAAATCATCTCCAGCCATTTCAGAAAATGGTCCATCTACATCACTATGTATGATTTCCAATATATCCTTGGATCTTGCCATTTGTCCAACAAATGGTGATCTAGTCATTATGCCTTCAAAACAAGCCTCAAAAGTTGGATCAGATGCAGATTCAAGATTGCTCAAGATTCCCATCCTTTCTAACTTGGTGATTCTATCCTCTGTAACGTGACATAATCTTAAGTGCAATAGATATTTAGAATTAGAGGCATTTTTAATTAGCATTGCATTTTCATTACTCATATAAATTTAAGGCTCATTGTTATTGGAGATATTATTAATATAATATAAACCATGTATTAAATAACCATTGCCTATTATTTCACTTCCAAAGTAAATATTACATACATCTCTTTTAAAATGAAACTTATAACCTTTTCAAATCAAACTAGAAATAAAAACTATGTTTTTATAGGCATTTAGTACATATAATACATTATTCAAAAATAAAATATAATCATAAAGATCAATATAAGTAGATCCTATAGCCTTTGTCGTAACACTTACTCAATTGTCAAGCTTTAAGTTTACTTCATTAGGCCTCAACCTCCTCTCATTTGTTAGATCCTACATGGATAAATAAATGTGAGAACTAGCACTGACATCCAATATCCATGCATTTGATGAGCTCTTAGAACATTTAGAAGCATATAAATAAGAGAAAGTCTTACCTTCCCCTTATTTGCTATTTCCTTTTGTCTTAAGGGACTTAATGATCTTAGGACAATTCCTCTTCCAATGTCCTTCACCTTGGCAATGGAAACACTTTCATTTATCCGGGTCTTCCTTTATATGTGCCTTGTCCTTATTTTTGGCAGGCCACCTGCAAGCTTGAAAACACTTGTCTTGCCTTTCTTTTTCTTATTGCCTTTTTTCTTAGTCTTACTCGAAGATGCAATAAGAGCAACCTTTTTCCCCTTACTTCCTTGGATAGCCTTTTAGGCTATCATAAGCATGTTTAAAAGCTCCGTAAGAGTGCACTCTATTTTTGTTCGTATGGAAATTTATAATTGTTTGTCTAAAAGATTCAAGAAGGGATTGGAGGATCAAATCTATTTAGAGATGGAAGTCCATTGTAAATTCTAGACAATCTAATTCCTCTATTGATCTAATCATGGAGTTTACTTGGACTCGTACATCCTATCCTTCCTTCATCTTAGCATAAAAAAGCCAATTTGATATCTCAGATCTAATGATCCTACTTTATTCACCAAACAACTCTTGTAAGTGAAGTAGAATTTATTTTGCATTTTTGTACTTCTCATGTTGTCAATGGATTTTGGTATTCATAGAAGCCCGCATTATACATCATGCTTGCAAATCATCATCTTTCCATTTATCTAGAGTATCATGCTCCTCTTTAGAAGAGGATCGGGTGGTGATTGATTTACTATATATAGAATCTTTTTAGAAGCTAAAAAAACTTTTAGATTCCTTAGCCAATCAATAAAGATAGGGCTCATGAGCCTATATTGGTCGAATATGATTGATAGTGTGTTTGATGATCTCATATTATCAATACATCTACAAAAGTAACAAGATTAATTAGCTTTATAACATTGTTATATTACCATTATATTTGGTCTTTAATCTTAATGGCCTCCCATTAACTTGGTGAATCCTATACTTACAAGTAGGAAATGAAAATCCCTTGTTGGATGGATTTTCTAGTGGGTGATGAAGTTCTTTAATTGGTCACTAATATCCCTCAAGTACACATTGCCATTCTTAGAATATTAGTTCTCGTTAAGTGGATAACTCTCATCCATCACATCTCATATGATATTCCATCAATCTAGCTCTTAATGTTATAGGCCTCAGGTACACATTGCCATAAGGCCTTTCACATTAGTTAGGTTCATACCATTAAATAAATGAAATGTATAAACTTGAACACTACATACCTTAGGTATGCCTATTTGCCATTCTTGGCATATAGTGTGTTTATACATCCACAACACCTTATGCTTAACAATAACACTACATGAATTTTTTTGGACCTTATGTACACCCCTATATGTCCATAGCTGATGCACATAATCCTAAAACCATAGAAGTTATTGCTCTAATGGAGAGCCAAGTATTAAATTTATTTTTGGAAGATTTTTAGGTCTTTATTTTAAAGTCTCACTTTTCATATTAACCAATATATATATCATATACATATATTGCATAGTATCTATTTATATATATACATATCATATATGTATATTGCATGTTATAATATAAATATCACATATGCACATAAAGTATGCAAAAATGCATGCACTAATAACGAGTGATCATGGACTTTTCTTAAACCTATTTTAACTCTTAGAATAAGTTAAAAAATGGCTTAGCCCAAGAAAATTCTTCAAGGCATGAAGCTCCTTATCACCATCTCCATGGATTTGCATCTTGAGCACTTCAAGCTTCTTGCCATAACTCTTATGACTTACATTTAATCGTTGGCATACCAAGGTCAATATTACATCATAATAATTTTATATAATTAACATTTAATCACTGGCATACCAAGGTTAGTATTACATCCTAATAATTTTATGTAATTAACATTTAATTACACATCAAATAATAAAATTAATTATTATTACAAATATAAGGATGTAATCTAAGTCCATGATCACTTGTAAATAATGATTAATATGCAAAATTAAACATAAAAAAGTTTTTTTATTATGCTACAATACCAGGTAGTAGCTAAGTAGCTACAGTGCTATGGTTGCAAGAGCACTACTATTGCTACAGTACTATTTTATTGAAATCACATTTTAAGCATATTTAGTCACAACTCTTGTAACTAATAATTAATTATAATCACAACATTTCCAATTATAAATTAATAATAACATATATCATTATTAATATAATTATTAATAATTTAATAACTCATATTAAATCTAATAATTTAATTAATAACATATATTATTATTAAATTAGCATGTGTTAAGTGTGAAAAGGAGCTCTGATACCATTGTTGGGAATCAGTTATGATACTTAAGCATTAAGACTTGTGTTGTGAGCACAAACCTAAATAGAGCAAATTTTAAAAAATTTTAGTCAACACAACTCTTCATTACATGAAGAATTCCAATCCTAAGGATCCAATATGCATTTAAATGCACAGCTAAATATCAAAAATAATATGTGAACAAAAACCTAGGAATTCTAAATTTGAGAACACTTATAAATTCCTTAGTTTGGTGTAGACCATAAGTATTCTACATGCTTTGGAGACTTTGGTTCAACTTTTGAATCAATTGCTTAGCCTTTTAAGTGTAAGGCCTCTAGTTTAAAACACCAAAGTTTTGCCAACAACTTTCTTGCCTAGGTTAAGCTTAGTAGCAAGTACCCTCTCCAGGTGACCTTTGTAAACTTACACTAACTTAATTCACTTACAAGAACTTAGAGTTTGTTTTGTGTATATGTTGTTTTTCTTTTTGGTATATATTCTCACAAAAAAAAAATCTCTACACACCTTTTTTAAAATAAGAACTTACAATAATGTCAATAATGCAATTCTCATTTATGTGTATATCCTTAGAACTCTTCTTAAGATATATGTGTGTATATATATATATATATATATATATATAATTTAAAATAAGAAAGAAATATACATATTGAACAAGTAATTACCATTACTAACTGCATCATTAGCAAGACACTTAGCATGCCACCTTGCATGGTAGTGTTCAATTTATTCAAGTATCTCACTAGTGTCCAAAGAATGATGTAGAGATTTGATCATATCTCATGCATTAAGTCCACATTCATTCTCTACACTAATTAATACAACTTAATCCTTATCTTACTCAAAATCAACAATTTACACATAATTATTCATTAAATTATTAATAATTTAATATCCCATATTAAATTTAATAATTTAATGAATAAAATATATTAATTATTAATTTATTATTTGAATTAATATCTCATATTAATTAAATATAAATTAATAATTAATAACATATATTATTATTAATTTATTATTTTAATTAATATCTCATATTAATTAAACATAAATTAATAATTAAATCCTTACTGGAATTAGATTTCATGATATGGTAGAATCATTGCTTAAACAGAAATCCAATTCCTTTAATATCAATTAATTTATTAAACTCTTTAATCAAACTTGCTCAAAGGTTGCCCCAACATATCCTCTACTCCTTTAGAGGCATCAGGAAATTTCTCATTATCTTTAAGGTTTAAATCCTCAAAGGAACTTAATACTTCCTCTTCACTAACTTCTGAATTAATCATCATGGTGGCTGGGGGTGAAACATTGTGTTAGTCTGGGAAAGGGTTATTAAAGTATTTGGGTTTGGATTTGATTTTTCAAGGTTTATAATTTTTTAGAGTCTATGAGGTTTTGGATTTCATGTTTAAGGTGAATGCAGGTATCTATGGAATGGCCAATAACTTGGTGAAACTTATAGTAACTATTTAGGTCATAACCTGGGACATTTTGGTTTGGTGGTTTAGAAAAGGTTAAAGGTCTAAGCAAGCCTTTCTGTATCAAATGGTCTAGAACTTTAAAAAGGGGTTGGTTAAAGTTTGAGAATTTCCTAGGTTATTAGACTACATATACTTTCATAGCTCAACTAGTACTTCCTTACTATGTGCCCCTAGTTGGGTAGTATCGAGTTCCAGTGCCTCTAAAGCTCTTCTTCTTCTCACTTTCAATCTCTTCAACTTATAAACCATCATCATCAAGGTCCATAAAAGTCTTAGGGTTCATCATTTGCAACCTTTCAACTAAATCAAGCAACACATTGTGAACTATCATCCTAACCTAATATTTCTTAGCTAGATTGTTTTTCATTAATCATGCCTTATTCATGAATCTAGTAAGGAAATTAAAAAATGATTCATTAGGTTTCTGCTTAGTTAGTTCCAAATCCCTAATAAATACCTCCAACCTAGTGTTATAATCATATTGTTCTAAGAAAGCAGTACATAATTCTCTCCAATCATCCCAGACAGATTTTTCTAACCCATGGTACTAGTTCACAACCATTTCCTCCAAGGATAATACAAATAATTTAGTGACTACTACTAATGGAGCTTTAGTGGTGCTTATAGTTTTTGTATACTGACTGAGGTGGATCCTTGGATCTCTAGTTCTATCAAACTTCTACAATTGGGGCATTTTAAATTTCTGAGGCAATTTGTCCCCTTCCATTTGTAACATATCATCAAAATCAAATAAGTATCCCGTGCCTTATCCTTTTATCAGTTCCTTTATATTGGACATTTTTTAAGTCAGTGCTTGCATTTGCTTAGACTTATGATCTTTAACTAGTTCAAGTGATTCCCTCTTTGCTTTCTCTATCATGTAGTTCTTAAAATTTTCAAGCTTCACTTCAGTAGCAAGTGGGTTTCTAGTAATAGGTTGGTGATACGAACCCTACCTATAACAAAGATAGAACGTGCATCCAACTTTGAAATCTTGCCCGAGGATAATCAAGGATAGGTTTTGTTAATGGAGCTAAACCCCTTGCTTATTAAATTAAAGTAAGATACTTAGCTATTAAAAGATGACCAATCACACAATTCTAAGTCTAACCTAGCAATTGTAATAAAAGGTAGATGTGAAAGAATTCAAGTAAACTTGCAAAGTTTCAAAATAACAAAGTTTAAAGGAAAACTTACTTTTTAATATTTCAATGCTTAAATTCTTTTGTTATAGGGTTAGCCCTTATATAAGCATGTAAACAACCTAATCCTTGAAGGAAAAGGTTTTATTCCTTATTCCCAAAGATACTTATATAAGAAATCCTTAATTAAGGAGATTTCCTTTAAAATAGGATAACTAATGACAACTCATCTTTGAAAAGTCAAAATTGATAACTCATTACAACTCATGACAACTAAGCAAAATGACAACTCATGACAACTAGGCATTAAAGCACGCCATGCCACATGTTGACCATTAACCATTGACTTTAACTTGTTGACTATTTGACTTTGACTTTGACTTAGAATATCCTTGAATCTTCTCACATCTTCTAAAATATTCCTTATTGACTTCAAAATAGAAAAAAAAAAACTAGTAAATTCATCCAATTCAAGCTAATTAATTTTAGAATATGAAATTAAGCTAATTAGCTTGAATTCTTCATCATGCAGCTCTAAGCTTGTACTTATAGTTGAATCCACCAACTTGCTTGTAATGTGAAAGAAAAATGAATTCAATGCTTATTTGAACTTCTTTGTCCTTAATCTTATCATTGGTCCCTTATAATGTAAGGGATCACTTGGTTTGATGGGCTTGCTTAGCTTGGTTGCATCATTCCCCCCTTCCTTAAGATGATTCGTCCTCGAATCAACACCTATATAAAAATCAAAAGGAGATAAATCAGCAACATTAAAAGTAGCACTTACACCATACTCACTAGGCAAGTCAATCTTGTAAGTATTATCATTGATGCGCTCTAACACATGGAAGGTTGCATCACCACGTAGCATCAACTTAGATTTCCTTTAAGTGGGAAGTCTTTCTTTACATAAATGTACCCAAACCCAATCACCTGGTTCAAATACAACTTTTACACACCCTTTGTTTGCATGTTTGGCATATTGCTCATTCTTTCTTTTAAGATTTGCTCGCACCTTTTCATGTAAGGACTTCATAAATTTTTCCTTCTTCTTTCCATCTAGATTTACTTGTTCACTCAAAGGCAAAGCAATTAAATCTAAAGGACTCAATGGAATAAAACCATAAATAATCTCAAAAGGACAGAAATTGGTAGAAGAATGCACACTACGATTATAAGTAAATTCAATATGTGGTAAGCAATATTCCCATGACTTTAAATTATGCCTAACCATGGTTCTTAGTAATCAAGATAAAGTTTTGTTAACTACCTCAGTTTGCCCATTAGTTTATGGATGACATGTTGTAGAAAATAAAAGTTTAGTGCCCAATTTACCCCAAAAAGTCTTCCAAAATTAGTTTACAAACTTTTTAGCTCTATCACTTATAATTGTTCTAGTCATGCCATGCAAACGAATAATCTCTTTAAAGAAAAAATTTGCAACATGTTGTGCATCATTAGTTTTTCTACATACTATAAAGGGAACCATTTTAGAAAACCTATATACAACAACATATATTGAATCATGTCCTCGCCTAGTCCTAAGTAAACCAATCACAAAATCCATGGAAATATCAATCCAAGGTAAACTAGGCACAGGTAGAGGCATATACAAACCATGTGGTTTTAACTTAGACTTAGCTTGTTTACACATAATTCACTTATCATATATTCTAATAACATCCTTTTTCATGTTAGACTAATAAAAGTGATCATATAAAACATCCAAAGTCTTAGCTATACCAAAATGTCCCATTAAACCACCCTCATATGCTTCACGAACAAGTAATTCATGCATAAAAAAATTAGGAACACACAATTGTTTCTCTTTAAACAAGTAACCATCATGCCTATAGAACTTTTCAAAAGCAATATTTTCACATGCATGAAAAACACTGCCAAAATCACTGTCATTCTTATACAACTCTTTTATGTATTCAAATCCTAGCAATTTGGCATCTAAAGAAGCAAGTAAAGTATACCTTCTTGAAAGTGCATCAGTCATAACATTCTCTTTACTTTGCTTATATTTAATGACATAAGGAAATGACTCAATTAATTCACTCCACCTAGCATGTCATTTGTTAAGCTTGTTTTGCCCCTTTAAGTACTTCAACGATTCATGATCATTATGTATCACAAACTCTTTAAGAAATAAATAATGCTGCCATGTCTCTAAAGCATAAACTAAGGCATACATCTCCTTGTCATAAGTGGGGTACTTCAAGTTTGCACCATTTAACTTTTCACTAAAATAAGCAATTCATTGTCCATCTTGCATTAGAATAGCCCCAATTCCCAAACCTAAAGCATCACATTCAATTTCAAATGTTTTAGAAAAGTTAGGTAGAGTAAGTAAATGAGCAGATGTCAACTTATCCTTAAACATGTTAAATGCTTGTTCTTGTGCTTCTCCCCACTTGAAGCCAACATTTTTCTTGATGACTTCAGTCAATGGTGATATAATGGTACTAAAATCCCTCATAAATCACCTATAAAAGCTTCCAAGACCATGAAAACTTCACACATCACCAACTCCTCTAGGCATAGGCCAATCTTTAATTACCTTGACCTTCTCTTCATCTACCTCTATTCCTTTTGCACTAACAATAAAGCCTAAGAAAACAAGCTTATGTGTGCAAAAACTACACTTTTTGATGTTAGCATACAGACATTCCTTACATAGCACTTCCAAAACCAAATCCACATGTTCAATATGCTCTTCCAAAGATTTATTATATATAAGTATATCATTAAAATAAACAACCATAAATTTTCTAATGAAAGCACGCAAGACATGGTTCATTAATCTTATAAAAGTGCTAGATGCATTAGTTAAACTAAAAGGCATGACTAACCACTCATAAAAACCATATTTTATTTCAAATGCAGTTTTCCACTCATTACCCTCTTTCATACGAATTTGATGATAACCACTTTTCAAATCAATCTTGGAAAATATAATAGCCCCATACAACTCATTAAGTATATAATCTAACCTAGGAATAGGATGATGATACTTTATCGTTATTTTGTTAATGCAACAATCAACACACATTCTCCAAGTTTCATCCTTCTTAGGCACAAGTAAAATCGGAATGGCACATAAGCTCATGCTTTCTCTAATGTAACCTTTGTTCATAAGATCCTCAACTTGCCTTTGCAACTCCTTGGTTTCCTCAAGATTGCATCTATATGTGGGTCTATTTGGAATTGTAGAACTGGGTACAAAATCAATTTGATGCTCTATTCCTCTTATTGGCGACAAACCACTAGGAATATCATCGGGAAATACATCTTAAAATTTCTACAATAATCTCATAAAAGAACTAGGCAAAGAAAGGTCAAGATCGTTAGAGCTCAAATAAGATTCCTTGTAAACAAGTACAAGCATAGGCTACCTTAAAAATAAAGCTTTCTTCATATTTTTTCTTTTACATAAAAACTTGTTTTTCTCTCTTGTTTTACCTCATTCATACTCAACTCTCCTTTTGCATGCACATCACTCTTCTTTTTCTCATTGCGCATCCTCTCAAGCTCTCCTTTTTCCACTCTTTACTCACTCCTCTCATTGCTTTTCTCACAGCTCTCTTTTTGCTTATTTGCCTTTTCTTTTTTATGCAAACTCTCTCTCTCTCTCTCTCTCTCTCTCTCTCTCTATTGCTTTTTCTTTTTTAAACTCTTTAAATCTTTGATTTAGGACTTTTTAGTCCTTATACACTTCTTTAGGGGTTAAAGGTTTAAGGATAATGGCTACACTATTCATTATAAAAGAATATCTATTAGAAAACCCATTATAATTAGCCCTCCTATCATATTGCCAAGGACGCCCCAAAAGAATATGACATGCTTGCATAGGCACTACATCAGACAATACTTCATCTTCATATTTGCCTATGGAGAATGCTATCTTTACTTATTTAGTCACTTTTATCTCCCTATAATCATTCAACCATTGCAATGTGTAAGGCCTAGGGTGCTTCATGGTATATAAATGCAATTTCTCAACTAACATAGTACTAGCTACATTTGTGCAACTACCCCCATCAATGATCATACAACATACCTTATCTTGCACCTTGCATCTAGTGTGAAAGATGTTCTCATGTTGTGCCTCATCCTCTATCTTGGTTTGCACATTCATGTTTTGCCTTGTAATAAACAATTCACCATGTGATGGACTTTATACAGCCTCATCATCACTTGCATCCTCAAGCTCGGGCATCTCTAAATTGCACTTGTCATCATCACTTTCACTAAAGACTTTGCTACCCCTCATAGTCATGGTTTGCTTATTTGGACAGTTAGAAGAGATATTCCCATAACCCAAACATTTAAAACATTGAACATCACAAGATCATTTAGTTTGAGTCTCACCTTTGTCTTTGGTCTTGGCATTTCCTCTTTGTTTCCTCCTTTATTATTGTTAAATTTTGCCTTAGTGAAGCTCTTATCTCCATTCTTCCAATTTGACTTCCATGAAGAATTAAAAGAAGTTGAATAGTTAAGCTCTTATCTCCATTCTTCCAATTTGACTTCCATGAAGAACTAGAATAAGTTGAATTGCCTTTGGAATTCTTGAACTTTAATTGCTTCTCAATCTTAATCACCATGTGCAACATATCATCCATGTCAACATAGTGACATATATCCACTAAGTCGACTATGTTTCTATTCAGCCCATGTAAAAACCTTACCATTGTTGCCTCACAGTCTTCATTAATATTTGCTCTAATCATAGCTATCTCCTTTGCTTGATGGTACTCCTATACACTTTTAGATCCTTGTACAAGATTTTGAAGTTTATTATACAATTCTCTATAATAGCATGTAGGAACAAACCTCTTATGCATGATTGCCTTCATCTCCATCCATTCCCTCATAGGTCAATCATGATTCCTTCTTCTACTAGTCACCAATTGATCCCACCAAACAAGTGCATAATTGGTAAACTCTACAGTAGCTAGCTTCACCTTCTTTGCTTCTAAGTATTGATGGTAGTCAAAGATGAACTCCACCTTTTGTAGCAATAAAAAAAATCTCACAAAATACTCCCTTACATGTTTCACTCAATTTAAATGGTACTTACACTCGTGTTTCACTTTATAAGGCTCTTACCCTCTTATGAGCTCACCACTCGCCTTTTACCACTCAAATTCCCCAAATCTCAGTTTTAATAAAACTAATGCAAATTATGCAAGAATTACTCAACCAACTCAACACCATAATCACAAAAATCAAATTAAACTTAAAATTCAAAGCGACTATTCATAAATCAAATAAATAAGCAAGTGAACAAAACTTCGATCAAAATCAAGAACAAAACCTAATTTTTAAAAGCCAAGAAATCACACACAATGAAAATTAATAAAAGAAGTCAAATTTGAGTTATAAACCCATAAACACAACCAGCAACACAATTCTGAATTAAAAATAAAGTAAAAAAAAATTCAATAGATGCGAAAATTGAACAAACTAAATCAATTAAGGGTTAATAGATTTTGAACCCTTTTACTTAAAACACAATGATTGGATTTTTTTTTTTTTGATGTTTTTTTGAAATTGAGAAGAATTGAGAAGAAGAAGAAGAAATTATGAATGAAAATTAAAAAATAAATAACCAAACCATGAAGTTTGGCTCTGATACCAAACTAATACGAACCTTACCTATAACAGAGATAGAACATGCATCCAACTTTGAAATCTTGCCTAAGGATCATCAAGGATAGGTTGTGTTGATGGAGCTAAACCCCTTGCTTATTAAATTGAAGCAAGATACTTAGACATTAAAAGATGAACAATCACACAATTCTAAGTCTAACCTAGCAATTGTAATGACAGGTAGATGTGAAACAATTTAAGTAAATTTGCAAAATTTTGAAAGAACAAGGTTTAAGGAAAAACCTCACTTTTTAATATTTCAATGCTTAAATTCTTTTGTCATAGGGTTAGCCCTTATATATGCATGTAAACAATCTAATCCTTGAAGGAAAAGGTTTTATTCCTTGTTCCTAAAGATACCTATATAGGAAAATACTTAATTAAAGAGATTTCCTTCAAAATAGGACAACTAATGACAACTCATGACAACTCACCTTTGAAAAGTCAAAAATTGACAACTCATTATAACTCATGACAACTAAGCAAAATGACAGCTCATGACAACTAAGCATTGAAGCATGCCATGTCACATATTGACCATTGACTTTGACTTGTTGACTATTTGACTTTGACTTGGAATATCCTGGAATCTTCTCACATCTTCTAGAATCTTCCTTATTGACTCCAAAATAGAAAAAAAAATAACTTGCAAATTCATTCAATTCAAGCTAATTAATTTTAGAATAAGAAATTAAGTTAATTAGCTGAATTCTTCATCATGTGGCTCCAAGCTTGTACTTGTAGTTAAATCCACCAACTTGCTTGTAATGTGAAAGTTAAATGAATTCAATGCTTGTTTGAACTTCATTGTCCTTGATCTTGTCATTGGTCCCTTATAATGTAAGGGATCACTTGGTTTGATAGGCTTACTTAGCTTGGTTACATTAGTTGGCCTCCAAAATTATCAATAGGAGTAAAAGCAATAGGTGTAGGTGCAGGAGCAGCAAGTGGAGCATTTTCAGTAGGTGGAATACTGCCACACTAGGTGCTTATTCAATTATAGGTGGTGGAACAATAGTAGTAAGTGGCATTAATCTAGCTAAGGCTTGTCTCAGTTCATCTTGCATCATGGCTCTTATATCATCCATGAAAGCTCCCATAATGCCTTCTAAGTTCTAGTTTCCTCCTTATTATTGTTCCATTTCTGTTTGCTTGGTTGGAGTTGATTCAGCTTCCAAGCAAAGTGGAGTAATAAGACTCTTCTCTAAACTTCGAAAGATCTTTTTAGCTGTTGATCTTGAACTCAAGTGTACAAGTAACAATCAAGTGTACAATATCCTTCCAACCTTATTCCTCCCACACACGTATTCAATGGTGAGTCTCCTTTCCTAGGATTTTTTGTCTTAGCCTTAATGTCAATAGGTGATATTAAGAACCAACATCCATGCTAAATCTCTTAAAGTAATAAAAGCATAAAAATAGCATTTCTAAGTATAAAGGTATAGCCTAATCTTTATTAGCCCAAATGGGCTCCAAAAGTATAGGCTTGGGCTTTTATAAATAGAAATACCTCATGGCAACAATCATAAGCAATTTGGGCAAATCCTAAGGGAAATAACTAGACCATTATATATTGTTAAGTCTAGTGAAAAGTCAAGGTCCTCTTAGCAAGATGCCCTCCTTTAGGACTTGAGTTACCTCTCTTGGACCAAGTTAAGGCCAAAAGTGATGGTTAGCGAATCTATAACTCCATGAAGCTAGTGGAATCATGGAATCATAAACCAATGCCATCAATTAATAGAGACATGCAAATGAATGCAAGAATATAATAATTCTAAAAAACAAAAGTATAATTAGTATCTCTTATCCCCAGCGGAGTCACCATTGTAGACGACAAGGTTTAAAGCACGTCTAAGATTTTAGCAACTGTTACATTGTTTGAGCTCAGGGCTCTAAAGAACACACTACCATATCATAAAGACATAGTATGGAGATAAGGAGTAGCCACTACAGTAATAATTGGGACAAATTGAAAGTGGTGGTACTTGATTCTCTATAAGAAAATAGCACCACAACCAGGAAATTTTGGGAATGGAATACTAACTTCTTTTAGTCTCTTATTTTTTAAAATTAGTTTATGAATTACTATCTTATTCTCTAAGTACATGCAATTTCATTTTAAACCCTAATTATCATTCATCTAACTCTGAGACAATTAATCATGAAATAACACATAAAAATTGCATTCATATAGAGCGAGACAACCCCAAGTCAGTCTAAACTATATTAATTTTATTTAAAGCTACCTAAGTCTATATATTACAAGTGAAATGGAAAACTAAAGATAGGCCTACATTTTAATAAATTAGTGAGTTTATGTCTGCAAATTTTTAATTCTACAAAAATGGGTCTAAATCTATTAATTTTATGAGAATAAATGGGATTGAATTAGATTTAATTAGTGGGCTTAATTCTAATTAATTTTAATTTAAATGAAAATGGGCCTAAGTTTATTTATTTTAAAAAAATACTTTAGCAGACTGAGCTAAGTCTAAACAAATTTTTAGTTAAACTAAAAATGGGCCTAAATTCTAAATTAACCTAGATGGGCCTAAACTGATTTTAAACTTAATTGAAACCTAAAACCATTTTTATAGCCTATTAATTAAATGAGTTGGACCTATCATAGGCTTGGGGGCCAAAACAAATAAAAAAAACATAAAACAAAATAAACCTAAATAACAAAACAAATAATCAAACAAAAGCATTCACACATTATTTCTAACCCTAAATTACTTACATGCAACCATATTTAACTAAAGCCACCATTGATTTTAAGTAGGGCTTACCAAATTGAACTTAATTTACTAATTGATTTTAAGAACACGAAAAGTAAATATTTCATTAATTCCACTATTACGGCTATTACAACTTATGCATAAATATTAAGTAATACATGCCTAAATAAATAAACAAAACATAGACAATAATAAAAATGAATAAAATTAAATTAAACTTAAAAATCTATGTTAAAAAGCTACATATTTTCTATCTATAGCATACCATGGATTTTCATATTCTCACCAATTCAATCACAGCTACCATCATAGCCATAAAACTTTAAAAAATAAACAATAAAGAGAAATAAGTAAATAATCAATAATAAAAATCAAATAAAAAAAAGAAAAGAGTAGAAGAAGATGATTTATGGATGCACTATTGTTAATTGCTCCTTAGAAGAAGGGTTCACCATTGGAAATTAATCTCTTGATTGATTTTGGCTTCAGGACTAGAAAAATGTTTATTCAAAACCAAAAGCACATCTTTTTTTAAAAGCTTTTAACTCTCTGGATTTTTTTTGCTTTAAAACCTCATGTTCCTTCCTCCCCCCCCCCCCCTTAACATGAACAACCCCTCTGCTTTTTAATCCAATCCCCTCCATAAAAAAACCTCCTCATCCTTTTTAAAATCCAAGAGATTATCTAATTATCTAATTTTTCTTTTATTATTAAAAAAACTAGAAAAATATACTATGCGCAAAAAAAAACGTAAAAGGATATTTATCTAATTTATTTATTTATGTATGTTTTTATTTTTATTATTTATTATTTTCTAAACCAATCACAAATTAAATAAATCATTTTCTTAAAAATAATATAAAAAAACTTAGCTGATCAGAATTACGGAAATTCAATTGAATTTCTGTATTTTCGATCAACTCCTTCTTTTTAACTTTTAATTACAAAAAGGCCCTTGAAGGAAATTTAATTTTACAATTAAACCTAAAAAACCATTGCAATTTAATCCTTACTCCTAAAATTCCAAAACCAATTTTTAGAGATTAATTTCGATTAAATTTTCATCATAGGAGCTCTCGTCACATCTATGCATTAATGCATCCCGAAATTGAGTGCTTACTTTACGGATGCTAAGTCTCATGGTGGTTGTCCTTTAAGTGGTAGCAGTTCTACAATGCCCATGGTTCCCAGCCTTCAACAACCTACTTCATCACTTTATCTTTGTTGTCTTGTATCAAGTTCTCAATAATATGCTCTTTAAAGTTCTCATTATTAGGAATATTCACACCAGGCACATTGATATATTCCTCTGCACTGACGTAGGACTTCCTATGTCGTTCTTTAACAAAACTCTCATTCAACAATTTCATTTTCTTATGAGAATGGCTTCTTGTTACTTGCTCCTATCTCCTTATAGCCCAATCCTCTAGTGTCATTCTAGCTTTTAAAGTCTGGTAGTATGGGATTCCTTGCTAATTATTTCTCAATCCCTATCTTGACTGATACTGCATCTTCATCTTCATCTTTGTAACCCTTAGATTCATTTCAATTCTATAAAAAAAATCCCAGCTACTTAGAAACTAGGAGGAGCAATCACTTGCTTTTTATTATCGAGTATAGCTGATAGAGTCTTGCTCATGCTAACATCTATGATCACAGCTTCTCTTTCATAAAGGAATTATATCTTTTAATTCATAGTTAAAGATACTCTCCTCCCAAGATATGGAAATAAGGTTTGCCCAGAAGTATGGCATAAGTGACAGGAATGTCTAGCACCATGAATTCTACTATTGACTCTATAGGAACAGTCTTCACAAAAGCTTAGAAAATGCCCTCCACACTCCTTATGATATCATCATAAGCTCTAATTATTAAATTTGAATTTGTTAAGTCATCCACTTTCAGACCTAAATTAAGCAAGATTTGTAATGGACACACATTAATCACAAAACCATCATCCACAATCACATAGTTGTTTCTTTTGCCTCTAACTTCAACTGCAATGAATATAGCTTTATTATGATTTCTTCCTTCTAAAGGTACATTATCATCTATATGAATGTTATGATACCATGCTTCTTCTCATAATCAAATTCATCACCCAATCCTCCAAGCTTTATTAATTCAATAGGTATGTCAAAAAAGGCTGATTTGGAGTAAAACATTTTATAATCAAATTTGTTGAAAGGATGGCTCAATAAATCTTTAACTCCTCTTTATAGTTGTTTAGGAGTCAAAGGTTCTATAATCTTCTTTACATCTCTAGGGGCATTATAAGATTTCTTATCAGTTTGAAGGTTTATGTTCTCAAAAGAGCTTTACACATCTTCCTCACTAACTCTAGAATTAATCATTATGGTGGTTGGGGGAGGTATATTTTAATATTTTAGGAAATGATTATTTTTGGTGCTTTGGTTTAGGTTTTATTTTTTTGGGTTTACAAATCTTCTAGTCACTATAAGGTCTTGGATTTCATTTTTCAAGTGAAAATAAGTGTCTGTGGAATGTCCTATGCCTTAATGGAATTTGCAGTAACTATTTATATCACAACTTGCTCTATAATAAGTTTTAGGTCAAAGTAAACCCTTTTACACCAAGTGCTCCAAGACTTTTGACAAAGGTTGGTCAAAGTTTGAGAATCTCCTCTTTTGTTGTACTACATGGATACTTGTAATTATGCTAGTGGTTCCTCATTGAGTGCTCCCAGTTTGGTAATTTTTTTTCTTTTTCACTTTTTATATTTTTCTTCTTCTCATCCTCAAACTTCATTTCCATAGTAGGTAGAGTTCTAGGAATAACATTGCCATTATGAATAAGAATGACAATAGGTGGAATATCAACAGTGAATAGAATAGCAATAGTAATATATGGAATAGCAATAAGTACAAACATTATTTTCACTACAGGAGGTGATATCAATCCAATTAAAGCCTATTTTAGTTCTTCTTGAACCATAGCTCTCATGTCATTCATTAATGCACTTTGGACATCATCTAAGGTCTAGTTTCCTTCTTATTATTCCATCTCTTCAACTAAGTGACTAGTTAGTGTTAGTGGTGCTTCTAGGTAGAGTAAGTTAATAGAACTCTTCTCCAAACTACAAAGGATCTCTTTAGCTATCAATTTTAGACTTAAATTGATTCACACTAGTTTGTCACCTTTTCATTTCCAAATACAGGAAGACCCAGATGGATCTATGATGGTTGAAAAACAAAGTATTAGTATAATGCATGAAACACATGCATGTATGATGCATGTGTTGAATAACAAGTAATAAATAGTAAGTTAAGTTAAGTGTATAACATACATTCTTCTAACCTTATTCCTCCCACACATGAGTTTAATGGTAAGCCTCTTTTCTTAGAATTTTTTTTCTTAGCCTCAAAATCAATAAGGGATATCAAGAACTAATGCACATGCCAAATCTCTTAAAGTAGTAAAACATAAAAATAGCATTTCTAGACATAAAAGTCTAGCCTAATCTTTATTAGCACAAATGGGCTTTTTAAAGTATGGGCTTGGGTTTTTATAAACAGAAATACCTCATGGAAAAATACACAAGCAAGTTAGGTAAATCCTAAGGGACGTTACTAAGCCACTACATAAGCTGAGTTTGGTGAAAAGGTCAAAGTTCCCTTAGCAAGATGCATTCCTTTAAGACTTGAGTTATAAGCTAAGGTCAAAGGGGCCCAGTGTCCTTTGCAAACTCAAGAGAAGACTACCCCCCTTTAAGACTTATGTCACAGACTTTAGTCAGATGAGCCCTGTAATCTCTTTTGAACTGAGTTAAGGCTAAAAGTGATGGTTGGCCAATTTACAATCCTAGGAATCATGGGACTATAAACTAATACCATCCACTAATAAAGACATGCAAAAATGAATGTAAGAATAACATCATGATTAATAAAATAATTCTAAAGAACATAAGTAGAATCAATATCTCTTATCCCCAAGGGAGTCGCCATTATAGACGATGGGGTTTAATGTCGCCCAAGTATATTGCAACCATCTCAGGGCTCTAGAAAACACACTACTATATCACGAAGACATAGCATGGAGATGAAGAGTAACCACCCAGGGTAATAATTGAGACACCTAGTGAGTAGTGGTAACTTGATTCTCTAAAAGAAATTTAGCACTATAACCAAGAGATTTGGGATACATAATACTAACTTCTTTTACTCTTATGTTCTTTTAGAATTAGTTTATGAGTTACTATCTTATTCTCTAATTACATGCAATTTCATATAAACCCTATTTGATTATTCATCTAACTCCAAGGTAATTAGTCATAAAATGGGACATAAGAACTGTATTCACACAAAGTGCAACATCCTTAAATTAGTCTAATCTACATTGATTTTAATTAAATGAGCTAAGTCTATATGTTTTATTTTACAAGTGAACCTAATTACCTATTGCATATCTCAACTTCTATTTTGTGTCTAATCACCCATGGTGCTACAATGATAGAAACGCTTAGAACTGTTTGATTTCAATCGCTTATCCATGCTGGTAATGCATATGTTTAATAGAAAATTGACATGTTAAATCATGGGTGATATAAGCACAAAATAAAAGTTGAGATGTGCAATAGGAAAATTTGAAAGTTGAGGGGTGCAATAGACTAAAAAGGTAAAGTTCAAGGGTGAAAAGGAGCATTTAGCCTATTTTTAATTCTAAAATGAGCTTAATTCTACAAGTTATGGGAAATGGCTTAAGTTAATGGGTTGTGTCTAATTAATTTTAATTGACCTAGGTGGGCTTATGTCTAAATTAACTAGGTGAGCCTAAATTATTTCTAACCTAAATCTAGTTAATTGTGGGCCTAAGGATGCAATTTTAATTAAATCTAAACCTAAATTAATGAATCTATTCATTAATATTAAAAGATGGGCCTAAATTCCTAATTAAATTAAACAAAATTAATTAAGTACAAAAATGGGCCAAAAATAATGAAACAAATAAAAAGCCCAAACATAAAAAAATAAATAAAAGAAGCCTAATGGGCCTAAAATAATAAAACAAATAAAACATCCAAACAATAACAACAAATAAATAAAGAAAGCCTAATCTACTGTCTTCCTAATTCTAATAAATTCCACATGAAACCCTAATTAAAATCTAAAGCCACATTACTTTTAATTGAATTTACTCAATTGAAACCCTAATTTTACTAGCCAATTAATTAAAATAAAAAACACAACCATACATACATGATTCCATTATTCCCACTATTAGGGCTATGATAATGATCTACTAAAAATAAAAATTAAATCACACAAACCCAAAAAAAAAAGCTAAATAAATTAAAAAAAACCAACAAAATAAAAATATAAAAATAAATAAAATACACATAAACCCTAAAAACTACATTTGAAAACAAAATTTAATTTATGGCATTACATGGATCTTCATGGGTTGATATTAATTCAATTATGTTCAAACTCCAAGGTTTAGGTGACTCCCACGATAGCCATAAAACATAAAAATAAACAACAAATAAAAATTAGTAAATGATCAACAAACAAAATAAAAATCAAATCAAATTAAAATTAATAGAACCCAAAAAATAAAATGAATAAAAATACAAAATAAAACTATCCACAAAATAAATAAAATACACATAAACCCTAAAAGCTATGTTCGAATACAAAATTCAATCCATGGCATTTCATGGATCTTCATGGGTTTTGTTCTCCACAATGAATTCATGTCACCCCATCTATCATGAATATAAAAATAAACAAACAAATAAATAAAAAAGTCAATGAATGATTTAAAATAAGAAGTAAAGAAAATCAAGTAGAATAAACAAATCAGATTAAAATCAAACCAAAAGAGAAAAGAGATGAAGATGAGAATAGGATGAAGTATTGATTCCCCTAAAAAGGATTATCACCACTAATAGAAGCCTACGACTTTTGTTGTTGGTGAATTTTTAGATTTTATTTTGATCTAATTCACAGTAAAGAACGTAAAAAATAAAAAAGAGAAGAGAGGATGGTGTTCTTAACTCACAACTAAGAATAAAAAAAAAGGTAGATAATAAAATTGAAAGTCTGGAGCCTCTCTATGAAAATAAATTAAATATTTATAAAAACAAGTCTTCTAACCCTACGTTGGGTTTAGTATAAAAAATAATATATTTGTATTATTTATCTAAAAAACATATTTATCAAACAAATTATCAAGTAAAATAAAAATAACAACCAATTAAAATTAAAATAAATAAATCAATAATAAATTAAATAAATCAATAATAATTAAAAATAGAAATAAAAAAATTTGTAAGACCATCAGAAAAGTATATTTCTAACAAAATCAATAAAAAACTAATAAATAAGAAATATTGGCCAATCGTGGCCAATTTTGGTTCCAAAGTGGCATTACTTACATACAACAAATGATTTGGTTGTTTGGGCCAACTTCAGCCTAAGTATTTTTTTTATTTATTTTTATTTTTTGAATTTTTTAAAAGGAAATAATTTAAATAAATAAAATATAAAAATAGCTTCTAAATATAATTTACAATTTAGTTCAAAATTAATAAATCTGATTTTACAGTTAATTTTCATCATTGGGTCTTTTGTTGCATCCTAACTTAAATCATCCAGAAATATGGTGCTTATAATTACCCATGTTATGGTTATGACTAGTAGGTTTTAATCTAACCCAGACTTGGAGCATTGGATGACAATTAAGGTTATCCTTAAATACTTGAGAAGTACTAAGGATTTAGTCTTGACTTATGGAAAAGATGATTTACAACTTATAGGTTTCATAAATTTTGACTTCTAATAAGATGTGAATGATAGAAAGTCTATTTTCAATTTTTTCTTCACTTATAACATAGTGAGCTGAAAGAGTTCCAAATAAAGTATCACTATTGATTCCACCATAAAAGCTAAGTATATAGACACATAAGATGTTATTAAGGAAGCTATTCAAATTTAGAAGTTCATCATTGAACTAGGGTTATTCCTTTTATTAAGTTAAAAGTTCCTCTCTTCTATGACAATAATGGAGCCATTGCTTTGACAAAGAAACCGAGGTTTCATAAGAAATCCAAACACATAGAAAGGTGCTTCCATGTTATTATAAAACTTATTGAAAAGGGTGATGTGCTCATGCAAAAGGTAGTTTCAACCAATAATGTGGTTGATCCATTGACTAAGGCGTTCATCTAACTACAGTTAGACTATCAGCTTAAGAATATGAATGTTAGATATTATAGTGAATGATGCTAGCGTAAGTGGTGGATTGTTGGTATAAATGTGCCTTAGTGCCATTCTTTTAATATAAAATGATATTGTACTTTTATTTCTATGGTAATAACATATTCATTTACAAAAAGTGTTTACTTATTTGAGTATTTACCTATTAGCATTATATTGAATGATTTTATTATAAAAACTTGATAATATGAATGACAAATTCATTTAGGACATAAGCTATAAAGTGTTCATAATCATTGGATTAATATATAAGTAGTATTAATCCATAGAATATTAGCTCTATCTATTTTTCTTAATCAGTATTTGATATTAATAATAGGAGGTATTGAGTCTGATCCTATTTGATATAAGATATCAGAATAGACATGTGGATACTCATATGATTAGTGGATCAAACTATGACATAAATGTATGATTGCATTGAAATTCATTTTTATTTACAATCACTATCTTAGACATAGTGATGCATAAGGTCTTTTGAACAAAGGCAACACAGTCATCCATATATGGTTGATTAGAGTTTATTATTGCTTACACACTTGTGCTAGCCACATATGGGTAAATGGCATATAATGGCTCTATTGGGATGAATGATCAACTAAGATGGAGTTTATAAACTAGAGTGAATCAACATAAAATCCTATGCTATCTAAGTTGTTCTCGATGAATAAGTACCTAGTCAGGCCAAACTTAACTTACTCAAAAAGATTTTCGGTGCTAGAAAGGAGTTTCTAGTAAAAGTCATGTTTTATCCAAAATTGAATTGAAGATAAGGTCATATGATTGAGGTAATTAGAGTTTGACTTAACCATTACTCTAACTGATATCGGGATCTTATAATGAAGTGACATTAAGTGGACAATAATTATATTTTATAGTTCATGTGAATCTATGGATAACATTCATTTCCAATTTAATAGTTATGATATTTATGTTAGGGGTCACTCATAACTTACGTGAACTAAATGTAATTAATTAAGATTTTCACATTTAGCTTGGAAAGAGTCTCTTTTAATATTAAGAATTAATATTATTTCACATTGCCATTTGGACTTGAACCTAGTAAGTCACACACAAAAGTTGCATTGATGATTATGACTATTAGTTTAATTATTAATTAAATTAATTAAAATGGATTTGCGCATGTGTAGGGATCTACCATATCTCAAAATCTAATTCAAAGGTTAGGAATATTAATTATAAGATTAAATATTAATTTGGACTTAATTTAATATGTGATATTAAGTTTAAGGACCAAATTGATATTTGCCATATATACTAGTTTGGATATGGATCATGAGATGGACCATATAGATGTACCTTAATGGATGATAAATAGGCTTGAATATTAATGTGTATTAGAGAGATGGCATTATTTAAGTGTTAGATAAATTAAGTATGTCTAATTAAAATATATTGTAGAGATGGGCCTTATTTCTCCAATTTTTGGTTTTGATGCATGCCAAAAGATTGTTGTTAAATTTGTGCAAGTGTTCTAGAGAAGAAATTCCTCAAAATAAAACCTAACTTCTTTCTGATGGATTATGGATTCCCAAATGCATTTGCCATAATTTGTTTGAATTTCAAATAGATAAAAGAAAAATTAAATGATAAATTTAGCTTCTTGAACAATAAAAGGAAAGTGTATTAATATGAGATTTAATACAAACTAAAAGATGATTTTTTATTTGAAATTAATAAGAAAATTATTGAAAACATGAATTGAAAACTTGCTAAAGATTTTCTGAATAAAAGTTGATAATAATGATTAATTTGATGATGATTGTTGTCTATGTTATGTTGATGATTTATGATGGTTGGTTGTTGGTTTTTTTTTTCGTTTGTGTTCTTCCCCTTACTTTTAAAGACATTCTTACTTGTAGGCTACTTCTCTAAATTAATTCTTCAGCTCAAGAGTCTTATGTTCCTAGGAAATAAATTCATAAAACTTGCAACCTTCATCCTCAAGCTATATCTTAGCAATTGTCTCCATCTCCAAAACCTTCTACCTTAGTTATTAAGCTGCACTTGTTATAGGCCAGGTTTTTTTTAATTTGGGCATTAAAATTTTAACTGATTAGGTCAATTAACCCAAAATTTACAATGTCCCCCATATGTAATTAACAAAACAAGTTTGAGAAATGAAGAAAAATACAAAGATTTTTGGATTTTGATGCCATAAACCTAACTAGTCTTGATAAGTAACAAAGTTAATGCAAAAACTTCAAAGAAAATTTCTCACCAAAGAAATTCAATATTATAACTTAATTCAACTTAGCATGCTTATAAAGGAAATGAGGTCTTGTTTATATAAATACAAGACCAAGCTCAAACTACTATTCTAAACATGAAAATATAAGATAATTTAACCCCACTAACCTACCACATATAACCTTAATGTCAATGTCCTACACTAATGACATTAAGCATCATTTTAACTCCCATTTGACTAATGCATATGGTCTTGATGTTGTATAATGTTTAAAGATTCTTTATTATATGAAATATGGTTATTTGAGGTGCAAAGTTGTGTGGAGCTATTATTCCAAGCATTGAATTCATTCATAACTGTCCTAGCTTGCATTTATTAACTTTCATAAGGTAGGGGCTGTGATAGTCGTCATGCTTGTGATGGCCTTACAGAATGTATCAAAATAATTACTTATGTGTATAAGTAGTTGCAATGACCATCGTTGCATTCATGATGGTCATCACAGAAGCTTTTCAACACATTACACTTGTTTTTTGAAAAGTTAACATGATATATGAGCCTACCTTGATCCCTTATTCACTTGGATTAAATTCCTATATTCTTGAGTTCTCTAAATGCCTTAAATAACTCTAATTAAAGCCTCTTGAAGTCTCTTTATTTTAGACCTTGTCATTAGGCCTTCTTGGACTTTAAGTGCTTCATTATTAACTTGGAGCTTATTGGGTCTTGAGATTGAACTTGAGATCACATTAAGAAGGCTACATTCATCAATCCATTAGAGGTAATAAGTCCTACATCATTTAAGTCTAGAAAGAGGTTTAGTAAGATTTAACGTCACCCAAAGAGGAGTTTATAGGTAAAACTCCATTAAAGGCTTAAAGTCATTTTATCAAATTTAGTATTTAGTATTTATTATTTTATTATTTTTTCATCCACACTATCTCTCCCACCCACACATGATCTATTTCCATTCATTAATCATCTTTTACATCACCACAATCATCTACATTCATGAAGATTAACCATTACTTAAACTTTAACCCAAAAGACTATAAAGAGCAGAAAGGTTGTTTCTAAATTTTTTTAAATAAAAAACCTATAACATCAACATGAACTGAGAGTTCCAAATGCCAATAACAAAAGATGACTTGCAAATCTCCTAAAATATAACATGAGTTTTTTTAGCTTTGTTACTCGTGCAAATTGGTGGTATTAATTCTCTTTTTTTGTCTACTAGATTCACATTTCTTTGCATCAATTATAACTCTAAAATCCACATTGTTAATGAACTCACCTCATGCCATGCATGTGTCTTTATTTGTAAAGTTTGTGAGCAACCTCTTATCTTCTCATATTACTTGCAAAGTTGATGCTATAATGCTTTGCATTACCTACAACTGTGACATCCACTTTACTAATCCTTTAGCTTGCTATCAAAAGCATGCTTTTGTTATTCCTTTTTATGATTATATCGCCTTTGTTTATAAACTAAACATTATCAACCTTCTCCATTAAAATAACACTAACCACCAATATAATCAAATAAATCTTACCTAACTGAGTTCCTTCTCAACAAAGGGTAGGAGGTTCATGGATAAAAAGAGTAAGGAATATAAATCTATTTGTTGAGATGAGTTTAAGAATTTACCCATTTGTGTTTGATCTGCTTACTTTCAAAGCATTGAAGCTTGATTTGCTTACTTTTTTCTTGATAAATCTCGATATTTTGAAACTAGAGCATGGTGGTGATACTGGTGATGAAAGGGGGTGTTGCCATTAGCTAACACCCATAAATTCCCTTTTTTAAACAATGCTTAGGTTCATTTGTTCTTTAAATGTTTTTAAGGTTATTTTTGTCTCATAATAATATACATATAAATAAATATGTGTGTGTGTGTGTGTGTGTCATATCAAGTGCTCAATGTGCTAACTTAAGTTGTCACAACCTGAACCCAAAGGGCACATGACCAGCATTAAGGAATGAGAAAGCATGAAATTTTAGAAATTTGTAATAAGCCTTATAAATTTTTCACAAATAAATTTAATCAACTTTTAAACTTTAAAGACAATCCAGTAGAGTTTTCTTTGTACCGAGACAAAACCAAACTTTTGGCAAAAGAATAACACTTCTAAAAAAATTTTCAATCAACAATACTCCACAAATTCTCCAATAATCCATCACAAATACATATATCTCCAACAAAAATAAAATCCATAATACATAATAATTTACTACTGCAATGTCTAGAATTTAAATACACAATACATACGTCTAATAGACCTACAACAAATAGCCAGAGAAGAAGTAACCCAACGCAGACAATGATAACTATCAAGCCAATTATGAGGTCTTGAAAAAATAAAATTGAAGGGAATCAGACCTCACTGAGTGAATCAATTTTATAAAATGCATGTTAGTTTTAAAATCATTATTTAAAACCATTTTTAAATTAAATAAATATTTAAAATCCTTTACTTTACTAAAACTATATTTAAATAAAATCCTTTCCCAAATTCACAAAATATTTTAATACGAAATCCTCATACAAAATCATATAAATTAAAATCTTTGATGGAAAATATGGTAGAACCCTAAACCTCAATTCTAATAGCCTTCGACTCTCTTTAATCCAAGTCCATCTTAAGAGTAAGCTTAACCGAGTTACAACCACAATCCATTCACTTCTTCCATTATTTATGTCCGAGAGCAAGCTCAACCGAGTTACATCTCATTTCCGGCCCAAGAGTACTAGCTCCACCGAGCTTAATCCATACACTGCTCGAGAGCACCCACTCCACCAAGCTCAATCCACATATTGCTTAAGAGCACAAGCTCCACCGAGCTACAACCCAAATTTTTTTTGACCCAAGATCTCAACTAATGTGCACGTGATTTTGGTGACACCCACTAGGAAGCACTTTCTACCATTTTTTCCAAATTAACTTATACAATAAATAATTAAAATAGAATAAAATAAAATAAAATAAAATTCCACGAAAGCATCTTTCCAAATATTATTCATGATAATAAAATAGTTAATCAAACATGTGGTAAGATACATAATCATAAATAAATTCATATAATAAACTTAAATATTATATTAACCACATGAAAATTCCAGTTTAAATATTCTGAATAAACATTTCATAAAATTAACTCGCAGGTAAAGCATCTTGGCCAACGTGTCATCGACTATCTTTGCTCTACACCTCTTGCTTTTGAATTCTCTAAATAATAATATTTATTTAATTAAGTAACTTTAAATAAATTCCCAAAATTCTTGTAAAAATTAGAAAAATCTAGAAATGATAAAAATAGCCTTAAAAACACTAAAATAATTAAGTTTGATGCTCAAATAATTTTTCAAATGATTTAAACTAATATATATATAAATATATAATATTAACTCTAGAATTTTTATTGCAAAATCCATAAGGATTTGGACTTCGGTCCAGTTACTAGAAATTATCACCATAATATACTCTATTCAATAAAAATAAATTAGGATTTTTCCAGGCTAGTTACTATTCATCATTGGAATTTGGATAGTGCCTGCTGGATTCTCAACGAAAAACACAATATCTGTCACGACCCAAAACAGGGGCCATGACCGGCACTAGGGAACGAAAATTCTTTCGAATCCGGAACCCGTAGCAAGCCTAAAAATAAAATAAACATGCAATAATAATAATAACAATATTAAATGCAGCGGAAATAAAAATCATAAAAATCATAATATTATTTTCACCAACTGGATTTAAGTCAAATCTCATCTCATATATATAAATCTTTTAATACAAATCCAGTTTCAAATATAATACAATATCTCACATAAATAAAATACATAAAATCCCACAAATTAATTTACAACTAATGCAGTGTCTAGATTATATAAAAATAAGACTCAAGTAAGCAGTTTACATAATGAAGTTAGGGCGGAAGAAATTCGGCGTACAGGCCTGCTATTGAGGTCTGAAGATGTTGACTCTCCTGAAAAATAGTCAACGGAGGGGAGTCAGACCTCACTGAGTGAATTACTATAATATATATACATACACACTAAATGACAATGCATACAGTCAACAATATATATCTAATTTGTATATATAGAGGCAAATACACACAGATGCAATAAATCATTTTATATATATTTTATTGAAAATCATCTTTTATGAAGGATCACATAGAACCTTAGAATATCGCAACCTCGAAAACAGTGTTAGACAACACTATAGCCATACAGGCTCACTGAATCCAAATATATCCACTTAATCCATTTAGACAGTAGACTGGCCCTGAGACACTAAGTCAACCGAGCTCAGCAGTCTGACTGCCAGTGTGATTGGCCCAGAGACACTTGGTCAACCGAGCTCCAGCAATCACACCTCCAAACCATATCTCACACATATCAATAATCACATTCAATCAATATCCACAAATAAGTTAGTAATATAGCCTAAATACTATAGGCGTACCGGTACGTACTCGGTCCTAGTGCTGCCCACTAGGTAGCACGTTCTATTGATATCCTTCATCATTAATAATATAAAACATTCATTCACAAATAAATGATGCATGAATTTAAATAAAATAACAACATAGACCATATATATACTAGAAATATACCAAAAATAAACCAGGTATATTTCAAGTATACATACGTCAAATAAATCCAATCAACTTATAAATTAAGTTAGAAATATATTTAAAAACATTTTAAATATAATGTATTTACAAAACATGCATATAATTTAATATATACCAAAAATAAACTAAAAAATAAACCAAAAATATACTTAAATACCAATCACATTATTTATGCATTTTTTTAATTAAGATAAAACGTATATTTCTAAATCATGCATCCTAAGCATATATATATAAAATAGTAACTCACTCTAGTGCGCTCCACGAGACAGGTCCGACGGGCCTGGTCCACTAGCCCTCGGTCTTGGCGTAACTAAACAAGCAATAAATAATCAACATCAAAATAAACCTAACAGAAATCCTAGAATTCGATCTAGAGTATTAAACATAGAATCGATATCAGGGTTCGACTAGATATCACGTTTTACGAGAATTCTACCAAAAATCAGGCAGAACCTCCCCTGTAAAACGGACATCTCTCTACTCAAAAGAGTAGAGCCGACCCTGCAAGGAAATACACTTCGAAAAACTACACAGAGCACAATCAAAATCTCACGGTTGGACTCCAAACTACAGTCCACTGACCGGGGTCCACAATCACAGAATAATTTCAGAAATATCAAAAATATCCTTATAACATAGAAATTCATTTCATAAGTAGAAATTACATAATTAACCTTAAAACACAGTAAAAACCAATAAAAACTCATTTTATTAGTAAAACCGTATATTATATATATAATTAAAAATAATTCATGAAAAATAGTTTTAATTAGTTAAAAATACCAAATAATTTTTAGAAATCATTTTTATACTTTAAATAACTATTAAAACCACTTAAATTACATTTTTAGCCAATTTAGGGTAAAATTACCAAAATGCCCTTATATATATAAATATACTATAATTACTTCAAAAATTCACCAAAAATAATAAAATTATCCAAAATTAATTTTCTCAATATATTTATCAATAATATTAATAATTAAACTCAATTAACCAATTAAATTCAATTAAAAACATAATTAACCCTAATTTCCCAAATTTACATAAACTTCAATAATTCAAAATAAATACTTAGAAATTCATAAAAATTCTAAATAAATTCCTATAATTCATTTCAACACCTAATTTAACCATAAAACACAATTTCATAATTTATTTAATTAATTTCCGAAAATTAGAAAATAATATTAAAATATTCAAAAATACCCAAAAATCCAAAAAATCTCCAAAAATTCCACAAAAATTCATAAATTTAGATTAAGCTACTAGGATCAACATTTTTTAAGGGAGTTTTCATGAATCAATCAATTCAAAGCTCAAAAAAATTGAAAACCCTAATATGGCCGAATTCGAAAAATCGAAACCTAAGCAAATCAAGACCATTTAAGCTCAAAACAAAGCTAGAATCACACTCACCGGAGCTCAAGGAGAATAAAGAGACCGGTGTTGTCAAAAATGGTGGCCGGAATCATCGTGATCGACGGTGGAAGGAAATTCGGCTTCTCTGGCAAAAAATGGCTTCCAGGCGCCAGAATCCTCTGCTACAGGCGGCGAGGAAGGCTGGAGAAGGTGGTGGCACACCGGACGGCACACCAACGGTGAGAAATCGGCAGTTACAGGCGTCGGACGGCGAGGGAAACGGTCGGGAGGGAGAAGAGAGAAATCGGGGGCAATTCGGTAATTTTTCAAAAAACTTGATTTTTGACATATTATATGTATATATATATACTTTATACTATATATTAAAATAATATTAAATTACACACATTAAATATACACCACACACATATAATTTAATATTTTAATAATTTATACTAAATAAAAATAATTAAATAACAATAAAACTAATAAATAATTAATAAAATATTAGGGTAATATTAAACCCTAATTAAATAAATAATTACATGTATACACGATGTTTAATATTTTAAAATATGTATGAGTTCATGCAAGTCCGAAAATATATTTAATATAATTAATAATAAATTATTTACGTGAAAATTTCCCCGAAAATGCAAGTCCCGGGAAAATTTTACGTAAAGCACTGTAAATAATACACGATAATTAAAATAGGTTTTAAATACAAACCAACTCGTAAAAAAATCATATAATATACATATGAAAATTATTAATACTGCATATCCCGGTACAGTGTAAAAATATTTAAAAACACAGGATATTACAATATCAAACCCAAATGTTTATATCATAATGTTTTCCACAATTTATAGAATATATCAAAGGTCTCAAACAACCAAAAATCCTTTTAGAAAAAGGAGATAATAAAATATAAGGGAATTTACTTAAAAATTCACCAAATATTCCACCGATAGAAATTAGATGCAAAACTAGCATCTATAGACTTTTGAGATAGTGAGGAATGAAGTAAAAATACTAGTATTGACTGATTGGAACTGGGATGAACGTTCCAACTTTAACAATTTTAGGCCAAATTTTAAAATTATAATCTGGAACTTTTTGGGTTGAATCTGCTAAAAAAGATATTGCCATTGCATAAAGGACATTAAAAAATAATTGGGTACCAAATTTCATGTCAATCGGAGCTCACTTGAATATTGAACAGAGAAGAGAAAGAAGAAGGAAAATATAAAAATTAAATCAGATATTTGTCACCACACTCCTCTCTTCTCCCATGGCAGCCCCGATCCTGCACATATATATACACTCACATGTCCATTTCCAGCAACCAAGAGCAACCCAAGTCAATTCACTACTTAAATCAACTTAGCAACTTTAAACAACTTAAGACAACTTCCTTTAACTAGTAGTCAACAACCTCAAAATGAGGCTGCAACAACCACAAACAACAACCTATTATACACCCAAAGGAACTTTCCTCAACTAAGCCACTAACAACTCCAAAACGACTATAGAACGACCTTCAAACAACAACAGAACAACTTCAAAATAACTATAGAACAACCTCGAAATGATCACTGCATATACACACCTCTAACACCCTTAACTCAGCTAAAAACAACTCAAACAACCTCCAATCAACCAACCAACTTAAACCACTAAAAAAAAAAATTTAAAACAACTGTCAACCAATTGCCACCCAAAACAACCTAAATCAACATCAACTCATATATATATATATATATATGTGTGTGTGTGTGTGTGTGTGTGTGTGCGCGCGCGCGAAACAACCTCCTTTGAATAGATTTGGGTTGATATGAAGAAAGATTGATTAAGTGAAAATGATAGAAGTTGGTTAATTAAATGGTTAAGATATATATATATATATATATATATATATAGACAAACATACAGATTCTCTTTATTCCAAAATTAACCTTTCTTCACTAAACAACTAATCAATACAAAACAACTAACGTTTATCTTCATTAACTAATATTTACATCAATCTAAATATATATAAATATATATCTTTTTCTTAGTTCCAAACCAACCCATTTCCGTCATTCTTCACCTTCCTTCCTTTATCTTCATCATCTGATTATTTTGTTCTACTCATATCCTTTTTTTTTTTTTTTTGAATATTACAAAAGTAATAATATGAGCACTTGATATGATAAATGACTAAGACAAAGGTTGAGCACACATGATTTAATTAAGCACAAAATCAACATTAAATTAGCTAGAGCCACCAAATTGATATCTTTCTTAAAGGTTTAAATATTTGATTGTAAAAAATAAAATAAAAAAATTTCAATAGTTTAGACACCAAATTTATATATTTTTTTTCTACTTCAATTCTTTTTTGCACCAAACAAAGCATTAAGTTAGAACTATGCATATAGTTAGACGAAATAATAGTCTGAAGCTAATTGAGTTACATGAAATCATTCAAATGTCTCTATTTTAACCTAAAAAGAAAAAGCAACATTCAAAAAGCAAAAACCTACAAAAAGCCATTGTCGTTTAACACTGAAAGTAATAATTAAAAAAAAAAAAAGGAAAAAACCAGAAACCATGAAAATGAATCCATTGAAGCGGTCGAATATAAATAATATCACACACTCAAAACAAGTTTGTCGTCAACTAAACGTAAATAAATAAAATTTCTTTAAAAAAAAAACCTAAGCCAAGAAAACGCCATCAATCATCATCATATAAAACGCCAGACCCATCTTTGGAACTCTTGTTCATTGCAATTTATGGATCAATAGTATTTTCAAGATTTTTTGAATTTTTTAAACTTTTTAGTCCTTATGCGAATGAAAAATTACCTGATATAAAAAATTAAAATTTCAAGGATACAAGTTCTTTATAAAAATCAATGCAATAAAAGTCTAATAATTTAAAATTTTAATAATAAAATTTCAAAAGTCCAAAATTGCAGTTTACTAAAAATTTCTGTTATATTGTTATTATTATAATCATTAACAATAATTGTGGAAATCTATGTTATTTTTTGAAATTACTGAAATAAAAATTTAAAGAATTTTATATGTCAATTTTTTTATTAATATTACTATTCATATAATTAAAAATAATAGCAAATCTAGGAGTTGTTTATTTGAGAAAATTAGAAGTAATTTTCAAAAATATAAAATCAGAATTTATTGCTCATATTTAGATAACCTTCTTAAAGAATATATATCTTTGAATTTTTTAAAATTTAAAAAAAAAATTGAAAAGACCTAATTTATTATTCTTGAAAACTCAATCAATCTATAAGGACCAAACAGGGAAAGGTTAAAATCTGGAGGGACCCAAATAACCCATGCAAAACTAAAAATCATGGGCAACAGGTAATGGGGTGGGGTGGGGTGGGGTGGGGGTGGGGTGAGGTATACATTCGACGTAGTTTCAAAAGGTGGGGTCCACTGTGGGGTCAGCGGGTCCCACAAGAAGTGGGGAAATACATGCATAAAAAGGAGAGAAAAAAGAAAGGAAGGGGAAAAGGACAAAAGAATTAAGAAAAGATCGTAAAAGGTTAAAAGGTGATGTAATGTGTGTTGAGTGAAGTGCAAGGTGGTTGAGAAAAAGCGAAACCCATGGTTTTGGAAGAGCAGAGTAATGCGGTACAAATGTCTACTTGCACCCAAGTACAGCTTATTAATTATTGTTTCTATATTTTATTTTAAAGAAAGATTAGTTGTACCCTAATACCTTCGCCTTTGGTGCGTGCGCTTCCAGCTTTTCTTTTAATTAATCCTTTTATAAGAGCTCTTAATTTATCAGCCCTTGTCCTTAATTTATTGAAAAATATTTATTTATTCAGAATATATTATTATTTTTTAATGTTTTATTGTGGAATCGAATGTCTGATATATATAAATATTTAATTATACTATTTCTAATATTTATTAATCAAATATAAAAGTATATGTCATATTTTTCGTTAATTAAGCACAATACTATATGAGTAGCTATTATTTTATTTTTTAAGCGTAAAAATGCTATTTTTTATATTATTTTTATCATTGGCAATAATTTATATCCTCATTGTAGTGTAAAGTTGATGTCGGATTTTTAAATTTTTTTTTATATTAGACTAAAATTAATTTTCTTTAAAAATTATAATGAAATATTGTAAATCAATGTTTATATGAATATATAGATCCTCCATCTTAATAGCTATTTAAATTGCCATTAGTTAATACTTTTATAAATATCTGAGTTTCTTTTTTCAATATATTTAATTCAAAAATGATGATATGTTGGTCAGCAAATTTCTACTTTAAGTTTTCCTCTCTTTGGTCAACAATTTTCACCTTTATTATTTTTTTTTTGGTTTAAAATGACTATATATACAATACAATATGATATAATATAATTATATATACTTTATAAAAAATTTTATCAATCTTATTTGTTACTCAGAAATAATTTCTTATTAGTTAACTTATAAAATTATTTTTTAATTTATAGTACTTAATTTAATATTTTTTAAACTCTTTAAAAAAGTTAAATTTAGTCTAATTTAAAATTATTATAAAATTTATAACAAATAAAAAATCTGTAATATAATTTATTTTGATAAATTCTAATTATTTTCAAAATTTAATTTATTTGGAAATAGTTAATGTTTTTAAAACAGGATTGATGCAAATTAATTTTTAAAACATCATTGAAAAATAATAATAGCCTTTTTTTTTTATAATGTTGAAAGAATTTATTAATGAGATCAATGAATAACAATTCAGTATTGTTAATTGAGATTCACTTCCCGATAATTAAACAAGTAAAAAGGCAAACATGATTTGCTCTAACTACAAGATGATATATATTTTTTGACATGGCCTAGGGCTTCTGACCAAAGAAAAAGACATGGCCTAGGGCTTCAAGGAAAGAGGGATGTAACTTCACTCTCACTTTAAAGGTTCAGCTCGTAAGACACCTACCAGATGAATCTAGACTAGTAATAATAATAAAGAACTAAATAATTATAGCAGCTAATAAAAACAAGATGTGGTTAAATAGTAAAATGATATTTTATAGTATTTTTTAGCAACTAATTTATACAGTTAAGTCTCATAATTGAAAATAAAAAAAATAAAGAAATTTTTACTCTCAGTTAAATATTTCGATTCAGTAATAAATTGTTTTTAATGTTTTATCATCAGTATTTGGAACATTACACAATATTAAAACTTAGTTTAGTCTTTGAATTCTGACCATAAAACTATACTTTCTAAGTTAAAAAATAAAGAAAAAAAAACATAAGAAGACAAACAAGCCCCTTGACTCTGGTGATGGCGTGAACGTTACATTAGACGCGCAATATATGAGCGTAGGCTCCTAAATCTTGACGTTATGTTTTTTTTCGTGTCTAGTGGGGTTAGTGGTATAAAGATCTAGCGTCTAAAACGCCAGAATATATTATCAAGTTAGATATCCATTGATATCAAATGAAATTACTCAAATGCCATAGATGGAAAACACTGAATATATATGCAAAATGGCATTTCGTAATTTAGTAATTAGTAGAATGGCAGTTATGTCATAGTGGAAATGCAGGATTTTATTTGAGCCAATGGATTCACTTCCACGGATTCTTGATACCTGCCGTTGTTTATAGTCCAAAACATTGATCCTTTCTCTATAAAAACTTGTCATTTCATTTCGCTTTATTGGATCCAAAAGAAAACTTCTCTGTTTTGTTCTCCTTCTTCTTCTTGTTCACTTCTCAACAATAAACCAACACAAAGAACTAAAGGAAAAGCAACAGAATTTTAATGGATTCAAGTTCGGGGCCAAGAAGATTGGCTTGTTTTATAGAGGAAGATGATGGGTTGGCTTCTCTTGCAGGTACGGAAGCTGGTTTTTCAGAGAACCAACAGAAGCAACATAATCACCACCACCACCCATTTTTCTCTAGGTCATTTTGTTACGGGAGGAGAAGTAGTATAAGGAGTATACCATCATCTTCTATATCTTCTCCAAGATCTGCTAGGTTTTATGATGCAAGATTCGAAGATCATTATGAGCAACCGCATTTCTTGGAATCTTGTTTTCTCTGCAAGAAGCCACTTGGCGATGATAGAGACATCTTCATGTATAGGTAATTCTTTTACCGCTCCAGTTGAAATTAAATTACTGAGTGTACGGTTGAAATTTTATATGCACATAAGAAAAGAAAATAACTCTAATTTTGGTATTGGGGTCCTCGAAGTTGAACCTACGCTAAATATCTTTGAAATTTTAGTTATTTTACCATAATTTTAGTAAAGTAAAAATCTTGGATAGGAAAATTGCAAGCAAAGTTTCAATCTTTTTGTTTGATATAATTTCTCTATAAATGGTAAAAAAAAAAAAAATCAATTTAGTGAAAAGATGGATCTTTTATATAAAAATGATTTGGATGGTAATTTTCTTATGGTAAAATTATTATTATTTATGCAGAGGGGACACTCCATTCTGTAGTGAAGAGTGCAGGCAAGAGCAAATAGAGATAGATGAAGCCAAAGACAATAATTGGAATCTATCTTCTTCAATGAAAGCATTAAGGCAAAAAGAGCAGAAGAAATCATCAATATCTCCCACTAAAGCCCAGAATTACCCTTCTAGAAGAGGCACAATAGCTGCAGCTTGAATGCACAAAAATAAAAATAAAAATAAATGTGTAGTAGTATAGAGAGACTTTTCTTTTTATATACAAGCATTTCCACTTCGAAAAAAAAAAAAAAGAGAGAAGGAAAGTGGAAAAGATGTAAAAATGGTATATGGTTTGATGATGGTTTTTGCCCACCAGCTTTAAAGGACCATGAAGAGGGTTCTTGAAGGAGGAAAAAAAGATCCATTTTGAGGTTTTTTTTTTTAATTTCTTTTGTGGTTTTTTTTTTCTTTTTCCAACTTCCATGACTGTAAATTTTACATGTATGAGAATTAAGAGGCGTATGTACCAGCGTATCTGGCTCTAATTTTTTTTTTTTTTTTTGCTTTTTCGGCCTTTTAATTTAAAGGGCTTTTTTTTTTCTTCTTATTTTATTTTATAAATATTGGGACTAGTGTGCTTAAGTGAAGAATGAAGACAGAAATTTTCTTCTCAAATCTTTGCTGTAAATAATTGTTTTCTCCTTTCTTTCGAGACAAGGTGGGAAGGTTCAAAGTTAAAGATAGTTGACTTTCGCTTTCCTGGTAACCCGGAGGAAAATGGTATAAATTTGAACCATAATAATGGTAACGTCTTTTTCGATACAGTGAATAATTGAAAAGAAACTTTGATTAGTCAATATAAATATATATATATAATAATTTGGCCAAAAATAAGACTAATAATAAGCTACTGGTATAACTGTTTCTATGGGTTAAGCCTTTCAATGAATATATATATATATATATATCAAATTACATTACAATCAAACCTATCTTATAATCTTTAATCAATAATACCCACTTAATATTAGTAAAATTTAAATTAATTTATAATTTTAAATCAATAATATCTGTTTAATATTGATGAGAGTTAATTTTGTTTTTCTTTTTTGTCATAAGAAAGATGGGAAAGGGGATTTGAACTACTCCGTAGATGGAATGATATTTTGTCCATGGGAGGCCGGTTCACGAGGAGAGTTAAATTTATGATCTTTGATCATGGGATTTCAAATGCGTTGTTCTTTACCACCCAATCCATAGCCTATTAACTGCTTCACGTGTAAAAGCTGAATGAGATCAAATAATGCCTTTTTTTTTTTTTTTTTTAAGTTTGATATTGATTTTAGTTAGTGAGAGATTTAATAAGCAAAATTGGCCATATGGATAGGTCAGTTCTATAAATCAAACACTAAGAAAGGTGTTTATGCACTAATAAGCAATAGGAGAAGCAAATTTTGACATATCACTCAAAAGAGAAAAAGAATAAACACAAGTAGCTTTAAAAATTAATACTAATTACAATAATTTACATAATTTATCCTCTATCCTTTTTCTTGTAAAACAAATAGAAATATCAGTTAACTCATTTGTTTTCTGTGAAACTATTTATGGATTTTATGGTGCATATGCATTTCTTTTTCCTGTGATTTTATTTATGATTCTAAAACTGCCAAATAGATGTTGACTTGATAAATGTAAACTTTCTTTGAGGAATGCCCGCTTAGGTCTTTGGCATTATTGTCACACCTCGGCTAGCATTGTTATTGGTTTTTGTTTTGTTTTTTTTTTTTTTTTTTTCATATATTATATTTCTGCTATTCTAAAATTTGACATTGTAAACAACTAAATACCAATCCAACTTAAGCTTTTATTGTAAATAATTAATTTTTTGGGATAAGTATCTTTTAGCAAAATCAATCCTGTGAATTTTTATTTTTATTTTTAACTATCTTCTATTTCATATTTTTTTACACTTTAATACCCTTTTAATTAATATCATCATTATTTTATGAGAAAAATTAATATAATATTAAATTTTAATAATAAATATATTCTATATATGATTTACGATTAATCTAACCAATTAGTTATTTCTAAAAATATTATAAATTTATTTTAAAAATCATTTCTTTTTATTCATAATTAAATTAAAAATACATATAAATTTATCTTTTGTTAGTTTATTGTAGTTACTTGAATAATATATTACTCATTATGTGATTTTAACATTGAAAAAGCATATTTTATTTACATTAAAGCATACATTTTAAGCAATATTTATTAAAAAAGTAATAAAGTGTAAGACAGAATGAAACATATGACACTTAAAAGTCAAAAAAAAAAAAAGACTGATTTTATCAAAAAGTAAAACAATAGAGATCAAAATTATAATTATCCTTTAATTTTTTTATCAAAAGAAAAAAAAAAGAAAGAGTGTCAATCGAATTTATCAAACTCCTATTAGTATTCAAATTATAATTTTTAAAAAATTTTGTAAAATATTCTAATTTCTGACATTTTTTTATAATTATAACATAATTTCTATTTCAATCTAAATTTATAAAAAGAATATACATATGGCCATTTTAGAAAAAAAGAAAAAGAAAAAGAAAAAAAACCTCAAAATGGCATGTATTTTTTTAAAAAAAATATTTTAACAAAATTACATATTGTGCTAAAATTAAGGGTGAATGTCAAGTTGATTAAAAAGGAACCATCAATAACCAAATAAATGAAAATTTCTAAATTTCTAACTAAATCGAACAAAACTATAGTGTAAAATAGAACTGAAATATTTCAGTTCAATTTGACTAATAGGTTTGGTGATTTTATTATTAAAAAATGTAAAATTTTTATTCTTAAATATTATTTTAATTTGGTTCAATTAAATCAAAATTTTTTAATCAATACTAAATTTAAATGATATTATTTTAATTAGGTTTAGTCTAACCACATATTAGTTCTGTTTAGTTTTCAAATTAATTTAATTTTAACTAAATCGATACTCAACCTTAATTAAAATTATGAATATTAAAATATTTGATTAAATTTTAAATATTAAAATAAATTTACAATAAATCACATTGTAATTTTTTTATACTAATAATTCTTTGTTAAAAGTGTACGCTCAAAATCAAGTGGAAGGAGAAACTAATTCAAAGCAAAAAGACCGTCATACATTTCTTAGTGTTGAAGGGAGGATATCCCACATGGGTTAACAACCCTTTCTATTTTCCTAACATTAGATTGATTGGATTTTTTCTTGGTTATTGCCAATGTCTCAAAACATGTTTGAGATCGATAAAGTTGACTTGGAAAGTCACCAGCCAACTAACTACCCACCATTGGCCAGTGTTATTATTCACTGACAAGGTATCACATTTTAGCTTACATTGCTTCAATTATTAATTCTTATCTTAAATTGCTTCAATTTTTAGTTCAAACATGTGCCCATGTTGACTTCAATCGAGCATAGACTGAAAAATAAGGTTGTGGCTTGGACTGTGACTCCTTATAAGCTTATTTTGTTTACGGTGAAGGCATAGTGAACTAAGAGAAATTATTTTAATAATAATAATACTTTTTTTTTTTTTTCCAATGTACGAAGAATTGCATTAAACCAAATAAAAAGTAAGAACATCAGCAATAAACTGAGGATAGTCCTTAAAAACTAAACGACAGTAGTCTGTGCAAGGACATATGCTATCTGATTCGCTGATCATTAAACAAAACCAATATTGCAGTTAGCAAGTTCTTTAAGAAAAGACTTACAATCTCTGACGATCAATCCAAAAACCGAAGAATCAAGCACATCACTATTAAGAGCTCTAACCAATTGAAGACAATCAAGCTCAACTTCCACCTGATGAATTCCCGTTCCCTTAAGCCAACTTAACGCTTCCTTACAACTGATGGCCTCTGCAACTGAAGGAGAGCATCTGCCAAAGAAAGAGCACTGTAAAGCTGCCGCAAATCTACCATCACTATCTCGAATAATACAACCTCCACCAACTCGATTCTGATTAGGAAACAAAGCAGTATCCACGTTACACTTGTAAACACCAACTTGAGCTCTCTCCGATATGATATTGTTACAGCCAGCTAAGTGAAACTGTCCTTGAGAAGTCAACCGAGCATTTCGCCATTGAGCTAAACAAGAACTAGCAATTGCAGCAATCTGGACACTAGAATGCTGAATTTGATTCCACACCAAATCATTACGGCTAAACCAAATATGCCACAATAACATAGCAGAAATACAACTAACCTCCAGGGGAAAATGACCAAGAATATGACTCCACTATCCCACAAAATCCACAAACTGCCCATTTAGACAACCCACCTCAGAAACACGCCACACTCCTTTACTGATGGACACCTCAAATAATTCTGCAAAAAGATTCCCAAATTGGGGTTTTATTTACAAGGTCATTGGTATCTTCCCAAGATGACAGTGTGAATGTTATGCAAATGAGCAAACATGTGAAAATTAAGAAAAAGAAAATATTTTATATTTGTAAATAAAAAGAAATTACTTTACTTATAAAGTTTTAAAATTTATAATAAAAATGTTATCTTCGTGATAAAGATCCATTTTTATTATTTTCATAAAAATAATATTATAAGTAATAAAAATACTTAAAAATGCAACATTTAATGAAAAGTAATGATATTTTAAATAAAAATATAAACTTTAACCATGAAAATAAAGAAAACATTATTTTTTATATTAAAAAGATGATGTAGAATTTAAATACAAAGTAGACAAGTAAGCAAAATACTATTTAATAAAAATTCAATATTTATTCAAAGAAAGAAAAATAAATAAATAAAAATTCTCACTTTAACATCATGAACAAAATATAATTTTTTAATTATAAAAATGAAAATTCAATGAAATGGCTAAATAAGAAAAAATAAAACAAGTAACAATACATCCTTTATGATGATGATGTTGATGTTCATGCCACTTATCATACAAAAATGCAAGATTTACACATTAAATTAAACAAGTAATTCAAACACCAAATTTAATATCATCATTTGCACCACCAACATCACCACTACTTCAAACATCCAAAAAAAAAAAAAAATCACAAATCCAACATAAACATGCATAAGATGAAATTAATGAAAATAAATATATATGAACAACAAAAATGTATATAAAATAAATAAGTAAATAAAAGAAATGAAAATAAAAATAAAAATAAAACAAAATTAAGAAGAAAAAGAAAATATGCAAAATGTAATAAAAATACAATTTTTGATAAAAATGATTAAGAAGTTCCTCAGAGGATTACCCTCTTAGCGTGCTTTGACTTGGATGGATTTGGGTTTGGATTTTGTGTTTAAAGTCCTAGATAGAGTTTTTGAGCTAGTGACTATTTGAAAATCGGGTTTCCACGAGTCAATCACCTTTATTTGAAGGGATTTGAGGTTTTATTTCAATGATTTTTAACATTTGTTGGCGTAGGAAGATTAAAAAAAAAAAAGTCTATGAAAATCATCCCAAAAATCTCAAAATACTAAAAAATTGCCAAAAGATCCCAAAAATTATGAAAAATGATATTTGTAAAAAATTTCAGCCCCCATAACAGAATCCATGTGTGTGGAAAAGAACCCACGTGCGTGAATTCCTCTATTTACGCGTGTGGATAAATGGAGTGCATGGGTTTTTGGGACACATGCGCATCCATCTTTTCCACAGGTCTTTATTAGTGTTTTCAAGTCATTTTTGGGCAATTTTTCAAATCCTTCGAGTTATAAGGGTCTTTTAGACCCTCTAGGTATGATTCAATGAGCTTTTCAAGGTTCTCAAGGTTTTTTATGCATTTAAGATCGATTCGATCTCTAAACTATTGAACTAGACTTTAGAAGCCTTAAGTTAGCCTCTTAAAGTTTGTTTCAATTCAAGATTTTAAACTCTCAATTTCACACTTAATGTTTATTTTTTGAAGTAGAACCCTTATTCGAGTGTTTCAGGAAATTGTTTGGTGTTTTGGACTTCTAGTTCAAATAATTAGATGTCTAGTTCAAGGGTTTATTTATCCAATTCAAGGGTTTAGATACCTAGTTCAAGGGTCTATAGGTTACGACTCTATAAGCATGCTATGAATAGCCATTTTCAAGGTTAATCTTTACCTTATTGGTAGAAAAATTTCATCATTGGACCGCTTTAGAGGATTGCTGAAAAACTGGTGCCAATAATTGCTACCTGCTTCACATACATTCAGAGATCAATACTTAGGAAGCATTTTGTTGTATAGTCGATATGTGACATCCCAAAAAAAGGATTTACTAAGTAGTCGTTTGGACCATATGCACATGTAGCGTGTGTAGTCATTTGGACTTTGTGTGGTTGTTTGGACCTTATGTGAAATCATTTAATGATTAATTGTGTTTTATCTATTCAATTGATGAGGATTTGCCTTAAGGTTACCTTGTGGCTGTTCTTTGAGATCTTTGTGCAACTTTTTTCAATACTACAAAACAAAGGTATATTACTATTATAAGTAGACATTCTTGAGGAATTACTTTTTTTTTTTTTAGTGTAAAGGTGTATTGTGCTTTGCATTAAATATACACATTAAGGGCATGGAAGCTTCATATTTACTTCATTATACTTTCTTTTTATTATCTAATTCTTCAACATGTTTAAATATTTTTTTGTAATTTTATTTAGGTGGCCTTTTGGCCAAGAAAAAGTGAGAAATTTGATTAAATGAGGCTTTTAAAAGCCGAAAATGACATAAAAAGAGTAAGATCCCATCATGACTCTCAAATGGGATAGCTTTCCAGGTGTTATTTTATCTCTTAGGAGTTTGGGCCTTTTTCGATATTCCTAGTCTTTCTCATTTAACTCAACGTGAATGTCATGGGAAAGTCCTATTTGGGATTTTCTTACTCATTTTTTAGCATTGGAGTAATTTATAATTCAACCATCTTTTATCCTTCTTAGTATGCACTCGCCTTTCTGTAATATATAGTGTCGGATACCTTCTTAATATATGCATTTTGCATATATTAACATTTCACATATAGGTAATAAATGCATAAATACATGAATAAACATGTAAAGAAGGAACACTCACCTAGATATTGAGGAAGTTTTGAGCATGGTGACCAATCAGTTTAAAAGCACACTATATTGAGCCACCTCACTAGAAATTTGATCCCTGAACAAAAATAGTAGCAAAAAAATAAAGAAAATAAGTCAAAGAGTAAAAGAAAAGGACAAAACAAGAAATATACATGTGTTGGGGTTGTTTTTTAAAATCCTGATAGTCGATGATGAAATAGCTAAATCATTTAATAAAATAATTAATTTGATAAAGAGAATTGACATTCAAACCATTTCAAAATCCACCAAACCACTAAAAATTACCCAATCACCAATTATACCATTTCAAGACTCAATCAAACCCTGATCAAACCTTAATCACACGATTTTAATATTAAGAAAGAGGTTTAAGAAGAATAATAAAAGAGAAGTTTACCCAAATCATGTCTTCTAAACTAATAAGTGTAGTCTTATATAAGGGTTATTTATTGTCTGTATTATGTAGTTTTCAATCTGATTTTGATTCCTAAAGTCTTCGTTTAACCTTCGAAAGCCCTGAGAATAAAAGTCAAACTTTGGACAATAAGAATTTTCAATGGTTAAATAGAGCTCCCAAAGTTGAATTTTAGTCGAAAACTGTCTTATAAAATTCTAGTGGTTCAGTGGATCCTATTTGGCAAAAAGTTAAATTTTGACCTCCAGCGGTCAAACTAGGCCCCATAACTATCTACCTCTCCTTATCCTTATCTAAAAAGGGACACTTGTTAAAAAGGGTGCTTTCCAAGTTTACAATATTCCAAATTTAGAATATAATAGGAAGTGTCAACTTATTAAAGGGACAAGTATATAATATTACCTAATAACCTTAAATATTCAAGGGTATTTACACTATATATCACCACTTATGTTTGCCTATAAATAGAAGCTTTAAGGAAAGCTTTAAGGGAATTTTTTTTTAGCCGGGGAGGGGGGGGGGGTTGTAGAAACCAATCCCTAGAGAAAATTCTAGCACAAAAATCTAAAAAGATCACCAAATAATTCTCTTTAAAAAGCCTTTAGAAATTAAGGAAAATTAGGAAAAATAAGGGGAAACTATGCCAAAATTACTCTAAAACTAACTTCTCTCTATTTTATTCTCAAATTATTCTCAAAAACACCAAAATCAAACATCTAAATTAATAACCTAGCTCTTGCAAACTCATTCACTTCAAATCAAAACCAAATCCTTACACAAACTCACTAAAACCATACTTTACCTTTTGAGTTCAATCTCAATTCTATTCAATTAATTGGTTTTTCTTGGTGAGTTCTTGCCTGAAGTTTGAGGCTAATCACTTTTAAGAACATCATATTCATCGATTCTCCATTTATGGGGTTTAGGGCTTTAAAATAAAGTTTTGAAGGTAAAGGAGTGCAAATTCGCACTGTTCATGCTCTAAATCCTACCATTGGTGCTCTCAAACTAGCTATTAGGGACCCTTAAAACTAGCTAGATAGCAAGAAAATCTAGCCATCCACTCCTTTGCACTCCAAATGACTTCGATGATGGTTTTTAGGGTCCTAAAGGGTTTATACTTACTTAAGCATGATTCTAACCCCTCCATAACAATCTAGGATGATGGAATTGAAGTATTTAAACATATTTTTCAATTTTTAAATGATTTTATAAATATTTTCCTCTTATTTCTTTAAACTCTTATTTAAATGCTTTCAAGTGTGATCCTTATTCTTATTTTGTTTTAATGATTATGATTGTGTTTATTGTTGTTTATATGAATTCTAATAGAATATTTTAATGATTTTATTTGTGATTTATGGTTTATTTTGATGTGTATACTTATTTAAAACCTTGTTTGATGTGCGTTGTGCATATGTGTTGCTTGATTATGCTCTAATATGCTTTGGTTATTGATTTGCTATTGTTGTAATGTGATTTACCTAATTTGTGTTCTAATTTAGGGTTTTTATTATGTATGAGTTATTTTGGTTATGTTTTGCATTATAGATCATAATTTATGCATTTTGTACATTTGGTGTTAATTTATGAACTTTAATGTGCATAATTTGTGTTATTTATGATTATTGCTATCATATTGGACATAAGAACATTAATTATGTATTTTTATCTTGATTTAGAGTCTTGTGGGTCTTAATTTGCATATTTTATGCTTTTATTGAGTCTATTTTAAAGCATTTTATGTGTTGATATTTATTTGTGTGTCAATTTGGCTTTTAAATGTCATTTGTCTATATTTGGTGTTTCTAGCTAAAATAGAGTCTTGTTTATTATTGTTTTTAGTGTCCATTTTTATATTTCATTTTTAATATTTTTTTCTTATCTTTACTAACCTTTTCTCTATTCTTATATATGCTATACTATTATTCTCTACTTCTCCTTCAAATTCTTTTGTATTATTACATTTTCATGCATTTATGTGCCTTATGCATATCACTTTCTTGACGCATTTCACTATCATACATATGTTCATTTTGGGAATTTGTAAATGCATAATTGCATGGTTCCCGGTTTACATTACTTGCATACTTCCCGAATTTGCATTACTTTGCATGCTTCCTGACTTGCATCATGCATCATCCTTTGTATGCACCTTGGATTTATTTAATGCTTGTGTGAGCATGAATTGCATTAGCATCATCCATTACATTATATATATCTCTTGTTATCAATCTTAATATCTCAATCTCAAACTACTAACTTTTACTAATACTTGTTGCTATTGTTGTTTATTTTTAACCTTTTTCTTATTATTTGCCTATTTTGGATATCAATTTATGTTGTATATTGTTGTGTTATATTGATTCCCATCATTATCATAATCTCTACACTCAACTCTCATTACTCTTTATTTTTATGTCTTTTTTATGTTCTTGTTATTTTTATATTTTATTATTTGTAATCTCTAGTCCTACTTATTTATTTGTTTAATTTGCAATTTTAATGTCTCTTAATAATATTATTTATGCTTTATCTTATTAATTGTATCAAAATTTCATTTTGATTTTATGTTTAAATGGTGTTTTATTTGGTTTTGTAAACTAGAAATATACCAAAAATAAACAAAATTCCTTTTGTGGTTTTATTGATTATTAAATCAATCTTTTTGTTAATAAATTAACTTTATTTATCCATTTCTTTACACCTTTTCTTTTCAATTTCTTTTTAATGAATATTTCTTATTTTCATTTATTATTATTTTATGGAATTTTACATCTTTTTAAATCAATCATTTTTGTATTTTCATTTATAATCTTATTTAAATAATTTTTAATAATGCTTTTGTGTTATTATTTGTGATGTTGTTGTTTTTTTTGTTGTTCACAAGAATTATCCAAATGTAAGGATATGGATCGCAATTTCCTTTATTTTCTATTTTTTTTAAATAAATGATTTGATTATGTGTTCAATAATTTATGGTGTGGGAAATATCCATCCAACATACAAAATTTACATTTTGAGGCCTAACTTGATGGAAACTCATGTTGTGAATTAATGGTTCATATAATTAATAAAATGTTAGTTTCAATTGCTTTTCAAAACTATTTATACTTTAAAATCCATTTTTCAAGTGTTCTTCCTTTATTTTGATTTTTCAAATTATTTTTCTATTTTAAGTTGTTTATAAGCAATTTCTTCTCTCAATTTTGGATTTTAAAGTCATATTTTTGTTTATTATCTCGGAATATAAAGCAATCATGGAGAGGATATTCATGAAATGTGTTAGCCATTCTCAACTCCCTTATCTTTTTAATTTATTTCTTTTTATTACTTTTGTTTATTTTTCATATTTTCTTGTTTAGCATGCACATATTTATTCATATCGTAACTCTGCCATAATTTTCATGTCATGGGTTAATTGTTTGCATTTTTGTTGTTTTATTAGCATTTTTATTTTTTATTTACATGTTTATGATATGTTCATAACTAATATTTTACCATGTGCCCTACATTATGTTGGATACCATGCTAGTGTTATATTGCCATTTACTATCTTTACATGCTTCATTATTTTTCCATGTTTATAATTCTATATCATGTTTGTATGATATTATATCATGTAAATATGCTATGTTTACACCATGTGTGCTATGATATGTGTATTAATTTAGCTTTTACCATGATTATGCTTCATCATAATATTATGTCATTTTGCCATATTCATGCCTCATCTTATCATGCTCTTTTGAGCTTGTGTGTATATATTATGTTTACATTTGCATATAGAAGTTGATGTATAATGATACATAGTTATTGGAAGCACTATACATAAAGTAAGGTCGGCAATGCTCAACATCCAGGCGGTATGAAGATGCCTCGACCAAAAGTGTCTAATCCTATTGACATCGATATCTGAACCTAATTCTTTATGCAATGGGCAAATGCGGTTCCGAGTGAAGGATTCGAGTTTGCCTAAGTCCTTAAAACAAATAATTTATCAAGTGATACCGAGTGGTGTCTCCCTATTTCTCCTGCTTGAGTAAAGGGTTACAAGTTTATTTATGCCATTCCTAAGCTCTTTTAGTACTCCCCTCACTATGCTCTATTTTTCTGTAACAAGAAAAAAGGGTCAGTGATCCAAAGAGTGCCAAGTTAGTCCTGTTAACATCAACAACATGTGTGTTGTTCTATGGCGTGAAGGCGATGGGACTGCTATCTATGGGAATGAAAAATGTCACCATCTGACCATGAAGTTTGAAGCCCTTTATAGGCCCTAGAGGAACAGTGAAGTCACCACACATGACCCTAACAAACTCTGGAGTAGTACTTATAGTAGATGCCCCTCTTATAGATCCATTAGTCCTAAAACAATCTCTCTTATGACATCGCTACAAGAAGGTAGGAAAATTAACATTAGCAAAAGTGTTAAAACTAAGAATACATAAAGTAGGAAAAGAAAAGTCTCACTTGTATGGAAGAGGAAGTTGAAGCACTAGCAATTGAAAGAGGGACTAGCCTTAAAGCAACCATGTCAATAAAAAAAGGCATAACACTGGTCCTATATGGAGCTTGATGACTCCAAGAAATGATGGCTCTCATATCCCTCTTGGGCCTTCTAAAGATGCTGACCAGTTCATTCTTTCCCTTAAAACATGTTAGGGTGAGAAGAGAAAGGAATACAATGAGCATTAGGACTACTCGTTCAGTCCAGCACACACTGTCCAAAGTACCATCCTAATCTACAGGAGTCTTCAAAAAGATCCTCCTCTCAGTATCAGTATCAGTATCACGAGTGGCACTATGCATCTCATTATAAATCTCGGCATTAATAAGCACCCACCATCTATGTTTAACCTACATAAAAAATAAAATGTTAGTAAAAAAAGCGCAAGTAAAAGCTATACAAAAGAAAGCACAATTTGATGCATACCCTCTCGAAGGTCAGGCCATCCAAATAAGCTCGGGCATCCTCCAACGAGCGAACACCACCTCTCTGATCCTCAGTAACCTAAATAGCATAATGAGGAAATCCCCCATAAATCCAAGTTGCTAAATTTAGAGGAGGGAGTAGATGGAACTCATAAGCCTAGATCTATAAAATAAAAAAAGATACTTACATCAACCACCAACAATACGCTACATATATGAGATTCACTATAGCAAGCATTATCCAACATATGGTACAAGTATTTAAGAGTTGGTAATCCTTAGTCCTACTCATGCAGACAGTCTAGATCCTATAGCAGTAGAAGTAGACAAGTGCCTCCAATGTTGGTGTTTGGAAACATCAATGCACTCAGAATGTAGAAAATGAAACAATAGGCAAGCGTCTCTGTGCCCTTTTGATCCTTAACTAAGGCATATATGCAAGCTCACCTCAATCTTTGATAGGACAAGAGACCTCTAAAACCCTCCTTAAAGTAGAGCGTATAGCTAAACAACTCCATCGCTAGCCCCTACAGGTCAACCAATGTCTAAAAAAGTACCCTCTGCCCAATGAACGACAATCTAATGATAGTAGAAAAGTCCAACAATGTGATCAATAGCTCCCTAAACAAAAAATGGAAGGTGTGAATGCAGTTCGACCATCTCTCGATCAAGGTAATCATCACAACCTACCTACTCTTGATAAAAGTAGGACCAACGGTTAAGCCCTAGATAAAACCGTCAAATCCCAAGTTGGTAATTCGAGCCTTCACTACCTCAGGAAGGTCCGAATAAAATTATTTTAAACTGGTAAAGCTACTGAGTAAATAAGGTGTATAACCTCATCCTAATACAAAGAAGTTAGCTAAATAACTCTGACTGAAAACAATTCTAGAATAAATAACAAACATTTAAATCTAAGTTTATTTATTTTGCAGGTAAAATAAGGTCAACAACTTTATCCTAATACAGGGAAGTCAGCTAAATAACTCTGACTAAAAACAACTCTATAATAAATAAATAAAAATTTAACTCTAAGCTTATTTATTTTGTAAGTAAAACAAGGTGCACAACCTTATCCTAATATAGGGAAGTTAGCTAAATAACTGTGAATGAAAACAATTTTAGAATAAATAAACAAAAATTTAACTCTAACTTCATTTATTTTATTGGTAAAACAAGGTGTATAACATCATCCTAATAAAAGGAACTCAATGACATTCTTACTAAAAATAACAAAATAGACGAAGACGACACTCATTCCTAATTTTTCTTATTTTACAGGTAAAGTCAAATGTATACAAAAGCATATTACTGAAAATAAAATACAATACTAGCATAATAGGAAATAAAGTAAATAAATAAATAAATAAAAGGAAGCAAGTAAAAACAAAGAAGACTCATAAACTATCGGTGAAGGAAACACCCATGCCTCCACAGGTTGGATACTAATGGAATTGTCTGCCCACACTTTACACTGTGACAACCTCAGAGAAAAGGAATGGGCCTTCTGGCAACTGGGTCATCATCACCCTAATCCTCTCAATCCTCCTTGATGCCCTTGGAAGGTCTCAGGCTTAAATCCAACAAGGAGATCTCTACCCTTTATAATGCAAGCAAAGGAAGCTAAGTAAAAACGAAGGTCTAAAGTAAGTTTTGAGTGGAAAGAATGAGGAGAGATAACACCAAAATAACAAAGTGAAGAAAATCACAAAGTATAGGCCTTATATAGGGGTCTATCTCATGGATTTTGAAGAATCCACATGTGTGGATTTTTACCCATGCACATGAATTCCAATAATCCACTCATATGGATTCTTTTCCACTTGCATGGGTTTTTCCTTGAACTCAGTTTTTGTGCATTTTTTAGCTCCATCAAGCACGCAAAAGACGTGAAAGTGATCTACAAATACCAACGTGCTCAAAGCAGTCATAGATAAGTTAACAACTCCCATGATGCGCGTGCACCTAAGCCATGCTCTACTGAAAGTGAAGTACACTATCTTTCTTAAATTTGGCTATTTTATCGCATGCATCTTACACACAAAATTTAAAATCTAAAGAATAAATAATAATGGTTTTACAAAAAGCCTTATTTCATATTTCATAATACCTCTTTGTACCTATATAATCTTTTAGCAAATAAAAATAATAGTAAATACAATAGCTTACCACAAGTAAAAGAAATATCGAGAAGCTATAGAAGCAAAGCTCATAAGAGTCAACATGGCTTAAAGGGGGCATAACTCCCTGAGAGATTGACAAATAATTTGAAAAACAAAGCTACCCACTCCAATGCTCAAAATGAGTAAAAGTGGTACATTATGACTCCTTTAACGGTGTCCATACTAAGAGAGCGATACAATATAACTCCTTTAATGGTATCCATGCTAAGAGAGCAGTATAGTATGACTCCTTTAACAGTATCCATGCTAAGTAGTACTGAATGATGGAGTATATTAAAAAGGACTAATAAATATTAGAGGCAACAAAATTATAAATTACTCCAATGCTCAAAATGAGTAAGAGTAGTCCATATAAACATCTTTAATAATATTCACGTTGGGTAGTATGGAAAGGCGGGGCATACAAAAAAGGAACAAATGATAATGGAATTTTGAAATACTCTAATGCTAAAAAAATGAGTGAGAGTATCCCAAAAGGGACTTTTCTAGGATATTCATATTAAGTAAAATTAGAAGGAAGAGAAATATTGAAAAACGCCTAAGCTCCTGAAAATATAAAACAACACCCTTAAAGCTACCCATTTAAGAGTCATGATAAAATCTTGTTCCTTTTTATGTCATCTTTAACTCGTACATGCTTTACTCAAATAAACTTCTTGGTTTTTCCCAGCTAAAGGCATATTGGACAAAATTACAAACGAATTGTTAAAACATGCTAAAAAATTAGATAGTCTAAAGAAAGTACGCTGAAGTGAAAATGAAGCTTTTTTATGCCTTTAATGTATAAATTTCATATAAAGCACAACACATCTTTATATACATAAAATCAATTTCTCAAGAATGGCCACTCACAAAAAATACATCTCTATTATGCGATGTCAAAAGAAGCTACATGAAGACCTCAATGACCAATAACAAGATAATTGTAAGCACCCAATTTTGGGATGCAATTATGCACGTGTACGATGAAAGCCCCTATGATGAAAATCTAATTGAGAATTGATCTCTAGTGTCGAGTTTTGCGATTTAAAGGACTAAATTGTAATATTTTATGGATTTAATTACAAAATTGGTTTTTTAGGGATTTGATTATAGAAATTAGAAACTTTTGAAGACCTTTTTTGTAATTTAATTTTAAAAAATGGTCAACCTACATTTAATGCCAATCGACAATATGTAATGCTGACTGGCATTACGTAATGCCAGTTGGCATTAGGCAATGCCAATCGACATTATGGGGTGAAAATCGAGATTTTGGAATGCCGATTTTCACTAAAAAGTGATTTTTACATAATTTTTTATGCTGATTTTGTCATTTTTCAATTTTTTCATTGGTCCAGGACACCAAGTGTTTGATTTTTTAAAAACCTTATCATTTATCATCTCATTATCTTGATTTTGAGAATTTAAAAAATAAAATGTAGAGACTCCTAATCTTGCTCTGAACTGTTACACAACTTCCCTGAATGATCATAGGAGTTGGGGTTGCGTGGCCAAGCTTTAAAAGCTGAGACACAGAGTTTAGGGGGGATGAAAAAAAAAAGTTGCATGAAAACCATATGAAAAAACCCTAGCAAAAAAGGAGCTAAAAAAACTAAAGAATAAAAACCCTAATTAGTTACAATGAAAAAAAAGTTCTTTGCTTTTAAAGTTTAGAAGATCAATAAAAAGCAACATGGTCAATCTCAAAACGATGACAATCCCAATCTAAGGGGCATTCAAATAACATTTGCACAACATCTTCTACTCTTTTTTTTTCTTTTTTTTTGATTTGATTTCTTTTTTATTATTATTTTTTGATTGATTCATTACAGATTAATTTTTTTTTTGATTGATGTTATGTGGTGCTCTAGAGGGGAGGTTGGAGATATGTAATTTTGGGTAGTGATTACATTGAAGAATCCATGGAATGTTAGGGATTAAGATCTGTAAAAGCCCTATAGGATTTAGGATTTATGATTTCTATGTTCTTTTAATTTGTTTTTTTGTTGTTGTAATTAATTTGATTTTAATTTATGCACAATAGTTTGCAATAGCCTCAATAGTGGAAAATAGTAGAATTTTATATTCTCTGCACTAAAATTGATTAGTAATTTAAGTTCAATTGGGAAAAAATAAATTAAAATCAATGATGAGTGTAGATTAATTTAGCGTTGCATGTACATTGATTTAGGGATTTTTTAGAATATCACATAAATCCTGTGTTTGATATGATTTTGTTATGATTTTTTTTTGGTTTTATTTTTGGATCTTTTAGTTCTTTGGGCCCCAAGCCCATGATAGGTCCAAATCCACTAAATAAAAAAATAAGCTTAAAAATTGTTTATGTTAATTAATTAAAATTAATTTAGGCCCATTAGATTAATTTAGACTTAGGCCCATTTTTAGGTTAATTAAATTAATTTAGACTTAGCTTAGCCCATTAATTTCATTTCTTTTAAAATAAATAGATTTAGGATCACATCACTTAATTAAAAATCAAGTTAGACTTAGACTCACTTATTAAATTAATTTCTTCTTTAAAATTTGGTAGACTTAGGACTATTCCCTTAGTTAAATTAAAATAAATAAACTTAAATTTACTAAAATAAATTAAAAATTAGGTATTTTCTAATCCATTTTACTTGTAAATAAAAATGTAGAATTAGCTAACTTTAATAAAATTATTGTAGCTTAGACATAAGGATGCCGCCTTTTGTATGCATTTTTTACATGTAATTTTATGACCTGTTACCTTTTTAGGTTAAATGGATGTTTAATTTGGGTTTAAATATAATTGCATGTAATTAGAGAATAAGATAGTAATTCATAAAGTAATTCTAAATGAACACAAGACTGAAAGAAGTTAGTATTCCATTCCTAGAATCTCTTGGTTATGGTGCTAGCTTTCTTTTAGAGAATTGAGTACCACCTTTCGATTTGTCCTAGTTATTACCCTGGGTGGCGACTCCTCATCTCCACACCATGTCTTTATGACAATAGTTAGTGTGTTCTCTAAGGCCCTGAGCCCAAACAGTGTCGCGGTTGCTAAATCTTAGACGCGCGCTAAACCCCATCGTCTACAGTGGCGACTCCACTAAGGATAAGAGATATTGATTGTACTTGTATTCTTTAGAATTATTTTATTAATTATCATTTTATTCTTGAATTCATTCCACTTGTCCCTATTAAACTAATGGTGTTGGTTTATAATTCCATGATTCCACTAGTTTTATGGAGTTGTAAATTGGCTAACCATCACTCTTAGCCTTAACTCGGTTCAGAGAGATTACCAGACTCATTTGACCAGAGTCTATAACCTAAGTCCTAAAGGGGGGGTAGTCTTCTCTAGAGTTAGCAAAGGATATTAGGCCCCTCTAACCTTGGCCTATAACTCAAGTCTTAAAAGAGGGCATCTTGCTAAGGGAACCTTGACTTTTTATTGGACCCTAACCACATATAATGGCTTAGTTACTTCCCCTTAGGATCTATAAAAAATTTTTAGTATGATTTTTTCCATGAGGTATTTCTATCTATAAAAGCCCAGGCCCATACTTTTAAAGCTCACTTGGGCCAATAAAGATTGGGCTAGACCTTTATACCTAGAAATGTTATTTTTATACTTTACTGCTTTAAGAGAGATCTGGCATATGCGTCAGTCCCTGATATCCCCCATTGATATTAAGACTAAGATTAAAAATCCTAGTACAAGAGACTAGCCATTGAACACACATGTGGGAGGAATAAGGTTGGAAGTATGTATGTTGTACACTTGATTGATACTTGCTACTTGCTACTTGCTACTTTTTGCATAGCACGTGCATCACACACACTTGCATACACGCATCTCATTCATCATACTAACACTTTGTTTTGTAGTCATCATAGATACAATGGGGTCTTCTTATATTTAGGGACGATAAGGTGGCAGCCTAAAAAGAACAAGTCAGAGTCCTAAAGCCTTAATAAAGGAAATCCTTAATAGACTGGATAAAATGGAAAGAAGCCCTATCAACCCACGTTATTTGGAAGTTGAACCAACTTCACTTGAATATGAATAAATGGAATAACAATAAGGAAACTGGACCTTAAAAGACATCAAGGGAGCTCTGATGGATGACATGAGGGCTATGATGTAAAATGAGCTGAGACAAGCACTATCTGGACTATTGCAACTTGCTGCAGCCATACCACCACCTGAAATTGAACAACCACCTGCTAATGCTATCATACCACCACCTATAATTGAATAACCATTTACTGCAACTACTAACCCACCACTATGAATGCTCCACCTGCTACCAATAATGCTGGGGGGCAACCTGCTACTAGAAACCCACCTACTATCGATGTAAAGCTGGAGGATGTCAAGAATTACATGGTAGAGAAGGCAAAGAAAGAATCCATTGAATTGGTACATGACTATGAGTCCAATTAGATACAAGCACTAACCCAGAAAATGTCCAAGATGGAAGAGCTGCTTAGAGGACAAGGCATGGGATATTCATTTGACTTTGATGATATGTTATTAATAAAGGGTAATAAGCTACTTAAGAAGTTCAAAAATGCCTCAGCTGCAAAGTTTGATGGAACTAGAGATCCTAGGATTCATCTCAATCAATACATAATAACTATAAGCACTACTAAGGCCCCATTAGAAGTGATCACTAGGTTATTTGTACTATCTTTAGAGGGAATGATTGTAAACTAGTATCATGGGCTGGAAAAATCTATGAGAGTTGACTGGAAAGAACTATATACTGCCTTTTTAAGACAATATGATTATAAAACCCAGTTAAAAGTGTCCATCAGAGATCTAGAACTGACAAAGTAGAAACCCAATGAATCTTTCTCTAATTTCCTTACTAGATTCATAAATAAAGCAAGACTGATGAGGAATAAGCTGGCCGAGAAGGATTAGGTTAGGGTGATAGTTCAGAATGTGTCAACTAATATAGTCAAGAGGTTGCAAATGATGAACCCCAAAACTTTCATAGACTTGTATAATGATCGTCTATAAGCAGAAGAGATTGAGAATGATAAAAAAAGAAGCTCTAGAGGCACTGGACCTGAAACTACCCAACCGGGGGCACACAATATGGAAGCACTATCTAGCCGAGCTGTGGAGGTGTGCGCAGTTCAGCAACCCTGAAGATTCTTTAACTTTAACCAACCACTCCCCAAAGTCCTAAAATGATTAATCTAGAGAGGCTTACTTTGACTTTTAACCTTTTTCAAATCCCCTAACCCAAATGTCCCAAGTTATGACCCTAAGAGCTACTACAAGTTTCACCAAGTAGCTGGTGACTCCACAGACACCTATATTCATCTCAAACACAAGATCCAAAACCTAATAGACTTTAAAAAAAATCACACACCCTAAAAAATCCAACTCTAACCCAAATACTAGAAACAATCCTTTCCTTGACTATCAAAATGTCCACCATCGGCCACTATGATGATTAACTCAGGAGTGAGCAAAGGAGAAGTGCTAAACTCCTTTAAAAACCTAAACCCTACAGTTAATGAAGAATCTCTTGATGCCTCTAAAAAGTTAAAGATTTATTAGGGTAGCCCTCATGCAAATTTAATTATAAGGTGTTCTATTCAAAGCATGCTTCCAATGATATACCTTTTGAGGAGATTGTGCCCTCGGGATGAGGTGATGAATTTGGCGATGGGCCAGTGAAAGAAGAGAGAATAAGGAGACTCTAACTCTAAAACAAGGATTGAGGAATTACTGAGAGCACATTTGGGAAAGCTTAGCATAGAGGGAAAGGAAACGTGCACAGTGGAAGTATAAAAGGATGGAAAGAGGGAAAAAAATCATTGGAGTTATAGACATCTAGTATGACTCTGATGAAAAGAGTCCCACTGGTCTGGATGTGTGGAGTGATGATCCCAAAGTGAATCATGTCACTAAAAGTATGAGGAATTATAAGGCAACAAAAAAGAAGATTGAGAGAGTTACATAAAGAGAAGAGATAGATAATGTAGAAATAAAAGAAGGGGAAAAGGAAGACCTGATTTTGGAACAATTAAAGAAGGCTAAGGCAAATGTCAATATCTGAGAACTATTGATGCACTTAGGTAGCCATATAAGAGCTCTAGTGAAAGCTCTATCGAACATGAATATTGAAATAGCAGCCACACCTAAGGCTAGGGTAGCAAAGGTTATAGAAAAGAAACATGGGTTAATAACTTTCTTAGATGATGACCTTCCTTTGGAAGGAAGAATCATAACAAGGCACTGCTATCTGAGCTGAAGTAAAAGGGAAAAGAACTAACTTTCCAATGGTTGATGATGGTTCTGCCATTAATGTATGCCCATTAAAGATCTTACCAAACTTAGGTTTGAAAGTTGAAGACTTGATAGATTCAAACCTCATAATCAAAGCCTAAGATGATAGCATTAGGAATGTGGAGGGGACATTCCAGGCTTTGGTTAAAACATGAACTATGAATCAACCATTAAGTTAACTGTGCTAGATATATGATCTACTTATTGCTTATTATTGGGAAGGCCATGGTTCCATGCTCTGGGAGGGGTACCCTCAACTGTGCATTAGAAGATAAAATTCCCTCATAAAGGAGATGTAGTGACAATTAAAGCAAGAACCAATGCAGCTGTGGCTACCATATTAGAAAAAGAGAAACAAGTGTGTGTTCTTCCTGGTTTTCAAATTACTAGGACATTTGATGGGACTAAGATGGACCCAAGGATTGCAAAAATGATGGAGACTATGAATTACCAGCCCGGATGGGGGCTAGGCAAGAATGAACAAGGAATTTCTAAACTATCAGAATTGAAGAGTCAAAATGACAATAAAGGATTAGGGTGTACTGAGATAGGATCTACCAGTATAAGGGTAAGAAAGAAGGATAAGGCCAAGAGAAATAAGCCCCTGGGGAGAGTTGAGTCGTTAAGTAAGAATTTCATCAAGGCAGGAGAGGGCAAGTTCTATCTGGGTGCCAAGGAGTTTGTTAATGTCGTTGGCAAAAATGTTCCTGGGTTTGAGATTTTCAAGGACTAGATTATGGAAAACTTAGTCGAGAGTAACAAAAATGAAGTGATGAAGCAAGTAGCTGGAAGAATGGGGGATGCTACTATCAAAAAGCTGCCGTGTCTACCACCTGAAGAGGATCCACCCCAGGATTTAGCTACTTTTATTAGTGATAGCTTTACTAATGTTTTCTATGAAGAAATTGATGCAATAATTTCCAGTCTTTATGAGGATGAAAACTGTGTTTTTTCCATGGTCAATGATATGAATGCTGGTTTTGCTTACTTGTGTGATATGCATCCTAATAGTTCTGTGCATTATAATTTTGATAGTTTGTGCATGTTTCACATTAATTCAATTCAATTTAATTCATTTAGCCTGGGCACGAATGATAATCCAAAGAATATTTCTATATCAAATGATGTAACTCCTAAAGAGTGGGAAAATTTTGAGAAAATACTAACAAAAAGAAAGGTAGTATTTGTTTGGACCTACGAAGACATTCTAGGTTTAGATAGGGGCAATGCAAAGCATCACATTCCAACTCATCTAGAAATAAAACCAGTTAAATAGAAATTACGTAGGTTGAGACCAGAATGGACTAAAAAGATAAAAGAAGAAATTGCTAAACAAATTCAGGCCAACTTTTTAGAGGTAGTAGATTATCCCCAATGGCTAGCAAACATAGTCTCGGTACCCAAGAAGGTTGGTAAGGTGCGAATGTGTGTTGATTTTAGGGATTTAAATAAAGCATGTCTGAAGAATGACTTCCCTTTACCTCACATCGATATAATAGTGGATAGTGTGGCGTCAAGCTTGATGTACCCCTTTATGGATGGGTTCTCTAGGCATAATTAGATAATGATGGTAGTTATAGATAAGATCAAGATAGCTTTCATCATGGAATAGGGGATGTATTGCTACAAGGTTATGCCTTTTGGATTAAAGAATGCAAGTGCAATATATCAAAAGGCAGCCACTGCTCTTTTCCATGACATGATGCATAAAGAAGTGGAGGTATATGTAAATGATATGATGATCAAGTCAAAAATAAGAGAGGGACATTTTGAAGCACTGGACAAATTTTTGGCACGTATTAAGAGGTATAATTTTAGACTTAACCCGAAGAAATGTGTTTTTATAGTTACTTTAGGGAAGTTGTTGGGGCATATAGTCAGTAGCAAGGGAATCGAAGTGGATCTAGATAAAGTGAAAGCCATTTAGGAAATGCCAACACCAAGGACAAAGAAAGATGTGAGAGGGTTCATAGGTAGGTTACAGTATATTAGTAAGTTCATTGCAAGGCTTACTAATATTTGTGACCCAATCTTTATGCTTTTGAGAAAAGATTAACCTGTAGAGTGGAATGATGACTGTTAAAGGGCCTTTAATAAGATAAAGGAGTTTTTAACTAATCCACCTATACTTAAACCACCGAGGCTAGGTAAACCCTTGATTGTATATTTAGCTCTAAAACAAAAGGCAATAGGGGCAATATTAGCACAAGAAGGGCTGGATGGGATTGAGTATGTAGTGCATTACCTCAGTAAGAAGTTCCTGTTGTATGAAGAAAAGTATGATTTGGTGGAGAAGACATGTTTGATAATGATATGGGCAATAAGGAAATTGAGGCATTACTTTCAGTCTTATAGGGTTCAGGCCATTTAAAAAATAAACCCCTCAAGATACTTACTGCAAGCACCTGCTCTGATCTGGAAGGATGTCTCGATGACTTATTCTCCTGATTAAATTTAATATAGAATACATTACCATAAAGGTTATTAAGGGAAGGGCAGTAGTAAAATTCTTAGCTGAAAATGCAGTAGAGGGCGTTTAAGCAGCCATTTTCAAGATGCAATTGTGCATGTGTGCGACGAAAGCCCCTATGAAGAAAATATAATTGAGAATTAATCTCTGATGTCGAGTTTCATCATTTAAAGGACTAAATTGCAATATTTTTATGGATTTAATTGCAAAATTGGTTTTAGAGATTTGATTGCAAACATTAGAAACTTATGAGGACCTTTTTTATAATTTAATTAATTAAAAAATATATTATTTTTGGTCAGTCGGCATTTAATGCCGATTGGCATTGTGTAATGTCGATCGACATTATATAAAGCTAATAAGCATTATGTAATGCCGGCTGGCATTATGCAATGCGAATTGGAATTAAGCAATGCCAGCCGGCATTATAGGTTAAAATCAGCATTCTGTAATGCCAATTTTCGCTAAAAAGTGATTTTTACGTGATATTTTATGCTGATTTTGTCTTTTTTTCATTTTTTTCATTGGTCTAAACACCACGTGTCTGCATGTGAGTTTTTTATTTTTTAAAATCCTATTGCTTATCATTTCATTATCCTAATTTTGAAAATTCAAAAAATAAAATGCATACTGAGAGACTCCTAATCTCACTCCTAACTATCATGCAACTTCTTTGTGTGATCACAGGAGCTGAGATGTTGGGTCTAGCTTTAAAAGCCAGAAGGCTGTGAAGAGAAAAAAAAAAGAAAAAAGGCAGAGAAAGAGTTTGGAAAAAAAGGAAAGCTGCTTAAAATCCCTAGAAAAAAGAGTTGTAAAAAACCAGAGAAAAAAGAACCCTAATTAGCTACTGCAAAATAAAAATACATTGTTTGCTTTAAGGTCCAGAGAATTAAGAAAAAACAACAGAGTCAAACTCAAAACGGTGATAATCTTAATTTGAGGGGCATTCAAACAACACTTGCACAACATCTTCTACTCTTTTCTTTTCTCTTTTCTCTTTTATTTTGATTTGATTTCTTATTTTATTTTTGATTGATTCATTACTGATTAATTTTTATATTTTTTTATTGATGTTTTGTGGTACTCTAGAGATGAGGTTGAAATGAGATTTTGGCAATGATTACATTGAAGAATCCATGGGACGCCATGGATTAAGATTTGTAAAACTCCCATAGGATTTAGGATTTATAATTTATTCACTCTTTTAATTTGATTTTGTTTTGGATTATAATTAATTTGATTTTAATTTATGTACAGTAGGTTATAATAACCCCAATAGTGGGAAATAGTGAATATTCTTTAATTTTCTACACTATTAAAATTAATTAGTAAATTAGTTTAATTTGATAAACCCTAATTAAAATCAATGGAGGTAGTAGGTTAATTTAGGTTGCACGTTAATTAAAATTAGGGTTTTTTAGAAGAAATAATTTGATTATTTGTTTGATTTTTTTATTTGATTTATTTGATTTTTTTAAATGTTTTTAGACTTGTTTGTTTATTTTTATATGTTTTGGGCCCCAAGCCCACATTAGACTCTAACCCATTTAATTAATAGGCTTTTTTAAACATTGGATTTAAGTTTAATTTTATTTAAAATTGATATAGGCCCATTTTGGTTAATTTAGCCTTAAGCCCATTTTTAGTTTAATTGAAATTTAACTTAGACTTTAGCTCAACTCATTAATTCCATTTCTTTTAAAGCAAATAGACTTAAGCCTATTTTTTCATTTAAATTAAAATCAGGTTAGAATTAGACCTAGTAATTAATTCCTTTCTTTAAAATTTATAAAGTATAGGCCCATTTCTTTAGTTAAATTAAAATGAATATACCTAGGCTCATTTATTAACATATAGGTCCACCTTTAGTCCATTTCACTTGTAAATAAAAATGTAGAATTAGCTAACTTTAATAAAATTAACATAGTTTAGACTTAGTGACGCTACCTTTTGTATTCAGTTTTTTTTTATATAATTTTATGACCTGTTGCCTTTTTGGGTTAGATGGATGTTTAATTAAGGTTTAAATAAAATTGCATGTAATTAAAGAATAAAATAGTAATTCATAAAATAAATATAAATGAATACAAGACTGAAAGAAGTTAGCATTTCGTTCCTAGAATTTCCTCATTGTGGTGTTACCTTTCTTTTAGAGAATTGAGTACCACCTTTCAATTTGTCCTAGTTATTACCTTGGGTGGTGACTCCTCATCTCCACGCCATGTCTTTGTGACAATGGTTAGTGTGTTCTTTAAGGCCCTGAGCCTAAACAGTGTCGTGATTGCTAAAATCTTGGACATGCACTAAACCCCACCGTTTACAATGGCAACTCCACTCGAGATAAGAGATATTGATTCTACTTGTGTTCTTTAGAATTATTTTCATTGATTATTATTTTATTATTTTCATTCATTCTACATGTCCTTATTAAACCGATGGCATTGGTTTATAATTCCATGATTCCACTAGCTTTATGGAGTTATAAATAGGCTAACCATCACTCTTAGCCTTAACTTGGTTCAAGAGATATTACCAGGCTCATCTGACCAGAGCCTATAACCCAAGTGCTAAAGGGGGGTATAGTCTTCTCTCGAGTTTGCAAAGAATGTTGGGCCCCTCTAACCTTGGCCTATAACTCAAGTCTTAAAGGAGGGCATCTTGCTAAGGGAACCTTGACTTTTTTACCAGACTCCAACCACATGTAATGGCTTAGCTACTTCCCCTAGGATCTACTTAAATTGCTTGTATGATTTTTTCCATGAGGTATTTCTATTTATAAAAGCTTAGGCCCATAACTTTTGAAGCCTACTTGGGCCAATAAAGATTGGACTAGACTTTTATACTTAGAAATTTTTTTTCTATGTTTATTACAATAAGGTATTTCTATCTATAAAAGCCCAAGCCCATACTTTTGGAGCCCCTTTAGGGGTAATAAAGATTGGTTAGACCTTTATACCTAGAAATGTTGTTTATATGCTTTACTACTTTATGAGAAATCAGGCATGCACATTGGTCCCTGATATCCCCTGTTGATATTAAGACCAAGACCAAAAATCCTAGGATAAGAGACTCACCATTGAACACGTGTATAGGAGGAATAAGGTTGAAAGGATGTATGTTGTACACTTGATTGATACTTGCTACTTGCTACTTACTACTTGTTACATAGCATGTGCATCATGCATACATGCATCTCATTCATCATATTAACACCTTATTTTGCAGCCATCATAGATGCATCAGGGTCTCTCGTATTTGAGGATGACAAGGTGGCAGACTAAGAAGAATGAGTTAGAGTCCTAAAGCCTTAATAAAGGAAATCCTGAATAGACTGGAAAGAAACCCTATCAGCCCACTTTACTTGGAAGCTGAACCAACTTCACCTAAATCTAAAAAATTAGAAAAACATTAAGGGAACTAGACCTTAGAAGACATCAAGGGAGCTCTGATGGATGACATGAGGGCTATGATGCAAAATGAGCTGAGACATGCACTATTTGGACTGATGCAATATGCTACTGTCATACTACCACCTTCAATTGAATAATCATCTGCTATTGCTACTATCCTACTTACTGCAGATGGTCCACCTGATGCCAATAATGCTGGGGGGAAACCTGCTGCTAGAAACCCAACTTGTTATTGATGTAAAGCTGGAGGATGTCAAGAATTACATGGTAGAGAAGGCGAAGAAAGAATACCTTGAACTGGTACATGACCATGAGTTTAAGCAGATGCGAGCACTGACCCAGAAAATGTCTAAGATGGAAGAGCTGCTTAGAGGACAAGGCATGGGATATTCATTTGACTTTGATGATATACTGCTAACAAAGGGTAATAAGCTACCTGAGAAGTTCAAAATGCCTCAACTGTAGAAGTTTGATGGAACTGGAGATCCTAGAATTCATCTTAGTTAATACACAACAACTATAAGCACTACTAAAGCCCCATTAGAAGTGATCACTAGGTTATTTGTACTGTCTTTAGAGGGAATGGTTGTAAACTAGTATCATGGGCTGGAAAAATTTATGAGAGATAACTGGAAAGAACCATATACTACCTTTTTAAAATAATATGATTATAACACTTGATTGGAAGTGTCTATCAGAGATCTATAATTGAAAAAATAAAAACCCAATGAATCCTTCTCTGATTTCCTTACCAAATTCATGAATAAGGCAAGGCTGATGAAGAATAAGCTGGCCGAGAAGGATCAGGTTAGGATGATAGTTCAAAATGTGTCACTTAATTTGGTCGAGAGGTTGCAAATGATCAACCCAAAACTTTCATAGACCTGTATGATGATGGTTTGTAAGTAGAAGAGATTGGAATGACAAGAAAATGATCTCTAAAGGCATTAGAACCCAAAACTACCCAATTAGGGGCACACAACAGGGGAGTAATAGCAAAGTTGTGAAGGTGCACGCAGTTCAGCAACTGTGAAGATTCTCTAACTTCAACCAACCACTCTCCAAAGTCCTAAAACTATTGATCTAGAGAGGCTTACTTTGACCCTTAACCTTTTCAAAACCACATAACCCAAATATCCCAGGTTATGACTCCAATAACTACTGTAAGTTTCACAAAGTAGCTGGCACTCCACAGACACATGTATTTGCCTCAAACATGAGATCCAAAACCTAATAGACTCTAAAAAAATCACATACCCTAAAAAATCCAACTCTAACCTAAATAGTAGAAACAATCCTTTCCCTGACTATCAAAATGTCCCACCACTATCCACCATGATGATTAACTTAAGAGTGAGCGAAGAAGAAGTGCTAAACTCTTTTGAAAACCTAAACCCTACAATTAATGGAGAATCTCCTTATGACTCTAGAGGAATTAAGGATTTACTGGTATAGCCCTTAAGGAAATTTAAATATAAGGTGTTCTATTCTAAGCCATCATATGTTGATATTCCTTTTGAATCAATTGTGCCCTCAGGATGGTGTGATGAGTTTAATGAAGAGAAAGAATCCACAACCCCAAAACAACCAAAAGTTGAGGATTTATTAGGGTAGCCCTCAAGAAAAATTGATTATAGGGTGTTCTCTTCAAAGCCTAATTCCAATGATATACCTCTTGAGGGGATTGTGCCCTCAAGATAGGGTGATGAATTTGGTGATGGGCTAGCAGAAAAAGAGAGTAAGGATTCCCTCATCCCTGAATAGGGGATTAAGGAATTCCTAAGAGCATATCTGGGAAAGCTTAGAATGGAGGGAAAGGAAATGTGCACAGTAGAAGCATGGAAGGATGGAAAGAAGGACAGAATCATTGGAGTTGTAAACATTTTGTATGACTCTGATGAAGAGAGTCCCACTAGTTTGGATGTGTGGAGCAATAACCCTAAAGTAAATCATGTCACTAGAAGTGGAAGGAATTACAAGAAAGCAGAAAGGAAGATTGAGAGAGTTACAAAAAGAGAAGAGGCAAATGATGCAGAAATAGAAGAAGGGGAAAAGGAAGACCTTATTCTAGAACAACTAAAGAAGGCTAAAGCAAATGTCAGTATCTGGGAACTACTGATGCACTCAGGTAACCACATAAGAGCTTTAGTGAAAGCTTTGTCGAATATGAACGTTGAAATAGTAGCCACACCCGAGGGTATGGTAGCAAAGGTTATAGAAAAGAAACACGGGCTTATAACCTTCTCAAATGATGACTTGCCTTTAGAAGGAAGAAATCATAACAAGGCATTGTTTATGCTAGCTGAAGTAAAAGGGAAAAGAACTAAATTTGCAATGGTTGATGATGGTTTTGTCATTAATGTATGCCCATTAAAGATCTTACCTAACTTAAGTTTGAAAGCTAAAGACTTAACAGATTTAAACCTCATAATCAGAGCCTATGATGACAGCACTAAGAATGTGGAAGGGACATTCCAAGCTCTTGTTAAAATAGGACCAGTGGAATCAACCATTGAGTTCACCGTGCTAAATATACCAGTTACGTATGCCTTGTTGTTGGGAAGGCCATGGTTCTATGCTCTGGGAGGGGTACCCTCGACTATGCATTAAAAGATAAAATTCCCTCATGAAGAAAATGTAGTGACAATTGAAGTAAAAATCAATGTAGTTGTGGCTACCATACTAGAAAAATAGAAACATGTGTGTGTTCCCCCTAGTTTTCAAATTGTTAGGATATTTGATGGGACTGAGATGGACCCAAGGGTTGCAAAAATGATGGAGATCATGAATTACTAACCTGGACGGGGGCTAGGCAAGGATGAGCAAGGAAGTCCTAAGCTACCAAAATTTAAGAATCAAAATGACACTAAAGGATTAGGGTGCGCTGAGACAGCATCTACCAGCATAAGGGCAAGAAAGAAGGAGAAGGCTAAGAGAAATAAGCCCTTTGGGGGAGTTGAGTTGTTAAGTGAGAATTTCATCAAGCCATGAGAGGGTAAGTACTATCTGGGTATTGAGGAGTTTGTTAATGTCAACAGCAAAAATTTTCTAGGATTCAAGATTTTCAAGGATCAGATTATGGAAAAATTAGTCGAGAGTAGCTAAAAAGAAGTGATGAAGTAAGTAGCTAGAAGAATAGGGATACTGTTGTCGAAGAGCTACTGTGTCGGCCACCTGAAGAGGAGCTACTCTTATTAATGATAGCTTTCCTATGTTTTTTTATAAAGAAACTAATGTAATAACATCTAGTCTCTATGAGGATGAAAACTGTGTTTTTTCCATAGTCAATTATATGAATGCTAATTTTACTTACTTGTGTGATGTGCATCTTGATAGTTCTGTGCATTATAATTTTGATTGCTGATGCATGTTTCACATTAATTCAATTCAATTTGATTCATTTAACATGGGTAAAAATTATAATCCAAAGAATATTTTTATATCACATGATGTAACTCCTGAAGAGAGGGAAAATTTTAAGAGAATATTAACGAAATGAAAGGTAGTATTTGCTTAGACCTATGAAGACATGCCAGGTTTAGATAGGGACATTGTAGAGCATCATATTTTAACTCATCCAGAAGTAAAACTAGTTAAATAGAAATTGCGTAGGTTGATATTAGAATGGACTGAATAGATAAAAGAAGAAATTGCTAAACAAATTCAGGCTAACTTTGTAGAGGTAGTAGATTATCCCCATTGGCTAGCAAATATAGTCCTAGTACCCAAGAAAGATGGTAATGTAAGATTGTGTGTTGATTTCAAGGATTTAAATAAAGCATGTCTGAAGGATGACTTCCCTTTACCTCAAATCGTTATGATAGTGGATAATGGATAGTGCGACATCAAGTGCGATGTACTCCTTCATGGATGGGTTCTCTAGGTATAATCAGATAATGATGGCAGTTATGGATAAGATTAAGACAACTTTCATCATAAAATAAGGGACATATTACTACAAGGTTATGCCTTTCGCGTTAAAGAATGCAGGTGCAACATATTAAAGGGCAGCCACCACTCTCTTCCATGACATAATACATAAGGAAGTGGAGGTATATGTAGATGATATGATGGTTAAGTCAGAAACAAAAGAGAGGCATTTTGAAGCTATGGAAAAATTATTGGCACTCATTAAGAGGTATAATTTAAGACTCAACCCAAAGAAATGCATTTTCAAAGTTACTTCAGGGAAGTTATTGGGGCATATAGTCAGTAGCAGAGAAATCGAAGTGGATCCAGATAAAGTGAAAGCCATTCAAGAAATTCTAGCACCAAGGATAGAGAAAGATGTGAGAGGGTTCATAGGCAGGTTACAGTATATTAGTAGGTTCATTGTAAGGCTTACTAATATTTGTGACCTAATGTTTAAGCTTCTGAGAAAAGATCAACTTGTAGAGTGAAGTGATGACTGTTGAAGGGCCTTTAACAAGATGAAGGAGTATCTCACTCATCCACCTGTACTTAAACACTAAGGCTAGGTAAACCCTTGATCCTATATTTGGCTCTAAAAGAAAAGGCAATGAGGGCAATGTTAGTACAACAAGGGCTAGGTGGGATAGAGCATGCAGTGTATTACCTTAGTAAGAAATTCATGCCATATGAAGAAAAGTATGATTTGGTGGAGAAGACATGTTTGATAATGATCTAGGCAACAACGAAATTGAGGCATTACTTTTAGTCTTATAGGGTTCAGGCCATTTGAAAATAGACCTCTTAAGATACTTACTACAGGCACCTGCTTTGACCGAAAGGATGTCTTGATAGCTCATTCTCCTGACTGAATTTGATATAGAGTACATTACCATGAAGGTTATTACAAGAAGGGTAGTAGCAAAATTCCTAGCTCAAAATGTAGTAGAGGACGATGAACAGTGGTGCCTAGAATTCCTATATGAGAATGTAGTAGTTGTAGAGCATTGGGAATGGAAGCTTTATTTTGATGGTACAGTAAACAATAAAGGAGCTGCGTGAGGAGTGATCCTCGTTATGCAAGAGGGAGAAACTATACCAATGGCTAAGAAATTGGATTTTAAAGTAACCAATAATATGGCTAAGTATGAAGCATGCAATCATGGAGTAGAAGCAGCAATAGTAGCCAGAGCAAAGGAATTATTAGTATACGGGGATTGTATGTGGATTATCAACTAGGCTAATGAAGAATGGGAAGTGAAAGAGGAAAAGTTGAAGCCCTATATCTATTATTTAAAAGCTTTAACAAAGAATTTCACCAAGTGTCTCTTTATCCATCAATCAAGAGATGACAATCAAATGGCAGATGCACTGATAACACTCTATTCAATGTGGGATAGTGTGATTGGGTTGACTATGAGGCCGTTAGTGATCATGAAATCAAAGGCTCCATTTTATGAGGGGTGAGCAGATTATGGGAATTCAAATAAGGCCTCAAGAGAAGCCATGGTTTTATGATGTTCAAAGGTTCATTGTAGAAGGAAAATATCCAAATAAGGCCACTTCAAAAGAAAGATATTCCTTGCGTGTTCTTGCACGTAATTTTGCAATTCATGATGGGGTGTTGTATAACAAAATGCCGAATGGAATGCAGCTCAGATGTCTTAAGAAAGATGAAGCAAAAGAGGTTATGAGGGAGATTCACATAGGAGCTTATGGTTCTCACATGAATGGAATAATCCTAGCAAAGAAGATAATCAAACAAGGGTACTACTGGATGAGCATGGAAAAGGATTGCATTAGAATCGTGAGACTATGCCATCAGTGTCAGATCTATGGGAATCTCAACCATCCTCCTCCAATGGTGCTAAATAGTTTATCATCTCCTTGGCCTTTTATAGCATGGGGGATTGAAATCATAGGAGAAATAAGGCTGACAACATCAATGGACATTGTAGATGGTGGGGTTTAGCGTGCGTCTAAGATTTTAGCAACTGCGACACTGTTTAGGCTCAGGGCCTTAGAGAACACACTAACCACTGTCACAAAGACATGACATGGAGATGAGAAGTCGCCACCCAGGGTAATAACTGGGACAATTTGATTGGTGGTACTCGATTCTCTAAAAGAAAATTAGCACCATAACTAAGAGATTATGGATACAGAATACTAACTTCTCTTAGTCTCGTGTTCATTTAGAATAATTTTATAAATGATTATTTCATCCTCTAATTACATGCAATTTTATTAAACCCTAATTAACATCCATCTACCCAAAAAGGCAATAAGTCAATAAAATTACAAGTAAAAAATGCACTCAAGATCGCGTTGTCCCTAAGTCTAAACTATGTTAATTTTATTAAAAAGTTAGCTAAATCTACATTTTATTTACAAGTGAAAATAGAATAAAAGTGGGCCTACATTTTATTAATTAATGAGCCTAAATCTATTTTTAGTCTTTCCAAGATATAGGTTTAAGTCTATTCAATTTTAAAGAAGAAATTAAATTAGTGGGCCTAAGTCTTAATCTGGTTTTATTTTAAATGAAATGTGGGCCTAGGTCTATTTATTTTAAAAGAAATGTAATTAAATGGGCTGAGCTAAGTCTAAACAATTTTTAATTAACTAAGTGGGCCGAAAATCTAATTATCCTAGTGGGCCTAAGTTGATTTTAATTATTTAAAGTCCTAAACCATTTTCAAGCCTATTTATTTAGTGGGTTAGACCTAAACGTGGGCTTGGGGCCCCAAACAAACATAAAAACATAAAAAAAACCCAAAAAACATAAAAAGCATAACAAAATCAAATCAAACACACATTCACATATGATTTCTAAAAAACCTAATTTAATTACATATAAACCTTAATTAACTAAACCCACTATTAATTTTAATTAATTTTTACCCAATTGAACCTAATTACTAATTAATTTTAAACTACAGAAATTTAAATCTTTTACTATTCCCACTACTAGGGCTATTACAAACTACGTACAAAATTAAAATTAAAAATAAACTACACAGGATACTAAAAATGAAGAATAAAAATTAAATCCTAAGAACTATTATTAAAACAGTACAGGTTCATCCATGACATTCCATGGATCTTCTATTCAATTAAACACAGGCAGTATCCTCCTCCTCAATCCATATATGGACATAAAAAATAAAAAAGCAAATTAGCAATGAAATCAAATAATCAAAATAATAATAGAAATAAAAAAATCATAAACCGAAAATAAAAAAGAGTAATAAAAGAAATAGAAAAATAACACCGGAGATTTGGATGTTGTGCAAATGCCTCTTTTTGAGCCCCTCAAATTCGATTATCACCATTAAAATTAAGATATTGTTGATTTTGGACTATATGCCTTCGAAAATTTCAGAATCAAAAATTAGGGTTTTATGCTCGCAGTCTCTCTTTTATCTCACTGTGTCTTCTTTCTCTCAGTCTCTCCCTATAAAAAATCCTTTCAAAAACTAGAAGAAAAAAAAAAGTTCCCCAACCAAGCCTCTCCAAGAAAACCTCCCCCTCACGCACGCATGCAAACTCTGCTTTTAAATGCAAAGTCTGCGCGTACTGAACTTCCTCCAAAGGAGGAATGGACTAATGATTAGATAGCATTTGTTTTGATTTCAAAAAAAATATCTTATGCGTTTCTTTTTTTTAAAAAAAACCTTATCAAATAAAAATTTGAAATTTTCAACCAATCAAAACATTGAAAAAATCGATAAAAAAAAGGAAAAATACGCGAAAAAAATAAAAAAAATGGAATTATTATGCATCGACATTATGCAGTGCCAACTGGTATTATACAATACCGACCGACATTACACCAATGCCAATCCTAATTTTTTTTAACTTTTAATTACCAAAAGACCCCTGAAAAAATGACTTATTTGCAATCAAATCCTAAAAAATGTTACAATTTAGTCCCTAAAGTCCAGAAAATCAACAACCAAGTTCAATATTTGAATAAATTTCATCATAGGGGCTTACGTCACAATTGTGCATAATTGCATCCCGAAATTGGGTGCTTACAGACATAAGCACATAGTTGTGGCAATTGATTACTTCTTTAGATGGGTAGAGGCTGAGTCTCTCAATGCTTTAAAGGCAAAATAGTTGGCCCAGTTCATTAAGAAGAATCTTATTTGCAAATATGTGTTCCACATCATGTAATGATAAACAATGGGGTTCAATTTCAAGCTAAAATGACAGAGTTATTGTAGAAGTATAGGATTGAGCATCATAAGACTTCACCATATCAACCTCAGGCTAATGGAGCAGCAGAAGCAGCAATTAAAAATATCAAGAAAATCCTCTCTAAGATGGTTAAAAATTACAAGTATTGGTATGAGTTTCTTCCCTTTGCCTAGTAGGGATATAGAACTACAGCCAGAATTGCCACAGTCCAAACTCTGTTCTCCCTAGTGTACAGCTATGAAGCAGTTTTGCCAATAGAAATTGAGATCAAGTCTCTAAGAGTAGTTATGGAGGCCAAAACACCTGAGAGTGAATGGGCACATAAAAGATATAATCATCTGGTGTCTTTAGACAAAAAGAGGATGAATGATTTATTTCATACCCAAACATACCAAAAGAGGATAGCAAGGGCATTTAATAAGAAGGTAAAGCCGAGGAAGATAAAAGCTAGGGATATGGTACTAAAACAATATAGAGTAATGGTGTTTGATCTAAAAGGAAAGTTTAGACCAAATTGGGAAGGACCATACTTAGGCAAGTCAATTCTGCCAAAAAGAGCCACCAAGATATTTTATCTTGAAGGGAATGAGTTCATGGAGCTTATTAACTTGGATTGTCTCAAGAAATACTATCTATAAAAATAAATAAAAGTAGTATAAAGAAAATAAAAGTCCGCTAATTAGAAAACTTGAAAAGGCTAGTCAAGCAAAAATTAGGACATTCCCACTATTCATAAAACTCACAAAGGGCTAGTAGGCAAAAATTAAGGAATAAATAAAAGAAAAAGGTCCCATTGATTAGAAAACCTGTAAAGGGCTAGTCAGGTAAAAGTTAGGGAAATAAAATGTGAGCAAAAAATATTCAATTAGAAAATTCAAAAAGACTAGCTGATAACAAAAGTTATGTCATGTGATGTAGCAAATGTACTCATTTTTGCCCTAATTAATGAATCTTATTGAAATTGATATTTTGTTATAACATTGTATGTTCTATTTTATTTATAATACATAAGCACTAGAAAGGAAAATATAACATAAAAGATTAAGACTAGCTCTATAAGACCATTTTGTTCTAGTGGTGCCTATATTTTCTTTTAGGAGATTCATCATATAAAGCTTAAATCCTCTTCTATCTAGAAAATTTGGGTAGCTCTGTAGCTTGTATCAGAACCCAAATTTGAAAAGTAAAATTAAAAATCCCGCTAAGTTGAAAACCTGAAAGGGCAACTTAGGCAAAAGTTAGGGCATGCCTGCTAAGTTGAAAAACCTAAAAAGGGTGGCTTAGGCAAAAGTTATGGCAAGCCCGCTAAGTTGAAAACTCAAAAGGGTGGCTTAGGCAAAAGTTAGGGCATGCCTGCTAAATTGAAAACCCAAAAGGGCATCTTAGGCAAAAGTTAAGGCACAAAAAAAATTTATTAATTCACTCAGGATCATCTGTTCATCCAAATCTAATTTTAGGAAAGGGAAGCTTGAAATAAAGAAATACAAAAGATAGCTTGTCCTAACTATAAAATAGAAAATAGCCTAGAATTAGTCATATTGAGCTATAAAATCAGGCCATGGGCTCCATCCTCTATTAGGGTCATCACGATGATAGGTATTTGGAAGTTTAGTAGATGAAATGCCAGCACTGTAGGGATTAAGGCCTGAGTCAGCAAACCGTTGGCGAAGAATCTTAATCTCTCACTCCAAATCCTTAGAATAACTTTTCACATATAGGAAACATCATATCATATGCATTCCACGCATACCAATACATACATTTGCATCATAAGTGTATGTGCTTACCCGCCAACTATCTGTGACGTGCATGGTAAATAACCTTTGAGACGAGGCGAGTCCATGCAAATACTCTGCCTATGTTTGGGGGACCTATTTTGTAAAATTATACTAACATCAATACCAAGTGTACAAGTAATACAAGAAATAAGTCAGATAAACTCACATGGGAAGTATTTGCTGGAGAAAAGCTAGGGAGTTGAACATCACCAAAATGTATTTGCTACTTAACTGAAGCCCAAACAGTAGGAGCCCAATAGAGCATGGACCTATCAGGAAGAAGAACATCACAAAAAATAGCACCAGTAAAAGCTCCCTCACGGTTAGTCCCAATATGCAGAGTGTGCTGAGCACGACCAGGACTAGGCCTGGGGACCTTAGGTGCAATCTCAGTTTCAAGGGTAGCCTCACTCTCTTGCGTAGTCTCAAACCCCTTATCAATCCCAGCTACCTCCTCCATCACTTCATCAGCAGGGGATTGAACCCCCTTAATCTATGAAAAGCAAACTGTGAGAAAAGAATAAGTGATTTAAAAAACTCTAGAAGAGAAATGATTAGAAGTTACCTTAACCTGATCAATAGGAAGCTGCTCCAAAAGATTCTTACAGATGAACTACCGATAATGGTGAGATCGCCCAAGAAAAATAGTGGCATTATATCCCTGTAATGCCTCTCTCAACTTTGAACCCATCATATGAGAATTATAAAGCATCGAGCAAGGGATAACAACAGGAATATGGTGTCGGGAAGGTCCGAAGTGCCATTGATATACCTACTCTCCTAAATACCACATCCAACAGCCATAGCCAGGGAGCAAAACCCTCATCTCCTCAAGTCATATTGTGACATCTATAAAATCATATCATTGGACGTCACCAGCTCCCTGCAGCCAATCAGAATAGATATGCAAAATCAAGATTAATTAAGTTTAACTTGGATTAAGCTATGAAGTACTAATGATTTTATTTTCTTACCAGGTCCCACTCAACAATTTTCAACTAATTATGGTAGGTCTGTAGAGTATTCCTGACACTTGCTAGATAGGAAGAGCCCCATCTCTACATCAGAGGGAGACTCCTTTTAGAGTTGATAGCCTTAAAGCCACGAATTAGCCCAATCTCTATACTCCATATCTGAAAGAGGGAAAAAAAAAGAAAAGGAAAAGAGAAGAAGAGAAACAAAAAGGGGATAAACTCCTATGCGGGACATGCCATAAACCACACATGGTAATAGTGCCTCTACAAACAGTGTCCAATCTATAATACAAATAAGCCAATGCGGTAGATCCCTAGTCAAGGGTGATAACTCGAACTAAGTCTCAAAAAGGGCCAAGAAGGGCAACATTGACCTTATGACCAGTCTCACAGAAGAGGGTCATGCCAAATAAGATGAGTAATCTGACGAGGTGTGGTGGTGGGAAGTCGTCTGAATCCCTCGACCAATGATGAAAGGACAACATTCTTTCGGTTCTTCCATGCCACGACAAATCCAATCAAGTCTCACACATATTGACTCTATGCATGCTTAGGAGGACTGCAGTAAATGATACTAAAGGAAATGGGAGTCCCTCTAAAGGCGATCCTGGTGATTGCAGAAAAACTCATAGGTGAAATAGTCAACTTGCCTACACGAGTATGGAACGTATAAGTGGTGTCCATCCACTCCTCAATCAGTGCAAATAAAGAATGGCAATTAGACCTCCCACATACAGTTGGGAGCCTAATGAAAAATCCTCTGAACCCGGAAGCCCAGACCAGTTGTGCAACATCTCCTGGTAGCTCGTGGAATAATTCGCGATCTATGAAAAAATAGCCCGTGAACTTTATCGACCGTTGGGAGTATTTCAAGAACAAATAATAATAATAATAATAATAATAATAATAATAATAATAATAATAATAATAATAATAATAATAATAATTTTTTATATCGATAAAATGGAATGTCGATTGGCATTCCATAAATGCCGACTGATTTCTAAACTTTCAATTTTGATTTTCAGACTTTTGGTCGACCATTCAACTAAAATCCTATGTTCTTGAGTTAAATTTATATTTTTAATACATTTTTGAGTGATTTTTAATCCAGTTTCAACAATATACACACTAATTTACATTCTGAAATTAATTCTTATTACTAATTGTATAAATAAATTTTTGCAAAAATAAACAGAAGTGAAGAAGTGTTACCTCATTGCCCCATCTGTGCACCTATAAAGGTGAAGGTGAGTCAAATGCAGCATAGTAGAACCTTCTCAGAGTCCAAGGTTGCTTTGAGGAAAATGGAGAGGCACAATGGTCGGATCAACTGAAATCTCTGCTCCTCTGTGTAGCCTGTGTTGTGGGTTAGCCATAGGATCCAACATATCGTGAATTGGACTTCGAATGAGCAAGAAATCAAAAGCAGAAAATTAAAGAAAAAAGAAATAAATGAAGAGGGAAATGAAAGAATAGCATCGAAAATAAGGAAGGAAGCTTCTAATAAATGGAAAATATCCATTTTGGTCTCTTAACTATGCATGCAGTAAATATCAAGTTTTTCTTTGCAATTTCATCCATATGATTGCATTTTAATTAGGATTTAATTCCTAATTAATTCATTCAACTCACATAATCAATTAATTATTTATTATTTATGTTTGTATTTATTCTAAATTTTTTTGTGAAGTACAGAATATAGAATATTACAGAATTTAACTTTGCATTTTACATGCATCATTTCAATCAAATGTTAAATTTTGTTTCATGTTATACAGTAGTTGAAACACACATTTTCAAAATTATCATGTTATGTCTTGCACAATTGTCATGACATGAATTTCAAATTCCATATGTTATATGTTTCAATAGAGGTTATAACATGACCTTTTTTAGACTTTTTACCACTAGACAGTAGATGGTAGTTATGGTGATATTACTAGATGTCCCACATGGAATATAGTGAGAGTCATCGCATTCATTTCGTTGAACATCCCACAGGGAATACAATGGAATTCATTATCACTATATGTCCTAAAGGGAATATAGTGCAGATTACTAGACCCTACACAATAGTTATAGTATCATTGCTACACATTCCACAGGAACTATAACACATTTTTCAAATCACGAATCGATAAACATCCCACAGGCAATGTAATAAAATTTTAAATCACTGAATTGCTATACGTTCCATGGGAACTATAGCACTTTTTTCAAATTAAGGCTCGCTAGACATCTCAAAGGGAATATAGTGAAAATCATTGCATTCATTTTATTAAAACATCCTCCAAGGAATATAACAAAATCCATAGTCACTAGATGTCCAAAAGGGAATATAGTGCAGTCCACTAGACACTACACATTAGTTATGATATTATTGCTACACGTTCCACGTGAACTATAGTATGTTTTCAAATCATGAGTCGCTAGATGTCCCAAGGGTAATATAGTGAAATGCATAAGTTTCACTAGACGTTCCATAAAAAATATAGTGAAACATATTAAACATAGCATCTTGCTTAAAATTGCTCAGCAATTTAAGTATTAGCATGTCAAATAAGATACAATGAAGTACCCTAATTCTTTCTTTTAAAATTGTGTGCTACTATTGCTTTGCCACAATTTGTCAAGCAAACAAGACAAAGGGGGGCAACTATAAGCACTCAATTTCAGGATGCAATTGTACACGTGTGTGATGAAAGCCTTTATGATGAAAATCTAATTGAGAATTGATCTCTAGTGTCAATTTTCTCGTTTTAAAGGACTAAATTGTAACGTTTTGTGAATTCAATTGCAAAATTGGTTTTTTAGGGATTTGATTGCAAAAATTAGAAATTTATGAGGACTTTTTTTGTAATTTAATTTAATTAAAAAAATTATCATTTTTGGTTGGTCGACATTTAATGCCGATTGGCATTGTGTAATACCAATTGGCATTACATAATGCCTATAGATATTTTATGTTGATTTTGTCATTTTTCTTTTTTTATTGGTCTAGACACCACGTGTTTGCATGTGAGTCTTTAATTTTTCAAAATCGTATCGTTTATCATCTTATTATCCTGATTTTGAAAAGTCAAAAAATAAAATTTAGACTGAGAGACTCCTGTTCTCGCTTCCAACTATAACGCAACTTCCTTGCATGATCACATGAGTTGAGCTGTTGGGTTTGGCTTTAAAAGCCAGAAGGCTGCAAAGAGAAAAAAAAAAGAATAAAGGCAGAGAGAGAGTTTGGAAAAATAAAGAAAAGCTGCGTAAAAATCATATAAAAAAAGCTATGAAAAACTAGAGAAAAAAGAACCCTAATTAGCTACTACAAAAGAAAAATATGTTCTTTGCTTTTAAGGTCTAGAGAATCAAGAAAAAACAACAGAGTCAATCTTAAAATGGTGACAATCTCAATCTGAGGGGCATTCAAATAGCATTTAGACAACATCTTCTACTCTTTTCTTTTCTCTTTTCTCTTTTATTTTGATTTGATTTCTTATTTTATTTTTTATTAATTCATTATTGATTAATTTTTATGTTTTTTTTGTTTTGATTGATGTTCTGTGGTACTCTAGAGATAAGGTTGAAATGAGATTTTGGTAGTGATTACATTGAAAAATCCATGGGATGCCATGGATTAATATCTGTAAAACTCCTGTAAGATTTAGGATTTATGATTTCTGCGTTCTTTTAATTTTCTTTTGTTTTGGGTTGTAATTAATTTGATTTTAATTTCTATAAAGTAGGTTGTAATAGCACTAATAGTAGGAAATAATGAATATTCTTTAATTTTCTGCACTATTAAAATTAAATAGTAAATTTAGTAAATTTAGTAAACTCTTATTAAAATCAATGGAGGCAGTAGGTTAATTTGAGTTGCATGTTAATTAAAATTAGGGTTTTTTAGAAGAAATAATTTAATTACTTGTTTGACATTTTTATTTGATTGTTTTAATATTTGTTTTATGTTTTTGGACTTGTTTGTTTATTTTTGTATGTTTTGGGCCCCAAGCCCACATTAGGCTCTAACCCATTTAATTAATAGGCTTTTTTAAAAATTGATTTTAAGTTTAATTATTTTTAAAATTAATTTAGGCCCATTTTGGTTAATTTAGACTTAGGCCCATTTTTAGTTTAATTGAAATTTAACTTAGACTTTAGCTCAGCCCATTAATTCCATTTCTTTTAAAACAAATAAACTTAAGCCCACTTTTATCATTTAAATTAGAATCAGGTTAGAATTAGACCCACTAATTAATTCCTTTCTTTAAAATTTGTAGACTATACGCCCATTTCTTTAGTTAAATTAAAATGAATAGACCTAGGCTCATTTGTTAACATGTAGGTCCACCTTTAGTTCATTTCACTTGTAAATACAAATGTAGAATTAGCTAACTTTAATCAAATTAACCTAGTTTAAACTTAGGGATGCTGCCATTTGTATGCATTTTTTTATTTAATTTTATGACCAGTTACCTTTTTGGGTTAGATGGATGTTTAATTAGGAGATAAATAAGATTACATGTAATTAGAGAATAAAACAGTAATTCATAAAATAAATCTAAATGAACACAAAACTGAAGAAGTTAGTATTCTATTCCTAGAATTCTCGTGTTGTGGTGCTAGCTTTCTTTTAGAGAATTGAGTACCACCTTTTGATTTGTCCCAATTATTACCTTGGGTGGTGACTCCTCATCTCCACTCCATCCCCTTATAGATCATAGAATAATTCACAAGCTATAAAAAAGTAGCTCGTGAACTTCATCAACAGCTGGGAGTATTTTAAGAATAAATGAGCATAACAATAAATAATAATTAAAAAAATTGGATCAACATTGCACAAATATTGACCAATTTCTAAACTTTTGACTCCAATTTTTAGACTTTCAATTAGCCATTCAACTGAAATCCTATATTCCTGTGTTAAATTTGAATTTTTCACGCATTTTTAGTGATTTTTAAACCAATTTCAACAACATACACACTAATTTACATTCTAAAATTAATTCTGATTACTAATTGTATGAATAAATTTTTGCAGGAATAAATAGAAGTGAGGGAATGTTACCCATTGCCCACATCTGTGCACCTATAAAGGTGAAGGCAAGTTAAAGGAAGCACAGTAGAACCTTCTTGGAGTCCAAGGTTGTTTTGAGGAAAATGGAAAGGTATAATGGTCAGATTAGCTAAAATCTATGCTCTTCTGTGTAGCTTGTGTTGTGGGTCAGCCATAGGATCTGAGAGATCGTGAATCGGACTTCGAATGAACAAGAAATCAAAAGAAAAATTAGAAAAAAAGAAGAAGAAAGAAATGGAGAGGGAAATGAAAGAATAGCATTGAAAATAAGGAGGGAAGCTTATTATAAATGAAAAATATCAATTTTGGTCCCTTGACTATGCATGCATTCAAAATCAAGTTTTCTTTGCAATTTCATCCGTAATTGCATTTTAATTAGGATTTAATTCCTAAATAATTCATTCAACTCACGTCATTAATCAATAATTTATTATTAATTGTTTCTGTATTTATTTTGAATTGTCTATCAAGTACAGAATACAAAATAATACATAATTCAACTTTGCATTTCTACATGCATCATTTCAATCTAATGTTAAAATTCGTTTCATGTTACACATTAGTTGAAACAAAAATTTTCAAAATTATCATCTTATGTGTTTCACAATAGTCATGACATGAATTTTAAATTCCACATCTTATATGCTTCAGTAACGGTTATAACATAACCTTTTTCAGACTTTTTACCACCAAACACTACACGGTAGTTATGGTGATGTTGCTAACATCCCACAGGGAATATAACGGATCTTAAATTACTAGACATTCCACAGGAACTACGGCACCATTTTCAAAGCTTGCTAGACATCCCACAGGGAATATAGCAAGGGTCATCGCATTCATTTTATTAAATGTCCCACAGGGAATATAATGAAGTTCATTATCACTAGACATCCTAAAGGGATTATAGTGTAGTTTACTAGACACTACATAGTAGTTATAGTATCATTGGTAGACATTCTATTAGAACTATAACACATTTGTCAAATCACAAATCACTAAACGTCCCATAAGGAATATAGCAAAATTTTAAATCACCAAATTTGCTAGGCATTCCATGGGAACTATAGCACTTCTTTCAAATCAAGGCTCACTACACGTCTCACAGGGAATATAGCGAGAATCATTGCATTCATTTCATTAAAACATCCCATGAGGAATATAGCAAAATCCACTATCACTAGACATCCCAAAAGGCATATAGTGCAGTTCACCAGACACTACACAGTAGTTATGACATTATTGCTAGAAATTCCATAAAAGCTATAGCATGTTCTCAAGAATGGAGTGAAACTCATTTGAATATGTCTCACTAAATGTTCTACAGGAAATATAGTGAAGTATACCAAACATAGCATCTTGCCTAAAATTGCTCAGCAGTTTAAACATCAGCAGGTGAATTAGGATACAATGAAGTACCCTAATTCTTTTCTTTTAAAATTGTGTGCTACTATTGCTTTGCCATAATTTGTCAAGCAAACAGTGACAAAGGAGGGGCAACTATAAGCACCCAATTTTATAATGCAATTGTGCACGTGTGCGATGAAAGCTCCTATAATGAAAATCTAATTGAGAATTGATCTCTGGTGTCGATTTTCATGATTTAAAGGACTAAATTGCAATGTTTTATGGATTTAATTGCAAAACTGGTTTTTAGAGATTTGATTACATAAATTAGAAACTTTTAAGGAACTTTTTTGTAATTTAATTTAAAAAAATGGTCGGTCGACATTTAATGCCAACCGGCATTGTGTAATGTCGATTGACATTACGTAATGTCGATTGACATTATGTAATATCAATTAACATTACATAATGCTAGTTAGCATTAGGCAATGCCAATTGGCATTATGAGATGAAAATCGGCATTCTGGAATGCCAATTTTCACTAAAAAGTGATTTTTACGTGATTTTTTATGCTGATTTTGTCATTTTTCAATTTTTTTCATTGGTTTAGGACACCATGTGTTTGATTTTTTCAAAACCTTATCATTCATCATCTTATTATCTTGATTTTAAAAATTCAAAAAATAAAATGCAGAGACTCTTGATCTCACTCTCAACTATCACATAACTTTCCTGCATAATCATAAAAGCTAGTGTTGCGTGGCCAGGTTTTAAAAGCCAAAAGAAAGAGTTTGAGGGGGATGAAAAAAAAAAGCTGAGTGAAAACCATATGAAAAAAAGCTATAAAAAAAACCTTAGAAAAAAAGAGCTATGAAAAAAAACCAGAGAGAATAAAAACCCTAATTAGCTACTACAAAAAAAATATGTTCTTTGCTTTTAAAGTCCAGAAGATTAAAAAAAAATAATAGAGTCAATCTCAGAACAATGACAATCTCGCATCTTCTACTTTTTTTTTCTTTTTTTTTGATTTGATTTCTTTGTTTTATTTTTTATTTATTCATTTCTTATTAATTTTTTTTATGGATGTTCTATGGTACTCTGGAGGGGAGGTTGGAGATATGTGATTTTGGGTAGTGACTACATTAAAGAATCCATGGAATGCCATGGATTAAGATCTGTAAGACCCCTGTAGGATTTAGGATTTATGGGTCCTTTTAATTTGCTTTTGTTTTAGGTTGTAATTAATTTGATTTTAATTTTTGCACAATAGTTTGTAATAGCCCCAATAGTGGGAAATAGTAGAATTTTATATTCTTTGCACTAAAATTGATTAGCAATTTTGGTTTAATTGGGTAAAAATCAATTAAAATCAAAGATGGGTGTAGATCAATTTAGTGTTTCATATAAATTAATTTAGGATTTTTTTAGAATATCATATAAATCATGTGTTTGATATGATTTTTTTATGATTTTTTTTTGGGTTTTGTTTTTGGAGCTTTTAGTTCTTTGGGCCCTAAGCCCATGATAGGTCCTAACCCACTAAATAAAAAATAGACTTAAAAATGGTTTAGGTTAATTAATTAAAATCAATTTAGGCCATTTTTAAGTTAATTAAATTAATTTAGACTTAGCTCAACCCATTAATTGCATTTCTTTTAAAATAAATAGTTTTAGGATCACATCACTTAATTAAAAATCAAGTTAGACTTAGGCCCACTTACTAATTTAATTTCTTCTTTAAATTTTGGTAGACTTAGGACTATTCCCTTAGTTAAATTAAAATAAATAGACATAAGTTTATAAAATTAATTAAAAATGTAGGTCTTTTCCAGTCCATTTCACTTGTAAATAAAAATATAAAATTAGCTAACTTTAATAAATTATTCTAGCTTAAACATAGGGATGTCGCCTTTTGTATGCATTCTTTACATGTAATTTTATGACCTGTTGCCTTTTTGGGTTAGGTGGATGTTTAATTTGGGTTTAAATATAATTGCATGTAATTAGAGAATAAGATAGTAATTCATAAAGTAATTCTAAATGAACATAAGACTGAAAGAAGTTATTATTCCATTCCTAGAATCTCCTGGTAGTGGTGTTAGCTTTCTTTTAGAGAATCAAGTACCACCTTTTGATTTGTCCCAGTTATTACCTTGGGTGGCAACTCCTCATCTCCATGCCATGTCTTTGTGACAATGGATAGTGTGTTCTCTAGGTCATAAGCCCAAACAATGTCGCAGTTGCTAAAACTTTGGATGCGCGCTAAACCCTGCCGTCTATAATAACTCTAAGGCAAATTAATATGAACCCTAAAAGGGATCAAAAGTGCCTGAATATGAAGAATTCAAGCTAATTAGCTTAATTTCCTATTCTAAAATTAATTAGCTTGAATTGAATAAATTTTGAGTTATGTTCCTATTTTGGAGTCAATAAGGAAGATTCAAGAAGATTCTAGAAGATATGAGAAGATTCAAGGATATTCCAAGTCAAAGTCAATAAGTCAACAAGTCAAAGTCAAAGTCAATACGTGACATAACATGCTTCTATTCTTAGTTGTCATGAGTTATCATTTTACTTAGTTGTCATGACTTGTAATGAGTTGTCAATTTTGATTTTTCAAAGATGAGTTGTCATGAGTTGTCCTATTTTGAAGGAAATCTCCTTAATTAAGGATTTTCCTATATAGGTATCTTTGGGAATAAGGAATAGAACCTTTTCCTTTAAGGATTAGGTTATTTACATGCCTATATAAGGGCTAACCCTATGACATACGAATTTAAGAAGTATTGAAATATTAAAAGTGAGGTTTTTCCTTAAACTTTGTTCTTTTGAAACTTTGTAAGTTTACTTGAATTGTTTCACTTCTACCTTTCATTACAATTACTAGGTTAGATTAAACTTAGAATTGTGTGATTGTTCATCTTATAATAGCTAAGTATCTTACTTCAATTTAATAAGCAAGGGGTTTAGCTCCATCTTCATAACCTCATCTTGACGATCTTGGGCAACGATTTCAAAGTTGGATGCGCGTTCTATCTCTATTATAGGTAGGGTTCATATCAGTTTGGTATCAGAGCCAAACTTCATGGTTTGGTTACGTATCCTTTATTTTTTATGTATTATCTATTCTTTTCTTCTTCTCAATTCTTCATAAATTGAAAAAAAAAACAAAAAAAATTTTTTTTAGTGAAACACGAGAGCATTCACATCCTTGAGTGTAAACACGTAAGGGAGTGCTTTGTAAGGATTTTTTTTTCTATATCTTTTTAAGCCTTTTTTTTTAGCATGGATATGCCTTATTTTCTTGGTGGGGATGATCCTTATATTTATTTGGAATAGGTGCAACAAATAGAGGAGATATTTGACTCTATTGAATTAAGTGATTTCCAAAAGTGTAAAGCTGCTTCTTGTAAATTTTTGGGTGATGATGCTATATGGTGGAAGGATTTGATGGCATTGTGGAGCATGAATGGGCCTAGTGAGATTAAAAATTGAGAGATAATGAAGAGATTAATGACTAGGCATTTTATTCCTTTTGAAGTTAGGGATAAATTTCATCTTAAATTACAAAGGCTTAAACAAGGTGATGAGTTATGTGTTGATGATTATGTTAAAAAGTTTAAGTTGCTTGTAATTGCAAGTGATGTAGGTGAATTTGAAAGGAGGAAAGTTTCAAAATTCATCAGTGGGCTTAAGTGTGATATTGCTAAGAGATTGAAGAAAGAAGTGCAATTAGAACCTTCTATCTCTTTGAAGGTTGTAATTGAACTTGCTTTGGAGTTTGAAAAGCAAGTGGGTTCTTATGAGGAGACAATAACAGTGTGTGCTCCCAAGGAATATGGCGGTGTTAAAGTTACCAAATTGGTTGAGCAACTAGTTGAGAAAAAGGGCAATGAGGAAGAGTGCCAAAGGCAATTATTAAAACTTTGCCACCAAAGGCAATTATTGAAGACATGTGCACTAATCAACAAAGTGAAGAGTTTCCATCTTCATTAAGGAATGCATTGGGGAGGGAAACCTATGAAGTTGAGAGAAAAGGAAAAAGTGAGCCAAGTGCTACAAATGAGTTGAGTGTGAAAAGTGAGAAAAATGGCAAACACTTTGTGAGAGAAAACCAGCCAGTCATGAGTGAAAAGAAAATAAATGATTGTATAAAAATGAGTGATATGAGCCAACCTATACTTGTACCTATGTACAAGGATGTTTTGTTTATCACTAACCAACTTCTTCATCAATTGCCTAGTTTTTTTGTTTTAAACAGGTTTATCATGTTGACATACTTCATCCAGAAAACAAGTGTTGTTATACATGTTGTGAAGATAAAGTTTTCAACCAAGAAGTTTGTGTTTGACCCTGGAGGATTTGCAAATTTATCAACTCTAGAAGATGGCTATGATTCAAGGGCGAATCATCTTCAAGAGGGAGGGAATAATATGAACCTTAAAAGGGATCAAAAGTGCCTGAATATGAAGAATTCAAGCTAATTAGCTTAATTTCCTATTCTGAAATTAATTAGCTTGAATTGGATAAATTTTGAGTTATGTTCCTATTTTGGAGTCAATAAGGAAGATTCAAGAAGATTCTAGAAGATATGGGAAGATTCAAGGATATTCCAAGTCAAAGTCAATAAGTCAACAAGTCAAAGTCAAAGTCAAATAGTCAACAAGTCAAAGTCAAGGATCAATGGTCAACATGTGACATGGCATGCTTCTATTCTTAGTTGTCATGAGTTGTCATTTTACTTAGTTGTCATGACTTGTAATGAGTTGTCAATTTTGACTTTTCAAAGATGAGTTGTCATGAGTTGTCATTAGTTGTCCTATTTTGAAGGAAATCTCCTTAATTAAGGATTTTCCTATATAGGTATCTTTGGGAATAAGGAATAGAACATTTTTCTTTAAGGATTAGGTTATTTACATGCCTATATAAGGGCTAACCCTATGACATACGAATTTAAGAAGTATTGAAATATTAAAAGTGAGGTTTTTCCTTAAACTTTGTTCTTTTGAAACTTTGCAAGTTTACTTGAATTGTTTCACTTCTACCTTTCATTACAATTACTAGGTTAGATTAAACTTAGAATTGTGTGATTGTTCATCTTATAATAGCTAAGTATCTTGCTTCAATTTAATAAGCAAGGGGTTTAGCTCCATCAACACAACTATCCTTGATGATCCTTGGGCTAATATTCAAAGTTGGATGCGCGTTCTATCTCTTTTATAGGTAGGGTTCATATCACAAATCATCATCAACAACAAGGTAACAAATCTTCAAGGGATAATTATTGTGTGCCCCCCATGTGTTTTAGCCTATTACACTACTTTATCCCTCACATTTGAAAAAATATTTATTCATCCCTAACATTTGCAACAATTACACTCATTAGTCCCTTTTTAGGAATGAAACAGTACACAATTTTGCAAATGTCAAGGATAAATAAGTATTTTTTCAAATTTAAAGGATAAAGTAGTGTAATAGATCAAAACACAGAGGGCACATAGTAATTATCCCAATCTTCAATAGTCAGACAAGTAAAACACAATATTTTTTTTCACTTGATGCTACACATCAACTACACATCACTTTTTATTTAACATTACACATCTGCTACACAACCCTTTTCACTTAATGCCTCATGTCAACTATACAACACTTTTTACTTGACACCAGACATCAGGTATAAAACATTTTTCTACTTAACCATACATATTGACTATATAATATATTCTACTTGACATTGCGCATTGACTATATGGTAGGTTCTAGGACTTTAAAACATTAAACCACGACCTTAAAAACTAAACAAAGCTTCTAAGATCTAGTTCAATGGTTTAGAGATCGAATCAAACCAAAACACTTGAAAAACCTTGAGAAACTTGAAACACTCACCAAACCAGACCTAGAGGGGCCAAAAGACCTTTAGAAACTCAAAGAATTTGAAAAAAGACCCAAAAAGGATCTGAAACACTCACCAAACTAGACCACGTGCTCCATTTATCCATCCGCATGGAATAAAAATACATAAGCACGAGTATTTAAAACCACATGTGTGGATTGTTTTCCACATGCATGGGTTTTTATGTGGGTTGAGTATTTTTATAAATTTCATTTTTCAAATTTCTTAGAGGACTTTTAGCAATTTTTTAAATATTTTTAAGATGATTTTAGAGACTGATTTAGAATCATCTAAGTAAAAAAAACATAAAATAAATAATTGAATCAAAGCCTCAAACCCTTTTGAATAAGGGTAATCGACTTATGGAGACCCTATCTTTAAACACTCACTACCTAAAAAAAAACTCCTTTTTAGAATTTTAGACCCAAAATCCAAACTTAAACCCATTCTAGTCAAAAGCATGCAACGAGGGTAATCCTCTGAGGACCCACTTACTCATTTTCATTGAAAATTGCATTTTTACTACATTTGCCTATTTTCTTCTTCTTCTTAATTGCTATTTTATTTTTATTTATATATTTAATTTATCATTTTTATTTACTTTATTTTTATTTCCATTTTACCTTTATTTTTATCTCATTTTCATTTCTTTTCTATATTTATTTATTTTATTGTTATATGCATTTTCTTCATCGCTACACATTTAATTTTGTTTTATTTAAATCTCCATTCATTTAATTCATTTTTATTGTCATCTTATACATTTTTATTATTATGTCATTTGTATTGAAGTTATAATCTTTGAATATTTGAAATAGTGGTGATGTTAGTGGTGGAAGTGATGAAATCAAATTTAGTAGTGTTTGATTTACTTGTTTAGTTTAATATGTAAATCTTTCATTTTTATGTGATATGTGACGTTATCATCATCATAAAGCATAAATTTTTATTTTTTTTCTTCATTTTTATTTATTCATTTTATTAAAGTTTTAATTTTTATGATTAAAAGTCATATTTTGATCATGATCTTAATGTGAAAATGTTATTTTTATTTATTTTTGCTCTCTTGAGTAAATATTGAAATTTTATTTTATTAAATAAGATTTTGCTTATTTTATTTGTTTCGTATTTGAATTTTCTATTTTGAATATAAAAATATTATTTTCCCCATTTTCATAGTAATATGAACCCTAATAGGGATTAAAAGTGTTTGAATATGAAGAATTCAAGCTAATTAGTTTAATTTCCTATTTTGAAATTAATTAGCTTGATTGGATGAATTTTGGCATATTTTTATATTTTAGAGTCAATAAGAAAGATTCAAGAAGATTCTAAAAGATGTGAAAAGATTCAAGAATATTCCACGTCAAAGTCAACAAATCAAAGTCAACAAGTTAAAGTCAATGGTGAATGGTCAATATGTGACATGACATGCTTTAATACTTAGTTGTCATAAGTTGTCATTTTCCTTAGTTATCATGAGTTGTCATTTTGCTTAGTTGTCATTAGTTGTCAATTTTGACTTTTCAAAGATGAGTTGACATTAGTTGCCATTAGTTGTCCTATTTTGAAGGAAATCTTTTTAATTAAGGATTTTCCTATATAGGTATCTTTGGGAAAAAGGAATAAAAAATTTTCCTTCAAGGATTAAGTTGTTCACATACCTAATATGAGGGCTAACCCTATGAGAAACGAGTTTAAGCAATGAAATATTAAAAAGTGAGGTTTTCCTTAAATTTTGTTCTTTTGAAGCTTTGCAAGTTACTTGAATTGTTTCACATCTACCTTTCATTAATATTGCTAGGTTAGACTTAGAATTGTGTGATTGTTCATCTTTTAGTAGTTAAGTATCTTGCTTCAATTTAATAAGCAAGTAGTTTAGCTATATCAACACAACCTATCCTTAATGATCCTTGGATAAGATTTCAAAGTTGGATGCGCATTCTATCTTATTTGTAGGTAGGGTTCATATCACATAGTTAAAGTTTATATTTTTATTTAAAAATATAAACTAATCCTAATCCACTACATGATTTATGCACTTGCATTTGCATCCTTATTTATTATTTATTTTAATGTTCATTTTGTTATTTTGTTTAATTTTTCTTCCTTTCTTTGTTAATTACCATGTGGATGAATGAGCATATATAAAATTGTTACAAATGGAATGCGTGCTTGCATGTGTTTGAGTACTAACATTTGTTTTACAAGGATTATTATAATAGATTTTTCTTTTATTTTTATATTTTAATTATATTTATTAGAATAGGCTATTTCAAAATGATATAATCCTTAATCTCAATTACCTTTATTTGTTTTCTATTTCAATATATTTATTAGAATAGGTTAGTTTTGGATTGTAATTCTTAATCCATTTCTCTCATTTTTTATTTTTATTTTTATTTTATTTGATTTTTTATTATTAATTATTGCTTGAATACTTGCATGCTATATACCTATGCACTTATTTGCTTTTTCTTTTTTTAACTTGAAATACATGTCACTTATCTGTTTTGATTGCTATATTTTTTTTATTCCTTGTCTTCCCTATATTTGCAACGTATGCTGCAATCCAATCATCCTATATGCCAATTATCAATTAATGCCATTTTAAATTGACTAACATGCAAATGTGGTAATACATCATTAAAACAAAACTAGGGTAATGGGACAAGTAATTTAGAATATATATGTCAAGAAATAGTAAAGTAAATACTACTCCCTAAACATAAAATCTTTGATAAAGGAAATGGATTTCTATTAATCTATTTTCTATTTGCCGACTATAGCCAGGTGACGACTTTAAAACTCACAGGGTTGGCTCCTCAAGGATTGTCCTTCGCACATCCTTAACATTCGAACTTAAAATGCATGTCGCCTATCTCTTGTGTATGACCACCACCCATACCGTGTACCATAGGCATGGGGCATAGTGGGATTGTCCCGCTCATCTCCAAATTGGATGATCACAGGTGGACTTTTCAATGGTGTGAAGTAAGCTATCTTCATTGTTTTTTTTTTTTTTTTTTTTTTTTTTTTTTTTTTTTTTTTTTCTATAAAGGAAGATAGAAAACTTGTATTTAGTATTTATTCTTTTTTATTCATTAGGTTTTAGTCAACAATTTATTTTTTTGACTTCCATGTCATGTTGTTGTGGTGTGCTTGGTATTCCAGTAAAGAAAACAAATAAATTTTAAATTACTATTTATCTTGTCTTATGAAATTATAGTTTTTAGTTAGAGGATTTATTTAACTAACTTCCCTTTATCAAGGTGAGGTTACACGTTTGGCTTTGCCTAGTAGCGTTACTAGTGTGAAGTCTTTGTATGCAAGTGTAAACACTTAAATTCTGAATGATTTTAGTTTGAATGTAATAAAGGATCAATAATAAAAATTAATTATGAAATTATATCTATTAGATCTAATATAATGATTTTAAAATAGATTGTAAATTTTTTAGAGATCTATTTTAAAATTTTATTTATTTTGTATAAAAATTAAAATGTATAAAATAAATTTTTGAAAAAAAAAAAGGAAATAAATAAATAACAAAAGGGCCAAAGTTGGCCCATTTGGCCAAATTCAATTTCAAAATGAAAATGGCCGAATGTGGCCACAAATGACCATTTGTTTATTCCTATTTCCATTGCGGTCGGGAATCCCTATTTCCGATTGGAAAAAGCATTTCGTTTGTAATTTTGTTTATTTTTTTTAATTATTTTTATTTAATTTTGATTGTTTGTTATTTAATTTAATTGATACATATTTGTTGATAAATATATACTTATCAGATAAATAATAAAAAATAAATTGTTGTATTTTATTTTTATCCTGTAACTAATTTAGGGCTACATGGTGTTATGTTTTATAAATACGTGATTTTCATTTAACGCAGGGGAGACTCCTAAGTTTTTATTCTTTTTCCTCTGTTTTTTCTTATTTTCGTCATGAGCCAAAACATAGTGCTTTCCTTTTATTTTCATGTTGTTTTCTTTAGTTTTTTATGGTGAATCATATCAAATAAAAACTAGAAACTCATAAACAACACAACAAAGTCACAAACTTTCCATCAATCGATGATCACCTTATGAGAGAAATCAATACTACATCTCATTCTCATCTTCATCTCCTTTCTTCTTATTTTGATTTTGATTTTATTTGATTTTATTATTTTCAATCATTCACTGACTATTTTTTTATTTATTTATTTTTATTTTCATGATAGATGGGGTGACATGAGTTTACAATGGATAGATGAAACTAGGAAAATCCATGAATGAAAGCTAAAAAATCAAGATCCCAATTTAATTTTTACATAGTTTTTATTTTGTTTTGTTTTGTTTTATTTTATTTATTGTTAGGTTTTGTATTTGTTCAATTTATTTTCTTAATGGTTGTAATTTTAATTTTATTTTCTTTATTATTTTTTGGTAGATTTTGTAAGAGCTCCGATAGTGGCAATAGTGAAATCATGTGTGTGTGTGTTGTGTGTTTTTATTTTAATTAATTGTTTAGTAATTAGGGTTCCAATTGGGTAAATTAATTAAAATTAATGGCATAGAAATCAAAATTAGGGTTTTAAAATTAATTAGAATTAGGAAAATAAATTAGGGCTTTTATTTATTTATTGTTTGGACTTTTTTATTTGTTTTATTATTTTAGGGCCATTAGGCTTTTTCCTTAGGGATTTTTACAAAAATACTCCATTTTTGGATCTCATTTTCAGCAAAATATCCCTTTTTAAAAAAGTATTACACGCCTACCCTAAATTTGTCAAAAATTACATATATGTCCTCGTTTGTTTTTCCCTAAGCTCAACGCCTTCTTCCTCATATCTCCTTTAGTTGTCTCTCACAGCTCCTCCATTTCTCATAGTTGCTACCTCACAGCTCCTTCTCTCATAATTCATACCTCGTAAATCTGTCACTTACAACTCCTCGCTCCGAACTTCTTCATCACAGCTTTGTCTCTCAATTTAATCTCATCGTTTTTTATTCAATATTTCTAAATCTGATTAAAATAAAAATCAGAAAAATTATATCTAATTCACATTCTAAATATGATTCATCCATTAAACAAAATATTAAAAACTCAATCATTCAACATAAAAAAAAAAAGACAAAAGCAAGGAATAAGCAACAAAAATCACAGATCTCCAGGTACATTATAAATAAATGACTTTCATTCATATTTAACTACATAAAAAATCATTTTCTAACAACATGCATATTAGATTTTGGTTTTTCAAAGAAAAACACTGGAAAATAGTACAAAAATAACACAAATTCTATATATGATATTAAAAATTTATTATACACTAAGTATATTATTGATTTCATATGCAACTAATTACATGTCATTTACAACCTATTTTACTTTGAGTGTAATGGCATTCTCTCACACAATACTTTATGTCTTATTTAAAAAATAATATCTTCTAAGTATATTATTTTCTAACACAAAATGCTTTATATGGTTTGTAATTTGATATAGGTCTTTATACATTAGACGAAAAAAGTATCTTATAAGTATATTATTTGTATCTTATGGAATCAGTACTTGTTAGATTACAATTTACTATATCATTATTTTCTCATAAAATTCTGTATATGTTATTTAATAATTTAGTATATTATGAGTATATTATCTATTTCTAATACATTTTATATTTGTTATGTTTCTTTTTTTAGAATATAATAAGTATATTATTGCTTTCTGATACATTATTATATACTTCCAGGAAATGGGAAAACTTCTAGTTTTTCTTTTTTACATTTTGATGGATAGTGGATTAATGATTTAACGTACAAAAGTTTCAAAACAACTAGGGTACAAATACCTAAAGACTGCACCTGCAAGAAACTCATCACAATCATTTTAAAAGGTCTTAAATTTAAGAAAGAAGAAACTTAGATTCACATTACAAATTTACAAATTGAAGACGTTTTAACACTAGAGTTCTATATCCAATTGAAGAGCACATATTCTGATTGCACAAAATACCCTCTTTACATCATGTTGCAACTAAACGAAAATGCCTTCAACAATTTTCAAACACAAGAAACAACAGTAGCAACATCATAAAATCAATGTATATAAACAAGAATAATATATGCAAGTTTATATATCTATGAATATGTAAAATAATGGGAAAAAACACCATTGAAGAAAAAACACAAAAAAAAAGAAGAAGAAATACATAGCCCTTTTTCTCTAACATTTATAATAAGTGATGCAACTTTAAAAGATATTAGAGTTGGGCAAACATTCAAAGATAAAAGAAACATTAAAGAAAGTCATCATCTCACTTGCTATATTAAAAAAATTTTAGTACAAGGTAATTAAATTATGTCCAACAAGGTACTACTTGTGGTGCTTAGATGACAATTACAACTAGGCTTTAAAAGCTTCAAGATACTAAAATACAGATATCTTCATCATCAAAAAGTTAATGGTACACACAGATGCAGCTTAAAAATTAGACATGGAAACAATCATCAAGCAACTAGTCAAATTATTACTGAACACATCAAGTCCAAATACACAAGAATAAAGGTAGTGTACACCCCAATTGATATAATAAGGGACATGCAGCATGAATTTGGAATTTCACTAAGCTACATGAAAGTGTACAAATCAAGAGAAGTAACCCTTGAATGTATTAAGGGAAATCCTAAAGAATCTTACACTCTTCTACCAAGTTTTTTATATATGATACAAAAAAATAATCTAAGATCAATTGTGGATATGAAAACTAAAGAGGACAACACATTTTTATATGCTTTCATAGTGCTAGAAGAAGCCATAGAAGAATGGTAGCACTGCATTCCAATTATTGTTGTTAATGGAACATTTTTAAAGTCAAAATGCCAAGGTACACTTCTCATAGCAATAACATAAAACACACAAGGTAAAATCTTTCTAATTGCTTTTTGTGTAGCTGATTTTGAAAAATGATGACTCTTGGGTGTGGTTCTTTGAGCAATTGAAAAAGACTTTTGGAATTAGAGAAAAAATGTATATAATTTCACATAGGCATGATAGCATTGCAATAGCCATAACAAAAACAACTATCTTGAAATAGCTAATGTGTACTACATATTCCATATACTTAACAACATGAAAACAAAATTCAAGAAAATATAACATAACTAAAACAATACTTCTATAGAGCTGCAATGTGTTATACATCATAAGATTTTGAAGACAACATTTCATAAATAAATAAGTTGGATATATGTGCACACAAGTACCTTGAAGACATAGGCTATGAGAATTGGACAAAGCTACATTCAACCAATAATAGGTACTAAATGATGACCATAAACATCATTAAATCCATGAATTTCGTAATAAAATCTACAAGAGACATCCCAATAATAACTCTATTAGAATACTTGTAAGTATTAGTATAAGAATGGAAAGCAACTAACCAAATGATTGCAAAAGCTACTTTCATAAAGCTTTCAAAAAAAGCTGAAGACATCTTGAATGACAATTACATCATATCTTAAAAACTCAAGGTTAGAAACTCAAAACATTTTTAGTATCTCCTTCAGATATGATACCATTAATATACTATAAATATTAAATATAATTTTTTTATATATTTTTCAAAAACTATTTTAGGTCAACAAAGCAAATGATGATTTGTACAATGTCTGCAATAATGAAAAAATAGACATAGTGCATCTCAAAGATAAGACATGCACATGTAATAAATTTAAGTTAGACCAAGTACCATGTGAGCATGCATTGGTACTATTAAGAGTGATAAACCAAGAATCATATAGCTACTTATCAACATTCTACACTAAAGAATCGATGCTAGCAAATATACGAAGGAACGGTATACTCGTTGCCAACACAAAGTATATGGAACATGCTAATTGAACTCAAAAACATGTTTGTCTTACCTTCGAAAAGCAGAATTTGACCAGGAAGACCAAAGAAAAGAAGATTTTAAGCTCCATAGGAAAAAAAATCAACAAATGCAGCACATATGGCTACTATGGACACTATAAGAAGGCTTGCAGAAACACATAAAAAAACTTAACATTTACAAAAAAAATTTGTTCAATTCATGTTTTTCTCTATTGAATTTCTTTTACCAAAAAATGCATACAACATTTGATATTTATTTACTGTGAGATATAGTTTATAAAAATTTCTAAACATGTATACAATATTGTTTGTTTAAATAGGTTGTTGAAAATGCAAAACTAGTGGCATATTCATTATTCAGTTATAAAAAATTTTGAATATTTTTGGAATCTTATTCATATATATTGAAAGTGCAAAACAATATTCACCATTCAACATTTTTTAATAATATCTGAATATTTTCATAATGTTATTTGTATATCTTAAAAAGTAAAATAGGTGTCATATTCGTTACTCATTATATACATTTTTTGAATATTATTTGAATATTTTTGAAATATTATTTATATATGTTGAACGTGCAAAACAGGTGTCATATTCATTACTCAGTTATATATATTTATGAATATTATCTGAATATTTTTCTAATCTTATTAGTATATGATACATAAAAACAGTATCTAATCTTACTATAACAAGTATCCAAAACCAAAAAGAGTATTTAAAACTCAAAAAGTGTATCTTAAACTCATAACAATATCTAAAATTGAAAAAATTATCTCAAACTCATAAATACAATAAAATATATAATAATTATTAGAACCAACTAATATAAAACAACAAAACTATTTCATTCATTAAAAAAAACCAATGTCAAACAATTAAAGAAAATGTAAAATATATATATAAAAAACCTATATAAACATCCATAACCTATAAATATTCAATATTATCTAAAACATAACATCATATTAAAGTTTCTAAAATGAACATAAAACAAGTTAATATAAATTGATCCAAAAGATCACATAACTTTCTTCTTCCCATTTTGGTTTAGCTTCAACCTGCTTGGATGTTTATATTCATCGTCAATGAACTCATCTTGCTTCCTCTTTTTGCATAATAGACCTCATCTCTTTAATATTCAAATCACTTCAAATATCCAATCCATGTAGCACATGCCCAACAAAAGCCACAACAAATGCTCCACAATCACTACATAAAAATATAAAAATTTTGAAAAAAAAATAATGAAAAAAAGTTAATAATATAATAAACTTACTTACTCTAATAAGTAGAGAGTCCATCAGCCATAACACTTTAAAAGGTCCATTAAACAAATCAACATCAGAATGATGATCCCAAAAATCAAGAATATCAAAAAAGAGTGGTAGAAGAACACTGTAGCTCCTCAAACAATATGAAACCACTTGATCATTCTTGGCACCTCTCAAAGAGTTATATACATATATTCACTTATCTTTAAAGTTTAACACTCCCAAAACCCAATGCTTATCTTCATAACATGAATTAGGAATAAAATGAAATCAGCATCAAACCATAGAGTGTTACACATCATCAAATATCCCATAATATATTTTGTAACACAATAATCCACACTTATAAGTGAAACATCACCATCTTTTGCCAAAAACTTTGAATAAAGACTGTGAATATGTTGATAAAAATGATTATCAGTTATTGTAAATTTAACACAATAATTATTGAAAATCTTGCCTTTCTTCCTCAAGTAATAGAATAAAACGTCAATATGTTGAAAATAAAATAAAAAATATAAAATTAGAAACTCAAAACTAAATATTATCCGAATCTTATTAGTATATGAAACCCAACGCAGTATTAAAAATAAGAAACTGTATATGAAACACAAATATAGTATCTAAAACACAAAAAAATATATTATCTAAATATAAAGAGTATATGATACTCAAAAATAGTATATTATTCGAATATTATCTGAATATCATCTTAATACGATACCAAAATCAAGGAACATTAAAAACACAAAAAATCTAACATTAAATATAACTAACAAAAACAAACATATAAGTTACAAAAAATAATTTAAAAACCTACAGAAGATGTTAAACAACATCCATAGTAACTCAGCACATGAAACCAAGTCTTTAAAGCGATTGTATCAACACTAAGTTTCAAAGCAGGTGAAATGAGATCATCATCATTAGAGTACAACTTCCTTTAAAAATAAAACCAAAATTCAGAATTTCATATTTTAAAAAAAAATAAAAATAGACAGTTCACATAACATATTTGTTTCTCTTAATCAACCCAACTTCAAGCCACAAATCAAACTCATAATGCTTCTTATAATCCAATGGCTCTATAGTATCTTTACTTAATGCACACAAACCTTTAACCATAGTGGGAACCTTCTTATGTTTCCCAACATCTTTTGAGGATCCAAACTTATTCAAAAAAGGCAATTTCACCAAATAAATAGCTTTAATCTCTCTTTTTGTTGCAGGAGGACTAATAAAATAATCTCTATCATTAATACTTCCCCTTTTGCCCTAACATAAATAAAGATAAAAAAAATATAATAACAAAATAATAATAATAAAACAATTGAAAACCAATATAACAAACCAAAAATTATACATGAACACCTTTCCTCTTAACATCACCAATAACAACATTAGTAGGAACATCATCTTCTTGTCCAATACCCTTATAAAAAATAATAAAATAAAGAAAAAAAATAAAACACATAAAAAACTAAAAACTAAATTAAAGTTAACATTGTTTAATAACAAACAAACACATACAACATCACCAGTTATTTCACAGCAGTTTTAATAATATTAGAAAAATCACTAATATCATCTAGATTATTGTTCTCATCCTAATATAAATAAAAAAAATACATAAAATTGTATTAGATACCACAAAGATTCCAATAAAATTCAAAACTCAAAATCCTTTAAACCATAAAATGTACAAAAGAAGACTCCTTCATATCATACTCGTTAAAACCACTATGAACACTACTTTTTTTACTTCATCACCACCACCTTTCCCTTCATCTTCAACTCTACCATAAAAAGAAGAACCACCTCCAACATCATGACCAGCAGCCCCTAAACAAAAAAAAAATTAATTTATATCAATATCAAATTATTAAAAATAAGAAAAAAAAAGAAACACAATTAAAAAAAAAACAACCTTCAACACTAAGACCACCATCATCACCCTCTCCATCTCCATCTTTATCCTTCTTCTCAATAGCTTCATCCTTGTCTTCTTCTTCCTCATCATTCTTTTCATCATTATTGCCTCCATCAAAGCTTTCTTTATCATCTCCTTTTTCAGATGTCTTTATTTCAAAACTAACATTCTTCATACCCACATCCATAAGCTGAAAATAAAAAAAATCATATACAAATATTTCTAATATATTATACATATAAAACACAAAAACAATATAAAATAATTGAAATAGCTACAACAAAACAAAATATGATTAGAATTTTTAGAGTATATTATAAAAATATAATACTAAACAATATTAAAGCATACCTCATCATCATGCCTTTTCTTCATGAGAAGGTCATAACTATCATCATAGTAATCAACATCATCACCCTCTTGTGCTATTCCACCAGGACTAAACTTTACTCCACCAACATTTTCAGCCTAAAAAAATTGTATCAAATTCAAATATTTTTAGTTTATGAAAATTATAAAATACAAAAAAAAAACACTTTAAAATAACACACCTCATCAATTGCACTAACTCCTAACTTGGCCATAACCAACCTAAGATACCCAAAAATAGTATTAAACTTTTCAACCATCTGTTTCTTCATCTCCTTCTTGACTTTGAATAACTTTTCTCCACCTTGAACCACAAACAAAAGACTTCAAATTAAGCCCTAAAAGAACTTTGTCCAGTATTTAAAACATGTGAAGTAATAAAAAAAAATATTCATCAGAATTCTCCTCCATATCACTAACAGTAGAAGATTTTCCTTTATTAAAAAAAGCATTAAAATTTAATTTTCCCCTTCCAGCAGCAATTGGAGTAATGTTTCTAAGCTTTGACTATAAAAAAAATTAAACTATAAAAAATAGTAAAAATAAAAACAAAATGAATATAAAAAGTATCACCTTCTTTGAGGATTTTCTGAAAATACTCCACTGTAAAGTCTTAAAACTCGTAGTCACATAGCGATACAAATTTAGTATACATGGCATAACACCACCAAAGACATATCCACTAGAAAAACTACATAACTTACCAACTATATGAGGACAACACTCATAAAAGCACACTTGAAAAGCATATGGAAACCCATTCAGCCTATAAAAGAATCCATTATGCAATATCTTGCCCTTTCCAGCAAACAGTCCTTTCAAAGAATCCAAAATAACATAAAAAAAACATCTTTACCCCAAGCATATGTCTCAAAGGAACCACTTTTAACAAGAACCAAAGTTTGCCTATGGATAATCTTCTCCAGTGAAGAGGAAAACAAAAAGAACTCCACAAAATAGAAAACAACAAATTTTAAATAGTCTTTATTATTCTCCCACCTCTTTATAAAAAAGCATTCCTAAAAAACTATTTTTTTATCTTACTAAGACTACTAAAATATGTCAAAAATATAATTTTCTTTCAAATACACACTTATGTTCCTAAAATTAGTAAGACAGGTCAATCTAGAAATAAGGGCAAACTCATATAAACCAAATTTCAACCTCACACCATAAACATTAAACCAAATTTGTTTAACATTAGGCTACTTTAATTCATGTAAAAATAAATAATTAATTAGTTGACTTTAAACTTCGAACTTTGCAATGTCAAGAAATACCCCAAAACAAGATGCCTTAAACAAGGCCGATTGTTATTCATTTAATACCTTTTTAATATTCAAAATAACATTACAACTCAAAGAACAACCAACTTTTCCATTAAAATAATCTTCAAGAAGAATAAAATTCAAATAATATTAGTATAATATTAAAAAATTTTAAAAAATATACCTTCACAGTAACAGTCTCATATTCAATACGCTCTTGGATTTTTATTTTTGTTTTCTTTTTTAAACTCTCATCACCCCCAATAGACTCAACTAAATGTCTTTTAGCTTTAGAAGTTGATTTCTTCTTAGACCTAGAATCAACATCACTTTTTTTTCCCTTTTTTCATACCACTAAGAACACTTTTTCATCATTTTTATTTCACAACCTTTTGCCTTCAAAACATCAGTCTTAAATCTTACCATTTTCTTTAATTTTTCAACATTAATATCAGGAGATTTTGAAGAACGTGTATCCACCATTTTAAAACCATCAACAACTTAAAATAATGGGTAGTTAATATTTTAAAGGAGGAATTTTAGATTTCCAACAAAAAATCATCAATTAGATAATGGGTAGTTAAAAGATCAATACTGTAACTTCAAAATGAGATTTTGAAAAGAAGAAATATAAGCATTATAGAATAAAAAATTACAAAAGGGAAGTAGAAATGAAAAAGAAGAATAAGAAATGGAGAAGAAGAAGAAGAAAAGTAAGAAGGGGTCACCGAGAAAAAAAAGGACACGCTTGAAAATAAAATGGACACGCTTGTAATTTCCAATAAAAATGGGCTTTTTGTTGAAAATTGAAGCCCAAAAGTTATACATTTGTATAATTTTTCCTTTTATTTATTTGTTTTATGTTTGGGCTTTTTTATTTGTTTGTTTATTTTAGGCCCATTTTTGTATTTTGTTAATATTAGGTTTAGATATTTTATTAGGCCCATTTCATTAGTAATTAGGTTTATTTAATTTTAAGTCCAATTTAATAGGCCCAACTCATTTAATAATTTTAGGTTTAATTAATCAAAATGAACTTAGGTTTATAATTAATTAGATTCAAGTTAGAATACATTCAAGGTCACTTAGCTAATTTAGACAGGAGCCTACTTAGTTTAATTAAATTAATTATAAATAACCCACTAATTTAAAGCCATTTTCCATAAATTGTAGACTTAGGATCATTTTAGAATTAAAAATATAGAATTAGGCCCATTAATTAAATCCATTTTATAATTTATAGATTTAGGCTTTTTTATAATTAAAATAAATAGATTTAAGCTCAATTAATTTAAATAAAATAAGAATTAGGTCCCTTAGCTATAGGTTCACCATTAAATAAAAATTATAGATTTAGCTCATCTTATTAAAATCAATGTAGGTTAAACTAACTTAGGGATTATATAATTGAATGATTGTGTAGACACCTTCAGTTTGATCAGCCCACAACAAATGCATAATTGTGAGAAAGTACAAGTTTGGAATGCAATGGGAGCCCGAAATCTCTCAAAAATGGACTAAAAAGCCCAAATCACCAAGCCTCTAAGCCCAAATACTGAATCCAAGCTTAAACCACAAGCTAAAGCCTAGACCCATCACCTGCAACAATGTTTGTATGCTTTTCATTGACTGGTTACCTTTGAGTTATTATTAAAATAAGGGTCTAAAATGAAATTGCATGTAAATAAAGGATAAAATAGTAATTTATAAAGTAATTCTAAAAGAACATGAGACTAAAAGAAGTTAGTATTCCTTGCCTAGAATCCTCTCTATATGGTGCTAACTCTCTTTTAAAGAATTAAGTTACCACCACTCACACATTATCCCAGTTATTATCCTATATGGCGACTCCTCATCTCCATGCCCTATTTATGTGATAGCAGTTAGTGTGTTCCTTGAAGTCTTGAACTCAAACAGTGTCATGGTTGATAAAAACTTGGGCACGCAGTAAACCCCACCATCTATAATGGCAACTCCACTTGGGATAAAAGATATTGATTCTACTTGTGTTCTTTGGAATTATTTTATTAATTATTATATTATTCTTACATTCTTTTTTACAAGTCCTTACTAGCCGACAGTGTTGGTTTATGGTCCTTTGATTCCACTAGCATCTTAAGATTATAAATTGGCTAACCATCACTCTTAGGCTTTACTTGATCAAAGAATGTGTCAGGCCAATCTGACCATGGTCTGTAACCTAACTCCTTAAAGGGAGCATCCCACTAAGAGAACCTTAACATTTTTATCAAACCAAGCTCATATAGTGGCCTAGTAACTTCCCTTATGACTATATAAATTGCTTGTGTTATTATGAGTCATTTCTATCAATAAAAGCCCAAGCCTATACTTTAGAAACCCATCTGGACTAATAAAGATTGAACTTTTTCTATACCTATAAATGATATTTCTATGCTTTTATTACTTTGAGTGATTTGGCATGCACATCAGTTATTGATATCCCATATTGATATTGAGGCCAAGACAAAAAATCCTAGGAAAGGAAATTTATCATTGAACCGTGTGTAAAAGAAATAAGGTTGGAAGGACTTATGTTGTATATGTTTTGACTTGTTACTTAACTTTACATAGTATGTGTATTATGCATACGTGCATTATACTAACATCTTATTGTGCAGCCATCATAGATTCATCTAGAAGAGGTGGCAGACTAGAAAGAATCACTTCAAGTCCACATTTAATAGTGAGATCCTTCGTAACTTAAAAAAGAGCCCTATTAATCCATTTTTCCTAGAGACACCGTCGACCTCAAGCTAAAGAGATTGAACAATAAAAGGAAAATTGGTCCATGGATGACTTGAGAGTTATGATTAAAGATGAATTGAAATAGAATTTAGTTGGATTGATACCACCTCCTACAATAAAAATGATACCTGTTGCTCCTACTATTCCACCTATTATTATTCCACTTACTACTATTATTCTTACTGTTATTGCTATTCCACTTCTTGTTGTTCTACCTACTGCCATCCCTACTAATAATAGCAATATTAAAGGCCAACCTTTAAATGTTGTTAAAACTATTCCTACCATGGAAATGAAGAAGAAAAACATAAGAAATGCAAGAAGGAAGAATTACCAAATTGGGGACACTCGACAAGGTAACACTAACTAAGTTGCAAGTATTCATACCATACAATAAAAAAGGAGATTCATAAACTTTAACCAACCTTTATCAAAAGTCTTAAATCACTTAATGCAGAATGACTTACTTTAACCTTTAACCAACCAAAAACCATTAAGTCCAAACTGTTAGGAATCGATTGTTCAATTAGGAATCAAATCCTAATTAGAGTAAATTTCAAAAACCCAATCCATTACCAAATGGACTTATATGCATTGGGCCAACTCTTGACCTAAAGCCCATTTCATAAACTAGATGGACTTAAATGCATTAAGTGAGCTTGGTCAATTACTTGGTCTAATAGTTAGTCCAAAACACATTTGGGCCTAGATCTATGACACTTGGGCCATTAGTCCAAGTAATTAAGAAAATAACATATACTCATTATTAATTCATTATCTCAATTAATATCTCATATTAATTAAACATAAATTAATGATTAAACCTTTCATTGAAATTAGATTTCATGATATGCTAGAATCATTACCTTAAGAAAAAATCCAATTTCATTAAATCTCAATTAATTGATTAAACTCTTTAATTAATAATTAGATTAATACAAAGAGATTTGGTAAAACCTTTTAGGTGTGACTTACTAGATTCATGTCTAGTTGGCAATGAAAAAATAATATCAACACTTGACATTGTTTGAAACTCCTTTCAACTCAAAATGTGAAAATCCCAATTATTCACATTTAGTTCTCATAAGTTGTGAGTGACCCCTAGCATCGATATCACAACTACCCAATTAGATAAGAATGTGTTTATTAATTCATATGAACCCTTTAGTCATAATTACAGTGCACTAAAATCTCTCCATTAGAAGATCCCAATATAGCTTAGAGTCAAGGATTAGCCAAACAATAATAGTTATATTAAATGATCGCATCTCAAGTTCTATCTATTGATTAAAACACAACAAATACTAGAAACTCTTTCTAGTACTAAAACTCTTTTAGACTATTATATTTGTCCTGGCCAGGAACTCTTTCATCAAGAAAAGACTTAAATAATATAGGATCTTATCCCGGTTCACTCCAAGTAATGAATCCCATCTTGGTCGAACACTCTTCCCTACATTTAACTAACTAGAGCCACCACATGTCATATACTCATGTGTGAATAACATAAGTATGTAAGTGGTAACAAACTATAACCACTCAAATGTGGATAATTATGTCACCTCAAGTCAAAGGACTACATGCACCATTATGACCTAGATTATGATTATTGACAATAAGTGAATATCCATGCAATCATATATCTAGTATCACTGTTCGATCCACCCATCACATGAGTATCCACATGTCTATTTTGATATCTCATATCAAGTAGCATGAGACTCACTACCTTCCACTATTACTATCATATACTAATCAAGGAAAATAGATAGAGGTGATAGTCTAATTAATATTACCCAAATATCAATTATACAACTATGAACATTTTATAGAATATGTACTAAATGAATTCGTAGCTCATATTATCAACTATTGATAATGAATATATTTAACATGATGCTAATGTATAAATATTCAATTAAATAAAAAAACTTTAAATAATAAAATATTCTTTTATTATCATTAGGATAATTTATAATGTCATTATACATTACAAGAATGACACTAGGGCATATTTTTGCTAACACAAACATCCCAGGCTATGACCCAAATAACTACTGCAAATTCCACTAAACCATTGGACATCTTACAAATAACTATACTCACCTCAAATATGAAATATAAAACCTTATAAATGCCAAAAGAATCATAAACCGTAAAAAGCAAAACCTAGCCAAAGCACAAAAAATAATCCTTTTTTCTTTCAGACACGATGAGGATCAACGTAAGAATTAAAGAAGGGGAAGTTCTAAATTCATTTAAAGATCTTGATGCCAAACCCATTGAGAAATCTTTTGATGCTCATAAAAATGAAAAAAAAAAGTAAGAAGCCAACATCTCCTGAGCACTTACCAAGAGAGACTAAGGAAGAAGTGATTAAAGAAGTCATTGAGGAAATGCAAGAATAGTTGTTACGTCTTCCCTGAAAGAAATTTACCATGAGACTTAGCATCCTTAACATCTAGAATTGAAAATAATCTTGTTGCTTTTTTTCCTTTGAATAATATTGTAATTTCTTAAGAACTTTTCTATTTTAATGATTAATGATTTGAATTCTAATTTTCCTTACTTATGTGATATGAATCCTGATGGTACTTTGTATTATAATATTGATCACATGTCATGTTTAACATAAATTCTATTCAATTATATTCATTCTACATGGGCACGAATGATAATTCTAAGAACATTTCTATATCACATGATGTAACTTTTGAAGAGAAGGAAAACTGAGAAAAAAATAATAACGGGGGTAGCATTTGCTTGATCTTATAAAGACATGCAAAGGCCAAAAAAATAATTACAGAACACTTCATTCCCATTTTTTTCTATAAGTAAGGCCAATTGAGTGGAAGCTTCCATGACTTAAACCGGAATAAGCAGAAAAGAGTGATAAAGCCAATTGCATTATATAAACATAAGTACACTAAGGGCAAAATAAATGCTCAGGTTTATAAAGAAAATATTATCCACAATTCCAAGTAGAGATAACAACTTTATTATAGAAATATAGGATCGAGCATATTATACACATCATGCATACATTTGCATATACTTTTTGTAAAGTACTTACTCACTAAATGTTTGTAACTTGCATAGTAAATAGTCTTTAAGATGAGGCGAGACCATAATACAAGTACTCAGCCTATGCCCAAGGGACTTAAAATGTAAATTTCACTAATATTAACGATTAGTGTTATAGTTCATTCAGGTAAATGGTCCACAATACTTGCATATGAAGCATATAAAGGAGTGAAAGTAGGATGAGTGAAACTATTAATGTGAACTTAATGCTCAATGAACTCTGGAATGGTGGAGACCAATAAATTATAGATCGATGTAGCAAAGAAATGTCACCAACAATAGTAGTTGTAGAAGCCTCATCACAAATAACCTCAGGAGGCTGAATAGGAAGATTAGACTCCTTATACTCAATATCCATCTCCACAACCTTATTTAGTGTATCATTTGGAACATCACTTATAGCCTCAATAAGAGAATAATCTACTCCCATAAACTATAAAAGCAAAAGATAGTCAATAATGTGAGGAGTAACAAATGAAAAAGTGATGATAAACATACCTCTAATGTAATATGAACCGTAAAAGGGATCAAAAGTGCCTAAATATGAAGAATTCAAACTAATTAGCTTAATTTCCTGTTTTGAAATTAATTAACTTGATATGGATGAATTTTGATTTATTTTTCTATTTTATAGTTAATAAGGAAGATTAAAGAAGATTTTAAAAGATGTGTGAAGATTCAAGTATATTTCAAGTCAAAGTTAATAAGTCAATAAGTTAAAGTCAAAGTCAAATAGTTAACAGTCAAAGTCAAGGGTCAATAGTCAACATGTGACACGACATGTTTTAATGCTTAGTTGTCATGAGTTATCATTTTGCTTAGTTGTCATGAGTTGTAATAAGTTGTCAATTCTAACTTTTCAAAAATTAGTTGTCAAATTTTTAAGGAAATATCCTTAATTAAGGATTTTCCTATATAGGCATCTTTGAGAATAAGGAAGAAAACTTTTTTCTTCAAGGGTTAGGTTGTTTACATGCCTATATAAGGGCTAAACATATTATGGATGAATTTAGGATGTATTATTTGTCAATTTTGATAAATTAAGTGAGGTTTTACCTTAACTTTGTTCTTTTGAAACTTTGCAAGTTTACTTGAATTGTTTCATATCTACCTTTCATTACAATTGCTAGGTTAGACTTAGAATTGTGTGATTGTTCATCTTTTAATAGCTAAATATCTTGCTTTAAATTAATAAGCAAGGGGTTTAGTTATATCAACATAACCTATCCTTGACGATCCTTGGGCTAATATTCAAAGTTAGATGTGCGTTATATCTCTGTCAAAGTCAAAGTCAAAGTCAATAATTCAACAAGTCAAAGTCAAAGTCCAATAGTCAATAAGTCAAAGTCAAGGGTCAATGGTCAACATGTGACATGATATGTTTCAATGCTTAGTTGTCATGAGTTGTCATTTTTCTTAGTTGTCATGAGTTGTCAATTTTGAATTTTCAAAGATGAGTTGTCATGAGCTGCCATATTTTGAAGGAAATCTCCTTAATTAAGGATTTTTCCATATAGGCATCTTTGAGAATAAGGAAAAAAAACTTTTTCCTTCAAGGGTTCGGTCATTTACATGCTTATATAAGGGCTAAACATATTATGGACGAATTTAGGATGTATTATTTGTCAATTTTGATAAATTAAGTGAGGTTTTACCTTAACTTTGTTCTTTTGAAACTTTGCAAGTTTACTTGAATTATTTCACATCTACCTTTCATTACAATTGCTAGGTTAAACTTAGAATTGTGTGGTTGTTCATCTTTTAATAGCTAAGTGTCTTGCTTCAAATTAATAAGGAAGAGGTTTAGTTATATCAACATAACCTATCCTTGATGATCCTTGCACTAATATTCAAAGTTAGATGTGCATTTTATCTCTGTTATAGGTAGGGTTCTTATCAGTTTGGTATTAGAGCCAAACTTCAAGGTTTGGTTAACTATCCTTTTAATTTTTGTGTATTATTTCTTTTTCTTATTCTCAATTCTTCATAAACTAAAAAATAAAAAAAGTTGAGTAAAACACGAGAGCATTCACATCCTTGAGTGTAAACATATAAAAGAGTGCTTTGTGAGGATTTTTTTTGCTTTTTATCTTTTTAATCGTGATTTTTTTTTCCATGGATATGCCTTATTTTCTTGGTGGGGATGATCCTTATGTTTATTTGGAATGGGTGTAACAAATGGAGGAGATATTTGATTCTCTTGAATTAAGTGATTTCCAAAAGTGTAAACTTACTTCTTGTAAATGTTTGGGTTATGCTACTATATGGTGGGAAGATTTAATGGCATTGTGGAGCATGAATAGGCATAGTGAGATTACAAATTAGGAGATAATGAAGAGGTTAATGAATAGACATTTTATTCCTTATGAAGTTAAGGATAAATTTCATCTTAAATTACAAAAGCTTAAACAAGGTGATAAATTATGTGTTAATGATTATGTTAAAAATTTTAAGTTATTTGTAATTGCAAGTGATGTAGGTGATTTGAAAGGTGAAAAGTTACAAAATTCATGAGTGGGCTTAAGTTTGAGATTGCTAAGAGATTGAAGAAAAAAGTGCAATTAGAACCTTCTATCTCTTTAAAGGTTGTAATTGAACTTGCTTTGGAATATGAAAAGAAAGTGGGTTCTTATGAGGAGACAATGATAGTGTGTGATCCCAAGGAACATGAAGATGTTGAAGTTACCAAATTAGTTAGGCAATAAGTTAAGGAGAAGAGTATGGAGGAAAAGTATCAAATTAAAACTACACCTCCAAAGATAACTTTCAAAGACATGTACATCGATCAATAAAGTGAAGAGTTTTCATCTTCATTAAGGAATGTTTTAGGGAGGGAAACCTATAAAGTTAAGAGAAAAGAAAAAAGTGAGCTAAGTGTTAAAAATGAGTTGAGTGAGGAAAGTGAGGACAATGGGAAACACTTGGTAAGAGAAAATGAGCAAGGGATGAGTGAAAAGGAGAAGCTAAAGATTAAAAGCATCATGAAAGATCAAGAGTTGGTTATTCATTGTGATTATACAGTAACTTTAATCTTTCTTTTTATAATGTTTCAAAAGTTGTTTTACAAACTTTTATGCCATTCAAAGATCCATTTGCTAATGTTATTGAAGTTCCTTATTTCCACAATGTAATCTATGGAGTCTTTGCTTGTAGCAAGAAAAACTTGAGATATTCAAGTTTCAAGTTTAGAAGGAAGCAATAAGAATATAGTCCTTACAAGTTTGTGGATAACAGTCCTTTGTTCCAATTGCTCAATCACATTCAAGCTATGTTGAAGCTACTTTTATGGAGCATTACTTTAAAGGAGAAGCTTTCAACAAAGATGTTTGTATTTGACCCTGGAGGATTTATGAATCTATTAACTTTAGAAAATGGCTATAATTTGAGGGTGAATTATCTTTAAGAGGGAGGGAATAATATGAACCTTAAAAGGGATCAAAAGTGCCTGAATATGAAGAATTCAAGCTAAATGAACCCCAAAAGCGATCAAAAGTGCCTGAATATGAAGAATTTGAGCTAATTAGCTTAATTTCTTATTTTGAAATTAATTAGCTTGATATGAACAAATTTTGATTTATTTTTATATTTTAGAGTCAATAAGGAAGATTCAAGAAGATTCAAGGATATTTCAAGTCAAAGTCAATAAGTTAACAAGTCAAAGTCAAAGTTAAATAGTCAATAAGTCAAAGTCAAGGGTCAATCATCAACATGTGACATGACATGCTTAATTGTCATGAGTTGTCATTTTGCTTAGTTATCATGAGTTGTAATGAGTTTTTAATTTTGACTTTTCAAAGGTAAGTTATCAAATTTTGAAGGAAATCTCCTTAATTAAGGATTTTCATATATAGGCATCTTTAGGAATAAAGAAGAAAACATTTTCCTTCAAAGGTTAGGTTGCTTACATGCCTATATAAGGGCTAAACATATTATGGACAAATTTAGGACGTATTATTTGTCAATTTTGATAAATTAAGTGAGGTTTTACCTTAACTTTGTTCTTTTGAAACTTTACAAGTTTACTTGAATTGTCTCACATCCACCTTTCATTACAATTGCTAGGTTAGACTTAGAATTGTGTGATTATTCATCTTTTAATAGTTAAGTATCTTACTTCAAATTAACAAGTAAGGGATTTAGCTCCATCAATACAACCTATCCTTGATGATCCTTAGGCTAATATTCAAAGTTGGATGCGTGTTCTATCTCTGTTATAAATAGAGTTTGTATCAAAATGGATCAACAGGAATATGCTCCAAGAGATGCTCCTAAATGTACCTTTGATACCCATTAGAGCGCTCAAGCAAAGATGGAGCATCGAATCCCTGGAGAGCCTCTCTCAACTCCTTACCAGTCTGAGTGGAGCTCTAGAACATTGAGACTGATATAGAGTATGGAATGCAGTGGTGTGAAGGTCTAGTATACTAATGATACACACGCTCACCTAAGTACCACATCTTGCATCCACTATCCAAAAAGCAAAACTCTTAACGTCTTGAGCCTTATAGCATCAGCCATAAAAGGATACTACTAAATATGCTCAACATTGCCAAGCCAATCAACTTTAATATACAACAAGAGATGTAAACATGTAAGTTTTTATGTAATTGTAATGTATACTAATTAGTTGTTACTTATTCTTACTAGGTGCCACTTTAACGAGTTAATCTGCTCTTGAAAAGTGTGAAGTCCGGATCTGATGCTAAACAAATGAGACGAATCCTATTTGATTATTAAAGGGAAACTCCTATCAAAGCTAATAACACTGAAGCCATGGATCAGGCCAATCTCTATGCCCCAAATCTGAAGAAAGAATGGTAAAGTCAAGCAAATGATACATACATGCAACATGGGCTAGAAGCCAGACATTGTAGTCACACCCCAGCAAATTGTGTCAAGTCTATAATAGATATAAACAAGAGCTGCAAAACCCTAATCGAAGGAGGGAACTTAATATAAATCATGAAGGGGACCAATAAGCACCATGTTAACCTGGTTACTAGTCTTATAAAAAAGAGTAGTGTCTAATAAGATCAAAAGAAAGCAAGTCCCCTTTTCAATAATCTGATAAAGGGTAGCAGCTGGAAGATGAGAAAATCCACAAATGAGTGAAAGAAGGATGACATTCTTTTGATTCTTACATGAAGGAACAAAGCCTATCAAATCAGTGACATATCTTCTCCTAGCATCCTCAAAAAGGAAAAAATAACTAACATCGAAAAGGACAAGTGTACCCCCGAAAGGCAATCCTAATAATAGTAGACAAACTAATAGGAGTGGTAGTTAGCTTGCCTACTCGAAATAAAAACACAAAGAATGTAAAGCATACCTCATTGCCTATATCTGAACATCGATGTGAGTCCAAATGGTTCAAAGGAATAACTTCATCACCTTTATGAAGTCCCAAATCATTATATTGAAAATGTGGAGCCTTGATAAGCATATTCAACATGGTAGAAGTACCTACATTCGGGTTTCATAATGGGTCAATCATATGATCCAATAGATTGGAAATTAGGCTTTTAATGATCAAGTAATTGAAGAAAAAAAAAGAAAAGGGAAGAAAAAAAAGGAAAATTAAATCACAAAATTTAGAGTCAGTCGACACAAAATTTAGGAAAATTAAAATTTGAATTTCTATATTTTCATACACTACATAACAATTACAAAGCACTTTCATGCACAATTCGCTAGACGCTCTATATGACCTATAGTATATTTCTAACAAAATTTATTAGACGCTCCATAGGACCTATAGTACATTTTTAAATCACAGTTTGTTAGACGCTCCATATGACCTATAGCACATTTTAAAATCACAATTACATTTGAAACACATTTTGTTAGACACTCCATAGGACTCATAACATTTTTATTTTCAAGTCCCCTCTAGCGTTTTTATTTTTAATTCGCTAGACGCTTCATAGGTTATTATAGAACAATTCTCTAAACACTATATAATAGTTATAACACACCTCTCTAGATGCTGCACAATAAGTTTAGCGTCGCATATCACTTATCACCAATCCAGAGTCTACAATCTACATCGAGGTAAGTATCCTTACACTTTAATATGAATTTGAGTGATATTAGCTTTGCCACAATTTGTTAAGCAAACCACGATAAAATGAGGCAACTGTAAGCACCCAATTTATGAATGATTTGAGCTTATATATGATAGGAGACCCAATGATGAAAATTGATTGTAAAATTATATTTATTGAATCTAATTTATTGGTTTTAAACTAAATTGTAAACTTTTTAGGGACCTATTTTTAAATTGTATTTATTTTGTATAAAATAAATTTTTGAAAAAATAATAAATTTTCAAAAATAAATTAAAAAAAAAAAAGAAAAAAGGAAAAAATAAATAACAAAAGGGCCAAGGTTGGCCCATTCGGACAAATTCAATTTCAAAATGAAAGTGGGAAATATAGATTTCTAGTCGGGAATCCCTATTTTCGATCGAGAAAAGCATTCAGTCCGCATTTTTTTATTATTTTTATTTAATTTTGATTGTTATTTGATAAATATATATTTATCAGATAAATAATAAAAAATAAATTTTTGTGTTTTATTTTTATCTAGTATCCAATTTAGAGTTACAAAGTGTTGTGTTTATAAATACGTGATTTTCATTTTACGTAGGGGAGGCTCCTAGGTTTTTTATTCTTTTTCCTCTACTTTTTTTTTTTTAGCCATGAGTCAAAACATAGTGCTTTCCTTTTATTTTCATGTTGTTTTCTTTAGTTCTTTATCGTGAATCAGATCAAATAAAAACTACAAACTCACAGATAACACAAAAAGTAACAGACTTTCTATTAATTAGTAATCACCTTCTGAGGAGAATCAGTATTACATCTCATTCTCATTTTCATCTCCTTGCTTTTTATCTTGATTTTAATTTAATGTATTTATTTTACTTTATTTTTGTTTATTAAGTTTCAATCATTCATTGATTATTTTTTATTTATTTATTTATTTTTAATGATGGATGGGGTAATATGAATCCACCGTGGATAGATAAAACTAGGAGAATCCATGAATGAAAACTAAGAATCAAAATCCCAATTTAATTTTTATGTAGTTTTTATTTTGTTTTGTTTTATTTATTTTATTTATTGTTAGGTTTTGTTAAGGGTTGTAATTTTAATTTTATTTTCTTTATTATTTTTTGATAGATTTTATAATAGCATCAATAGTGAGAATAGTGAATTTTTTTTTTGTGTGTGTTATGTGTTTTTATTTTAATTAATTGGTTAGTAATTAGGGTTTTAATTGAGTAAATTAATTAAAATCAATGACATAGAAATCAAAATTAGGGTTTTAAAATTAATTAGAATTAGAAGAATAAATTAGGATTTTTATTTATTTTTTTATTGTTTGGGCTTTTTTATTTGTTTTATTATTTTAGGCTCATTAGGCTTTTATTTATTTGTTTTATGTTTGGGCCTTTTATTTTTTTGGTTATTTTAGGCCCATTTTTGTATTTAGTTAATATTAGGTTTAAATAATTTATTAGGCCCATTTCATTAGTAATTAGGTTTGTTTAATTTTAAGTCCAATTTTAATAGGCCCAACTAAAGTAATAATTTTAGGTTTTAATTAATTAAAATGAATTTAGATATATAATTAATTAGATTTAGGTTATAATGCATTTAAGCCACTTAGTTTAGTTAAATTAAGTGGACATAGGTCCACTTAGTTTAATTAAATTAATTAGAAATAGCCCACTAATTTAAAGCCATTTTTTAGAAATTGTAGACTTAGAATCATTTTATAATTAAAAAATATAGATTTAGGTCCACTAATTCAATCCATTTTATAATTTGTAGATTTAAGCTTTTTTTAGAATTAAAATAAATAGATTTAAGCTCACTTAATTTAAATAAAATTGGAATTAGGTCCATTAACTATAGGTTCACTATTAAATAAAAAAATATAGAATTAGCTCATTTAATTAAAATTAATGTAGATTAGACTAACTTAGAAATTTTATGTTTGAATGAATACAATGTTTGCATGTTTTTCATCGACTAGTTGTCTTGGAGTTATTGTTAAAATAAGGGTTTAAAATAAAATTGCATGTAAATAGAAAATAAAATAGTAATTCCTAAATTAATTCTAAAAGAACATGAGATTCAAAAAAGTTAGTATTCCATGCCCATAATCCTCTTAGTGTGATGTTAACTCTCTTTTAGAAAATCGAGTTACCACTACTCACACATTGTCCCAGTTATTACCCTAAATGATGACTCATCATCTCCACGCCCTATTTATATGATAACAGTTATTGTGTTTTCTAAAGTTTTGAACTCAAACAATGTCGTGGTTACCAAAAATTTGGATGCGTACTAAACACCACCATCTATAGCTAGCTTCCTACATTAGTAAAGGCTTAGGTTGCTAGACTAGGCTTGGTAGCCTGATTTGTAATTGGCCTGGTGGACCTTCAGTGATTAAGAGCTGTCAAGATTCAACTTTGGGAGCTCGATATGACCTAAAATCATGTAATGAGTAATGTATTATTCAACTAACTACAAAAAATTCACAAAAAATCAAATTTAGATGTATTTTTAATTTAATTATGAATAAAAGAAATGATTTTTAAAATAAATTTATAATGTTTTTAAAAATAACTAATTAATTAGATTGATCGTAAATCATATATAAAATAAATTTATCATTAAAATTTAATATTATGTTAATATTTCACATAAAATAATGATAATATTAATTAGAAGGGTACTAAGTATAGAAAATGTAAACACATGGTACTTAAAAAAAAATACATAATTGATTTTGTCAAAAGACAAAACTACATGCATCAACATTGTACTTATCCTCTATATATATATATATATATATATATATATATATATATATAATGGAAACCTTAAGTCTATCACACTATTGACTTAGCTCCTACCTTTTTAATATTTTGACGTGTATAAGAAACTAAAAATTTACAAATAGTTAGTTGTTCATGTTTTTTAATATATATATATATATATATATATATATGTATGGCTATTCAAATTGACAAAACATAAAGCATTCAAGAAACATAGAAAATTATTAAAGCAATTCACTGTTAGGACTATATAGTAGTGCTTGAAAGTTATCTCCAAGACACAAGCAAGCACGTAAATTTCAGAAAATTACCTCACCACCAGTGGATTTATCAGCTTTTACAATCTTTAGCGTCCCTGGAATGAAAACAAGGAAAGCGTATGCAACACTCAAACAACAACAAAATTAATAGAGCAAACATCAATAGAGAATTTTCTATAGAACTAGTTTCATAGCATTTTATTACTACAATGTCTAAATAATTATTTGATGAATAAGCTAAGATAGTTAGTAGATGACAATTGAGAAAACAAGCAGCACATATGAGTTAAAGACAAAAATATGCCATCATCAAATTCATCAATATATTTTCTAAATGATGGATCATGAAATGTACAATTAATGTGAGGTTGTGGGCAAACTTGATGACTAGCTACCAAAAGAAGTTGTTAATCATAATATCTCTAGACTCCCTATCTAAGCATATATGCAGTAATGGGATGGAATAGAAATTAGGGACTTTTTTAATAAAACGTTTCTAAATAATTGAATAATTTTAATTTTAATTTCAAAATATTAATATAAAATTAAAGCAAAAGTAATATTTTTTTAAAAGATCACTTTTAAAATTATAATAAGTAATAATGTTTTAAATTTTAATTATAAATAAAAATATAAGATTTAATTAAAAAATAAATATTTTAGAGATAAATTTATAAAATTTCATCTAAGTTTAATTTTGGAGATGTTTTTGAAAAATGTCATAAAAATGTTTTGTAGGTGTTTTTAAAGACGATTTCGATAACACATCTCAAAAAGGATCTTTTAAAGATATTTTCTTTCGTAAATTTAATTATTATAAATTAAACATTCAAAACTTATTTAATTTTACGACAACAAATATTGCTTTCCCTAAATATTATTGGCTGTTGCAAAACTTTTAATACGTGTCATGAAAGTCCGTCGATTAATGGATAATAATAGAGTTAATATTTAATTATCTACTCATTTAAAAATATGAAAATTGTTCATGGAAATTTTCAACACATAGTGAATTTTTAATGGAAATTTTTCTTTTTTTTTTTTTTCTAACCAACCAGTGGCATCTATAGGGTGGATCCTCTAGGAAATAGTTCCCTTGAGGATAAAGGAAGGTCTTGTGTTCCATAAACGATGAAAATTTTTCATTAATCAACAATGTTATTAGGTGTTGGTATATCTTGATTATTTTTATTTATTATCAACATTGCAAATGGTTTTTATATAAATGAAAATTTTTTATTTTTAATAAAAAATTCAATAAAATTATCTTACCAAACTTATCAAAAATTTTCATCCACTTATTATTTAAAATAGTAATAATTATAAGAATGAACGTTAAAATTAGTCAGCAAAAAACTATTCTCATTTATATAATATTTTAATTTCAAATGATGATATATGTAGTGAAATTAAATTAATTAAAATCTTTACGGTCCTTATAAAGTTGAAATTGAATTTAAATCGGTTAGGATTAGATGATAAATTCTGAAAATTAATGGTTCAAATTAAAATAATAATAATAACAATTATTTTTACCGCCAGCCTCCCGATGGAATGATATAGACTTAAACTATAAATTCGTAAAGAACTGGATTTGGATCTAGTAGTCATCCTATTCATTGGCTAAAAAAAATAGTCTATCATTAAAGTGTGTTTGATTGATGTTTGCCTAGGCCACTTAAAACCATTTGGTTAGACCAGTCAATTCTCGAAATGGAGATATATTTAAGGGGTTTAGTTTCCAGATAATATTATGATTTTAAATTATATTTTATTTTGATATTAAATTTTTAATTTTTTTATTTTAAAAATTTTATTTTTGTTTTAAGTTAAAATATTTTAAATATATTTGATCAAATTTAATATACATGACAGACAGAATAAATAGATTTTTAATATATTTATTATGTAAGTATTTTATTAAGCGGTCTAATTATTTTATAGGTTCTATAAAATAAATTTTGTTAAAATTTTATTTTATCAGATCTATAAGAAAATTTTGTTTTATAAGATAAACAAAATAATTAAATTGTTTAATGAGATATTTAGAAAGTAAATATACTAAAAATATATATTTTTTTATTGTCATGTATATTAAATTTGATCGGATATGTTCGAGATATTTTAATTTAAAATAAAAATAAAATTTTTAAAACTAAAAAAAAAAAAAAATTTAATATTAAAGTGAAATATGACCGAAAATGTTACCGACAGTAAAACAAAACCTATATTTTAAGACACAAGGGTTTTTCTAGTAACCTATTTTAGCTAGACCTTCTTGTCTTTTTTTGATATGTTTCTCTTGGTTGAAGGTGAAGAAGCCTTTGTGAATAAAAAGAACATGAAAGGAACTAAGCAATGTAAACATTGTACCTACTAACGTGAATTCAATGAGCATTACTTTATTTTGTGAAAAGAATGTGACCAAGATTTTCCCTTTTTTTTTTTTTTTTTTTTTTTCATTTTCCACTCTTTCCAGCATTCATCTTCTTGGCTCATTTCATTTGGAGGAGCTAAAAGGAAGTGGGGGGATTTCAATTATTATAGTACTAAATATGGTGAACTATACTGGTACAGTATGTGAATAATTGAAAAGAGGGTAGGGTTTGAACATTTTGTCGAAGAAAGAAAATAAATTGTGAGAGGAAATGAAATTTTTAATTTTATATTTATTTTGATCTTTCAAATTTTAACATTATCAGAATTCTTATGCTATAATTATTAATTATTAATTATTAATTATCTTTTCCCTAAAAGAAATATAGATAAGAGGATATGCATGAAATTCAAATGAGTCCAAAAATAATAAATAAATAAATAAGCTCTTAGAGATGGATCCAAATTAATTGACACAAGTGTGTTCCTTATTCTGCAGATGGAGCAAAGCAGGCAAAAGGGAAGGAAAGTGATGAATTTTGGAGTTTTTCAATAATTTTTTAATGATAAAGTTGTTTTGTCCTGCAACCTGAGTAGGGTGGATTTTTGGTTCGTAAAGCCATCCTTTTCACTGAGATGGCAATTGGGGAAGATCCTTATGATATAATTTCATTTGTTTTAATAATAAGATTAAATAATTTAAATATTAATTAATTTTATAGTAGAAGTATTTGTTTAAATTATATTAAAACTAAATTTATAAATTAATAATCACAAAATTTTAATTTTAATTTTTTTAAATGAAGTTATGATGATAATTTAATTTTTTTTTTTTTTAAATGAAGTGATGATGACTCTTTATTATTATTCTAATTTTTCTTAACAATCTCACAATACAATTTGGGTTTTTCCTAACATAATTATCTAAATATGGATTGAAACAGTCTCTCCCATGCTGAACCATCAATCTCTTAGTTACTATTTACTTTCATTATCTTATTGTATAATTATCAGAACCCACTAACATCTCTTGCTATGATTCCAGGATTTATCACATCGTTTTTCACTTCATCTATTCCCTAATGTTAAGGAAAACTCAAATTGTATTATTAATAATACAATTACATGCGTTTATTTCTCATAAATCTTGTAATGACATTACCTATTAGTATCTCTTGGAAAACAAATTTGTACGATTAGATAGTTATCAACAAAAATAGTGGAAAAATATCAATTTGATTTAGGTCTTATCTTTGTTCCACCCAAGAAAAACATGTCAATGAACATGGTATTGTTTTAGAATGGCATAATACATACATGACTTTTTATACTTATTATTTTTTATCAATTTAACATCTTAATTTATAATTTTATTATTTTGACACTTAAACTTGATTAAAATATAATTTTAAAACCTCTATCAACACATGTGATATAAAATAACGAATCAGCATTTGTCACATCATAAGAATGTGATTGAATAAAAGTTATAAGTAGATGTGTCAAACTGATAAAAAGTAACAAGCACATGGATGATAGATGTATTATGTCATTATATTAGTGTATTTTAACAAAGTTCAGGTGTCTGATAAAATTATAAATTAAGGTGTCAAATTGATAAACAGTGATAAATACAAGGCCTTATATGTATTATACGTTTTAGAATTGTGCTGACAAGTATCATAACAAGAGGAATGCACAATGTGGCCTCTCAACTAACAGAATAAAATAAAAGAAAGGAAAAAGAAAAAAAAAGCCAAAAATTGTACTGAAAAGGCATGCATGTTAGCAACGAGAGTACCCAAAATGAAAAAATAAATAAAACAGATATGAATCAAATTGATCTTTTATGTCTCTTTTTTGTCAAACTTGCCATCCATTATGCATCATAATATCCAGTGGCCCCTTTCCATCCTCATGCTTTCTTATCACACTGTGTCGTTTAACACAAGCCTTAGGTGTGCATTTTCTGTCTTTCTACCATCACTTTAGTTTTATATTTTTTAGTTTCATTGTCCTTAATTTGTTGAAGTATAGAACTTTAAATTGGATAATGCCAATCAAGTCGTCATCTAATTTTAATTTTTAAATTCAACTTTTTACTTATTAATATTACATGATTATCACTGTAAACAGTGAAAGTTGTTCAGGAAAAAAAAAAAACTTTTTATATCATTGTTCATTTATTTTTTAGCATCACACAATAGAATAATTGGTAGGATCATTTGTTAACATGTGGAACATTATTGAACATTATGGCATACACATTCTACAAGTGTGCAAGAACTATTCATCGAATTGAGATAAAAAAAAAATAATAATAATTATAACAAGAAGACGAGGAAGCAATTTGTCCTCAACATAATTCAATTGATTGAAAAGCACAATGTAAGCAATGCTACCATTGATGGTGTTCTTTTGCTCCTGTGGCAATTCTAATGAGATCATAGGTCACACATCAAAGTGCTTTTCATTATCTTATTTTATTTATACTTTTAAAAACTTGGGCAGCAATGTTATTCCATGACTTTCACTCTTTGGTTCTTTATCTTTGGTCCTTTAGAGTTTTTTAGATTTACCCATCACGAAGCTCTGTCCACATAATTTTTTTGGCTTGGTGGGTTAATCATGAAATATTTGGCCAAATTAGATATACATTAGATCTCTCTTAACTTTATATCCCATTGACAGCCTTTACATTAGGGTCTTAGTTGATATTTGGTTTCTTGTTTTGGATTTACTATGTTTGGTATGAATTCAAATAATTTAGTGATTTGACATTTTATTTATTGTCATAGCTTTTAAATTTATTAACAAAAGATTTTTAGCTAACAAAAAATATTTTTGATATAAATTGTGTATCACAAAAGTGCATTAAATTAACAAGTGAGATAGAAATTTAGCAATCACTTCTCTTTAACAATATCATGAAATGTGTGATTCGAACCATATAATCATTAATTTGCAAAATTAATTTTCATATGATTTAAAAGGAGAGGATAGAGGTGAGAGTCGCAGATCCCATTGGTGTTTACCCGAAACCAAAAGTGAAGATAGAAGCATAACCTATTGATTCAATGGTTTACCTTAACTTAGTTCATGTGCTTTAAAACATAAAGGAGAATTCTCCAGAATAATTGATAAAAATCTTAGCATATCTTTGACATAAATCTGACTTAAAAAATAGTTAGAATCTTTAACCTTTATAATAAAAAATGGAAACAAACCAAAACTATTATAATAAGGATTTTACTAACGATCACATCAATGTTTTATGGATAGTTGAAAGTAGGTATATGTTTAGATGTCAAAAGTCTTAGAGTTAACTGATGCTTAAACTAGAAGATTGAAAGTTAGACTTGTTAAAGAGTTATTTCTTCCATTCAAAATAGAGGCAAGTTTTAGCATTCTAATAAGGTTTTGGTTGCCTAAAGATTAGTAATTTTGGTTGCCCTGTGCTTTATGGCAACCTCCTTTGGGTGAAGTTATTAAGATTAATATGATTTGTCATCTTACTCTTCTAATCATATTTCAAGCATTGGTATTATTCTCTAAATTCTATAGGCTAGGTTCTTTTATCGGCTGGAAAAAAGGTTGAGCTTTATTCCAAGGTTGGCAGAATTGTCGGCTATCTTCTATAATCTCTCGATTGCTATTAAGCAAGCACTTTCTCATGTTGTTTGTAACATTGATTCTTTATTGGCCTGTACTCGTTTGACATGTACTAAAGTTGGAAAATCAATTCATGACCTTCTTAGGAGTGATATCTTGAATTAGCAAGGGATTTTGATAGTTTCTTATAATTTTATTTTTAGGTGTTATAGAACAGCCTACACATTAAGTTCTAAGGATTCAACATGATGAAGATGATCATTATCAAGAAGACAAGGATCAAGTTCAAGAAGTTTCTAGTATGATTAGCATGCCTCAAAGACCTGTAATAAGGTCTCAATATAAGAGCTTTAACGAGGCTTAATCCATCATCTACAAGGCTTAGTGAATTCAACTAATGAAAGTTTATAAGGACACCAAAGCTTTAGAACAAGTACAACTTAAGTTCAATACAACTTAATTCAAGTCCAAGTTACTAATAGGTTAATTAAGTATGCAATGGTTGACATTTGTTATCGACTAGTCAAATATACATGGGAGAGTTATTTAAGCATTATTATTTAGGTTTAATTATATTACAGAAGGGGCTAGAAATTGTTATTTTAAAAGCATATTAGTTTTAGTTAGTTTAATCAGTGTTATTCTTAAAATCGAAAATATGTTAATAATTCCTATTTGAGATCTAATTAGATTAGTTTCCTATTTTTGTGTTTAGGGTTATTAGTTTTCCTTATTCACTAAGGAAAACCTTGTAAAGGCTATAAGTATGCCTTGGATCAAGTTTGATGATTCAAATTTGAAACTAAAAAAAAAAAACATAAAAGCCATTTGATTTTATCTGTACGTTCTTATATAGAATACATGCTTTAAGGAACATTCAAGTAGATTGATCATCTGTGGAGTGTTTCAAAATTAGAATTCAAAAACAAGTTTTCTTTATTCTAATTCCTTGATCATCTAAGTAATATGATTTCTAACCTTTCTTAGGGGTTGTTGTTGAATTGAGTATTGGAGTTTTTAAGTTAATGCTTCGGTGGTTCAAATGCATAAAGGGGTTCTCAAGCTTATTCTTGGAGGTTCCGTATCATTGGTATTAAAGCTTTGGCTCTAGATTAGGTTTTATCTTTTATAATTTTCATTCTTAATTCTAATTTCTTGCATTTTCCTTGTTCTTCTAAATTTTGTTCTTGTGTTTCATTTTTTGTTATTATTCGTCAACCTTGTTCTTGTTTTTCTTTGATTCAATCAATTTTTTTTTCATTTTGAAATTTAGATTTATGTTTATAGTTGAAGGTTTATAAAAAAAAAGTTTGTAAAAAAAAGGAAGTGATTAAAAAGGAAGAATTTAGAGTCTTGGGTGATTAAATATCCTAATCAAGTATGATTTATTCTTGAATGATTTATTTCCTAATCAGGTCTAATTTGCATATCCTCTTATTTTTTACTCATTAAGGAATATTTTTTGATTGAGTAATATCCTAATCAGGTCTAATTTACATATCATCACTAACCTTGCTCATTAAGGAATATTGCTTATTATAAGTTTGATTTAGGTTTTCCTAATCCTATTTGGTTTTCTTCTTAAAATACCTTCTAAATTCATTTTCTTTCATATTCTAGAAGATCTTTGTATTTCTTTAACATGTCTTTTGCATCTATTTGGGTTTTCCTAATTTATTGCTTCTAAATTGTCAATTTTTTTCTTGTGACCGAATTTCTTCAAATTTGTTTTGTGAATTTCAGTTTTGGAATTCTACTTAAATTGCTTCAAACTATTTGAATTGTTCTAAAATTGTGATTCACATAAAAACATAAAAAGAAATTATTTTGAGTGGTGTGAGGATACCCATGAGTGAAATTTTTGCTTGAGTTAAACACGAGTGTCCATCCCATTATTTGAGTGCAAACATGTGAGGGAGTGCTAGTGAGGTCCTTTTATTATTTTTCATTATTTTTTTAAATTTCTTTTGTAGTAATGTTGAATAATAGTGAAGATAATAATACTAGTCGTGTTGATGAAGCTAGACTACGTAAGGCTCAACAATGAGAATTTGTGCATTTTGATAGAAATATAGAGGCTATGAGGGAAGCATTGAATGTATGGATATAAGGTTTCAAGTTATTGAAAGAGTACCACTGAATTATAATGAGGGAAATGAGGGAGCTATAAACCGAATACCTCAAGTTTATAATTTAGGAGATGACACTAGTGATTACAATAAAGATGATAATGATGCCATTATTGGAATGGTGTACCCAAGATGTTTAGGTAGAGGTAGAGGTAGAGGAAAAATTTAAGAAAATCCATTTTATTATGGAAATTAAGACAATAATGATTTTTTATATAGAAATTTGGGAAGCAATAAACATAAGATACCTTATTTTCAAGGTAAAACAGATCTAGAAGCTTATTTACAATGGGAAAAATAAGTGGAACTCATATTTGATTATCATCAATTTAGTGAGGAGAAGAAGATTAAGTTGGCAGTTACTCAATTTTCAGATTATGCTATTGCTTAGTAGGATTACTTAGTGACTAGTAGAAGAAGAAATTTGGAGTATCAAATTAAGACTTGTTATGATCTCAAGTCTGTAATGAGAAAGTAATTTGTCCCAAAACATTTCCATAGGGAACTTATGCAAAAACTTCAGGTTCTTAGACAAGGTAATAGAAGGTATGGATGATTACTATAAGGAAATGGAAATTATCATGACTAGGGCTGATATAGAGGAAGCTATGGAGACCACTATGGCATATTTCTTAGCTACTTTGAACAAAGAGATAGTTGACCAAGTGGATTTACAACCTTATATGGACTTAGAAGAGATAGTGCACATTGTCGTCAAGGTGGAAAAGCAACTCAAAGGAAGAGGGGCAACAAGGTATGTTTCCAAACCTTATTCCAACTCTAATTCTACTTGGAAAAGGGATGGGAAGAGTGATTTAAAAAGTCAAATAAGGGTACTTATAATGTTATATAGGGAAACACATATTTGGTTTTTAAAGAGAAAACTAAAATTGAAGAACCTAAAGGGAGAAATAGAGACATTAAGTGCTAAAAGTGTCAAGGTGTAGGTCATGTTAGAAAGGAATGCCCTAATATGAGGACTATGACCCTACAGAATAGTGAGATAGTGAATGATGATGAAGAGGGCAACAATGAAAATGATAAGGATGTAATGCCTCAATTGGAAAGTTGTAGTGATAGGAGCATTAAGAAGCTAATTAAGGGTGATGTGCTAGTTACAAGATGTATTGTTAGCACTTAGTTAAAGATAGATTTCCATGAGGAGCAAAAGGATAACTTATTCTATACAAGGTTTCATGTTCAAGGCAAAGCATGTAGTATGATTATTGATGGTGGGAATTATATTGATGTGGTAAGTACATTCTTGATTCATAGATTGGGGTTGTCTACTATACCACATCCCCGACCATGCAAACTTCAATGACTTAATGATTATGGTGATGTCAAGGTAAATAGACAATCTATTATTTCATTCTTAATTGGTAAATATCATAATAAGGTGTTGTATGATATAGTTCCTATACATGCTGGACAATCTATGGCAATTTGATAGAAAAACTAAGCATGATGGGTACCTCAATAGGTATTCATTCACTAAGGATGGACGAAAGACCATATTGACACCACTTTCCTTAAGAGAAGTGTATGAAGATCAATGTAAAATGGAAAGGATGAGAGTAGAGGCAAAAAGAAAGAAAAAGATAATAAGAAAAGTGCTTTAGAGAGTGAAAAGAAAAAGAAGAGCATGTTCGGCCTAAAGAGAAAAATATAAAGAATGTGAGTTTGATAGCTAGGACAAGTGAGGTTAGGTAAGTTTTTTATTCCAATTGGCCTATATTTGTACTTTTGTATAAAGGGGCTTATTTGGAAACTAATGAACTTAACCGATCTTTATTTAATGTGTTTATTGATCTTTTGCAGGAATTTGAAGATATATTTCCTGAGGAGATGCTAAGTGGTTTGCCATTAATTTGAGGTATAGAACACTAAATTGACTTCATTCCTGGGGCTGCCATACCCAATTGGCCAACATATAGAACTAATCCAAGTGAGACAAAAGAGATCTAAAAACAAGTGGAGGAGTTGCTAGCTAAGGGGTATATGAGGGAGAGTCTTAGTCCTTGCTCAATTCCTATTATTCTTATGCTAAAGAAGGATGGAAATGAGGATGTGTATGGATTGTAAAGCCATCAATAAAATCACTATAAAGTATCATCATCCTATTCCTAGATTATATGATACATTTAATGAGTTATATGGTTCTTGTTTGTTCACCAAAATAGACTTGAAATCTAGTTATTATCAAATTTGAATGAATGTTAGAGATGAATAGAAACCACTTTTACAACCAAGTATAGGTTGTATGAGTGGTTTGTTATGCCTTTTAGTCTTACTAATGCATCTGACACATTCATGCGATTGATGAACCATATGTTGCGTGAGTACTTGGGTAAATTTGTTGTTATTTATTTTAATGATATTCTAATTTACTTTAAGTGTTTGGATGATCACCTTATGCATGTGCAACTTGTTTTAGAAATACTTAGGTGAGAAAATATGTATAATAACATTAAGAAGTGTAGTTTTTGCATGGATATGGTTAATTTTCTTAGTTTTGTAGTTTCTAGTCAAGGAATTAAGATTAATGAGGAAAAGGTTAAAGCCATTAAGGAATGGCAAAAACCTAAAAATGCTAGTGAGGTGAGGATTTTTCATGAGCTGGCTAGTTTTTATAGGAAATTCATTAAAGACTTTAGCACTATAGCCACACCGTTGAATGACTTAGTTAAGAAAAATGTTGGATTTGTTTGGGGTAATGCATAAGAACATACATTTAATGAACTTAAGGATATATTGTGTATTGCGCCTTTGCTCGCTTTACCTAACTTTGATAAAACTTTTGAGATTGAATGTGATGCTAGTGGCATAAAGATTAAAGCTATTTTGATGAAAGATCAAAGACCATTAATGTATTTTAGTGAAAAGTTAAGTAGGGCATCCTTGAAATATTTAACATATAATAAAGAATTATATGCTTTGGTTTGAGCTTTGCAAACATGGCAGCATTATTTGTGGCCTAGGGAGTTTTCAATACACAATGATCATAAAAGTTTAAAGAATTTGAAGGTTTAAGAAAAACTGAATCATAGGTATGCCAAATGGGTGGATTTTATAAAAACATTCCCATATGTGATTGTCTAGAAGGTGCACTTTACTTAATTCACTTAGTGCTAAATTGTTAGGTTTTAAGTTTTTCAAGGAGTTGTATATTCATGATGATGATTTCGGTGATACATATATGCATCTTGTGATAATGGGGCTATTTCATATGATTTTTACTTATTTGATGGTTTCTTATTTAAAAGAAATATATTATGCATTCCTAAGTGTTCTATAAGGGAATTATTGATAAATGAGGCATATGGAGGATGCTTAATGGGGAATTTTGGGGTAAATAAGACTTATTGTAAGCACCCAATTTCGAGATGCAATTGTGCATAAATGCAAAGTAAGCCCCTATAATGAAATTTACTCAAAAAGTGAAATTGGTTGTCAATTTTTTGGACTTTAGGGACTAAATTGCAATATTTTTTTAGGATTTGTTTACAAAGAAGTCAATTTTTCAGGGGTCTTTTGGTAATTAAAAGTTTAGAAAAAGGGTCGACATTTAATGCCGATCAATATTGGTATAATGCCAACCGGCATTCTATAATGCCAATTAGCATTACACAATGTCGATCTGTATTATACAATGTCGGTCGGCATTGCATAATGTCGATATGTAAAAGTCCCATTTTTTAATTTTTTGCGTGTTTTTTCTTATTTTTTGTCAATTTTTTCAGTGTGTTTGATTGGTTGAAAATTTAATTTTATTATTATTATTATCTTATGAAAATTTCAATGCGTTCAAAATGCATAAATAGCTTTCAAAAATCAAAATTCTTATCATGTTGTTTTAAAAGAGATAAGCGTTCTTGCAAACTTGGGAAGTCAGTATACATAGACTCTGCTTTAAAAAGCAAAGAGTCTGTATGCATATGAGAACAGAAGGTAGACACACATAGGGAGACTCACACACACAGACGAAAAAAATATGAGAGAAATGAAAAAAATAGAGAGATTACGAAAGAGAGAAGAGAGCTATGCAAAAAAACCCTATCACATAAGAAAACCCTAAAAATCTAGATGCGAAGAACACAACCTTGTCTTTCAAAACCCTAATTTTTGATACTGTCAGTGTCTTCGAATACAATTAAATCCCAGTCTAGAATTAAATCAATATTGAGTCAATTTTAACGGTGACAATCCAATTTGAGGGGCTAAAAAGGGCATTTGCATAACATCTAAAATTATCAGTGTTCTTTTCTATTTCATTCTTTTTCTTTTCTTTTTGTGATTTTTATTTTGTTATTGTTTTGATTATTCAATTTTGCTACTAATCTAATTATTTCTTTTTTTGTTTTGTTTTGATGCTTGATTGTGGATTGAGGAGGATACTGCATGTGTTCAAACGAACAAAAGATCCATGGAATGCCATGGATGAACCTATACTATTTTCCAGTATAACTTAGGATTTTTATCTTTATTTTGCATTCTGGTATCCTGTGTAATTATTTTAATTTATGGGTGTATAATTTTTTAATTTTAATTTTTGTACGTAGTTTGTAATAGCCCCAATAGTGGGAATAGTGAAAGATTTAATTTTCTACACTTTAAAATTAATTAGTACAACTAGGTTCACTGGGTAATATTTTATAAAATTAATGGTGGCTTTAGTTAATTAGGATTTGTATGTAATTAAATTAGATTTTTTTAGAAATCATATGTGAATGTGTTTTGATTTGATTTTACTATGTTTTTTTTTAATGCTTTTAGGCTTTTTTCTATTTTGTTTTGGGCCCCAAGCCTACGCTTATGTCCAACTCACTTTAAATAGGTTTAAAAAATGGTTTAGGGCTTTAAATGATTAAAATCAACTTAGGCCTATTAGGTTAATTAGATTTTAGGCCCACTTAGTTAATTAAAACTTGTTTAGACTTAGCTAAGCCCACGTAATTTCATTTCTTTTAAAATAAATAGACCTAGGCCCACATTTTGCTTAAAATAAAACCAAGTTAAACTTAGGCCCATTAATTTAACTTTCCTTTAAAATTGAATAGACTTAAGCCCATTCCTTAGATAAACTAAAATAAATAGATCTAGGCTCACTAATTAATAAAAAATAAAGGCCCACCTTTAGTCCCTTTCTCACTTGTAAATAAAATGTAAATTTAGCTAACATTTTGAAATTAACATAGTTTAGACTTAGGGACGATATGATTTTGAGTGCATTTTCTACGCGTAATTTTATTGACTAGATGCCTAGGGTTAAATGGATGTTAAATAGGGTTTAAATAAAATTTCATATAATTAGAGGATGAAATAATTATTTATAAAATTATTCTAAATGAATACAAGACTAAGAGAAGTTAGTATTCCATATCCAGAATCTCTTGGTTGTGATGCTAGCTTTTTTTTAGAGAATCAAGTACCATCCTTTTGATTTGTCCCAGTTATTACCCTGGGCGGCGACTCCTCATCTCCACACCATGTCTTTATGACAATGGTTAGTGTGTTCTCTAGAGCCCTGAGCTTAAACAGTGTTGCGGTTACTAAAATCTTGGACACGTGCTAAACCTTGCCATCTACACTTATAATATGCTATTAGAACATTTCTTTTGGTCTAATATGAAACATGATGTGCATAAAGTTTATGAGCATTACATTACATATAGAAAGGCTAAGCTTAGGTTAAAACTGCATGGGTTATACACACCATTACCTATTCCTAGTGAACCTTGGACTGATTTGTTTATGGATTTTATGCATGGATTACCTAGAACTAGGAAAAGTCATGATAGTATCTTTATTATGGTTTATAGATTTAGTAAAATGGCTCATTTTGTACCATGTCATAATACTAATGATGCTAAGTTGATTGCTAATTTGTTTTTCAAAGAAGTTATGTGTTTACATGGCATACCTAAGAGCATTATTAGTGATAAAGATGTTAAGTTTTTAAGTCATTTTTAGCATGTGTTATGGGGAAAGTTAAGAACTAAACTATTGTTTTAACTACTTGTCACCCTTAAACTGATGGGTAAACTAAAGTAGTTAATAGGACTTTGATTACTTTGCTTAAGGAAATCATAGAAAACAACATTAGGACATTGGAGGATTGTTTACCATTTGTGGAGTTTGCTTATAAAAGGATGATTACAATTTTCTTATATGATTTTACCATATTATACTATTCATTTAGACATTTATGGCACAATATATTTGCAGCTCTTTATACTTGCATAATTTTTCTGTTTGACACCTCAACTTATAGTTTTGCCATTTCAACACTTAGAGAATCGAGTTACTATTAGTGATATGCACTAGGTCAATCATGTATGACCATGTTTTAACTTTATCATTTGATTAATAAAGAGGCATTTTCATTAACATTTTCTATTGTAATAATTACTTGAATAGTCAATTATTCCTAAGGTCATCAAGTATGTGACTTGATAGTAAAACCCTTAGATTAAATATGAGTTCTATTCAAATATTTACTAATCATTATAATGTATGAAGGCTAGTATGGTGTTGACTAATGATTATGTTTTACTAATCATGGATATGAGATATTAAGTCAATTCATAGGTACTTATTTGAGAAATAATGTACTGGATTGACTCATCATGAGAATACTATATAGATAATTGTCATAAGTAATTCTCATCACAATAATATTGATTTAGTCCTCTGACATTGAAATCACCAAAGATTTCTACAAAACTATTTTGTATTTTGACATAATTTAACATTATCTTTAACCAGATGATAAAATAAATTTTTATTGGATATGAAATGAGTTATGTGAGGAATGTGAGTGATTGAGAAGGAATTTGTCCCTTATTTAATCTGAGTAAGATATCTATGGGCCTTTTCATAAGATAGACTAAGGAAAATGCATTGTCATGCTAAAGGGAATTGATAAAGAGTTATCATTCTCAGTCTACTTAGAATTAAGAATAATATAATTGAATTACATAAGGATGAAAAAAACTATGCTTTTATATTCAATCAAGATATCATGTGACAAAAAGACTATAATATTTAATGTAAATTAGGTTATGTCATATTATTGACCTTCACATGACTTGGGTAGTCATAATATCTTGCTAGAGGCCACTTATGACTTGTAAGCCTAAATAGGGATTTAAGGCCCATTGCTAATATCATGTGAACCTACAAGGTCACACACTTAGAATAAACCTAAAACGAATATGGGTTTACCAAGCCCAATAAAGCTCTATGGAAATAAATAAATATATATGTATATATATATTTATTTATTTAAAGTAATGGTTATCTTAAATAAATAGGAAACTATTTTTGATTTGGTATTTGAAAAAAATTAGAATTGGAATAAGTGGAATATAGAGAAATTACCAAAATTCATTTTAGTAAATGAAACCCTAATTAAGAGGCCTATAAATATGACATATTATTTAGGATTTCACATAATTATTATTCTGCAGCCAAAATTCATTTTCTCTCCTCTTAGAAAACAAAAACACAAAGTTCTTGAGTTGTGAGACAATCAAGAAAAAAGTACTAGCATACACATATTTGTTTTGATTCAAGGTTGTTCGTATGGATATTGGTGAGGACTTATTTATTTGGAGATGTCTTAATCCAGCCTAGAAAACTAAAGGCTCGAGGTAGGGCATCACCGAAGTGAACCTTCTCTTTTCCTTCCATTATTCTTGCTTGTTCTTTGCATATATGGTAAGGTTTTTGGAAAACTTATATCAATTAGTTATTTGAATTACATGGATCGTGGTTCAGGTTTTGTGATTAATTTTTAAATTTTTGCTGCTTTTTGAATTGCATAACCCAATAGTGTTATCAAAGCCACTTATAATTGAATTAATTTGATTATGTATATATGTGTGTTTGAGTGATTCATTTTTTAAAAGGAGTTTTCGAAAATTTTATTAAAATAGTTTTATTTTTGTTACAATCTTTTAATCTATATAAAAATAGTGTTAAACATTAATTTGATGAATTTTTATAATCATTTTAATATGATTAAACAATAGACAAAATTACGATTTTCTGTATTATGTATATAGTTTTATGAAATTAAAAAATAAGTATTATGTTTTATTAATATGATTAAATAAAGTAGTAAACTCATTTTTTTTGTTTAATATTGTAACATGAATATTTTGATTATACAGATTTTATTCAAGGGGCAGTCTATTTAAGAGTTAAATAGAGTATATAGAATAAATTTGTTTTTAATAGATTAATTAAACTGTAATGTGATTACAGTAAATTAGGGTTTTCTACTTGGCTACTGTTTAAATAAAAAAAATTTTTGATATGTTTTGAATAGATTAATTACAATGTATTTTGATTATGGAAATTACACTATAATTTGACCTCGCTAGGGGCGTTGTCCCTTGACCCCATATGGATTTGTCATACAATTTTTTTTAACATAATAATTAAATTAATGTGTAAATTGAGTTATTATGAGAAATGTGTTTATTGTTAAATATCCTATAATTAGACAAAACTTACTTAAAGTAGGCCCAATAAGAAATTTCAGTTGTTGAAATCATTTTCAGGGTTTCTAATTTAAGAAAATTTAATGGGAGTTTTCTTATGCCTCATTCATATATAATAAATACTAAATGTACTATATATATATTTGTTGTAGATAATGACATCAAACACTGCACCTACTATCTCACTACGATAAATCCTTAAGAAGGATAAGCATAATAGGACTAACTTTCTTGATCGGTATAGAAACGTGAGACTTATTCTTAGGCAAGAAAGAAAGGAATATATCCTTGATCAACCTAGCTTAGAGGAACCAATTGCTAATGCTCCTAGAGCATAAAAGGATGCTTAGAATAAGCATTTGAATGATTCAGTTGATGTCACTTGTCTCATGCTTGGATGCATGGAATTTAAGCTTCAAAAGAAATTGATGAAAATGGAGGCTTATACCATGATAGGCCATCTCATGGAAATGTTCCAAGAGAAAGCCATAATTAAAAGGTTCAATACCATCAGGGCATTGCTCTTATGCAAGTTGACTACTAGTGACTTTGTCAGTCCTCATATTCTCAAGATAAAGGGTCATCTTGAACACTTGGACAAACATGGTCTCAAGATTGAACAAGAATTGTCTATTGATATCATTCTCTCATCTTTTCCGGAAGTTATAATGATTTCAACATGAATTTCAATATGCATATTTTTTGTTCTAGGTGGCGACTCCTCATCTCCATGCCATGTCTTTGTGATAGTGGTTATTTTGTTCTCTAGAGCCCTGAGCTCAAATAGTGTCATGATTGCTAAAATCTTGGACGTGCGCTAAACCCCGCCGTCTATAGTGGAGCTTTGGTGTTTTAAGCTGGAGACCTAACACTTGGGAGGCTAAGCATTTGATTCAATAGTTGAACCAAAGAATCCAAAGTTTGTAGAAAACTTATGGTCTACATCAAACTTGGGAAATTGTAAGTATTCCTAAACTTTGCCTTCTTAGGTTATTGTTTTACATATATTGATGTGTAGTTTAGCTATGTATAAAAGGAAAAATGGATCTATAGGATTGGAAATCTTCATATGATGAAGGGTTATGTAAGTGAAATTTTTAAAATTTCACCATATCTAAGGCATTTGCTCACCACACTTGATTGTTGTATAACTGTTTCCTTTCAAATAGTAATGTTGAAGGTAAACCCTTAACAACTAGTAGAACTATCCCCATTATGAACATGAAGCTTAAGTATGTTGAAGATTACATGGAACAAAAAGCAAAGAAAGAGTCACTTTAGCTAGTTTAAGAACTTGAGTCTAAGCAGACGCAAGCATTAACTCATAAGATGTTCAAGATAGAAGAGCTGATGAGAGGGCAAGGTATGGGTTACACATTTGACTTTAATGACATGATGTTCATTAAAGGGATAAATTTCCAAATAAGTTCAAGATGCCTCAACTGTAGAAATTTAATTTTATTGTAGATTTGAGAATACATCTCAACTAATATTCCCTTCCAAGAGTATTATTAAAGCTTCTTTATTAATGGTCACTAGACTATTTGTGCTATCTTCGAAAGGCATAGTTATGAACTGGTACTATAGGGTAGAGAAGTCTATCCACGCTGATTGGAAAGAATTGTGCACAACTTTTATAAAGCAATATAAGTATAATACCAAGTTAGAGGTGTCTATCAGGGACTTAGAGCTGACTAAGCAAAAGTCAAACGAATCATTTTCAGACTTCTTGATAAGGTTCATGAACAAGACATGGCTAATAAAGAATAAACTAGTTGAGAAGGATCTGGTGAGGTTGTTTATTCAGAATGTAGCACATAATCTGGTTGAATCTTGCTATCCCACATGTTATTATTGTTATTCTACATATTGTTATTATCCCACCTATTGTCATTCCTATTTATAATGGTAATGTGAAAGGTTAACCTTAAATAATACTAGAACTGTCCCTATTATGAAAAATGAAGCTTGAGGATATTGAAGATTATATGGAGCAGAAAGTAAAAAAAAAAGAGTCATTTGAGCTAGTTTAGGAACTTGTGTTTGAGCAAATGCAAGCATTAACTCAGAAGATGTCTAAGATGGAAGAGCTTATAAGAGGGCAAGGTATAGGTTACACATTTGACTTTGATGACATGATGTTCATCGAAGGGACAAATTGCTAGATAAGTTCAAAATGCCTCAGCTGTAAAAATTTAATTATACCAGAGATTCGAGAATACATCTCAACCAATATTTAACTTTCATGAGTACTACTAAAGCTTATTTACTAGTGGTGACTAGACTATTTGTGCTATCTTTGGAAGGCATAGCCATGAACTGTTACTATGAGCCAGAGAAGTCCATCCGAGCTTATTAGAAAGAATTGTGCACAATCTTCATAAAGCAATATAAGTATAATACTAAGTTAAAGGTGTCTATCCAGGACATGGAGATGACTAAGCAAACGTTGAATGAATCATTTTTAGGCTTCTTGATAAGGTTCATGAACAAGGTCGGGCTAATGAAGAGTAAACTAGTTAAGAAGGATAAGGTGAGGATAATTGTTAGGAATGTATCACTTAATATAGTTGAAATATTTTAAATGATGAATCCTAAGACTTTTGTCAATTTGTATGATGATGGTTTGCAAGAAAAAGCGATTGAGAATGATAATAAGAAAAATACAAGAAGTGCAGGAGGGATGAATTACCAAATTGGGGGCATGCAATAAGGAAACACTAGTTGAGTTACTAAGGTTCATGTAGTACGATAAATGTGAAGATACTCAAACTTTAACCAACCTGTATTAAAAGTCTTGGAGCACTTAAAGCAAAATGGTTTACTTTGACCTTTAATCAACTTAAAATCATTAAGCCAAACAACCTAGGATAGACCCAAACAGCTATTACAACTTCCACTAAGGTATTGGACATTTTGTAGACACATGTATTTGCCTAAAAAATGAAGTTCAAGACCTTATATATACTGGAAGAATCATAGACCCAGAAAAACAAAACCTAAATCTAAGCACAAAAAAGAATCTATTCCTAAACTATAATATATTTCCTTTAAACACAATGATGATCAATTTAGGATTTAATGGAGAGGAAGTGCTAAATTCCTTTAAAGACCTAAGTGTGAAACCCATTAAGAAATCTCCTTATGCCCTTAGGGATACAAAGGAGAGAAAGAAGCTCGTAGCTCCTAGTTATCTATAAAGAGGGACCAAGGAAGAGGTGATCGAGGAAGTCACTAAGGAAATGCAAGAATAGCTACTATATCTACCATGTGAAAGAGAGCCATCACTAAACTTAGCATTTAGAATTGAAAGTAATCATATTACTATTTTCTTTGAATAACATTTCAATTTATTAAGAACATTTTTATTTTATTAATCGATGATATGAATTCTGATTTTGCTTGTCAATGAAATGTGCATCATGATGGTACTATGTATTATGATATTGCATGCATCTGCATGTTTGACATAAATTCAATTCAATTAGATTTATTCAGCATGGGCATAAATTAAAATTCAAAGAACATTCCTATATCACATGATATAACTTTTAAAAAGAGAGAATTTGAAGGAAAAAAAGGATCCCACTAATTAGAAAACCCATTGGGTAAAAATTACAAAAATAAAAGTGAGAGAAAAATATTTGGTTAGAAACTAAAAAAAGACTAGCTAATAATATGAGTTGTATCATATGATGTAATAAATATTCTCATTTTTTTTCCTAATGAATGAATAAAGTTGAATTTGAAATTTTTGTTCAAACATTGCATATCGATTTTTATCATATTGTATAAGTATCTAATTGGAAAGACAAAACATAATGGAATCTAATGAAATTAGAGCTATAAGAACACCATTCTAATTTTATTTTCTTTTCTTATCACCCTTATGTGATTCTATTTGTAATCCCCATGTCTCAAGAATCCAAGTGGCTCAGTAACTTGCAGTGCAACCCACGTTTTGTAGTTATCATCAATTTTTGCATCAATATCAAGCCTCATATTTTGCCATAGAGTCCTTTAAAGCTGTAAATTCTTCATCTTATCTAGAAAATCTTACCTCAAAGGAAAGCCCTTAAAATTAGTAGTGACAGTGATGATGAACTGGAGACGACCATATTGATGATAGAGATATGAAAGGGAAAAAAGGATGAAGCACACAACCCAAGCAATGGAACCAAGTGATCATACAGGTGTCATACCTTAAATTTGACTGTCTCCAAAAAAGTTCCAATGATGAAATGAACCTTTGAGATGACTAGAGTCTGCTTGTTTATAACACTTATGAAGTGTGCAACCTTAGAAAACATAATTGACCCCACCAGTTTGCAAAATTAGTCATTAAGCCATTAAGTTGTGCTTTGACCTTATGAAATATGAATTATCATAACAACAAGAAGCTTATTTCAAGAAATCCTTCCTCAAACACTCAACTTATTGGACCAGTGTTCATTTTGTTAGACCAGGACCTAACTTCTTGAATTTTTTTAACAAAATGGACTTCGAAAACACATCTGGAGGGCTCTAAAACCTTCAGAAGTGGTCCTGAAATAGTCCAAAATAACTTGAGAATTAGTGCGTGTAGCTTAAAAGTGCACATAAAGCCATAAACACCCCAGGTATAGCGTTAAAATTAAAGCCAAACCAAATAAAACAAACTTCAAAAACACATCGAAAGGCTCAAAAACCTCTGGAAGTGGTCTCAGAATAGTCCAAAATAACTCAAGGATTAGTGCATATTGCTTAGAAGTGCGCATAAACACACCTAGGTGTCACGAGCTAAAATTAATGCTGAATTTGACAAAACAGACCTTAGAAATGCATCCGAAATTCCCAAAAACCCTAGGGACCAACCTTAAAAAAGCCTGTGTAAGCCCTAAATGGAGTGCGTAATGCGTGAAAGTGCACATAACAATGCACTAGCACACATGGCCATGAGCCAGTGCGTGACCACATATTAAGTGTGTAATCTCGCACACTTCATATGACCACGTGCTCCGTCCTAGGGATGTGCACATGACCATGCCTATACCCCCTTATTCTACACATTTTTACTATTTATAAACACCTGCACACCCCATTTTGTAGGGGGAGTAAGTGGAAATGCACACACACTCAAGAAATCTATTCGATTGAAGGTGCTAGAAACCCCTTTCCAAATAGTTTTTGCTCTTCCACTGTCTTTTTTTTTTGGAGATTATACCTCTTTTCCACCAAACCAAACCTCATCTTTATTAAAGCACACTTTAAAGGTATACAAACTAGTATCATTTTGTTGTTATTTTGAACCTCTCGATGATGAAAGCTTGATAATCCCTCGAAGGTAAAGCTTCAAAACCCACACAAGCTTAGTCGAGTCTAAGGGCCACACAATCATTTCAGCATGTTTATTTTATTGCACTACATTTAATTTTATTGTCGCTAACATTTACGAATATTGTTGTGCTTGTGTGATGAGACTGGAAATTTTGCATGCTATATGAATAATCTATGCTTCATTATGCTCATTTCATGTCATCATTCCGCATCCTCTAATTTCAAAACGTTAAATCACATCATAAATATCAATAATGTGAAAGTTCATATCCCATAATAGAGTCATCATGTTTCTGGTCTAATGATGACATCATGCATCCCCTATATTATCATTATAGCATAAATAATCACTACAAGCATGCATGATCATCTACATTTTGCTTACTCTTTTAAATGATCAAGTGTTCATTCCTTATCCCATTGTTCACATGATTGAGCAAGCTATATGAATAGTCATATTTACCTTGCAGATTCATCATATTTAAAATTAGATTTACTTCTCCATAGTCTTTTTTCCTTTTATATATATTTTATAAGGAAAGAGATGTAATAATAATATCCTTCAGCTTATTGTCTTCTACTATCTGATAATTGTGTGAATGTTACACAAACTATAATTACAAAAACTAAGGTGTTGTAGTAGTTATACATCAAACATCATATAATGAGAAATAGTCAAAAAGTAAATGCGATCCCCTGAACCCAGAAATCTCTACTAGGGGCAATACTTGCTGAGTGACCCAATATAGTCCCTTTTCTTTTCCTAATTTTCTGAAAATCAGGTGGCGACTCCACACAGTAAAAAAAGCATCTCGTTCCTCCCAAGACTAATCATTTGTTCCTATTCAGTAAAGTTGTCATGTCCTTCGAAAACAAAAGACCCTTACGGAACCAATTCATCTTGAAACTAAAAGACATAAAATGGAAAAAGGTCGCTCACTAAGGTGACTTAACTGGGGACTTCTAAGTAAGAGAGATCAACTCAAAAATGACTATTTCTCATTATACAATGCTCAATCGTATAGAGCCCTACACCATTGAATTTGCACAACACATCATATGTGGACCGTTGGTCCCTAAAAGCCTCGATAATACTAAATGACATTGCCACCATGGTTCCACTCAAGTCATAAGGTGACAAAGAGATGGTATTATCACTTTTAATCTTTACTCGTGCATTCACTAGACTCATCTAACTAGAGTTTGTAACCCAAGTCCTAAAGGGGAGCGACCGAGTTATCAAAAGAATGCTAAACTCACTAACTGGAGTCTATAACCCTAATCATATGGGGGCATTCTCACTAAAGGAACCCTTAGCCTTTCACCCTAGTTTAGATCATGTAGATAAACCAGTAGTAACATCCACTAGGATTCCACCAAGTTGTGCATGCTATCCCTGTCCTAACGCTATCTGTCTGACCTGATATTCATACAATGACATGACTCTCCCAGTGTCTATCATCGAATGACATTGTAATGTCAGTTTTGATAGAATATTTATGCTCATGACCATGTGATTCTCATTTATTTCATGCAAGCTTGAACCTGGGGAATGATAAGAATCATGTACCTCAACTTGAATACTTGTATAAACTAACAAAAATAACATCCCTTGATGACGGAACCTATAAGACATCATCCATTTATCCTTATCAAATCAAATGAATAGGTTAGGAATCCAATTAGATTGTGGACCTTCATGTCAGTAAAATCAAACTGTAAACTATTGAACGATACTTTCATTACTCTCGATAAACATATCGAATATCGATATGGGGGCAAGAACTCAAGCTCCCTCTGATTGACCATAGTCTTATGCATACGGGTGCATATGGGCTTTGGACATCATTTAAAGCTCAATAATTAACCTTCACATTGACATTATATGGTTACCTAAAGAAAATTTTAGTATCATTCCTTAGTTTACCCTTTTATTCTGATCAACATAAATCAAAATAGCCTAGTTTCGAGAGTGGAACCATAGTCCCCTGATGACTAAAGGTTCAAAACCTACCTAGGAAAGAGACTGAATAACCTCATGGAGAAATAAGGTCAAAAGCTTGTTTATTATTGGTTTGTTCACTATATAGGAAAAACCAACAAGGTTTAATCATGCATATATAACATATATGTAAATAAGTACGTACTAACCACTTTTTCTTACAAGAATAATCATCTTTCATTATAGGATTTTGCATCCACTCCATGGATACATGCTCACCCCTTTTCTTTTATAGGTACACGTCATGCATCATTTATTTTAGCTAACCTTAATGAATGTACAAGAATCCTACTCCCAATATGAGTGACCAGGAAGATACTTCTTATCAGAAATTCAAAGAAAGGCTAAGAGAGGGGATCCAAAAGCTGCTTGCTGATGGTACTATAACTGATATCCTCCAAGCCCAAATCAAAGCCAAAAGTGCCCAAGATGGGAATAACACACCACTAAATGAAGCTTCCACATTTGTTCACCCGAGGGTAGATAAGGCAAAGGGAATTCCTTGCACTCTAGTTCAAGTTAATGATGACATGACTACTACCAAGATGTTAGAAATGCACTGAAAGCTACAAAAATTGCAAACATGAACAAGCCTGAATCAATCACCTTCAAAGACAAGGGGACTTATGGCTCTAAAAGCTTTACTGACTTGGCACTATTCAAAGACGAGCCACTTCGAGATGATTTTAAACTACCAAACTTTGTCGAGTTTAATGGAATAAGGGATCCAAGGGTCCATCTAAGGCAATATGTTACCTTCATGGCTGCTATAAAGCTTACATAATCTCAAATTATTCGATTCTTCTTTACACTATTAGAGGAAGGACCGAGGGCATGGTTCTTTGACCTTGAAGATGAAATCAAAAGCAATTGGCTACTTCTAAATTAGAAGTTTATCAAGCAATATGAATATAACACTTAGCTAAACATCACTCGAAAAGATCTTGAGACCACAAAGCTGAAACTCGGTGAAGCTTTCTCTGATTATGTCATAAGATGGTGGGGAAAGGCAATCAAAATGAGAAACCGTCCTCTAGAAGATGAATAGATAGAGCTAATAATCAAAGGGGCACTACCGCACTTTAGAAAATAGATGATCTTTGCTCACTATCCTGACTTCAGAGCTCTCCACATATATTAGAATTAAGGATGAGGAACCTCAATAAACTAGGAACACCTTTTACCACAACACCCAACCAAACATCCAAAACACCTTCACCCAAACCATAGAAATAAACATGATCCAACCCGACACCCACAGTTCACCATCTATCAATGACATTAAACCACTGAGAAAGTTCTCAAACTTCAATCTCCCACTATCCAAACTATTCTAGAGACTCCAATAAAAGAACCTCCTACAACCTCAAGAACCTAGGCCTCTTCGAAACCCACTGCCCCCTCAAATTAACCAAAACTTGTTCTGCCACTTTCACCAGATGCTCAGTCACACTACTGATACAAGAATGTAATCCAAGACCTCATTGAATTTAGGAAAATTGATGACCCAACATCAAAACCAATCCTCTCCCAAACTATCAAAACATGCCTCCACCAACCATTAACGTGATTTCCTCCAATCTACCAATAAATCTTATTGAATAATCAATCCCAGATGTCTAAGAAACCCAAGTTTACCATGGACAAGATGAGAAGTGGGTGGGCAATGGAATCAAGAAATCAGGGTTTGAGATCTTCAATGATAACCTTAAAGGAAAGCACTCGCTAGATATGGTCACTGAGATTGACATCAATGAGCTAATAAGAAATCTGGAGCTAGAGTATGGGAGTGAGACTATTAATTATATTTAAATTATTGCAATCCTCAAATTAAGTGTTAATGACATCCTATATGAAGACATTGATGATGATGATCTATGTACTTTTTCTTTGTTTGAAACTGATTATGTAATTAACTCTAAATTTAAATTAAATTTTGCTTACTTGTTTGATGTCTTTCTTGATGGTAGTATGTATTGCATTGACCAAAATGTTAGCATATTTGACATTCACTCCATATGCACTAAATCATTTAACATTGGCATGGAATCTCAACCACACATTATGCATATTTTGAAAGATGTGACCCTTATAAAAAGGAGAGAAATTGAAAAACTATAAATAAAATATTCAAAAATATTTTCTTAGGTGTATAACGATATGCCTAGTATTGACAGAGACATTGCTTAACACTTCATTCCTACCAAAGATGGGTGCAAATTGGTAAAGAAGAAACTAAGAAGACTCATGCCAGAATGGGCCCAACTAGTGAAAGAAGACATCGAGAAGCAAATTAAGACAAAGTTCCCATAGGTGGTAGACTATCTGGAATGGTTAGCCAATGTGGTGCCAGTATCGAAGAAAGATGGGAGGGTAAGAATCTGCATTGACTATAGAGATCTGAATAAGGCCTACCTAAAAGATGATTCCCACTACCTTATATAGATATATTAATTGGCAGTGCCACCACATGTGCAATGTACTCCTTTATTGATGGATTCTCTAGTTATAATAAGATCCTAATGGTCATTATTGACAAAGCAAAGACAACTTTCATAATGGAATGGGGTACTTATAATTATAGAAGTAATGCCTTTTGTACTAAAGAATATGAAAGCAACTTCCATAGAATGGCAACCACAATGTTCCATGACATGATACACAAATAAGTAGAGGTGTACGTTGACGACATGATGGTTAAGTTAAAAACTAGGGAAGAACACCCGTCAGACCTTGAAAAATTCCTTAAAAAGTACAGTCTTAGGCTTAATCTAAAGACATGCATATTTAGGGTCATTTTAGGAAAGATGTTAGGGTATGTTATCAGTCAGAATAGGATAGAAATGGATCCAGACAAAGCAAAAGCAGTCAGAGGGATGCCAGTGTCAAGAACAGAAAAAATCAGAGGGTTTCTAGGGAAACTACAATTCATCAGTAGATTCATCACCAAGTTGACAGTGGTATATGAACCGACCTTCAAGCTACTCATAAAAGTTAGCCAGTTGAATGGAATGAATAATGTCAACTAGCATTCAACAAGATCAAGAACTACCTAGCCAACCCACTAATTCTAAGACCACCTAAACTAGGGATACCTTTAACCCTAAATCTGACCATCAAAGGAAATGAAATTGGTGCAATGTTTGCCCAAGAGGGAAAAACAAAAGTAGAACATGCAGTCTACTACTTAAGGAAGAAGATGCTACCATATGAGGAGAAGTACAACCAAGTTAAATAGATATACCTAGCAACGGTATGGGCAATAAAGAAACTCATACATTACTTTCAGTCCTAAAATATTTAGGATGTGTCTAACATGGACCTAATGAAGTACCTCTACGAAGCTCCCTCACTAGTGGGAAAACTTGTCAAGTGGCTCGTGTTGCTAACAGAGTTTGAGGTGCAGTATCTAACTAAGAAGGTAGTAAAAGGAAGAGTAGTGGCTAAATTTCTAGCTCTCAACCCCATTCTAAACTTAGAAGAAATCAAACTAGACTTCCTAAATTACCTTAGTTCAGCAATCAAAATCCAACAATGCTGCATGTACTTGATAGAGCAGTCAATTAGTTCGGCATAGGAGTCAGTGTCATATTACAATCCCCAAAAGGTGAAGTAGTACCAATGGCTAAAAAGCTTAAATTCAAAGTGACAAATAATGAAGTAGAATATGAGGCATGTGCACTCAGAATAGAAGCACTAATATCCTTAGATGTTACAAAAGTCAAAATCTTCAGAGATTCCATGCTAATAATCATCCATGCCACATAAGAGTGGGAATTAAAAGAGCAACACTTAAGGCCTTACTTGAACCACCTGAGGCTACTTACCCTGTCCTTTTGAAAGTGCAGATTCATTCATCTCCCTAGGATTCACAATTAAATGGCAAATGAACTTACTTCCCTAGCATCAGTGTGGGAAGGACCATCCAAAATGCCCATGAAGTCTTTAATCCTACTCAAATTAGGACAACCTTATTATAAGACTATAGAATAGCAAAGACAGAAAAAGTTGAAAAACCTAGTTCTACAACATCCAGAGATATATGAAGGAATGAGCCTATATTAATTAAGTAGATGAAAGAGATAAAGTAGTCATTCAACGATTAGCCTCAAAATTCATATTGCACCAGATTGTGCTATACAAAAGAACCTCAGATGGTTTATTACTCCAATGTCTAAATGAAATTAAGGTTGCAAGAGCATTAGAAGAAGTACACAAGGGTGTTTATAGTCCATACATTAATGGAACAATCCTAGCTAAGAAACTAATCAGATAAGGGTTTCTAGAAAACAATAGTGGAAGACTGTATCAAATTTGTAAAGAAATGCCATAAGTGTCAGATCCATGGGAATGTCAGCCACCTTCCCCTAATAGCATTTCACTACATCTCCTCTCCATGACCCTTCTCAGCATATGGACTAGACATAATTAGGGAAATCCACCTAGTAGCATCGAACAGACACAGATCCATCTTAGTGGCAGTGGATTACTTCATAAAGTGGGTCGAAAAGAATTATTCTCAAGGATAAGAGCCAAACAAGTGGCTAAATTCATCAAAAGAAATTTGTTCTATCGATATGGGATCCCCCATTACATCATCTTTGACAATGGTTATAATTCCAAGGGGAAGTTAGAGAGCTGCTAAAGAGTTATAAGGTGCAATATCATAAATCTTCTCCTTACCGACCATAAGTAGATAGGGTCGTTGAAGCTATAAATAAGAACATTAAGAAGATTTTCTAAAAAATCAATTAAACTTACTGAGATTAGGCAAACATATTGCCATATGCTTTATGGGGGTACCAAACAATAGTCATAACTTCAACCAGAGCAACTCCTTTCTCACTAGTACACATATCAGAAGCAGGCTTCCAATTAAAATAGAAATCAAGTCTCTTCGAGTAGCAATCGAATCTAAACTGCCAGAAGTACAATAGGCTCAATAAAGGCACGATAATCTCACCCTCTTAGATAGTCAAAGGCTTAAGGCTCTATACCAAACACAGTTGTATTAGGCTCGGCTAGCCAAACCTTCAACAAGAAAGTGAAACACAAGAGTGTGAAAGCAAAAGATTAGGTGTTAAAGAAAATAAAGCAGAACATTCCAGACCTGAGAAGGAAATTCATATCGAATTGGGAAGGTCAATACTTGGTCAAGCATGTCTTATCGAAAGGAGCAATCAAGCTAATGGATTATGAAGGCAATGAATTCTCTGAACCTGTCATTACAAGCCTCTTGAAAAAGTACTATATCTAAGGCACAAAAAAATCCCATTGAGTTGAAAACCTAAAAATGGCAGTTTAGAAAAAAGTTAAGGACCTCCCACTAGGTTAAAAACCTTGCCTGGGCAACCTAGGCAAAAGTTAAGGAAAAAGAGAAAATACTTAAGTAGAAAATCTGAGAAGGCTAGTTAAGGACAGGGGTAACCTCAAATTCAAAATTTGTATAAATGCACCCGTGCTTGTCTTAAATGACTTCAATGAAATGAGAATGATTGCCGATTTATGTAAAATTTCTTTGAAAAATGGAACACATTTTATCATCATGAATTGCATCAAGCATGCTTTGCATTTTCTTTCATTATATGACCATAGTTCTTAACTCTTTCTTTGAGATCAACCACTATCATCAAAGCCTTAAGAAAAAAAACCTAGCTAGCTGTGAAAAGCTCTAAAAGAAGGCACCTTAGGCAAAAAAAGGAAGAAAAGAAAACCTAACTAAGTACAAAAAGCTCTGAAAGGAGATGCCTTAGGCAAAAAAGGGAAAAATAAAATAGGAATGAAAGAGAAATGGTAAACATCATTAATGATACATAGTAAGAAGCATATACAGTCATCATCATATAAGAATCATATAGCATATGTAGGACAAATGCCTATATACAACACCTAAAGTCCATAACCTTAGGAAAATGATACAATAAAATAAACCACAAGCCAAAAGTCCTACACTTAAATCCTAAAACAATTACATCGGCCATGGTTGACATCAGAAGCAAGCACCAATCCTACTCAAGCATCTCCCTCATATGATATGGGCTCATCATCGTTCATCATAAAGGATGATAGCTATGACTCCAACTCACTAATACACTCATGATAAGCTATACGCTCCCACTCCCATTCATGGCTAGCATGATGGTGTTCAGCCTGTATAGCCTACTGCATATCATACACACATACATAAAATATGTGCATAAAATAAATAGGTATAATAAATAAGGTATACCCTCTTAGTGGTCACAAACTCCAAAAAGCGTTGTTACACACTCCCTATAATGGTATACCAGTACTGACCAGAGGATATGAGAATCTACAAAAAGCAAGCAAATAAATCAATCACCACTCACCAAATAAATGAAGCAAATGCAAAATAAGTGAAATAAAACATGAACATAAGTAGTGTCAAGAGGAGCAACATCCGATTGAGGAAAGCCAGATCAAAATGCACTACTCTACCAAAGATATTCATACCAAGTAAAGCCAATGATGCCTAAACCGTCAAGTCCCAGAGAATAGTACTACTAGAAGCCATACTGCTAGCATAGGCAGTCACCTCAATACAGAACATACCCTTATGCTCCTCAAAATAGGACCCAGATTTCTTTTGATGAGATCCTTATTGCTGCAGATAACCTCTCATAACTCGTGCTAATTACAATTTATTACTAATAAAGTTTGTTACATACTTGTACAAAACAAGAATAAAAGTCTACCGGATTAGAGGAAATAACTATCGATGATCCATGTGATGGCCCATGAGATACATTTGCCTAAGGAGGTGGAGGTAGAGGAAAAGTACCACTAGCCATAACGTCAATTAGCTAAGGGATCAACACATCAATATAAGGCAAGCCTACACCTTCTAAAAGACTTTAAGAGGAGCATCCCATCATGGCAGTAACAAGCTCATCACCACTAAGCTCATGGCCCCATAACATGTCACCAGGGGGAGGAAGAGGGACTCTTTTCACTAATGAACTATCCCACTAATGATGGACTTGCTCATCCAAATACCACACTCTCTTAGTAAGGCCAGAGAGCAATACTTATCTCTTTATCAACTGCCATATAGTCACCATCTTTGCTATCCAACATGACCTCGCCACCCACTAATGAAGGAAGATTTGAGCAAAAGGCAAGAATGAACAAAGAATCTCTAAAAGAGAAATGACTAACACGGTAAGAGTCAAACATACCCGATCAGGAAATAGATTGCACATGTAGTCCCGAGCCACTTTGCAATCCTTAATCAAATTAGTAGTCCTCTTGATCTAGCAAGAATAACGAGGAAAGTCATCCTCCAAGAAATAATAGATGGTTGGAAGAGGGAGAACCTTGAACTTATAAGCCTAAATCTATCAAAACCAGGAATTCAGAAATAACAAACTAAAGACAAATAGCAAAAAGAACATGCATGAGAACTACTACTCATATCTAGCACGAACAACCATCTGCAGATCCTCAAGTGACCTTGACATGCTGCATCAAAGCCTGAGTACATGTGGGAAAAAGTGGTAGTACCTCAACAATACTTGGATAACCCATCCAGATCCCTCAGAATATGTAGTAATCATAGACTACCCATACTGGAAGGGTTCAGGAAAATGATAGCACTATACAAGTAGAATAAAAAGTAATGAGCCAACTGCTCAACTGAAATAAGACCGTCATCATACATCATCTACATAGAAGAAAGAAACTCAGTATAATGAGTGAAGTATAAGCAACTAGACTTCATAGTTACTATTGCAGAAGAGCATTCCTCTTTATTAAAGGGAATAGGATCTCTAGAAAAGTTCAAACCCACAATAGTAGCAAAGTCTAAAGGAGTGATGGTTATCTCCCCAACAGGCAGATGGAAAGAATGCATCGTGTCCATCCATCACTCTATCAGTGCATACTTAGTAATCTGACTTGATGCATATGAGTTTTAAGATAAAGCAATAATAACTCCATCAAAGCCCTTCCCGATAATCATCTGCTTCACGTACAATGGAAGACCCTAATAATACATGTTGACCCTATTAAAACTACTAAGCAGCACAGTAATAGGCCTACGAGGCTACAAATAATAGGTACCCTATTAAACACTCACAGAATTAATAAATACTAATGCATCTTTCTTTCTATTATGAAACATGAACAACAACAAAAGCTGAAAAGAAAAGCATCACAGCAAGCACCATCAGATAATCATAATAAGAAAATAAAGTAAGAGCTATCAACATTCATAATAAATTTATGACTTAACAGAAAGTTACAGTAAGTACTACAGGGCTACAACTATAACAACCTCAGACAGCAAAATAAATAGCAAGACAGCTAATTAATAAGAGCAAAGAAGGACTTACTTGGCAACAAGGACGAGCCTAAATGTGAGTCTCCAAACTGTAAACCACAAGAATTAAGTCTCTTTAAGAAAGCCTAGACAATTGAGGACCCTGAGTGCCAGAAAAACCATCTACTAGTCCCTGTAATGGAAGTCCCTGCTCGAGTGGCCTCTATGAAATTACCCTCCTCATCCAAAAAGATATCCTCTAAAAACTATGGAATGTTAGGGAACTCCATCATATGCAAAAAAAAAATGAAAATATAGAAGCAAAAACAGAGCAAAAAGCACCCAAAACATGAAAGGGGTTAAGAAGAGTTAGAAAACATTCAAATAAGTCTAGAAGAAGCTTCCCTAGACCTCCAGAACACAAATTTAAATAAGCGTGGAGAGGTGAAGGTGCATGACCATATGCAGCCATGCACACTTCTCCCCTCCACGGACTCTTGTGTGGTTTTACGTGCACTCCGAGACTTTGTACACTAATTTCTTTGGTCCTAAACCTCCAAATAAACATAAGACATGCACTAAACTCACACGAAAGTACACCAATGAGGACTATATCTATCTAAAGACACTATGTACAACCTTACCACTTTCAAAAACTCAACACCTCCCAAAAGAAGAAAAATAAGGAAGAATCATCGAAAGGATACCCTGCTAGATATCATCAAAAGAACATCTGCAATACAACAACTAATGACATCATCATTACTACATTATCACTGCATCATCACGGTGTCAACACTACATCTTCACCAACCAAGACTAAAAGAGAAGGACATATTACATCAATCATAATGATCATAACAATCTATTCACCTAACACTCAAAGAGGTTATAGTGGCATGATTTTATTTTCCTGACACCTGAAGAGGTTATAGTAGCATGATTTTGTTCACTTAAAAACTAAAGAGGTTATAGTGGAATGATTTTGTTTTCCTGACACCCAAAGCGGTTATAGTGGCATGATTCTATTCACATGACAACCGAAGAGGTTATAGTGGCATGATTATGTTTGCCTGATACTCTAAGAGGTTATAATGGCATGATTCTATTCGCTTGACACACGAAGAGGTTATAGTGGCATGATTTTGTTCATTTGACACTTGAAGATGTTATAGTGGCTGTAGACGATGGGGTTTATCTCGCATCCAAGATTTTAGCAACCACGACATTGTTTGAGCTCAGGGCTCTAGAGAACACACTAACCACTATCACAAAGACATGGCGTAGAGTTGAGGAGTCACCACCTAGGGTAATAACTGGGACAAATCGAAAAGGTTGTACTCGATTTCCTAAAAGAAAGATAGCACCATAACTAGGAGATTCTAGATATGGAATACTAACTTCTCTTAGTCTTGTGTTCATTTAGTATAATTTTATAAATGATTATTTCATCCTCTAATTACATGCAATTTTATTAAACCCTATTTGACATCCATCTAACCCTAGGCATCTAGTTAATAAAATTACATATAAAAAATGCACTCAAGATCGTGTTGTCCCTAAGTCTATACTATGTTAATTTTATTAAAAAGTTAGCTAGATTTTATTTACAGGTGAGAAATGGACTAAAGGTGGGTCTACATTTTTTTATCAATTAGTGAGCCTAGATCTATTTATTTTAGTTTGTCTAAAAAATGGGCTTAAGTCTATTCAATTTTAAAGGAAAGTTAAATTAGTGGGCCTAAGTCTAACTTGGTTTTATTTTAAGTGAAATGTTAGCCTATGTCTATTTATTTTAAAAGAAATGAAATTAAGTGGGCTGAGCTAAGTCTAAATAAGTTTTTATTAACTAAGTGGGCCTAAAATCTAATTAACCTAATGGGCCTAAGTTAATTTTAATTATTTAAAGTCCTAAACCATTTTTTAAGCCTATTTAAAGTGAGTTGGACCTAAGTGTGGGCTTGAGGCCCAAAATAATATAAAAACCCAAAAAACACAACCTAAAAACAAATAAAATTTTAAAAAAATCAAACAAACATTTTAGTGATTTTCTAAAAACCCTAAATCAATTACATGCAAACCCTAAATTAAGCTACTGCCACCATTGATTTTAATTTGGAATTTTACCAGATTGAACCTAATTACTAATTAATTTTAAACGCAAAAAATTAAATCTTTCACTATTCCCACTACTGAGACTATTAGAAACTACGTATAAAAACTAAAATTAAATAATTATACACCCATGAATTAAAATAACTACACAGAACACATAAATGCAAAATGAAAATTAAGACCCTAATATCTACTGAAAAATAATACAGATTATTCCATGGAATTCCATGGATCTTCTGTTCGTTTGAACACATGCAGTATCCTCCTCAATTTATAATCAAACATTAAAATAAAACAAAAAAAAGAAATAATCTGAATAGTAGTAAAATTGAATAATCAAAACAATAACAAAATAAAAATCACAAAAAAAGAGAAAAAGAATGAAATAGAAAAGAACACTGATAATTTTAGATGTTGAATGCCCTTTTTAGCCCCTCAGATTGAATTATCATCGTTGAAATTGAATTTTTGTTGATTCTAGACTGGAAAGGGCATTCTCAGTAGCGTCTGAATTTTATGATTTTTTGCGTACTCAGGTTTTTTTTTTACGCTATTCTCTCTGGTCTTCTCTTGTTACTTAGGGTTTTTTTCTCTCTGGTTTTTTTTTTCTTAGTCTATGTGTGTGTGTCTCAAGCCAAGCCCCCATTCACATTCAAACTCTTTGCTTTTTAAAGCAGAGTCTATACGTACTAACTTCCCAAATTTGTAAGAATGCACATCTCTTCCAAAACAAACTAATAAGAATTTTGATTTTTGAAAGTTATTCACTCATTTTGAACACGTTGAAAATTTCATCAGATAATAATAATAATAATAAAATTAAATTTTCAACCAATCAAAACACTGTAAAAATTGACAAAAAATAAGAAAAAATATGCGAAAAATTGAAAAATGGGACTTTTATGCGTCGGCATTATACAATGCCGATCGGAATTGTATAATGTCGATTGGCATTATAGAATGTCGATCGGCATTGTGTAATGCCGACCTCTTTTTTTTAACTTTTAATTACTAAAAGACCCCTGAAAAATTGACTTCCTTATAATCAAATCCTAAAAAATGTTGAAATTTAGTCCCTAAAGTCTAGAAAATTGACAACCAAGTTCAATTTTTGAATAAATTTCATCATAGAGGCTTACGTCGCAATTGTACACGATTACATCCTAAAATTGGGTGCTTATAGTGGCATGATTCTATTCGCCTAACACTTGAAGTGGTTATAATGGCATGATTATGTTCTCCTGACACTTGAAGAGGTTATAGTGGCATGATTCTGTTTGCCTCACACCCGAAGAGGTTATAGTGGCATGATTTTGTTCTCTTGACACCTGAAGAGGTTATAGTGGCATGATTCTATTCGCCTAACAACTAAAGAGGTTATAGTGGCATGATTCTATTTACCTGACACTTGAAGAGATTATAGTAGCGTGATTCTATTCGCCTGACACCTGAAGAGGTTATAGTGGTAAGTACTTATCTTATTGCTAGACACCTGAAGAGGTTATAGTGGCAACATATGTTTATTCGCCCAACACCTGAAAAGGTTATAGTGGCAGTATCCCAATGATTGAATTACAATAATATAGCACTTATGTAAGTACCTCTCTCTTCAGAAAATGATTTTTTGCATCTTTGCATTTGCTTCACATGTATTTACACTAGCGCTAAGTGGCTATGCAACACATGTGAAGCATAGGGTAACACCTATGAAGTGTGCAACCTTAGAAAACCTAACCAACCCCACCAATTTACAAAATCTATCACTGAGCCATTAAGTTGTGTTCTGACCTTATAAAATACGAATTATTGGAACAACGAGAAGCTTATTCTAAGATTTCCTTCCTCAGAACACTCAACTTGTTAGACCTGTGTTCATTTTATTAGACTGGGATCCATCTTTTTGAATAAATGAAAATTAATTTGACAAAACAAACTTCAAAAACACGTATAGAGGGCTCCAAAACCTCTAAAAGTGGTCTCAGAATAGTCCAACACAACCCGAGAATTAGTGCGTATTGCTTAGAAGTTCACATAAAGCCATAAATACCCTTAGGTATCATGCACTAAAACCGAAGCCAAACTACACAAAACAAACTTCAAAATCTGGAAGGCTCTAAAACCTTCGAAAGTGGTCCTGGAATAGTCCAAAACAACACAAGGATTAGCGCATATCACTCAGAATTGTGTGTAAAAACCCCTAGGCATCACGCGTTAAAATTAAGGTCGAATTTGACAAAACAGACTTTAGAAAAAGCATCCAAATGGCCTAAAAACCCTAGGAACCAACCTTAAAAAAGCCTGCATAAGCCTCAAATGGAGTGTGTAATGTGCCAAAGTGCGCATAACCACACACTGGTGAATAGTCACGCTACATGCTCTGTCCTAGGGATGCGTACATGACCACGCCTATACCCCCTTATTCCATATATTTTTCACTATATAAAAACACTTCCACACCCCATTTTGAGGAGGGGAGCAAGTGGAAACACACACACACTCAAGAAATATGTCCGACTAAAGGTGCTGGAAACCCCTTTTGAGATAGTTTTTACTTTTCAACTACCTTTTTCTTAGGAGATTAGACCTCTTTTCCACCAAACCAAGCCTCATCTTTGTCAAAGCATGGTTCAAAGATATACAAACTATCATTATTTTGTTGTCATTTTGAACCTCTCGATGAGGAAAGCTTAATAATCCCTCGAAACTAAAGTTTTAAAACCCACACAAGCTTAGTCGAGTTTGAGGACCATATAATCATTTTAGCATGTTAATTTTATCACACTGCATTTTATTTTATTATCACTAGCATTTGGGAATACTATTGTGCTTGTGTGATGAGACTAGTAATTTTGCATGCTATATGAATAATCTATGCTTTATTATGCTTATTTCATGTCATCATTTTGCATCCTCTAGTTCTGAAACATGAAATCACATTATAAATATCAATAATGTGAAAGTTCGTATCCCGAAATAAAGTCATCATGTTTCTAGTCCAGTGATGACATTATGCATTCCCTATATTATCATTATAGCATAAATAATCACTAAAAGAATTCATGGTCATCTACATTTCACTTACTCTTTTAAATGACCAAGTGTCCATTGCTTATCATATTGTTCACATGATTGAGCAAGTTGTGTGAATGGTCATATTTACCTTGTAGATTCATCATATTTAAAATTAGATTTACTTCTCTGCAATCTTTTTTTCCTTTTATATGTATTTTATTAGGAAAGCGATCTAATAACAATATCCTTTAGCTTTATTATCTTCCACTATCTAATGAATTGTGTGAATGCTATACAAACTGTCATTACCAAAACTAGAGCATTGCAGTAGCTATACATCAAACATTGTATAATGAGAAATAATAAAAAAGTATATGTAATCCCCTGAATTCAAAAATCTCTATTGGGGGCAATACTCGTTAAGTGACTTGATGTTGTCCCTTTTCTTTTCTCGATTTTCTAAAAATTAGGTGGCAACTCCATAAAATCAAAAAAGCATTTCATTCCTCTTGAGACTAATCATTTGTCCCTATTCAGTAAAGTTACCATGTCCCTCAAAAATAAAAGACCCTAATAGAACCAATTCATCTCGAAACTAAGAGACGCAAAATGAAAAAGGCCACTCATAACAGGCTAATAGTCATAAACTTCAGTTTTCACTGAGAGCAAGCCTAGATGATCTCAGTATTTGCATCACCCTTTAACTAGTTCATTTAGTTATTTGTAGTACGCCTATGTTTAATCTTGAAAGAATGAAATTGCAATTAATAAAGCTAATAAGTCAAAGGATCAATAAAAGTAGTGAGCAAACTGAGCTTCTTCAGTAATTAAATCTTAAAGAAATAAGAAAAAATTTAACCTATTAAGTTAAAAACCCACAAGGGCGGCAAAATTTAAGGAAGGCTTATTAAGTTGAAAACCCAAGAGGACAGCTTAGGCAAAAATGAAAGCATGAAAAAAAAAAGAAAAAAAGTAAAAAGCAAAAAGTTTGGTTGCACATATAAAAAAAAGAATGCTAGAAAGGCACAAATGAATCTAGTTAGAATGACAAGCATGAGATTAACTTTATTCTTTAAGAATATTGATAATCATAGTGTCTTGTCACCATCTCAATAAAGGAAAACTATTAAAAACTAAGGGCAAAGTGTAAGTAGGTTAAGGAAAAATTATAAATCTGCACTCAAAGATTGAAAATGGACCACTAAAGTATAAGAGTTAGCGAAGGTTTCTAGGGACAGAAAGAAGTTAACTACAAGTATATGGATACATCTGTTATCATACAATAAAAGCAAAAGCAAAAGAAAAATTTTAGCAGTGCATTAATCAATCATAAGCTCCAGTGTTAGGCCATGGACTCCACCCACCAGCTTGGTCATTTGTCCAAGCAATCATATTTGAAGCTCTAACACTTAAAGTACTAACACTAATGTGTCTAGTGCAAAAATCTACAAACTATTAATGAAATAACTCATTCTCGCACTCAAGATCATCAATATAACTCTGTTCTAAACAAAGGACCTATTAGGATAAAGCATACCACGCACTCACCTACATACATTTATTATGAAATACCTACTCTCCAACTATTTATGATTTGCATAATAAAAGTCTTTGAGCCCAAACAAGATTATACAATTACTTGGCTAATAACATTCAAAAATTAGTATTGTAAAACTCTAAGAAACTAGTTAAAGTTTGAAGAAGTGAAGATAGGAGGAGTGATGCTATTAAGGTGAACTTGATGCTTAACAGAACTCTGGAATAAAGGAGCCTAGTAAATCATTGATCGATCCAGCAATGAATGTCATCGATAGTAGTATTTACAAAAGTCTCATACTAGGTTACCTCAGGAGGCGAGATAGGAGACTCAAACTCCTTAAACTCAACATTTATCTCCATAGCCTTATCTAAAGCATCATTTGGAATATCACCTGGAGTCTTAGAAACAAAAGAACCTACTCCACAAATTATAAAAGTAAAAGATAATCAATAATGTGAAGAATAATAAAAGAAAGAATAATAATAATTTACTCTAAGAGATGCTCCTAAATGTACCTCTAATAGCTATAAGAATGCCCAAGCAAAGGTAAAGCATCGAATCCTTGGAGAGCCTCTCTTAACTCCTAACTAGTTAGAGCATAACTCCATAATATCAAGATGGGGATGGGGTGTGGGATGTGATGATGGGAAGATCCAGTATACCAATGATATACTAAAAAGGAAAGAATGCACTCAAAATTTAAGATGAATGCACTCTGAAAGCTCTCTAATCATCAAATAAGACCTCTAACTCCTTTTTTTATAGGGGGTGTCAGGAAGAAAAATAAGGTCCTTTACCATAACATCAATGAGAGTGATAAAAAGAAAGACTCAGCCTTAGACCATAACCTTAATGGTTGAGTATCATGACATTTATGATCAAAGACATCATCACTATAATCAAAAAAGGAAGAGTGAAAAAGAATAGTGTTGCATTTTGATAAAATGTTTTTGCTTATAAACAGACCCAAATAACTTATGGAATTTTGTGTACTTAAAATAAAAGAGAATAAAGAAGGAGAAAGGAACTGGTAGAATAATATGAACGGGTAAAATATCAAACAACAATCTCTCATTATAACATCACCCAATGTGGAAAAGACCTTGAAAAATAGTTAAGGGAAGTAACGCAACTTTATCTCCTTAGATTTTGTAATAAAGTATAAACTCAATAAGAAAATTTGCAAATTGAAAGTCAATTCATCCATTTCACTAGATCACAAGCAAAAATTTATCTCAAACTTTAATATTAATGGCTCTCTTTTATTAGCCTCACAGAATTCAAATGTCCAGTTGATGATTTTGTGCTAAAAATTTCTAAAATCTAATAAATTTAATTTTGGCTTTACAATTGAACAAGTGGAAGAATATGTCAAAACAAAATATATGGTCCTAAAGTATAAATTACTTGGATTTCAAAGTATCAATTTAGCCTTTTGAATGATAAATATGCATATAATCTACTCCAATGCTCAAAATGAATGAGTATAAAATCCCTTGATGGTATCCATATTAATTAACTTAAGAAAGGTGAGGGAATATTGAAAAGAGAATCAAAATAAGAGTAGGCATCAAAAGGCACTTCTAATTTACTCTAATGCTAAAAAATGAGTAAGAGTATCAACGTCAAGCCCCTGGCAGTATCCACACTAAGTAATATGGGAAAGCAAGGGAATACTAAAATATGACCACATCAAAAGCTGCTCTATTTACTCTAATGCTCTAAAAAGAGTATAAGTACCCAAAGGACCTTTCCAAAAGTATCCATATTAAGTAATATAAGAAAGGCAGGGAATTACTTGGATAAGGACGTAAAGCACATCAATAACTTAAAGACAATTTTGATAGTCAGAATTTGATCTGTTTATGCTCAATTCCTATAAGTTTTATCTAGCAGATTTAGGTGTGGAAGTCAACTCTTCACTTGGTAAAATAATACACTCTCAACAGAAGATAGTTAACTATACCTCTAACTTTGCAAATTGCAAATAAGAATCAAAATTAGTGAAATGCATTGAATGCAGGCTACCTTATGATAAAGAATTACAAATCCAAAAGAAGATACACCCAACACGTGGAATTAACACTAGCGCCATTAAGATGAAACATAGTCAAAACTGCATCTTTGCATCTTCATGTGCCTAATTGCATACAAAAAAAATATCATATATTTTTTTGCATATCACTATCATGTTAATGTCTCATTCTTAGACATTTGTAGGGTCATCCTTGCATGAACCCCAAAGTGCATCACGATCACTCTGTCGTGAATCCCAAACTTGCACTTATAATGTATATTCCTAGAATTTCATTATGCATTCACTTAAATCCCATAAATAGCTATGCGCTATGCAGTATTTTCCCACAATGGCATTATTAATCACTAGACATTGCATAGCAGCTTTACGTAACACTTTTCACTTAGTGTTGCACTGCTGCTATAACACATTTCATTAGACACTGCACAATAGCTCTATATAACACTTTTCACTAGATGCTACATAGTAGCTATAGCACATTTAAATTCAATCCGCTAGACATTATATAGTAGTTAAAGCACATTCAGTCACAATTCACTAGATGTTGCACAGTAGCTAAAACACATTCATAATTCGATAAATGCTACACAACAACTATAGCATATTCAATCACAATCCTCTAAATGCTACACAATAGTTATAGCACATGAGACATTTTGCCTAACTCCATATATTGGTCATACAACACATTTTTCTTGATGCCACACATAGGCTACACGACACATTTTGCCTAACATCAAATATTGGTCATACAACACATTTCACTTAACACCATATATTGGTCATATAGCACATTTTGCTTAATTTAGCACATTTTGTCTAATGGCAAATTTTGCCTGATGCCATATTTTGGTCATATAGCACATTTTGCTTAATGGTGCATTTTTCCTTATACCACATATTGGTCATATAGCACATTTTACTCAATGTGGCCACATGGCACAGTTTGCCTGACACCATATATCACATTGGTTAGTATAGGTGGTATGCCCTATAGGCCAATCATATATTTTGACATTGTAAATTATCCTAGATGGAAATAAAAAAAAATTCTATTATCTAAAGTGTTTATTTAATTGAATATTTATCCATTAGCATCATATTAAATAAATTTATTATCAACAGTTGCTAACATGAGCTACAAATTTATTTAGTATATGTGCTATAAAATGTCTATAGTCAAATAATTAATATTCAGATAATATTAATTAGATTATCTCCTATGTTTATTTTCCTTGATTAGTATGTGATATTAATAGTGGGAGGTAGTAAGCCTCATACTATTTAATATGATATATCAGAGTAGATATGTGGATATTCATTTGATGGGTAGATCGAATAATGACGTTAGATTTGTGATCGTATGCATATTCACTTATAGTCAATGATCATAATCTAGGTCATAATGGTGCATATAGTCCTTTGACCTGGGGTGACACGATCATCCACATTTGAGTGGTTAGGGTTTATTACTGCTTATATACTTTTATTAACCACACATGGGTATATGGCGTGTGATGGCTCTAGTTGGTTAAATGTAGGGATGAGTGTTCAATCAAGATGGGATTCATTGCCTAGAGTGAACCGAGATAAGATCCTTGCTATCTAAATCTTTTCTTGATGAATAAGTTCATGGTTGGGAAAAACATGACACAACCTAAAAGAGTTTTAGTACTAGAAAAGTGTTTCTAGTATTTGTTATGTTTTATCAAGAATTAGAACTTGAGATGAGGCCATATGATACAACTATTAGAGTTTGATTAAACCTTTACTCTAGGCTATATCGGGATCTTTTAATGAAGGGATTTTAATGCACAATAATTATGACAAAAAAGGTTCATGTGAATTAATATATACATTCATTTCTAATTGGGTAGTTATGATATCAATGCTAAAGGTCACTCATAACATATAAGAACTAAATGTGTATAATTGAGATTTTCACATTTAGTTTGAAAGGAGTTTCAAATAATATCAAGTGTTGATATTATCTTCTCATTACTAATTAAATATGAACTTAGTAAATCACACCTAAAAGAGTTTTATCAAATCACCATCAATATTAATCTAAGTATTGATTAAAGTATTTAATCAATTAATTAAGATTAATGGAATTAGATTTATATTTTAAACAATGATTCTAGCATATTATGAAATCTAATTCAAATAAGGCTTTAAATTATTAATTTATTCTTAATTAATATGAGATATTAATTATAGTATTAAATTAATAATATATGTTATTTTCTATTTGGAATAGGATTAATTACCCAAGTAGTTTAGGCCCAGGTCTAAAAGAGTTTTGGACCAAAGATTAATCTAAATTATTAACAAAGCTTATGAACCTAATCTAAGACCATTTTTTTGATGGATTGGGCTTAGGTCAAGTGTTGGCTCAATTACCAAGCCTAAATCCATAAAGTGATATAGTCAAACTTGGCATATTAGGCACATTAAATCTTTAATGTGTAAATATTTGACTTTATCAATTAAAGATTAGGTTGCATTGACAATTGTAAGAATATAAACGTAGACATAATATATGTGATGTATTTTCTATATACTTATTTGTGTACACTAGTGATTTATATTAATTGTGTACATATTATGCCAAGTGGCATGTTTGTGATGTAGTGGGAGATATCATGAGGTGCTCCCTTTCTCTACACATATAACCTATAAGGAGTTTCTATGGCTAAGAAGAGAATTGTTAGAGATAAAAAAAATATCTACACAAAAAACCTTAAGTGTTCTTGCAAAGGATTAAGTTAGTGCAAGTTTTGTAAGGGGTCAATTATGAGGATACTTGCTACGAATCAAATCAAGGCAAGAAGGTGATTTGGTGGAGCTTTGGTGTTTTAAGCTAGAGGCATTTCGTTTACAAGGCTAAAGCTCTTGATTCAAGTGTTGAACCTTAAACACCTAAAGCTTGTAGATTTTCACTATTATGGTCTCCATCAAAGTAAGAGTTTGTAAGTTTTTTCTTAAACTTAGAGTTTCCTAGGCTAATGATTATATGTATTGCTTTGCCATTTAGTTATGTGTAACATGCAAAATGGATCCTTGGGAATGAAATTATTTATGTTATAAAAGGTTATATCAGTAAAAGTTCTGAAATTTTACTCTACTTTGGCTTGTGCTTACCGCACATGTTTCCAATGTCTAAGTTGCATAACCGATTCCTTGAACATTTTGCTTGACATCATAGCACATCTTGCTTAACAAGCACTTATAGGCTACATGGCACATTTTTCCTGACACCACATATCGACTACATCGCACATCATTCTTAACATCGCACAATAACTAAGGCAATACAGATCAACTATCTAAAATCTGTAGTTACATTATAGAATGACAAAAGCAACATCCCACAATTTAATGTTATAGAAAAACACTCTATAACACATTAGGTAAGTATGCCTCAACTCTAATTTGAAATTGAGTGTTTATAAAGTTTTCACTCATTTTGTTGTACAAATTATGACAAAGAGGGCAACTGTAAACACCCAATTTCGGGATGCTAGATACGGGATGGAACAAAGGAACCAATGACAAAAATTGACTCTCAAATTAGATTTTATTAGATATGATTTATTGGTTTTGGACTAAATTATAAATTATTTTTAGGACTTATTTTTATATTTTATCTAAATTAAAAGAAAAAGAAAAAGATATGAATATATGAATATATATATATATATATATATATAATAAAATTTTCAAAAAAATAAAAAATGAATAAATATTCAAAAGAAAATTAAAAAAATAAAACTGCGCCTGTAGATGGTGGTCCAAGATTTTAGTAACTACAACACTATTTAGGCTCTAGGCCTTAGAGAGCACACTAACCACTATCACAAAAACATGGTATGGAGATGAGGAGTTGCCACCCAAGGTAATAACTGGGACAAATTGAAAAGGTGGTACTCAATTCCCTAAAAGAAAGCTAGCACCACAACTAAGAGATTCTAGATACGAAATACTAACTTCTCTTAGTCTCGTGTTCATTTAGAATAATTTTATAAATGATTATTTCATCCTCTAATTATGTGCAATTTCATTAAACCCTATTTAACATCCATCTAACCCTAGGCATCTAGTCAATAAAATTACACATAAAAAATGCACTCAAAATCGCGTTGTCCCTAAGTATAAACTATGTTAATTTTATTAAAAAGTTAGCTAGATTTACATTTTTATTTACAGGTGAGAAATGGACTAAAGGTGGGCCTACATTTTTAATTAGTGAACCTAGATCTACTTATTTTAGTCTGTCTAAGAAATGGGCTTAAGTCTATTCAATTTTAAAGGAATGTTAAATTAGTGGGCCTAAGTCTAACTTGGTTTTATTTTAAGTGAAATGTGGGCCTAGGTCTATTTATTTTAAAAGAAATGAAATTAAGTGGGCTGAGCTAAGTCTAAACAAGTTTTAATTAACTAAGTGGACTTAAAATCTAATTAACCTAATAGGCCTAAATTGATTTTAATTATTTAAAACCCTAAATCATTTAAGCCTATTTAAAGTGAGTTGGACCTAAGCGTGGGCTTAGGGCCCAAAATAATATAAAAAAGCCCAAAAACATAAAAAAAAAAACATAGCAAAATCAAATCAAAACACATTCATATATGATTTCTAAAAAACCTAATTTATTTACATACAAACCCTAATTAACTAAAGCCACCATTAATTTTATAAAAGATTACCCAGTGAACCTAGTTTTACTAATTAATTTTAAAGTGCAGAAAATTAAATCTTTCACTATTCCCACTACTGGGGCTATTACAAACTACATACAAAATTCAAATTAAACAATTATACACCCATGAATTAAAATAACTACACAGAACATATAAAGGAAAAATGAAAATTAAAACCCTAATATCTACTGGAAAACAATACAGGTTATTCCATGACATTCCATGGATCTTCTATTCGTCTAAACACAAGTAGTATCTTCCTCAATCCCCACTCATATATCAAAAAAATAAAAAAAATAAAAATTATAAAAAAAAATAGAAAATGGAATAAAAAAGAACACTGATGATTTTAGATGTTATGCAAATGCCCTTTTTAGCCGCTTAGATTGGATTATCACCGTGAAAATTGACTCAATATTGATTTGATTCTAGACTGGGATTTGATTGTGTAACTCTCTTCTCTCTTTCGTAGTCTCTCTTTTTCTCTCATTTTTTAGTCTATGTGTGTGAGTCTCTATCTGTGAGTCTAAAAAAATCCTCCCACACACGCATGCAGACTCTGTTTTTAAATGCAAAGTCTACCTGCGTATTGACCTCCTACTTTGGAGGAATAGACTCATTTCCTCAAAACAAACTGATAAGATAAGGATTTGATTTTTGAAAGTTATGTGTTTTGAATGCGTTAAAATCTTTTCTGGATAAAAATAATAATAAATTCAATTTTTAACCAATCAAAACACTAAAAAATAGACAAAAAATGAAAAAAATACACAAAAATTGAAAAAAATTGGACTTTTATGAGTAGAAATTGTGCAATGTCGATCGGCATTAAATACCAACCCTTTTTTTAAGAGTTGTATTTTTTATAATTAGGCAAACACCCTTTTTCATAGGGAGGCTCCTGGCTTTTAATTCATTTTTCTTATTTTTCTATTTTTATCATGTACCTAATTTAAGGTTTCAAGAGGTGTATTTTTTATCAATAGGTAAACAACTCTTTTCACAAGGAGGCTCTTGGCTTTTAATTCTTTTTTCTTTGCCTTTTTTATTTTAGCCATGTCTTTTATTTTTACGTACTTTTTTTTAGTTTTTTTGCCATGAATCATATCCAAATAAACAAAAATCATAGACAACAAAAGTCACAGACTTTACATTAATGGTAATCACCTTATGAGGGGAATCAATATTGCATCCAAACATCTTCATCTACTCTTTCTTCTTTTCATTTTTATTTCATTTATTTTTATTTTTATTTTATTTCTATTAAATATTTTAGGTTCATTCTAATTTATTTTTTCTTTGTTTATTTTTGTTTCTTTAATGATGGATGGAGTTACATGATGAACACACTATGGAGAATTAGCCATAGAGAAAATCCAGAATTAAAGTCGTGGAGTCAAGATTAGCCTTTTAGTTTACATAGTTGATTTATTTTTATATTAATTTTTATTTTTGTGTTATTTTAATTTTTGGGTTGTATTTAATTTTAATTTTAAATTTTCAATAGATCATTGTAATAGCCTTATTAGTGGGATAGTGAAATCATGTGTGTCGTGTGTTTTATTTTAATTAAGTCCCAATTGGGTTATTTAATTAAAATCAATGGCATAGAAATCAAAATTAGGGGTTTTAAAATTCATTAGAATTAGGAGAATAGATTAGGCCTTTTATTTATTTATTTATTATTTATTTTGGGCTTTTGTTTATTTGTTTTGTTTTATTAATTGTTTTAAGCCCATTTTATTTTTTTAATTAATTTTAGTCTTAATTAGACTTTATATCAACTTGTAGAATTAGGCCCAATCCATTTAATAGGTCGTTAGTTTAATTAATTTTAGGTTTAATTAATAAAAATACATTTTTAGGCTAATTAGATTTGGGTTAGAAATAATTTAGGTACACTTAATTACTTTAGATAGAGGCCTACTTAGGTTAATTAAAATTAATTATATGTAACTCATTAGCTGAAGCCTTTCTCCTTAGATTGTAGACTTAGGCTCACCTTAGAATCAAAACATATAAAATTAGACTTACTAACTCAAAAGCCTTTCATAATTTGTAGACTTAGACCCATTTTTAGAATTAAAATAAATTGATTTAGGCTTATGTAAATTAAAATTAAATAGTAATTAGGTCCATTAAATTTTAGGCTCACTTGTAAACTAAAACAAGTAGATTTAGAGCATATAATTAAAATCAATGTAGATTAGACTAACTTAGGGATTATGTGCTTGAATGATTGCATTGTTTGTATGCTTTTTATAAGATTAGTTACCTTGGAGTTGATTGTAAATAAAGGTTTAATATGAATTGCATGTAAAGAGAGAATAAGATATTAATTAATAAAGGTAATTTTAAAGAACACGAGACTAAAAGAATTTAGTATTTCATACCTAAAATCCTCTCAGTGTGGTGCTAACTCTCTTTCAAAAAATCAAGTTACCACCATTCATATATTGTCCTAGTTATTACCCTGAGTGGTAACTCCTCATCTCCATGTCCTTTCTATGTAATAGTGGTTAATGTGTTCCCTAGAGTCATGAACTCAAATAGTGTCATGGTTGCCAAAAACTTGGGTGCGCACTAAACCCCATTTTCTATAATGGTTGTGCACTTAAGAGTGCACAGTTGTACTTGAGAGCCATTTTCCTGACTTGATAAAGTGTACAACTATGCCTGGTTTGAATTTCCATAGCTTGCTTAGAGTTTTCTTAATGCACGATTGTGGACATATAAGTGCATGACTATGCGTATTCACATAAATATGAAAATGACTTAAACTAAATAACATTACACAACTAATGTAACTTCAAACAATACTTAATCACTACTCTACTTCTCATTCTCATGGTAAATAATATACATGCAAGTAGCAATAGTCATATTAATCATAAAAAGCACAAAGAGCTATAATTAAAATTAACCTAAAAGCTTACTACCATTTATGCTCATTGGCTTTTGAAATTATTGCGTCTATTCCTTTATCTTCATCCTCTCTTTTGTACTTGTTTACTTGAAATTTTTTTGCATTAGGGAATGTGAAACTATAAAATAAAAGAAAAATTAAAAGCACATAAATTAAGCTAAAAGAAAGGAAAATTGTACTCTATACTTGGTTTAGCTCCCAAGAAGTTCTTATTAGAAGGTCATAACCTTAACTTTCTCATGCTTCATTTGATAAAATTGTTTAAATAGGCAATAGAATGAAGCACATCATCATTCCTTCTAAAATACTTCTTCATCCTTTAGCCATTCACCTTAAATCTATTCCCTTAAACACCATTTAGTTCAATTGCTATATAAGGGTATACTTTTATCACTGTAAAAGGTCTTGACCATTGTGACTTTAACTTTCTTAGAAATAATTTAAGTTTTAAGTTAAAGAGCAAAACTTAATCACCATAGTTGAAATTGTTCTTTCTTATATTTGTATCACGCCATCCCTTTATCTTTTCTTTGTACAGTTTAGCATTTTCATATGATTCCTTCCTAAGTTCATCCAACTCATTCAATTGCAACATTCTCTTTTTAGCTACTTCTTTGAGATCATAGTTCAGTGCTTTTACTGCCCAATAAGTTTTGTGTTCTATTTCCATTAAAAATGACAAGCTTTACCATATACCAACAAAAAATATGACATACCAATTGGTGTTTTATAAATTTTCCTATGGGCCCATAAAGCATTATCTAGCTTTCTTGCCCATTCTCTTTTAGACTTTCCTACTATTCTCTCTAGAAATTTTTTAGTTCCCTTTATTGACTTTGACTTGTCCATTAGTCTGGGTTTGATATGGAGTTGCCACCCTATGTTTTACCTTATACCTAACTAACAACATCTCCATATTCTTGTTAGGAAAATGAGTACTTCCATCACTAATGATAACCCTTGGCATTCCAAATTGAGCAAAACATTTCTTAAAAACATACACATAGTCTTAGCATCATTGTTGATAGATGCTTAGGCTTCTACCCATTTAAACAAATAATTGACACACACAAGGATATAACAATTACCTTCTAAAGATGGAAAAGGTCCCATAAAATCAAGACCCTAAACATCAAAGATTTTAACTTTTAAAATCCCTAATTAAAGCATTTTATCCTTCTTTGATATGTTCCCACTATGTTGGTAAAAATCATAACCTTGCAAAAATCTCTAGCATATTTGAAAATCGAGGGCTAATAGAAACCACTCTCTAGCACTTTGGATGTTATTTTATAGGGGCTATAGTATCCTCCACATTTCAAACCATGACAAAGGTGGAGAATAGATTGTATTTCCTCATTAGGTACACATCTCCTAATAATGCCATCCCTGTACATCTTCCAAAGAAAGGATCATCCTATATAGAACCCCTAAAATAATGAATTAATTTCTTTCTTTGCTAACTAGATATTTTAGGGAGTAATTTACCACTAGAAATAAAGTTAGCTATTAATGCAAACCAAGCCAGCACTAATATGAACCCTAAAACGAATTCAAAGTGCAAGCATAGAGTCGAATGATGAAGAATTCAAACTAATTAATTTAATTTCATATTCAAAATTAATTAGGTTGATATTGATAAATTTTGAGTTTTTTTCTATATTAGAGTTAATAAGGAAGATTCTAGAAGATATGAGAAGATTCAAGGATATTCTAAGTCAAAGTCATCATGTCAAAGTTAAAGAGTCAACAAATCAAAAGTCAAGGGTCAATATACTTAGTTGTCATTGGTTGTTTGTTCAATTATCATGAGTTGTCCATTTTGACTTTTCAAAGATGAGTTGTCATTAGTTGTCAATTTTGACTTTTTAAATATAAGTTGTCAATATTTATCCTATTTTTGAAGGAAACCTCCTTAGTTAAGGATTTTGCTATATAGGTATCTTTGGGAATAAGGAAGAAAACCTTTTCTTTTAAGAATTACATTGTTTACATGCCTATAGAAAGGCTAAACATATTTATAATGAATTTTATATATCATTAGACAAATTTAATCATTTAAGTGGGTTTTCCCTTAACTTTGTTCTCTTGAAACCTTATAAGTTTACTTGAATTATTTCACTTCTACATTTCATTACAATTGCCAGGTTATATTAAACTTAAAATTGTGTTATTGTTCATTTTTAATAACTAAGTATTTTGCTTCAATTTAATAAGAAAGGGGTTTAGTTCCATCAACATAACCTTTTTTTGATAATCTTTGGCTATCTTTATTATAGGTATAGTTCATATTAGTTTGGTATCAAAGCCTAGGTGAGTATTCGAGCTCCAAGGACTTTAACAAGCTTGGGCTCCAAACTAAGAGTGAGTGTTAGGCCTATACACCAATCGGGCCTATAGGTGAAATCTCTGATTGGGCCTCCAAAATATGAGAATGGGCATCATCATGGACTTGCCTACCACCAATATGGCCTTAGCCAATTAGATGGTGCCTCCTCCTTAATTATAATCCTTTCTCTTTTTCATTCTTTCCAATGTGGGATTAGTTCCCTCATTATTCTCCAACACTACGCCTTAAGTGCAACTGAGCTTTATTCTCTTTTTGGGCCTAGTTGTCACTTGCTTTTTTTTATCATGGACTGATTCGAACCTAGCCATTTTGTTTTTGGCTTATGGCTTTTCTTAGTCTTATTATATCACCTCAAGCACTAGTCCAAACTTGACTCTTATTTGGGCTTTATGGTCTCCTATAGTCTTTATATAGTCAATGGGCCTTTCCAAATCTCTAACTCTCTTGACTTTGAGCCTTAACATCCACACAGGCCTTTAAGATCTTTTTGGCCTGTTAGGGCACTCATGTGCTTTAATATGAGAATAATACAAACCCTACCTATAATAAATATAGAACACTCATCCAACTTTGAAACTAGCCCAAGATCATTAAGAAAAGGTTGTGTTAATGGAAATAAACCCTTTGCTTATTAAATTGAAGAAAGATACTTAGTTAATGAAAGATGAACAATCACACAATTCTAAGTTTAATCTAACCTAGCAATTATAATGAAAGGTAGAAGTGAAACAATTTAACTAAACTTATAAAGTTTTAAGAGAATAAAGTTAAGAGAAAACCTCACTTAATTGATTAAAATTGTCTAATGATACATAAAATTCATTATACATATGTTTACCCTTTATATAAGCATATAAACAACGTAATCCTTGAAGGAAAAAGTTTTCTTCCTTACTCACAAAGATACCTATATTGAAAAATCCTTAACTAAGGAGGTTTCCTTTAAAAATAGGACAACTAATAATAACTCATCTTTAAAAAGTCAAAATTGACAACTTATGACAACTAAACAAACAACTAATGACAACTAAGCAAGTTGACCTTTGACCTTTGACTTGTTGACTCTTTGACTTTGACTTGTTGACTTTAACTTAGAATATCCTTGAATCTTCTAGAATCTTCTGGAATCTTCCTTATTGACTCTAAAATAGAAAAATAACTCAAAACTCATCGATATTAACATAATTAATTTTGAAATATGAAATTAAACTAATTAGCTTGAATTCTTCATCATTTAGCTATATGCTTGCACTTTGAATCCCTTTTAGAGTTCATATTAAGCACTAACCATGATGATTTGCTCAAATATAATGGACTAGAACTAAGAAGTTCAAAGATGCTTTGCAAGTCTTTATAAAGTCCATGTGGAGTGAGACAAGTCAAAGTATGATCCAAGGTGAAAAGGAGCTTCATTTTGTTCGTTTAATTCAAGTTCAAGAAGAGGACACAACTATGCCTACTTTGAAGTAATATTGAGTTGATTTTTATCTTTTTGTACCTTGGTTGCATGCTTCTACATTTTAGTCATAACTTTCACTAAAAATGTCATATTAAAATCCTATGGATAGCTAAGACAAAGAGCTACAACTTTCATGAAGATTATTTTGGCTGATTTGATCATCTTCATTATGACACGACCGTGTTAATATTTTGACACAACCATGATTGATTTATGTTCAGTCCAACTTTATCCACTCAAACCAAACACAGTCATGTCACTTTTTAACATAGTTGTGTCTGAGAGCAATTTTTTCAGTTAGAACTCAATACACAATGTCATACTTAATTATCTATTTTATTAGGGTTTCCTTTTTAATATTCTGGAAGTTTATTTGTTTCCAATTTTGTTCCTATTTATGTTTTCTCTATAAATAGCCATCTTAGGGCTGTAAAGAATAAGTTGTTGAATTTTATTTGATTAATATCAATTCTTGAGAGGTTAGAGTCCTTTCTTTGGTTCTTAAAAGAACTTTGTGAATTTTATCAAGTAAAGGCTTGGTATATTCAAACCTAATTTGATTTAAACCTAAAATTGGCATAGTGAAATATTAGGTTTTCATTAAATGACCTTTAATTCTTTATAACTAAGGTTCTTAAGTATGGGTTATTTAAGGGTCTTACTGGGAATTAGAGTTTTCTTTGCTTGATTCATTAAAAGATCCTTGGTAGAGACATCAACATTGAATATGGGTTTGGTACAAGTTAATGACATTTATATCATTTGATATTATAGCTTTGGCTCAATGATCAAGTATGTATCCTTAATTTAATTATTCTTTTCATTCTAAAAAAAATTTCTAGGATTCTTCTAGTCTTGTTTCATTCATTCCTTGTGTGTTGATTTGGTTTTCAATCCTATTCTCTTTGTGATTCCTTTTGTTCATTTCATTATTCCTACCATCATTCTCATTCATATTCGATTGTTTTGCATTTGTGTTAGTAAAAATAAAAAGTTACAATTTCAAAAAAAAAATAAAAAGAAAAATTCAAATAAGTTAAATTCTCTTCAAATCCATATTAGGTATCCAAATTTAAATGCTTTGCTTATATCAATTCTAAATCATTCTTAAGTTGCATTTTTGGTAGTTTAAACACTTATTCTAAATTTTCTTATTCTCATTTTGTTTGATTATTGTATTTTTTTTATTGCATTTATTCTTTGGTTCCTATAGTCAATTTAAGTTTGATAAAACTTTATTTGAATTATATTGAGCTTAATTTGATAATTAGTAACTTGAGTTCTATAAGAACTATGAGAGAGGAATTAGAGAGAGGTAAAAGGTGAGTGGTAAGGTCATTAGAGGGTAAAAGCCTAATTGATTGAAACACAAGTGTTAAGTGACATCCTTTGAGTGTAAATATACGAGGGAGTGTTACTTGTGAGGTTTTCTTTTATTCTTTATTTATAATGACAAGTTTAAGTGGAGTAGATAAGGATCCCGATTGGAAGCTCTTCATAAGGGCAATGCAAAATCAAATGGCACAATTATTAAATAGCCATTAAGAAGTTCAAACACAATTAGGAAAAGGATCGAGCAAAGTTAAACCACAATGATGAATATGCACTTAGAGAAGTCCAAAGAGGAAGGTGGGTTAATGAAGATGATGAATCTATTGATGATAGTGTTTAGACATGTGGGAGACAAGATAACAATCTTGGGAGTATAAAAATGAAAATTCCTATCTTTCATGGTCAAAATGATCCTAACGCATATCTAGCATGGGAAAAGAAGGTGGACTTTATATTTGATTGTCATAATTACTTTAAAGAAAAAGTCAAGCCTGCCATTATTGAGTTTATAGACTATGCCTTAGTATAGTGGGATCAGTTAGTGTTTACAAGAAGGCATTGTGGAGAAGAATTGATCTCCACATGGCAAGAAATAAAGGCTATTATGAGGAAGTGATTTATGCCAAATCATTACTATAGAAATTTGCTTAATCGACTTTAAAGCCTTAAATAAGGTTCAAAAAGTGTTGAATAATATTACTAAGAGATGGAGATGATTATGATACAGGCTAAGATTGATGAAGATCGTGAATAAACTATGTCTTGTTTCTTGAATGGGTTGAATAAGGAGATTACTAATGTTGTGGATTTGCATCCATATGTGGAGTTAAAATATATGTACTAGATAGCACTTAAAGTGAAGCAATAAATAAAGGGTAGAACTTCTAAATCTCAAGTGACCACAATAATATCCAGTTGGAAGATAAAATGGAAAAACGATGATAAAAGCACTTCCAAGCATAAATATGAAAAACGAGGCAAGGGAGGGAGTTCAAAGCAAGTTGAAGCACCCAAGCCCAAAAAAAAGTTCCATTGAATATTTTAAATGCAAGAGAAGAGGACACATGCAATGAGATTGTCCAAACAAAAGGGCAATGGTCATTGTTAATGGGGAATATAATAGTGAAGATAATGAGGTGCCCCCACTTAAAGAGGCAAGTAATGTTGAAGAAGACCTTAAGGAGGTTAACTATAAAGATTTCCTAATTACAAGGTGCACATTGAGTACACAAATAAAGGTAGACAAAAATGAATAATGTGATAACATCTTCCATGCAAGATGTTGAGTTAAAGGCAAGGTATGTTGTTTAATCATTAATGGAGGTAATTATACAAATGCAACTAGTACTTTGTTAGTTGAAAAAATTAATATACTAACTTTGAAACATCCTAGACCATATAATTGGCAATGGTTGAAAGATTGTGGAGAAGCTAGGGTGTCTAAACAAGTACTTATTCCTTTTTTATATATAATGAGGTCATTTATGATGTTGTGCCCATACAAGTCGATTATATTCTTTTAGGGCAATCGTGCCAATTTGATAAGAGAGCTATTCATGATGGGTTCACTAATAAATATTCATTTTCCATGAATGGTAAAGAAATTGCACTTTCACCTTTATTACATAAAGAAGTTTATGAAGATTAAATGATAATAAGAGAGAGAGAATGTACATATGAGAGAGAAAAAGAAAATAATGTGTAGCAAAAGGAGAGATGTAAGAAAATAAGTGAGAGGTATAAGTAAAGAGTGGAAAAAGGAGAGCTAAGAGTGGATGCACAAAAGAAAAGAGAGATTAAGGGGAAAGAGAAAGAAAAACAAGTGAGTTTTTATGAAAAAGAAAGTGACGTGAGGAGAATATCTTTATAACAACTGTTAATGATTATACTTTTGTATAAAGAGGCATGTTTAGCTACTAATGAACTTGACGTTTCTTTACTTAGTGTTTTTATGTCTCTTTTGCAGGAATATAAGGATGTGTTTCCCAAGGAGGTGCCCAAAGGATTGCCACCCTTAAGAGGGATTAAGCATTAAATATATTTCATTTTAAGTTCCTAAATTCCAAATAAACCACTATATCAATGTAATCCCAAAGAGACAAAAGAGTTATAATGACAAGTGGAGGAGCTAATGCATAAAGGGATAATTAATGGTTTGTTGTTACCTAAAAAAGATGGTTCATGGCATATATGTGTTGATTGTAGAGCTATCAAAAAGATAATGGTAAAGTATCACCATCATATTCCTCATTGACATGCTTTATGAGTAGTATAGTGCATGCATTTTTTAAAAAATTGATTTTAAAAGTAGTTGCCATCAAATTAGGATGAGAGCAAGGGATAAATGGAAAACTACTTTTTAAAAAAAACATGGGTTATATGAGTGGTTAGTTATGCCTTTTGGGTTGACTAATGGACTTAGCACTTTTATGAGGCTAATGAATCATGTTTTGTGTGCATTTTTAAGGAAGTTAGTAATTATTTATTTTAATGATATACTTGTTTATAGTTAGCCATTAGATGAACATTTTGAACATGTACATTTGGTTTTTAATATTTTTTGCAAGGGATTATTTACTAACCTTAAGAAATGTTCTTTTTACATAAGTAAATTTGCTTTCTTAGGGTTTGTAGTAAGTGCACAGGGCATTAAGTGGATGAAGAGAAGGTTAAGGCAATTAAGGATTGGCCTATGCCTAAATTGATTGGAGAAGTTTTCATTCCTTGGATTAGTAAGTTTTTATAAAAGATTTATTCATGATTTTAGCACTATTACCACTCCATTCACTGAAGTGATAAAAAAGAATGTAGGATTCAAATGGGGAGATGCACAAAAATTAGCATTTAACATGCTTAAGGATAAGTTAATGCCTGCCCCTTTACTTTCTTTACCCAACTTTGATAATACTTTTAAAATTGAATATGATGCCTTAGGTTTAGATATTGGAGCTACACTTATGCAAGAGGGTAAGCTGATTACTTATTTTAGTGAGAAGTTAAATAGAGTAACCTTAAAGTATCCTATTTATGATAAGGATATGTACATGCTAGTTTGGGCCTTGTAAACATGGCAATATTACTTATGGCCTAAAGTGTTTATGATTCATACGAACCATGAATCTTTGAGGTTCTTAAAAGGATAACCAAAACTCAATAAATCATCAGGTATAAGCAAGGTAAGGAAAATATAGTTGGTAATACATTATCTGAAAGGTATGCAATTCTTTCTATTCTTAATGCTAAGTTATTGGGTTTTTAATATATATAAAGGATTTATATGCTAATGACCATGACTTTAATAACTTTATTATGATTATAAAAAGGTTGCATTTAAAGGGTACTATAGGCATAATGGCTTCTTATTTAGAGATAATAGATTATATATGCCTATAAGCAATATGCGTTAACTTTTAATAAGAGAAGCACATGAAGGTGGATTAATGGGATATTTTGGTGTTGCTAAGACTTTAGATGTTTTTCATGATCACTTTTATTGTCCTAATATGCACATTAATGTTCAAAGAATTTATGATAAGTTCATTGTGTGTAAGTAAACTAAGTCTAAGTCTAAGCCTTATGGGTTACATATGCCACTACTCATACTTAATAGGCTTTGGGTTGATATCTCCATGGATTTTGTTTCGGGTTTGCCTAGGTCTAAATGTGGTAATGATTCAATATTTGTGGTTGTGGATCAATTTTCTAAGATGGCACATTTTATTACGTGTCATAAAACTAATGATGCCTCAAATATTGCTAATCTTTTCTTTAAGGAAATTGTTCATTTACAAGGTATGCATAGAACTATTGTTAGTGATAAGGATGCTAAATTTCTTAGTTATTTTTGGAAGAATTTATGGAGTAAATTAGGGACTGAGTTATTATTTTTTACTACGTGTCACCCCCAAACTAATGGTTAAAGTGAAGTAGTAAATCGTACTTTAGGACAATTATTGTGCACCTTGATTAAAAATAATTTGAAATCATAGGAAGAAAGTTTGCCACATATTGAGTTTGCTTATACTTATAGTATGCATTCATCTACTTATTATTGTCCTTTTGAAGTTGTTTATGGTTTTATTCCTTTGAGTCCATTAGATTTGTCTCCTTTGCTAGTGAACATGAGAGTTGATCTTGATGGTAAAAAGAAGGTTGATTTTGTAAGGAAATTACATGAAAAAGTGTGCATGAATATTGAACAAAAGAATTCAAAGTTACCCAACAAGCTAATAATGGGTATGTGAAAATGATATTTAAACCTGATGATTAGGTTTGGGTTCCTTTTAGGAAGGAAAGGTTCCCTAATTTATGTAAGTCTAAGTTGAATCCTAAAGGTGATGGTCCTTTTTAAGTTCTAGAAAGAATTAATGATAATGCCAATAAGATAGACTTGCTTGGTGATTATGGTATTGGAGCTACTTTTAATGTTTTTTTATTTATCTCCTTTTGATTTAGATAAGGTTAATGATGACTTGAGGACGTATCTTTTTAAGGAAGGAGGGAATGATGCAAACCAAACCAACACCAACCATAATGATTTCCTCAAGACCAACTGTAAGGGTGTAAGCACCCAATTTCAGGAAGATGGAGTATGGATGCGACAGAGGACTCCAATGATGAAAATATTATAAATAGAACTTCAACAATTGAAGTTTAAAACATCAAAAGCCTAAATGTGTTTTCAAAAGAACTTAATTGGTTTTTTTAAAGGACTTAATTTGCAAAATTTTATTTCTTTTAAGGATCTTCTATAATTAAAAGTTAAAAAAAATCAAAATTATGTAATTCCGATTGGAATTACATAATTTCGATCGAAATTACATAAAGTTGATTGGAATTACATAATTTTGATTGAAATTATATAATCCCGATCAGGATTATGCTGTTCCGATCGTGTTTCATTTCTATTTTTTTGGTTTTTTAATATTAAAAAATTTATTTTTTGATTTTTAATTGGTCAAATGATGTGATAAATCCCATTTCCAGGATTTATCTGAATTTTTTAGGAAATTAAAAGTCCTTATTAAACCAAAACTTTATCATTATGAATGGGAGAAGTCATAATAAGATATGTGACTTTAGCTAAGGTTTTCTATATAAACTCAGCTCAACTCTCGTGGAGGGGGGGACTTCTTCTTCTTCTTTTCTTTTTACATAGCTTCAACATCTTTAAAAAAAATATTTTGGCATAATGTTCTTTTAAAGAAGAGGCAGTAGACCTTTTGGGAAGAGAAAATCAAGCATTGAAGATCTATTTTTTTTAAATGGTGATTTATACTACTTTAAAGAGCAAATCAATACTGCATCCATCTAATCATCTCTTCTTCTACCCTCTTATTTTTATTTTGTTTAATTTATTTTGATTTCATTTAATTTTTATTTTTATTTTGTTTAATTACTAAGCATTGTTTATTTTCTTTTCTGTGTTTGTGTTTATGATTATAGATGAAGTTACACGATGAATTCACCATAGAGAACAAAATCTATAAAGATCCATGGATTGAATTTTGTATTTGAATATAGTTTCTAGGGTTTTATTTATTTATTTATTTTGTTATTATTTTGTTAGTTGTTTTATTTTTTTTATTCATTAAGTTTTGGGTTGTATTAATTTTTATTTTTTCTTTTCAGTAGTTCATTGTAATTGCCCCAATAGTGGGAATAATGGAATCTTGTGTGTGTGGTTATGTGTTTTATTTTAATTAATTGATTAGTAAAATTAGGATTTTAATTGGGTAATTAATTAATCCATTTTATTTTGTTTAGAACTTTAGGTTATTTGTAATTTCATTAATTTTATTATTTGGTTAGTTCTTCTAGGCCCATCTTTAATTAGGCCATTTCATTTAATAGGTTATCAATTAATTAGGTCTAGATTTTAATTAAAATGCATCTTTAGACCCATAATTAATTAGAAATTAGGTTAGAAATAATTTAGGCTCATTAAGCTAATTTAGAAATAGGCCCACCAAGGTTTAATTTAATTTATTTAGACTTAGCCCATTAAATTAAAGTCTTTTCCATAACTTGTAGATTTAAAAACACCTTAGAATTAAAACATGTAGAATTAGGCCTACTAATTTAAATACTTCATAATTTATAGACTTAGGCCCATTTTTAGAATCAAAATAAATAGATTTAAGTTCACTTAATTAATTAAAATAGGAATTAGGCCCGTTAATTTTCAGGATCACTTGTAAATAAAAACATGTAGATTTAGGTCATTTAATTAAAATCAACGTAGATTAGACTAACTTAAGGGTTATAAACTTAAATTAATGCATTTTTTACATTTTTTATGACTAGTTTGCTTGGGGTTAATTATTTAAACAAGGGTTTATATGAAATTGCATGTAAATAGAGGATAAGATAGTAATTCATAAAGTAATTCTAAGTGAATATAAGAATGAAAAAAGTTAGTATTCCATATTTAGAATCTCCTGGTTGTGGTTCTAACTTTCTTTTAGAGAATTGAGTACCATTACTTTCAATTTGTCCCAATTATCTGGGTGGTGACTCCTTATCTCCGCACAATATCTTTGTGATATAGTAGTGTGTTCTCAAGATCCCTGAGCTCAAACAGTGTTGCAGCTACTAAAATCTTGGACGCACGCTAAACCCTACCATCTATAAAAGGCTAGAACTAAGAAGTTTAAAGATTCTTTGCAAGTCTTTATAAGTCCATATGGTGTGAGACAAGTCAAACTAAGATCCAAGATGAAAAGGAGCTTCATTTTGTTCATTTAATTCAAGTTTAAGAAGGGGACACAATTACGCCTAGTTTAAAGTAACATTGAGTTGATTTTTATCTTTTTGTACCTTGGTAGCATGCTTTGGTATTTCAGTCATAACTTTTAATACATAAGTTGAATTACCATGATTCAAAATGGTATGGAAAGCTAAGAAAGAGAGCTCCAAATTTTATGCATAAATTTTACCTTATTTGATTGTCTTCATTATGACACAGTTGTGTCAATATTCTAACATAGTCATGCCTGATTTGTGTTTTGTCCAACTTTGTTCACTCAAACCATACATAGCCGTCACTTTTTGACACAACCATGTCTAAGAGCAATTTTTTAGTTAGAGCTCATGACATAGCCATGTATGATGTCAGACTTAATTCCTCATTTTATTAGGGTTTCCTTTTTAAAGTTTTGGAAGTTTATTTGTTTCCAACTTTGTTCTTATTTAGGTTTCCTCTATAAATAGCCATCTTAGGGCTATAAACAATAATTTATTGAATTTTATTTTATTAATATCAATTATTAAAAGGTTAGAGTCCTTTCTTTAATTCTTAAAAGAACTTTGTGAATTTTATCAAGTGAAGGTTTGGTATATTCAATCCTAGTTTGATTCAAACTTAAAATTGGCATAGTTCAATATTAAGTTTTCATTCAACAGCCTTTAATTCTTTTTATCCAAGGATCTTAAGTATGGGTTATTTAAAGGTTTTATTGGGAGTTAGAGTTTTCTTCATTTAATTTATTGAATGACCCTTTCCAAGGACATCAACATTGAATATGGGTTTAGTATAAGTTAACCATGTTTATATCAGATATATTAGCAAACCATGGTGCATCAATATAATTAAGAGTAAAGAGTGACTCATTTGGAAATATGTCTCTAATTATCTCATCAACTTCACTCTTACTTTCCTTTGACTCTAATCTTGATAGGTGGTCTGCTACCATATTTTCCATCCTTTTTTTTTATCTCTAATCTCAATGTTAAACTCTTACAATAGTAGTACCCATCTTATCAACATAGGATTTGAGTCTTTCTTTATGAGTAAACACTTCAAAGCTAAGTGATTTGTATAAACTAACACTTTTGATCTAAGAAGATATGATCTAAATTTATCAAATGCAAAAATCACTGCTAGCATCTCCTTCTCAATAGTAGCATAATTTATCTGAGCATCATATAAAGTTCTGCAAGTGTAATAGATCACATGAAGCTTTTTGTCTTTTCTTTTATCCTAGCATTGCTCCTATGGGATAGTCACTAGCATCACATATTAGCTCGAATGGTAAGCTCCAATTTAGGGCTATCATAACTGGTGCTGACACAAGTGCCTCCTTTAACCTATCAAAAGCAATTTTACAAGTATCAATGAAAATGAAAGGTACATCTTTTTTAAGTAATTGAAAAAGATGTTTAGAGATTTTATAAAAATCCTTTATAAATTGTCAATATAATCTAGCATGTCCTAAGAAACTTCCTACTCCATTGACATTAGTTGGATACTACAGTTGTAGGCAGCAAGGTCTAGCGCGCACCTAAGTATTCGGTGACCACAACACTATCTGAGCTTAAGGGCCACTAAGAAATACAACAAGGGCTTATAGCCCAAGTCAGAGATGGGAGTCACCACCCGGATGAGACCTAGGACATAATTTACAATAATTGGATCCCAATAGTCATCCTTAGAGATTAGGCTCAAAAACTGGGTATGGGCTTTAAGAATGCCCACTCAACCTTGTGGTTGGCCTCCATTTGTGTTTTGTGGTTTATTACCTTTAATTATTTCTTTATTTTTCATGCAATTTGAAACTTTCCTCCAATCAATTGTCAAATTTTACAATTAAGTCCGAGTTTGAAATAAATTCCAATCACATGCAATTTGGTCCAAATCCATTATATCATGCATCCATTATAAAATTAGCAACATAAATAAATAAAATAGAATGAACATGTGAAAGAAATAGGAGGAATGAAAAGTGATACATCCTTTTAAGCATACAAGAAAAATAAAAATAAAAATAATTTAAGAACACACACAAAGAAATGGAGGAAGGAGAAAAGATTACAACCCTTAATCACACAAAATTGTACAATAAACAAAATAAAGATAACACAAATAATTCTAAATGGTTCTTCTAAATTCAAATGACAATTTAGTGATTATCTGTCACCCTAACTATTTACTAAAAATAAATTAGTTAACTTTACCAAATAAAACATAAAAAACAAAAAACAAACAAACCACTAAGTTAATTTCGTAAAACACATAAATAAAATTGCACCAAAATCAAAATAAACATGAGTTCAACAAATACATATAATAAACATGAATTTAACCTAAAATATCAATAAATGCATATCTTAAATTGAAAATATTTTTGAACTAAATGAACTATATGATACAAAAATAAGACTTGTACATAGTACTTATGAATTAATCATCATCTAACAATTAATAAAAGGCGTAAAATAAAATATAGAATGAAGGAAATGTGGTGACTCCTAAGGTGACATAAATTATCACTAGCTCAAAGAGGCGATGCCCCTTTGATGAGGCGTCGTCCGAATTCTAATTAGAAAACTAAAATAAATAAAATTCTCTCTGCTTTTTCTTCTCCTCTTTATGCCTCTCAAATATCCTTTGTTTTTTGTCTCCTCTGTCTAACTTTAACATAAAAAGAGTCCCTAATTATTCCCTCTCTTCCTTTTTTAATTCTCCAGCTGCTCCTTTTCATTTCCTTTTATATTAGTAATGTCCTTAATTACTCTTGGAGAATGCTGGAACGTGTAGATGCATTAATCCAAATGTTTCAGAGAGAATTTATTATGCTTTAAAAAAAATAACTGATTGCTAAGGTAGTGCCTCTATGAAGAGGCATCGCCTTAACAAACCACTCTCATAGAGGCGATGCCTCTTCAATTAGGTGTCACCTCATTAACTCTGGGTTGAAGCAGTTTTCTTAGTAGGCTTCACGAGCCTTAGGCTTGACTCCAAATTCATTTCCAAAAGAAATTTGGGCTTCAAGACCATTATTAAAAGGATTTTAGACTATTCTTTGCATTATGAGCTCGTTACATCTTATCATTAGGCTTTTGTTATTAGCTAATCAAACTGGGTGTCCATAGTTTTCCCTTTGATTTTTTAAAAAACCAAATTCATATAATCACATATTTTCAAAAAAAAAATAATATGCATAATAAAAATTAAAAAGGATATACTTAGACTTATGTGTTGTCAATATTCAAGTACAACCTGAGAAGTTCTCAAATTCCACACCATCAGTCTTATGGTACAACTTGAGAGATTAATTCTATGAGTTTCACAACATCATCTTAGGGTACAACCTGAGAGGTCAATTCTTCACATTCCATACTACCAACCTCATGGTACAGCTTAAGAGGTTATCTCCTTAATTTTCATGCCATTAACCTCAAGGTACAACTTGAGAGGTCAATTCTCAAAATTTATGCCATTAGCCTTAGGGTACAACCCGAGAGGCTAATTCCCAAAACTCATGCTATCAGCCTTAAGGTACAACCCAAGAGGTCAATCTCATTCATTTTCCACATTTTCCTTTAAACTCTCTCCTCAAAATTCCTTTTCTTTTTTTATCATTCAAAACCAATTTTCTTTTTTTCTTATTTTTTCTTCTTTCTTTTCTATTATTTCTTCCTTTTATTAAAAACACTTTTCTTTTTTACTTTCTTCCCTTTTTTCTCCCTCCTACATTTTCCTTCTTTAAATTTCTCTTTCATTCTTTCATCATGAACGATGTCTGTACTCCAAATCTTCCCAAGTGGGATCCTATGTCAACCCCCATGCATCCTTTATGCACCCTTAGCTTCTCTCTATGGGATGACATTTCTTTTACCATAGATTTGGGTGCCCACATTTTTGCCTTAGCTTTCAAAGAGTTTAGTACTCAATTTACTCAACTTTGCCTACAAAATAACATCGAGTGAGGACAAATACGTGCTTTATTATCATCTAGAAACTAAGAATGATAAAGACTAGGTTGAAAATTTATGAAAAATCATGAACAAAGCATGCTTTCTTTACTCATTAAGGCACCACTTCATCAATGAGGCATCGCCTTAGTAAAGAGGCAACCGCCTTTTCGCCTTAAGGCATTTTCCTTGAGGCGATGTTGTAATGGTGTCGCCTCAGCTCATTAAGGCATTGCCTTTTAACTGTATTTTGCACCCATTTTAAACATATTACACATTTATTCAACTTCCCTATTTTGTCTTGCAGCATGATGCACGCACTTTTAAGGGCACCGGGAACTTCAATGGTGCTCGAATTTGGTATGATGAGCTCACGGATAATATTAAGGCTCGTATCCATAACACCAAATTCTCAAACTTCATTCTTGCACTCTTGGACTCACAGGTGTGAATAGATCACTATCCACTCCATGCTCTAATGGAGATATGGTTTGATACTGCTTATACATTTCACCTCCCATTTGGAGAGTTCACTCTAGATCCTTTTTCCTTTGCTATTGTCATTGGCATTGCATGTGTAGGAGATGTTGTTCCTTTTGATATGAGCATGTATTGAATGATGGCTAATAGAGTAGCTTACATTGAGCTCCTCCTTAGCATGGTTCCATATATGAAGGGGACTCACACAGTGAAAATCGAGTCCATTCTGAGTCATTACACTAGTGTATGAGTTAAGGCTGCTACTATAGCCCTCCAAATTGATCAGGTGAGGTGGTGAGGGCTTTTCTTATCTACCTCCTAGGCACCTCCCTCTTTACTAACACTGCCAGCTTCATCAATCTGATGTTCTTGATGTGATGCCACTATAGGACTTGGATCAGGTAGCTTCATACAACTAGGTAGCTTTGCTTTAGCTTATTTTTATAAGAGTATGGATTAGGTAGTTTAAGGAGCTAGGTGACTCCACAGTTTCTGGCATACTATTTGGTACCTCTCCTTCTTCTTTTTAACTTGTTAATTATTATGATTATTTATTGACAAAATCTCCTATAGATCTGGGCTTTAGAGCTTTAACTGATCTATGGGATATCTCATATCAAAGATGCACATTTTCTTGCTTTGGCAAGATAGAGCTCTAGTTATACTATGAAGAGACACCTAGTTGTTATGCACATCCATTGTGAGTGCTCAAGTTTTTGACTTGGGATGAGGTAATTGCAAAACACAAAGTGATTGGTGATAGCATATAATTAGAAATTTATTTTACTTACATATTTTATATTTCTGTAGTTATGTTAGGACTTATGGGGTTCACAAGATAGATGGACACTAGCTACAGTCTACTTAAGGCCATTATTTTTTAAGAGAGCCCTTCTTCATGGGCCTGGCTGACAAGTATGGTATCTCGATGAGTGAATCCTCTTCTGGCACTGGGTCATTCGAGCAAGACACATTCCTAAGTCCCCTCCTACTGGTATGTTCTAGACACATTTACTAGAGGGTGACAAGTTAGATCGAGCTATCATAGGAGAGCCAGTCGAAGGCCATATAATAAGATGAAAAAACTAATACCTCAACTTTATTTGAGCCCATCTTCTATAGAGGGTGCCCTTATCTACTGTGACTACTATTTAGGTAATAATCTAATTTAATATCTTTGCTTATAGATGTTAGCTTTTAACTTCATTGTCATATATGTCATAAATGGTAGCCATAGGACCTATAGTTGAGTTAGACCTCCTTTATAAGAGAGACCTTCTTAGCACCCCCACTTCAACCAGAGTGGTAAGGGTACCTTGGCTTGAGTGTAGCCTACTAAAGCCCCTTTCAGTTCTAGCTCTAGGGTGGTAGTTAGTCACTTTGCCCATTCCACTTACTTGTTGACTCACTACTAGCTACCATTAGGAGATTTATTCCACTAGTTCCTGACACTGGATGAGAGCTTGACACCACACCACATATGTGAGTCTTTCTTTGGCCTTACTTTCTAGTTCAATTCAGTAAGGTATTAGTGTTAACAATTTATTAATCACGCATATACCTCGAGAGGAAGGGGAGTACATGTACATGTTAATAGAGGCTCAGCGGGATTATTTAATGAGTTTGACACAGTAATGGAAGGTAATAAAGTCTCTTATTTCTATATGTATACATGCTCTCATTATTTCTTACCTTTTACTATATTTGGATAGGCCATTGATGACGTTAACTAGGCCAAGATTACAACTCTCCAGCTTCAGGTGGCTGCTCTCCAGATTGAGGATGACAATAAGGGTGAAAAGGATGATGATGGTAATGGAAATGGTGGAGATGGAAATGAAGATGATGTGGAGGGAGATGACATAGAGGCCACAGATTCAGAGACTTTATAGATTAAGATCTGACTTCCACTTTATTATTCTAATTTCCTCTTTTGGAATTTTTATTTGTTCAAACTATAAACTATAAAGTTTATGTTTATTTTAACTAGAACTCTGAACAATGAAGGATTTTAATTACATGAATACCATTTATTACAATTGTATTACCTAAAACTTTTGAATTAAATAACAACAATTTTAAACTTTTATCAAACCCTAATAAAATGGATATACCGAAGCCATGTGAAGATGAGTCACCTATATACTAAAGCATCACCTCAGGACACTGAGGCAATAAGGGATTACCTTTTCTTACTAAGGCATCGCCCGATTGGTGAGACGATGCCTTAGCGTAGTAGCACAGAAAGCCCTTTTGCACTGGAAACCCTAAGTTTTCTTATAACAAAAATAACATAAAACTCTTTTATACATCCACAAACCCTCTATTTCTCATTCCCAACATAACCAAACCCTTGAAAATGATAGAGAAAAACCTTAATCAATTGTGATCAGTTTTAAAAAGCTAGAGACACATTAGCAAAATTGGAACCATTCTACCTATCTAATATGAATCCTAAAAGGGTTGCAAAGTGCAAGCATGGAGCCAAATGATGAAGAATTCAAGCTAGTTAGCTTAATTTCATATTTTGAAATTAATTAGCTTGATATGGATGAATTTTGGAGTTTTTTTATATTTTGGAGTCAAATAAGGAAGATTCTAGAAGATGTGAGAAGATTCAAGGATATTCCAAGTCAAAGCTAATAAGTCAATAAGTCAAAGTCAAGGGTCAATGGTCAACATCCTTCATAGCATGTGACATGGCATGCTTCAATGCTTAGTTGTCATAAGTTGTCATTTTGCATAGTTATAATGAGTTGTCATTAGTTGTCCATTTTGAATTTTCAAAGATAAGTTGTCATAAGTGGCCAATTTTGAATTTTCAAAGATAAGTTGTCATTAGTTGTCCTATTTTTAAAGGAAACTTCCTTAATTAAGGATTTCCTATATAGGTATCTTTGGGAATAAGGAAGAAAACCTTTTCCTTTAAGGGTTATGTTATTTATATGCCTATATAAAGGCTAAACATATTTAGAATTAATTGGGATGTATTTTTGACAATTTTAATCAATTAAGTGAGGTTTTCCCATAACTTTGTTCTTTTGAAAATTTTCAAGTTTACTTGAATTGTTTCACATCTACCTTTCATTATAATTGCTAGGTTAAACTTAGAATTGTGAGATTGTTCATCTTTTAATATCTAAGTATCTTGCTTCAATTTAATAAGCAAAGGGTTTAACTCCATCAACATAACCTATTCTTGATGATCCTTGGTCTAGATTTCAAAGTTGGATGTGCATTTTGTCTCTGTTATATGTAGGGTTCGTATTAGTTTGGTATTAGATCCAAACATCAAGGTTTGGTTATGTATCCTTTCATTTTCATGTATTATCTATTCTTTTCTTCTTCTTAATTCTTCATATATTAAAAAAAATTGAGTTAAATACAAAAGCATTCACATTCTTAAGTGTAAACACATAAGGGAGTGCTTTGTGAGGATTTTTTTTCTATTTTTTTCTAAATTATCTTTGAGTGTGGTCATTATGGACAAGCCTTATTTTCATGGTGGGGATGATCCTTATGTTTATTTGGAATGGGTGCAAAAAATGGAGGAGATATTTAATTCTCTTGAATTAAGTGATTTCCAAAAGTGTAAACTTGCTTCTCATAAATTTTTAGGTCATGCTGCTATATAGTGGGAAGATTTGATGGCATCGTGGAGCATGAATGGGCTTAATAAGATTAAAAATTGGGAGATAATGAAAAGATTAATGACTAGACATTTTATTCCCTTTGAAGTTAGGGATAAATTTCGTCTTAAATTACAAAAGCTTAAACAAGGTAATGAATTATGTGTTGATGATTATGTTAAAAAGTTTAAGGTGTTTGTAATTGCAAGTGATGTAGGTGAATTCAAAAGGAGGAAAGTTACAAAATTCATCAATGGGCTTAAGAGTGAGATTGCAAAGAAATTAAAGAAAGAAGTGGAATTAGAATCTTCTGTCTCTTTTAAGGTTGTAATTAAACTTTCTTTGGAGTATAAAAAGGAAATAGGTCCTTGGGGTGAAACAATAATAGTGTGTGAATCCAAGAATGATGAAAGTGTTGAAGTCATTAAAGCAAAAAAAGAGTGTTTACAAGGGTTTGAGCAATCTAATGAACTTGCTCATGAATTAACTGTATAAGAAGGTGTTAAGAGTGTACCTAGTGATCTTGAACAGTATATGCATGATGGAGAGGAAAAACTAGAAATTTTTGCACAAAAAAAGCTAAAGATTGAGAGTGTCATAAAGGATAAAAAGATGATTATTCATCATTATTGCACTAATAATTTCAATGTTTCTTTTCTACTATTTTGAAAGTTTTTTTATAGACTTCTATGCCATACAAAGATCCATTTGCTGATGTTATTGAAGTTCCTCATGTCCACAATGCAATCTATGGAGTCTCTACTTGTACCAAAAAGAACTGGAGATATTCATGTTTTAAGTTTAAAAGGAAGCAACAATAATACAATTCTTATAAGTTCGTGGATAAGAGTTCTACATTCTAAATTTTCAATCACATTCAACTTATGTTGAAGCTACTTTTATAAAGCATTACTTCAAAGGAGAAGTTTTCAATAAAGGAGTTTATGTATGACCCTAGAGGATTTATGAATATATCAACTTTAGAAGATGGTTATGATTTGAGGGTGAATCATCTTCAAGAGGGAGGGAATAATATGAACCCTAAAAGGTTGCAAAGTGCAAGCATGGAGCCAAATGATGAAAGAATTCAAGCTAGTTAGTTTAATTTCATATTTTGAAATTAATTAGTTTTGGAGTTTTTTTTTTCTATTTTGGAGTCAATAAGGAATATTCTAGAAAATGTGAGAAGATTCAAGGATATTCCAAGTCAAAGTCAATAAGTTAACAAGTCAAAGTCAAAGTCAAAGAGTCAACAAGTCAAAGTCAAGGGTTCCTACATGGCATGTGACATGGCATGCTTCAATGCTTAGTTCTCATGAATTGTCATTTTGCTTAGTTGTAATTGTTAGAAATCAGTTATGGTATTTAAACATAAATACATGTGTTGTAAGCATAAGTCTAAATAAAGTAAATTTCAAAAATTTGCTCATCATAACCCTTCATAAATTGAAGAATTTCATTTGCCCACGATTCAAATTGCATTGAAATACACAACTAAATAAATTAAGCAATATACAAACAAATAATTAATTAATTATAAGTTTGTAAACTTACTTGTTGTAGAGCTTAGTATTCCTTGTATTCAATTCCTTGAATCAAATGCTTAGCCCTCCAAATATAAGGCCTCTAGTTTGAAACACCAAAGCATTATCTATCACTTACTTGTGTTAATTAAACTTAGTAACTTGTACTAATTTAATTAAGAGTACAAGTATAGAGTATATGTTTAGTATATGTTATGTTTATTTTTGGTTTATGATCTTATCATAACCAAAATTACTTAGTGATTTTACTTAACTCTTTAAGCAAAAACTCACTTAAGCATTATTTTTCCTCTCCTATCTCTTACCAAGTCTCTTGACTTGCCTTAGATATATCAAAGATATATGTGTAGTAATTTTCCACTAAGGAAAAATATGCATTAATTAATTAAGTGATTATTAAGTATGCCACCTTAGGTATACACCTAACCATCTAAATGATTAAAAATGACACCTTAGACATACTTTAGAAATATCCACTTAACTAATTTGCCACCTTGCTTAATTCAATAATTGAGCTTGCCACCTACACATATTAATGTATAAATTTGTATGTAAAGTATACATCAAATGTATTATTTTAAATATTAAATTATACATATACATAGATATGAACTTTAATTAATTAATCTTTGGTCCAAAATAAATTTTGGCCTATCTCCAAACCAATTTGGACTATTAATATAAGTCCATAAATAAATAACAACATTTATATATTTATTAATTTAATATATATTAATTAATATCCAATATTAATTAAATATAAATTAATAAATAATACTCTTATTTGAATTAGATTTCATGATATACTAGAATCATTGTTCAAAACATAAATCTAATTCTATTAATCTTGATTAATTGATTAAACTCTTTTAATCAATAATTAGATTAATACAATAGTGAATAAATAAAACTCTTTAAGGTGTGACTTACTAGGTTTATTTCTAAATAGCAATGAGAAAATATAATATTAACATTTAATATTATTTGAAACTCTTTTCAATTCTAAATGTGAAAATCCCAATTATTTACATTTAAGTCTCATAAGTTGTGAGTGACCCTTAGTATTGATATCACAACTGCCCAATTAGAAATGAATGCATATTATGATTCACACGAACCTTATCATAATTACGGTGCACTAAATTCCTTTCATTAAAGATCCCAATATAGCCTAGAGTCAAGGTATTATCAAACTCTAGTAGCTTTATTATATGACCTCATCTTAAGTTTTAATTCTTGATAAAATACAATAAATACTAGAACTCTTTCTAGTATTAAAACTCTTTTTTAGACTGTGTTGTATTTATCCTGACTAGGAATTTATTCATTAAGAATAAACTTAGATAGCATAGGATCTATCCCAGTTCACACCAGGTAATGAATCCCATCTTGGTTAAACATTCATCCCTACATTTAACTAATTAGAGCCACCACACACCATATACCCATGTGATGATTAACATAAGTATGTAAGTGGTAACAAACTCTAACCACCTAAATGTGGATGACTATGTGATATGGAACCTCCAAGAATAAGCTTGAGAACCCCTTTATGTATTCGAACCCCCAAAGCATTAACTTGAATACCCCAATAGTCAATTCAGCAATAACCCCTAAGAATGGTTAGAAATCAGATTACTTAGATGATCAAAGAATTAGAATAAAGAAAACTCATTTCTAAATTCCAATTTTGAAACACTCCACAAGAAGATGATCATTCTACTTGAATGTTCCTTAAAGCATGTATTCTACATAAGAACACAAAGATAAAAGCAAAATAGCATTTAGGTTTTAAAACTTTAATTCTGAATAATAAAATTTGTCCAAGGCATATAGATATAGCCTTTACAAGGTTTTCCTTAGTGAGTAAGAAAAACTAATAACCCTAATCACAAAAAAAGGAAATTAATCTAATCAGACCTCAAATAGGAATTTTGACATACTTCCTATTTTAAGAATAATTAAACTAACTAAAACTAATGGGCTTTTAAAATAACAAAATCGTCCAGCCCTTATTTAACATAATTAAACCTATTAATAACTTGGACTTGAATTAAGTTGTATTGAACTTGAGCTGCACTTGGCACAAAGCTTTGGTGTCCTTGTAAACTTTCACTAGCTAAGTTCACAAAGCCTTTTAGATGATGGATTAAGGCTTCTTGAAGCTTCTTAGATTAAGACCTTATTATAGGTCTTTGAGGCATGCTGATTGGACTTAAACCTCTTGAACTTGATCCTTGCCTTCTTGACCATGCTCATCTTCATCATGTTGAATTCTTTGAACTTGGTGTGTTAGCTGCTCCATAACATTTCCCCTCTCCTCAAAAGGATTCATCCTCGAATCTAAAGCATCACCTATATCAAAAGGACTTAAATCAGCCACATTGAATGAAGCACTAACATTATACTCACCAGGTAGGTCCACTTTGTATGCATTGTCATTAATCCTTTCAAGTATTTGAAAAGGACCATCTCCTCTTGGGTTTAGCTTAGACTTCCTTTGAAGTGGAAACCTTTCTTTACAAAAATGCACCCAAACCCAATCTCCAGGCTGAAAAATCATTGGCTTCCTTCCCTTGTTCACATGTGAAGCTACTTTAGCATTTTGCTTCTCAATCCTCTCCTTAACTTGCTTATGTAACTTCTTCACCAAATCAGCCTTAGAATTAGCATCAACACTCACAAAATTGTTAGGTGGCAGTGGCAATAAATCAATAGGAGTAAGTGGATTAAATCCATAAACAATCTTAAATGGAGAGCAATTAGTAGTACTATGAACAGCCCTATTGTAAGCAAACTCCACAAATGGTAAACAATCCTCCCACATCCTAATGTTCTTTTCTATGATTGCCCTAAGCAAAGTAATCAAAGTCCTATTAACTACTTCAGTTTGCCCATTGGTTTGAGGGTGACAAGTAGTTAAAAACAATAGCTTAGTTCCTAACTTTCCCCATAACACATGCCAAAAATGACTCAAAAACTTAACATCCCTATCACTAACAATGCTCTTAGGTATGCCATGTAAACGCACAACTTCTTTGAAAAACAAATCAGCAATCAACTTAGCATCATCAATTTTATGACATGGTATAAAATGAGCCATTTTACTAAATCTATCAACCACAACAAAGATACTATCATGACCTTTCCTAGTTCTAGGCAATCTAAGCACAAAATCCATAGACAAATCAGTCCAAGGTTCACTAAGAATGGGTAATGGTGTGTATAACCCATGCAGTTTCAACCTAGACTTAGCCTCTCTACATGTAATGCAATGCTCACAAACTTTATACACATCATGTTTCATACCGGGCCAAAAGAAATGTTCTAATAGCATATCATAGGTCTTATTTACCCCAAAATTCCCCATTAAGCCTCCTCCATGTGCCTCCTTAATTAATAATTCCCTTATAGAACACTTAGGAAAGCACAATCTATTTCTTTTAAACAAGAAACCATCAAACAAGTAAAAATCATCCGAAACAACCCCATTGTCACAAGATGCATATATATCACCAAAATCATCATCATGTGGATACAACTCCTTTATAAACTCAAAACCTAATAATTTAGCAGTAAGAGAGTTAAGTAAGGTGTACCTTCTAGATAATGCATCAGCAACCACATTCTCTTTACCTTGCTTGTACTTAATCACATATGGAAATGTTTCTATGAACTCCACCCATTTGGCATGCCTACAGTTCAGCTTATCTTGACCCTTCAAATGCTTTAAGCTTTCATGGTCAGTGTGTATCACAAACTCCCTAGGCCACAAATAATGTTGCCATGTTTGCAAATCTCGAACCAATGCATATAATTCCTTGTCATAAGTTGGATATTTCAAGGTTGCCCCACTTAAGTTTTCACTAAAATACATCCTACATCAAAACGGCTCCAATCCCTATGCCACTAGCATCACATTCAATCTCAAAAGTTTTATCAAAGTTAGGTAAAGCAAGTAAAGGTGCATTACACAATCTTGCATTAAGTTCATTAAATGCATGTTCTTATGCATCACCCCAAACAAATCCAACATTTTTCTTAACTAATTCATTTAAAGGTGTGGCTATAGTGCTGAAATCTTTAATGAATCTCCTATAAAAACTAGCAAGCCCATGAAAACTTCTCACCTCACTAGCATTTTTAGGTTTTGGCCACTCTTTAATAGCCCTAACCTTCTCTTCATCAACCTCTATGCCTTGACTAGATACAACAAAACCAAGAAAATTAACCTTATTCATGCAAAAACTACACTTTTTAAGGTTTGCATACAACTTTTCTTGTCTAAGTGTTTCTAGTACAATTCGCACATGCATAACATGATCATCTAAACACTTTGAGTAAATCAAAATATCATCAAAGTAAACAACAACAAATTTACCTAAGTAATTTCACAACACATGGTTCATCAATCGCATGAATGTGCTAGGTGCATTAGTAAGACCAAAGGGCATAACAAGCCACTCATACAACCCATACTTAGTCTTAAAAGTTATTTTCCATTCATCACCAACATTCATTCGAATTTGATAATAACCAGATTTCAAGTCTATTTTAGTGAACAAACAAGAACCATATAACTCATCAAGCATATCATCTAATCTAGGAATAGGATGACGATACTTTACAGTGATTTTATTGATGGCTCTGCAATCCACACACATCCTCCATGTTCCATCCTTCTTTGGCATAAGAATGATAGGAACCGAACAAGGACTAAGACTTTCCCTCACATACCCTTTAGCTAGCAACTCCTCCACTTGTGTTTGGATCTCCTTTGTTTCTCTTGGATTTGCTCTATATGTTGGCCGATTGGGTATGGCTGCCCCAGGAATGAAGTCAATTTGATGTTCTATGCCTCTAATTAGGGGTAATCCACTAGGCATCTCTTTGGGAAACACATCTTCAAATTCCTGCAAAAGATCAACAAACACACTAGGCAAAGATGGGTTAAGTTCATTAGTTGCCAAATAAGCCCCTTTGTACAAAAGTACAAATATAGGCCGATTAGCATACAAGGCTTGTCTAACCTCACTTGTCCTAGCTATTAAACTCAAATTCTTTTCTTTTTTCTCTCTAGGCTGAATCTCTTCTTTTGTTTTTCCCTCTTTCTTTTCACTCTCTAAAGAATTTTTCTTACTCTCTTTTTCTTTCTTTTCAGCCTCTACTCTCATTCTTTCCATTTTACATTGGTCTTCATACACCTCCTTTGAAGAAAGCGATGTTAATATGATCTTGTGCCCATCCTTGGTAAAGTGATAGCGATTGAGGTACCCATCATGCTTGGTCTTTCTATCAAATTGCCATGGTCTACCAAGCAAAATATCTCCAACATGCATAGGAACTACATCACACAATTGCTCATCATGATATTTACCAATTGAAAAGGAAATAATAGATTGTCTATTTACCTTGACCTCTCCACAATCATTAAGCCATTGAAGTTTGTATGGCCATGGGTGTGGTATAGTAGACAGCCCCAATCTACTAATTAAGAATGAGCTCACTGCATTGGTGCAACTCCCTCTATCAACAATCATAAGACATGCCTTGCCTTGCACATGACACCTTGTATGGAATAAGTTGTCTCGTTGCTCTTCAATGCAATCTTCCTTTATTTGAGTACTAAGAGCACGCCTTGTAACCAGCAAGTCACCTTTGATTGGCTCCTCTATACTCGCATCACTATAACTTTCCAATTCAGGCATCTCATCCTCATCACTTTCATTATTGCCCTCTTCTTCATCTGTCATAATTTCCCTATTCCTTATGGTCATAGTTCTCTTATTAGTGCAATCTTTGCTCACATGACCTACTCCTTGACACTTCCAACACTTAATGTCTCTATTTCTCCCTTTAGGCTCATCGGTTTTGATTTTGTCCTTAGAGACCGAATCTGCCTTCCCTTTAGCAACCTCATGAGCAACCTTATTCCCACCCCTATAATCACTCTTTCCATCCTTTTTCCAATTAAAATTAGAACTAGAATAGGATTTGGAATTGTACCTTGTCGCCCCTCTTCCTTGGAGTTGCCTTTCTATCTTGACGGCCATGTTCACTATCTCTTCTAAATCTTCATATTTGTGTAAATCTACTTGGTAAGATATGTCTTTGTTTAGACCAGCCAAGAAGCGTGCCATAGTGATCTCCACATCTTCATCTATATCAGCCCTAGTCATGAGCATCTCCATCTCTTTATGGTAATCATCCACACTCTTACTACCTTGTTTAAGAACTTAAAGTTTTTGTACAAGTTCCCTATGATAGTGTTTGGGCACAAATCGCTTCCTCATTACAACCTTGAGCTCAGGCCAATTATCAATTGGGTACTCTAAATTCCTTCGCCTATTAATCACTAAATGGTCCCACCAAGCAATAGCATAATCAGAAAATTGAGTAACCACTAATTTTACCTTCTTTTCCTCGCTAAGTTGATGGCAATCAAATATAAGCTCCAATTGCTTCTCCCATTGTAAATAGGACTCCGGATCTGATTTACCTTGAAAGTTAGGTATCTTATGTTTGATGCTTCCCAAATTTTGATCTACATCATCTTCATTGCCTCGGTTTCTTCCATTGTATGGAACCGGTTGTAACCTTCCTCTTCCTCTACCTCGGCCTTGTCTACCTCCACCTCTTGGTACTACTTCTGCATAGGCCTCATCTTCATCCTTATTGTCAACATTGCCTTCTACTTCCTCATTACGGTTTGGTGTTGTTGCCCTTTCAACCGTTCCTAGCCTTGTATCCATGCGGTTTAATCTCTCCATTATAGTCTCAAAATTTGTATTCATACATGCAAATTGCCTTTGTTGAGCCTCACGTAGCAAAGTTTCATCAACTTTACCCTCACCTTTATTTTCACCTTGGTTTGACATTGCTGTAAAAGAATGTTAGAAATAAAAAAAATAATAATTTAAAATCCTCACAAGCACTCCCTCACGTGTTTGCACTCAAATGATGGGGGTGGTCACTTGTGTTTAACTCAATTTGATGTTTCACTCGTCTTCCTCTCACCACTCAAGCTAATTCTTTTATGTTATTAGGTGAATCACACTTTTAAAACAAATCAATTAGATTGAAGCAATATTTAAGTAGAACTTTCAAAAGTGAAATTTTTAAAACAAGTTTAAGGCAATGCGGTAAAAAAAAAATCAGAAGCAATAAAATAGGAAAACTCAAAAAGATGCAAAAGACATGTGAAAGAAATACAAAGATCTTCTAGAATAGAAAAGAAAACAAATTTAGAAGTTATTTTAAGGAGAAAAGTCAAATCTGCCTCAATAAGTAATATTCCTTAATGAGCAAGTATTGTAAAGATATGCAAAATCCTTAATAGACAAGTAATACAAGATATGACAAGATCTAGTTAGATATGTCAATTATAAACCAAATAGGATTAGGAAACCTAAATCAGACCTGATGAGGATATTAATCACTCAAACAATATTCCTTAATGAGCAAGGAATGGAAGGAAATGCAAATCAGACCTAATTAGGATATAAATCACTCAAGAATCTCAATTCTTCCTTTTCTAATAACTTTCTCTTTTTCTTTTTCATAATTTTTTTTTGCTTCTTTTTTTTCAAATTTCTTCTCTTTTTTTTTTCACAAATTTTTTTTTTTTTTAAAAAAAACTTTCAACTATGAACATAAATCTAAATTTCAGAATGCAAAACAATTGACTGTCCTAAAGGAAAAAAAAAGATCAAGACTAAAAAATAAGAACAAAGAACAAAACACAAGAATGAAGAACAAAAAAAAAATAAGAATGATTTTAAAAGAATAAGAAAAACATAAGAAATCAGGATTAAGAATAAAAATTATAAAAGATAAAACCTAATCTAGAGCCAAAGCTCTGATACCAAATGATACGGAACCTCCAAGAATAAGCTTGAGAACCCCTTTATGTATTCGAACCCCCAAAGCATTAACTTGAAAACCCCAATAGTCAATTCAGCAATAACCCCTAAGAATGGTTAGAAATCAGATTACTTAGATGATTAAAGAATTAGAATAAAGAAAACTCATTTCTAAATTCCAATTTTGAAACACTCCATAAGAAGATGATCAATCTACTTGAATGTTCCTTAAAGCATGTATTCTACATAAGAACACAAAGATAAAAGCAAAACAGCCTTTAGGTTTTAAAACTTCAATTCTGAATAATAAAATTCGTCCAAGGCATATATATATAGCCTTTACAAGGTTTTCCCTAGTGAGTAAGGAAAACTAATAACCCTAATCACAAAAAAAGGAAATTAATCTAATTAGACCTTAAATAGGAATTTTGACATACTTCCTATTTTAAGAATAATTAAACTAACTAAAACTAATGGGCTTTTAAAATAACAAATTTGTCCAGCCCTTATTTAACATAATTAAACCTATTAATAACTTGGACTTGTAAACTTATTTAACATAACTTTGGTGTCCTTGTAAACTTTCACTAGCTAAGTTCACAAAGCCTTATAGATGATGGATTAAGGCTTCTTGAAGCTTCTTAGATTGAGACCTTGTTATAGGTCTTTGAGGCATGCTGATTGGACTCAAAACCTCTTGAACTTGATCCTTGCCTTCTTGACCATGCTCATCTTCATCATGTTGAATTCTTTGAACTTGGTGTGTTGGTTACTCCATAACACTATGTCACCTCAAGTCAAAGGACTATATGCACCATTATAGTCTAGATTGTGATTGTTGATTATATGTGAATATCCTTGCAATCATAATACTAATGTCACTGTTCGATTAACCCATCCAATGAGTATCCACATGTCTATTCTGATCACTCATATCAAGTAGCATGAGTTTCACTACCTCACACTATTAATTTCTCACACTAATCAAGGAAAATAGACAAAGGTGATAGTCTAATTAATATTATCCAAATATTAATTAATCGACTACGAACAATTTATAGTAAATGTACTGAATAAATTTGTAACTCATATTATCAACTCTTTGATAATAAATTTATTCAACATAATACTAAAGGATAAATATTCAAAAAAATAACATATTTATTTAAAAGAATATTTTATTGCCATAGGGATTATCTATATTTTCTAAATAATTACAAGAATGCCACTAGGGCATACCTTATACTAATAGTAATGAGTTGTCAATTTTGACTTTTCAAAGATGAGTTGTCATAAGTTGTCAATTTTGACTTTTCAAAGATGAGTTGTCATTAGTTGTCCTATTTTTAAAGGAAACTTCCTTAATTAAGGACTTTCCTATATAGGTATCTTTGGGAATAAGGAAGAAAACCTTTTCCTTCAAGGGTTAGGTTGTTTACATGCCTATATAAAGGCTCAATATATATAGAATGAATTGGGATATATTTTTGACAATTTTAATCAATTAAGTGAGGTTTTCCCTTAACTTTGTTCTTTTGAAACTTTGCAAGCTTACTTGAATTGTTTCATATCTACCTTTCATTACAATTGTTAGGTTAGAGTTAGAATTATGTGATTGTTCATCTTTTAATAATTAAGTATCTTGCTTCAATTTAATAAGAAAGGGGTTTAGCTCTATCAACACAACCTATCCTTGATGATCCTTAAGCTAGATTTCAAATTGGGATGCACATTCTATCTCTGTTAAAGGTAGGGTTCATATCACTATCTATCTTTCATTCTCTACATTCTAAAAAAATCAATTTCCCTTTTCTTCAGACTGGGGCTCAATTCTAGGATTCTAACAAGCTCATCTTCCATTTTAATACCTTTAAAATATGCCCCTTACTAGAAGAGTTTGGAACTATTTTATGCTACAATATGGATTTTTCTTGCCAAATTGTGGTCCCTCAGCTTGGGATTCCTGATTTGCCTTTTTTTCAAAGTCAAATGGCTCAGTTGTTCAACCTTCCTCCCCAATTGTCCCCTCGCCACATTTTTGGGACTAATATTCTAGTGGAATCCTTTTTAGAAGCTGTTGTAACTATAAATATTAGGGAGATTTACTGGCCTCAGATGATTGCTCTCTGCCTATACACTCAATTCCTACTTGTTTCTCCTTTTAGCACTATGATTTTCAATATCTCAACATTCTAGATCAAGTGGAAGCAAGGCTTAATGCTTTACCTCTCATTCTAATAGAGACTATAATTAGACTTGACAAGTTCTCAAAAATTCAATGCTTCTCTAGGAGTCCACTACTATTGGAGGTTGGTTTTTTCTTTTCCCTCTTCTCTTTTCCTTCTTTTTTTCATTTTTCTTTTCTTTTTTTCACCTTTTTTTTTCAAACTTAGCTTTAAGAGAAGTTGAAATTGCTCGAGCCTCCTAGGAACATAACTCATTAGAAGGTAAAACATTATCTCACCAGAAAACTAAATCTGATCCTAGAAAATGCCAAGGATTGTCTGGCCACTTTTCACAATATTGAAGTCTAATGGATGTGTCAATAGTGGAATTTGAAGCATGTGACAATCTAAGCCTACACATAATATGTCCCCATAATTGGGTTTCATTTTGACACCTTCCATAACCTTGCTCGCCTTTGCCATCAATATGGACTGAAGCAGCTGATTATGAGCCAATTAATGCATTTGAGCCAGGCCCCTGAACTCAAAACTTTTTGGACAATTTAGTTGCAACTAGGCTTTACAAAATCATTCATAGGCATATTGACTATAACAGAGATATGCCTACTAATGACTAGTATAAGGAGTGGATTCAGCTACATTAAATAAAGAATAATGATTTCATAAAGAACAAAAAGACAAGGGAATTACATGCATCAAGTGTTCAAGGTGCTCAGCAAAAGAAAAGAAAGAGATAAACTAGTTCATGAAACTTAATCCGAATTTACCCTTTTTATTTGATATAGTTTCCTTTTGGTTAGCTAGTTTGTAATAAGCATTTTATCCAACATTTGACAATAATAAAGGCAAATTGTTTCGTTTAATTAAAGCACAAATAACTATACATTTCACTTCTGATATAATTCCTATTGTTAGATGGCTTGCCCTTGTAATTTTTACAACTAACCATGTTTCCTCTCTCTCTCTCCTTTTACATGTCCTTAATTTTTTCTTAGACTGCATCTTTCAAGGTTTTCAATCTAACAGGACTTTTATTATTTTTCCAGTTCCTAATTTTTGCCTAAACAACCTCTTTTAAGGTTTTCTCCTTAGTGAGATATTACAGAAAGTATTTATTAAGCTTGTCCATGTTAATGGGCTCTTTAAATTCATTTCCATCTAAACTAGATAGAATGGCAACACCTTTGGAAAATAGTTTCTTCACTAGATAAGGACCTTCCCAATTTGGCTTGAACTTTCCTTCATGGATTAGTCCTAATTGGCTTTGTAAACTTCTACACTAGGTCACTTTCTTTTATCTTTCCAAGTTTGAATTTCTTATTATAGGCTTAAGCTATCCTTTTTTTATACAATTGTGAGTGATACATGGCTTTCATTCTTCTTTCATCTAGTAAGGTCAATTGTGTCAATCTAGTTTCCATCGATAGATATTCTTAAATTTTAGATTCCAGTAGAACCTCAATGACTGAATCTAGACTTCTACTGGTAGTATTGCTTCACACCCATACACAAGAGAGTACGGAGTAACCTTGATTGATGTTACAGTTCTTGTTCTATATCCCCATAATGTAAATTATAGATAATTCACCTAATCCATTTAATTTTCCATCATTTTAGCTAAGATTCTCTTCACATTTTTGTTCACGGCTTCCACTACCCCATTCACCTATGGTTGGTATAGAGATGATTTATAGTGCACAATTTTGTATTCTTAGAGCAAGGCAGTTGTTTCAACTCAAAACTGAACCACATGATTAGTAAAAACATGATAAGGCACCTATATCAATTGATTATATTCCTTTTTATAAATCTTGCCATCTTTTTCAATCCAATAGTAGTATACGACTCTGCCTCCACCCATTTAGAGAAATAATCAATCGCTAATATAATATAACGATGACCATTTGATGTTGTCAACATTATCTCCCCTATGATATCAATTCCCTAATCTATAAATGGCCAAGGGGAAGTCATGCCCTGAAGTTCCATAGAAGGCAGATGACTGACATCGCCATATGTTTGACAATTATGGCATTTTTTCATAAACTTCACACAATCTACTTCCATTATTAGCCAAAAATAACCCTGACATGTTATCTTCTTATATAGGATAGTCCTATTCATGTGTGGTCCACATACTCCTTCATGAACTGCTTGCTTGAACTTTTGAGCTTCTTCTTTATCAACATATCTCAAATGTACCCCAGTCGACATTCTTTTGTATAACATCCCTTGATGACTAATAAATTGACATGACAACATCTTCAAAGACATCCTTTCTTTTTTATGAGCATCTTCATGAAATTGTCCCATTTTTAAATATTACTACAAATCATAAAACCATGGCTTTTCTACGGTAACAATTAGCATCACTTTTATTTCTTCATAACAAAGGACTTAAGATTTCATAAGGATAAGGAGTTTGATCTTTGACTATTTTCCTCCTTCCCACATTGAAGCTAAATTGGCTAGAGCATCTACCATTTGATATTCTTCTTATGGTAAATGAATGAATTTACATTGGGTGAAAGATGATAAGACAATAGCCAGGAAATCCTAATACAATCGTAAATTATCTTCTCTTACTTCCCACTCTTTTAAAATCTATTTTATCACTAGTATAAAGTCCTCATATACTATGACCTTTTCTACCCCCACATTTCCTAGCACTTCTAAACCAAAGATGTAGGCTTTACATTCACCTTGATTGTTTATTACTTCAAATTCCACTCTTTTTGACATTGGGATCATCTATCCTTCCAGTGTGATTAGAATTACACTAATACCTACCCCTTTATTATTAACTGCCCTATCAAAATACATTATCCATCCTTGGATCTCTATTACCCCCAAGTGCTCATCCAAAAACTCCAACTCCCACTCTTGGTGATCATCTACCAGATTTTGAGCTAAGAAGCTTGCTACTGCTCTTCCTTTCACAACCTTCTTCACCATATAGTCTATATCAAATTCAGTTAGTAGAACTAGCCACTTGGCCAACTTCCCTATCAGCAATGAATTTTGTTGAAGGTACCTTAGGGGATCGTGTTTCAAAACCACCTGGACTTTGTAAGATTGAAAGTAATGTCAAAGCTTCTTATTTGCACATATTACTACCAAACACATATTCTCTACCAAGTTATAATTAGCTTTATATGGTAGGAATCTCTTGCTCAGATAATACACTACATTTTCGACCTTTCCTTTCCTTTTTTGAACTAACATTACCCCCACTACTTGTTTTTCAATAACTAGATAAAAGATCAAAGGCTTTCCCCATCTCAATGGTTGTAACATTAAAGGATTCATCAAATATTTTCAATAATTTCAAAATCTTGTTGACACTTATCATCCTATATTATGGGCTGATTCTTTCTTAAAAGCTTAAAAATGGGTTCATAAATAGTGGTTAGCTTAGCTATGAACATACTAATGTACTACAATTTCCTGATGAATCCTCTCACTTCTTTCTCTATTTTTAGTGCAGGCATTTCACTAATTGCTTTAACTTTGTTTAGATCCACATCAATTCCCTTATGACTTACTATGTGCCCTAGCAGCTTCCCTAAAGTTACTTCGAATACACACTTCTTTGGATTCAACCTAAGGTTGTACTTTTCATCCCTCATTAAAAACTTATTCAAAGCCTCTAGATGTCATTCCTTGGTTAAGGATTTCACCATCATATCATCCACATAGGCCTCTATCTCCTTGTGGATCATATTATGCAACAAAGTGGTAGCCATTCTTTGGTAAGTAGCCCTTATATTCTTTAATCCAAAAGGCATCACCAAGTAGCAGTAAATTTCCCATTCAGTGATAAAGGATGCTTTCATTTTGTTAATTACTGCTATTATAATCTAATTCTATCCTAAAAAACTATCCATAAAGGAATATGTAGCAATGGAAATTGCACTATCAAGTAACATATCAATATGCGATAAGGAAAATCATCCTTAGGGCAAGCCTTGTTCAAATCCCTATAGTCCACACAAATCCTAACTCTTCCAAATTTCTTACGTACATGAACTATGTTAGCCAACATCTGTGTGTCATCCATTACCTCCAAGAACTTTTCTTTCCACTGTTTTTCCACCTCCTCTTTAATTCAGAGAGCCCATTCTGGCCTTAACCTCCTTTTCTTCTATTTGATTGGTGCAATATGAGAGTATATGGGAATTTTGTGTTCTACAATCTCTTTGTCAATCCCATGCATATCCTCATAGCTTAAAGAAAATACTTTCTATCTTTTCATTAATATTTCTTTCATTTTTCTCTCTCATCAAGAGTTAAATAAGAAGCAATTAGTATATTTTTAGGATTATCATTCGAGCCTAAATTAAACGATTCAGTTTGCATATAATTAATGTCAAATAAATGCATGAAATCATCATCACAATTAAGATAACCATTAGGAAACATATCACACATGTAAACAAATTCATATTTCATTGCATTAACTTTAAGGAAGAATAAATCATCAATTTCAAATAAGTTAGCAATGGAAATATCAAAGTCATCATAAAAAAAACATCAATGATGGAGTTCTGGACAAAGGTTCCTCTTTTGGACATCAACAACCTTCAGCTCCACAGCAGTAGTGTCCTCTTTTGATTCTAGAACTAGCACCAGCTCCTCTACTATCACCTCATCAATAATAGCTTTCTTCACCCCCATTCAGATATTTACTAAATATCTCAAACCTTGGAACCTCCTTTCCTACAAGCATCAAAGGTTCAGGATTCCCCTTATATGGATAACTAGTGCCTTCTTTAATGAATTTCTTGTATAGCCCCCATTTCTCAATTCCTTCTTTTGAATTCTTAGATTCCAAATACCTTATTCCATACTTTAGGATTGGTACTTTCTGCTCAATGAACTACTACAAATAACTCTAATCTTTTCCTAATCCTAGGCTAAGTATAAAAGTCATCTTCGTCATCATGCTTATGACTCTCTCGTCCAAGTCATCCTTATACATCACATAGACCTCAAAACTAGGATTAATGGGGATCTTTTTAGGAGTTAATTTTAAAGCAACAACTATAGCCTCAGTCCTGCTGAGATAGTAACTACCTTTCCCTCATATGGAAACTTAATCTTTTGATGCACAATAGATGGCACACCTCCTAATGGATGGAACCACAGCCTTCCCAATAGAATGGAAAAAGTGATTAAGATGTTGATCACATATAGATTAACCCATGTCTTCATAGGTCCTATCTTAACCAAGGCTCTGAAAATCCCCTCAGCATGCCTCTTTATATCATTATATGCTTTGATGGTCACATAAGATGGTTTCAGATCTGCCACAATAAGTCCCAATTTAAGTAAAATCTTTAGGGGACATACATTGATTATAGAACCATTATCTACCATTACACAACAAGTCAATTTTCCTTTCACCTCAGCTTTAATGAATAAGGCTTTATGGTGGTGCCTTCCTTCTAAAGGTAGATCATCGTCAATAAAGATAATAGCCCCTTCAGGACTCTCTATAAGCGATCCCACCATTTATTCAAATATGTATCCCGTAGGAACCTTCCTTTAGTCCAAAGCCTATACTATTGCCTCCTAATGGGTTTTGAAATGCATATGCAATTCCCAAACACTGGCTATAGCCTTCTCTTTGATTTTCTCCTCTTTCTTTGGTTCTTCTTCCTTATTCTCAGTCTCAACTTTGGTTTCTGCTACCAATTTTACTTCATCCTCCTCCTTCTTTCTTTAACTCTCTTAACTAATTGGTTCTTCCTTTCCTCTTCACTGTCCCACATGTCAATCTATCCTTCTTTCTCATCTGAGCTCCCAATGTCCAAGACATTCACAATTAATTATGTGGGTTACTCTTTTAAATTCAGGCTTTTAAGTTCCTAATTAGATTTTGGTAGGGTGGGTGTGCTATCAAAAAAAGAGTTTGGGACTTTCTCCATTATTAAACTAGTGTTGATCATAAGTATCAGTGCATTTAGTGGTGGTACATTTTGATAGTTAGGTAAGGGATTATTCTGGGTACTAGGTTTCTTAGTTTTTTGACCAATGACCTAATGAAACTTACAGTAAAGTTTTGGGTTGGCATTTGTTAAGGGTTGTTTTACAGGTAAAGGTTGTAATAAGTTCTTCTCAATTAATATTTTTAGCACTTTTGAAAGGGGCCTACCAAGATTTATGAATCTCCTAGGCTGCCTGATTGAATTAACTTGTACACTATTGTTGTCGTTTCTAATTCATTTTTTATCCCTAAATCTCCCTTCAAAAAACTCTTTTCTTGCACCAATTAAGACTCCTTTTGAACCCCAAATTGGTAAAATTCCTCAAAGTTATAGATTCTAAGATCTTTCAACTTCTTTAAAAGTTATAAGATGCACCCCTATATTGTTATCATCAATTGATTAGCTTCAGCAAGCCTGTGTGTAGACGGTGGAGTTTAGTGCACGCCTAAGATTTTAGCAACTACGACACTATTTAGGCTCAGGGCCTTAAGGAATACACTACTATGCCACAAAGTCATAGCATGGAGAAGAGGAGTTATCACCCAAGGTAATAACTGGGACAATTCAATTGGTGATACTCAATTCTCTAAAAGAAAGTTAGCACCACAACCAAAAGATTCTAGGAATGAAATATTAACTTCTCTTAGTCTCGTGTTCATTTAGAATTACTTTATAAATTATTACTTCATTCTCTAATTACATGCAATTTTATTAAACCCTATTTGAACATCCATCTAACCCTAACGCATCTAGTAAATAAAATCACATATAAAAATGCATTTAAGCATATCGTCCCTAAGTCTAAACTAGGTTAATTTTATTGAAAGTTAGCTAGATTTATAATTTTTATTTACAAATGAAAATGGACTAAATGTGGGCCTACATTTTGATTAGTGAGCTTAAATCTACTTGTTTTAATCTCTAAGATGGGCCTAATCTAAGTTTTTAAAGAAATTGGATTTTATAAGTGGGCTTCAGTCTAACTTGATTTTATTTTAGGTGAAGTGTGTGTCTAAGTCTATTTATTTTAAAAGTAATAAAATTAAATGGGTTGAGCTAGATCTAAACTGATTTTATTAATTAAAATGGGCCTAAATCTAATTAACCTAAGATGGGCTTACATTGGTTTTAATTCATTAATTAACCTAAACCATTTATAAACCTATTTTAAGTGAATTGGACCTAATCGTGGGCTTGGGGCCCAAAAGGATAGAAACATAAAAAAACCCAAAACAAATAAAATAAAAAAAAAGATCAAACATACATTTTAATGATTTTCAATAAAAAATCCTAAATCAATTTCATGAAACCTAATTAACTATTGCCATCATTGATTTTATGAGGTTTTCCTAAGTGAAACCCTAATTACTAATCAATTTTAGTGCAGAGAATTAGAATTTTACTATTTTCCCACTACTGGGGCTATTACAACCTACGGTGCAAAGCATTAAAAGAAAATCAATTACAACCCATAAAAAATAGATGAACAAATAACATAGAGAAATAGAAAAATCCTAAATCCTACGAGAGTTTTACAAACTTCAATCCATGGCATTCTATGGATTCTTCAATAGTTATTGCCAAAAAAATCACATATCTCCAACCTCCCCTCTAGAGCATCACAGAACATCAATCAAAACAAAAATAAAAACTTAATCAATAATGAATCACTAAAAATAGAATAAAGAAATCAAATTAAAATAAGGGAAAAGAAAAGAAAAGAGTAGAAGATGTTGTGCAGATGCAGTTAGATGACCCCTCAGACTATGATTTTCACCGTTTGGAATTGGCACTGAATGACTCTTTCATGATCTCTAGAATAAAATAGAACACAATTTTATTTGGTCTTTTACGGTTAAAAATCAAAAGTGAGCAACTGAGATTTTTTGCCTCCTGTAAATAACTAAGTTTTATAAGCTCCACAAATAAAAAAAAATCTTCGTTGCTTTTAATAAAATCAATCTCAAACCTTTTTTTTAAAAATTTTTCTCCAAAAAAGAAAACGAAGAAGAAGAAGAAGAAGAAGAAGAAGAAGACCACTCCAAAAAAACCTCCCCTCCTGCAGACTTCTCCCTCGACTTTTAAAGTCAAAGAGTCAACCTATTATGCACGAATGAAGGATTTAGTTATATAGCACACGTTTGAGATTTTGATTTTTAAAAACACATATAGGATAGGATTTATTTTGAACTAAGTCTAGAGACTTCCTTAAACACACAGAGTAGGGCACTGTATTAATTACATCTAATTAACTAATCAAACACGAGAAAAAGACTGAATTTATGAGGAAAAAAAGAAAAAATCAGCATTAGGCAAAATGCCAATTGGCATTTATCTAATCTCGATCGGCATTTGGCTGAATGCCAACTTGCATTTGACGTGCCAACTCAAATTTTCAAAAAAACCCTAAAACTTGATTTTTTTTTTCCAATTTAAATCCTAAAACTTATAATTCTTATATTTAAGCTTTAAAACGTTATAATCTAATCCTTTAAATTTTGAAATATTGAAACTAGAGATCAATTTCTCAATTAATTTCATCATAAGGGCTTTCATCGCATGCATGCACAATTGCATCGCATAATTGGGTACTTACATTGTGTCTCACCTGTGCTCCATCTAGTCAAGTAGTTAATGAAGGACTCATTAAACTGATTTATTAAAAATTTATTTTGTATTCCACAAATCCCCTAAGGACACTTCCTTCTGAGCATTAAGTCTATATTGCTTTATGAATACTGCACACAACTCTTTCTAATCAATTTAAACATGTGGTTCTAAGGCATAGTTATAGATGGCGGGGTCTAGCGTGCGTCCAAGATTTTAGCAACCATGACACTGTTTAGGCTCAAGGCCTTAGGGAACATACTACAATGTCACAAAGTCATAGCGTGGAGAAGAGGAGTTGCCACCTAAGGTAATAACTGGGACAATTTGATTAATGGAATGTGATTCTCTAAAAGAAAGTTAGCACTATAACCAGGAGATTCTGGGAACAGAATATTAACTTCTCTTAGTCTTTTCTTCATTTAGAATAATTTTATAAATGATTATTTCATCCTCTAATTACAAGCAATTTTATTAAAACCCTATTTGACATCCATCTAACCCTAGCCATCTAGTCAATAAAATTACACATAAAAAATGCACTCAAGATCGCGTTGTCCCTAAGTCTAAACTATGTTAATTTTATTAAAAAGTTAGCTAGATTTACATTTTTTATTTACAAATGAGAAATGGACTAAAGGTGGGCCTACATTTTTTATTAATTAGTGAGCCTAGATCTATTTATTTTAGTTTGTCTAAGGAATTGGCTTAAGTCTATTTAATTTTAAAGGAAAGTTAAATTAGTGGGCCTAAGTCTAACTTGGTTTTTATTTAAAATGAGAATTGGGCTTACGTCTATTTATTTTAAAAGAAATGAAATTAAGTGGGCTGAGCTAAGTCTAAACAAGTTTTAATTAATTAAGCGGATCTAAAATCTAATTAACCTAATGGGCCTAAATTGATTTTAATTATTTAAAGCCCTAAACCATTTTTAAGCCTATTTAAAGTGATTTGAACCTAAGCATGGGCTTGGGGCCCAAAATAAAATTAAAGAATCAAAAAAACACAATCCAAAAACAAATAAAATATAAAAAAGATCAAACATACATTATAGTGATTTTCTAGAAACCCTAAATCAATTACATGCAAACCCTAAATTAAGCTACTGCCACCATTAATTTTAATTGATTTTTACATAATTGAACCTAATTACTAATTGATTTTAAACACAGAAAATTAAATCTTTCACTATTCCCACTACTGGGGCTATTACAAACTACGTACAAAATTAAAATTAAACAATTATATAGCCATGAATTAAAATAACTACAGAAAATACCAAAATGAAAAATAAAGATAAAAATCCTAAGTTCTACTAGAAAATAACATAGGTTCTTCCATGGCATTCCATAGACCTTCTGTTTGTCTAAACACAGGCAGTATCCTCCTCAATCCATATTCGCACATCAAAACAAAACCACAAAAATAATCATATTAGTAGTGAAATTGAATAATCAAAACAAAAACAAAATTAAAATCACAAAAAGAAAATAATAGAAAAGAATGGAATAGAAAATAACACTGATAATTTTAGATGTTGTGCAAATGCTTTGAGATAGCCCCTCATATTGGCTTATCATCGTTAAAATTGACTCAGTATTGATTTGATTTTGGAATGGGATTTAATTTCATTCGAAGACGCTAATAGTATCAAAAATTAGGGTTTTTAAAGACAAGGGTGTGTGCCAGGTGTTCTTCGCATCTAGATTTTTAGGGTTTTCTTATGCAATAGGATTTTTTTGCGTAACTCTCTTCTCTCTTTCGTAGTGATACGAAACCTCCAAGAATAAGCTTGAGAACCCCTTTATGTATTTAAACCCCCGAAGCATTAACTAGAAAATCCCAATAGTCAATTCATCAACAACCCCTAAGAATGGTTAGAAATCAGATTACTTAGATGATCAAAGAATTAGAATAAAGAAAACTCATTTCTAAATTCCAATTTTGAAACACTCCACAAGAAGATGATCAATCTACTTAAATGTTCCTTAAAGCATGTATTATACACAAGAACACAAAGATAAAAGCAAAACAGCCTTTAGGTTTTAAAACTTTAATTCTGAATAATAAAATTTGTCCAAGGCATATATATATAGCCTCTACAAGGTTTTCCTTAGTGAGTAAGGAAAACTAATAACCCTAATCACAAAAATAGGAAATTAATCTAATCAGACCTCAAATAGGAATTTTGACATACTTCCTATTTTAAGAATAATTAAACTAACTAAAACTAATGGGCTTTTAAAATAACAAATTCATCCAGCCCTTATTTAACATAAAACCTAAATAACTCTCCCATACATATTCGGCCAGCCCATAACAAATAAGGCCTATTATATACTTAATTAAACCCATTAATAACTTAGACTTGAATTAAGTTGTATTGAACTTGAGCTACACTTGGCACAAAGCTTTGGTGTCCTTGTAAACTTTCACTAGCTAAGTTCGCTAAGCCTTGTAGATGATGGATTAAGGCTTCTTGAAGCTTCTTAGATTGAGACCTTATTATAGGTCTTTGAGGCATGCTGATTGGACTCAAAACCTCTTGAACTTGATCCTTGCCTTCTTGACCATGCTCATCTTCATCATGTTGAATTCTTTGAACTTGGTGTGTTGGCTGCTCCATAACACGTAGTCTCTCTGTTTTTTCTTCTTTCATCTTTTTTTTATTAGTCTGTGTGTGTGAGTCTTAAGCCCCCTTTGCACGCATGTAGACTCTTTACTTTTTAAAGCAGAGTCTACGCGTACTAACTTCCCAAATTTACAAGAACAATCTCATCTCTTAAAAAAAATAGATTGAGTTTTGATTTTTGAAAGCTATTTACACATTTTGAACGCGTTGAAATTTTCATCAAATAATAATAATAATAAAATTAAATTTTCAAATAATCAAAACACTTAAAAAATCAAAAAATAAATAAATAACATAAAAAAAAATTGAAAAATGGGACTTTTTAATGCATCGGTATTGTGCAATGCCGACCAGCATTGTATAATGCCAATCCTAATTTTTTTAACTTTTAATTACCAAAAGACCCCTGAAAAATTGACTTCCTTGTAATCAAATCCTAAAAAATATTGCAATTTAGTCCCTAAAGTCTAGAAAATCGACAATCAAGTTCAATTTTTAAATAAATTTCATCATAGGGGCTTATGTCACAATGGTGCACAATTGCATCCCGAAATTGGGTACTTACAATAGCACCCCAAAATTATAGCCCCTTCCAAAAATAAAAGGAACTACTTGATAATATGGGCCTTACTTAAGCCAACTACTTTCAAATGCATCACATACTGCTTCAAGTGTAAAAAGGATCATAAGTGCCTACATATTTTTTCATATCAGGGAACTTGATTTTTTTAGGCAAAGGATCAATGTCCTCATCCAAGTTAAGATCTATATAATCCATCAGTGCATCAATTTCCTTCTCTTTCATTATCATTTACACCTGAGTCTTGGCGTTAGTCATATTCTTAACCTAATCAATCATTTCCACACTTTCAAAGAGCCCCACATTCTGTCAGCATGTTGGATCAAGCCAATACAGTCTCCAAATAATCTTCCTCCCTTTTTTGAGGCTTAGTAGATGTCCAATTAGTTGAACTGACTATTTTTTCCTAAACATCCCTATAATCTCCCAAATAATCAATCAAGTTTCATCATTTTTTTCAAGTGTTCTATAAAAGTCTCTAGATTAAAGTCTGCCATTATCACTTTTTCAGAGTTTCTAACCAAAAGACCAGTGTGGGATCGCATCCAAATAAAAGCTATATCTTCAAGATCACGTGTTAGAAATATACAAGTTGTGCATGCATGAAATGCAGGGTCCTTTTATCTTTTCATTTTATTAGTGTATTTATAAAACATATACCAATGAATAAACACACAGACAAGCAAATATTTATAAATAACAAAAAGAAGCAAACATGACTAATTCATGAGCGATTATCTCCACCCTTATTTCTCCCACATATGTGTTAATTGGTGGGTCTCTTTTCCTAGGATTTTGGGTTTAGGTTTTGATTATCAGCAGGGGATAACAAAAATAATATATGCAAAAACATCTCTCTAGATGAATATTTAACAAGTAGGTAACAATTGTTCTAAAAAAAACCAAGGTCAAATATAATGGGCTATAGTGAGCATGAGAGGCCCAATTCGATGTAGTCCATTTGTGATGGGTCCAAGCTTTATAAAGTAAACAATTATATGGCATTAAACACATGCATTTTGGAAAAACTCAAAGGGAAGTTGCTAAGTCATTACATGAACTGAGTTTTGGGTAGAAAGGCTTCAGTTCCCATAACTATATACCTCCATTATGTCTCCCCACTCAAGGTGCGATCTAGGATAAGCACATGTTATGAGTGACAATAGCCCAATACTCCATCTCCAGGTTTGAGTGAAACACAAGCAACAAAGCAATGATTATCATTAGGTTATTCAAGACTAAGTGCTCATTGTGTGAAAGGTGTTATGAATGCAAAAGAAATAAGAAAATAATTAAAAATGAGAAAACATAAAACACTACAATCAATTTCTCTATCCTTAGTGGAGTTTCCACTATAAGTGGCGAGGTTTAGTGCATGCCTAAGTGTTCGGTGACCACGGTAGTGTGCAAGCTCAAGACTGCTAAGAAATACAACATGGGCTTATATCCCAAGTCAGAGATGATAGTTGCCAACTGAATGAGACTCAGGACACACTTTACAATAATTGGATCCCACAGAGGGCCCTTAGCAACTATCCTCAGAGATTGGGCTCAAAAGCTTTATGAATGCCCATCTAACCTTGTAATTGACCTCCATTTTTGTTTTGTGTTTTATTACCTTCAATTATTTAATTATTCTTTATTTCACATGCAATTTGCAACTTGTATCCTAATGGAATTGTTTTTGCAAGTTAGGCATTTGAAACATGTGTGGTGAGCACAAGCCTAAGTAGGGTAAAATTTTAAAGATTTTATTAGCATAACCCTTTATGACATGAAGAATTCCATTTTTAAGGATCCATATCACATGTTACATAAAAATATATTACAAAATAACACATATAAGCATCAACCCAAGAAATTCTAAGTTTAAGAAAACTTACCAACTCCTAGTTTGATGAAGACCACAATAGTGAAGATCTACAAACTTTGAGTGCTCTAGGTTCAACTTTTGAATAAAATGCTCTAGCCTCCCAAATGTAAGGCCTCTACCTTGAAACACCAAAAATCTACCAAATCACCTTCTTACTTTGATTTGATTAGTTGTAAGTGTCCTCTCAAATGACCCTTACAAATTATGCACTAATTTTAATCTTTGTAAAAACACTTAGGGTTTTTTTGTGTAGAAGTTGTTTCTCTATTTGGGTATATGTCTCTAAAAATTTTTTTTAGAAATATTACTTAAGTTATACATAGAGAAAGTAAGCACCTTATCACATTACCTATTAGATCACAAGTATGCCACTTGGCATAATCAATATACAACTTGTATATATCATTAATACACTAAGAACTATATAAAGAATACATCTCATGTATTTGTGTACATTCATCCTCACATGTATCTATATGATCTAATCTTTAACTTTGCCAAAGTTAATAATTTACATATAAAAGATAATATGCTAAATTTGACTACAACTTTTAATAGAGTTGGGATTAGTAATTGGGCCAACTTTTAGCCTAAGCTCAATCCATCAAACATATGGGCCTAGATTAGGTCCATGGGCTTTGTCAAAATTTTATATTAATCGTTGGTCCAAAACTCTTTTAGGCCTACGCCTAAACTAGTTGGGCTATTAATCCAAGTCTAAATATAAACAGCATATATTATTAATTTAGTACCTTAATTAATATCTCATATTAATTAAGTGTAAATTAATAATTAAACCCTTACTTGAATTAGATTTCATGATATTCTAGAATCATTGCTTAAAGTATAAATCCAATTCCATTAATGTTATTAAACACTTTAATCAATAATTAGATTAATATTGATGGTGATTTGCTAAAACTCTTTTAGGTGTGACTTACAAGTTCATGTATAATTGGCAATGAGAAAATAATATCAACACTTGATATTATTTGAAACTCTTTTCAAATCTAAATGTGAAAATCCTAATTATATACATTTAGTTCTCATAAGTTGTGAGTGACCCCTATCATCAATATCACAGCAACCAAATTAGAAATGAATGCATATGTTGATTTATGCCAACACTTTAGTCATAATTACTATGCACTAAATGTTAGTGATATGCACTAGGTCAATCATTTGTGATTATGTATTGACTTTCTTATTTTGTTAATAAAGAGGTATTATATTATCATTTGATTTTATGATAATTACATGAATGGTTAATTCTTACTAAGGCCATCAAGTATGTGACTTGATAGTAAAACCCTTAGATTAAAATAAGAGTTCTATTCTAATTATCCCTAGCCATTTATTCATTATATGAATATTAAAGTATTAAGGCTAGTATGATGTTGATTGATGGTTATGTTTTACTAATCATAAATATGAGATATTAAGTCAACTCATAGGTACATGATGAGAGATCATGTACTGGATTGACCCACTATGAGAATGCTACATAGATTATTGTCATAAGTATTTCTTATCATAATAATTTTATTTCGATCCTTTGACCTTGAAATCATCATGGATTTCTACATAGCTATTTTATATTTTGACACATTCTAACATTGTCTTTAACCGGATGATAAAAAGGATGTTGTTGGATATAAAATTAGTTATGTGAGGAATGTGAGTGATTTAGAAGGAATTTATCCCTCATTAATATGAGAAAGATATCTAAAGGCCCCTTGATGAGATAGACTGAAGGAAAATGCATGGCCATGCTAAAATGAATTCATAAAGAGTTATCATTTTCAATCTACTTGGAATCAAGTCATAATATTGAACTATATAAGGATGACATTCTATGCCTTATGTTCAATTAAGATATCATGTGATAAAGGGACAATAAAATTCACTGTAATTAGGTTATGTTAGATTATTGACTTCACATGACTTGGGTAGTCATAAAGTCTTGCTAGAGGTCACTTATGACTTGTAGACCTAAATAGAGATTTAGGCCCACTGCCAATGTTATGTGAACCTACAGGGTCACACACTTAGAACAAGCCCAAAATGGATATGGGTTTAATAAGCCCAAAATAAACTCTGTGGAAATAAATAATTAAAGTGTTTTATTGATTTATTTATTTGTTTATTTATTTAAGATAAATGTTATTTTAAATAAATAAATAAGATATTATTTTTTATTTGTTTTTTAAACAAAATCATAATATAATAAATGGAAAATTACCAAAAGGTCATTGGTAAGTGAAACCCTAATTTGGAGTCTATAAATATGTTATATTCTTTAGGGTTTCACACACTTATTTTTCCTACCTCCAAATTCGTCTTCTTTCCTCTTAGAAAACAAAGACAGAGTTTTTCCTTTTGTTCTTGATTTGTGAGACAGTCAAGGAGGTTGCTAGCACACACACTCAAATTCATTTTGTGAAGGGCTATTCGTGTGGATACCTATAGAGGACGCATCCTTTTGGAGACGTCTTGATCCGAACAACCAAGCCAAAAAAAAAGCTCGAGGTAAGGTGTCACCGGTGTGAACCTCCTCTCATCCTTCTAGAGAATCTTGCCTCTTCTATGTTTTGGTAAGATTTTAAAACCCTAGATTTAATCAAATAGTCAAACTACATGGATCCAGGCTTGGGAACGTGATAAAATTTTAATTTTTTCGCTACGTTTGTATCACGAATCCCAACAATGGTATCAGAGCCACTTGTAATTCGATTAATTGATTATGTGTATATGTGATATATGTTAGGGTTTAAGATTCATTTTGAAAAGGGTTTCAAAATTATCAAAAGGGGTTTTGATTTGTTTTGTGACAATTCTTAGTAATCTATTTGAAAACGGAATTAAACATTAATTTGATTAATGTTTGTAATGGTTTAATGTGATTAAACTAAAAGCAGCCTCTGATTTTATGAATTAAGAATGCTATTTCATGAAAACGAATTTTGTATAATGTTTTTATGATAAACGAATTAAGAATAATGTTTTATTAATATGATTTAATGAAACAGAAATTTTGTTTTCAAAAACCTAATCACTTAAGGATTTAAATTTGTTATGTATTCTGTTTTGATTAATATGATTAATTGAAGCAGCATATTTGTTTCCTATTTTAATTAGAAAAACATTTTCTATTTGATCAGGAAAATTGTTTTTAATTAAATCTGAAACAGAAATTTTATGATTATGCAGATTATGTGTTAAGGGAAATCTGTTTAAATGTTAAACAGATTATGCATAATGGATCTGTTTGATACAGATTCATTCAAGCTATAATTTTGATTACAGAAATTATGGTTTTCTTAATGGATGCGTCTGTTTAAAATAAAAAAAATTATTTTTGATCTGTTTTGAATGGATTTCTCAAACTGTAAAATGTTTATAGAAAGTGATGTTTAGGCAACAGCTGATTCAGTAATATGATTACGAAAATTGGTTAGTTGCTTCCTTGACGCAAATAAGGGTTTTAAGGTGGCTATTTTAATTGAGCGTTTTTGTCTATTTTGAACAAATTGATTTTATAGTAATTTGATTATGAAAATTCATTAATGTTCAGAAATTTGAAAGGCAACTCACCGAAGAGCTAAGGTAAAGTGTTTACCGTCGGACCCGCTGATTGGCTAGCAGGACCGCCACCTGGGGCGCTGCCCCTGGACCCCACCAGGGGCATTGCCCCTTGGACCCCGCCAAGGGGCGATGCCCCTTGGAACCCCCACTAGGGGCGCTGCCCCTTAACCCCGAAAGAATTATCAAATTATTTTATTTTTAACATAATAATTGGATTTAATAACTAAATAGATTATTATGTTATACATGTTTGTTGTTTTATGCATGGTGCATAGCATGGCCCTTAGACCAATGTGATTGGATTTTATTTTTATGGGTTGTAATTTTAAATACGGCCTGCTAGTCATTTTTGTTTTGTTGTATTTATTTTATTAGAATAGTGTAGAATAAATTACAATAATTTTTTGTAAATCAAGACCCATGGCGCAATTCAAGTTGGAGGCCCAGGATGGAGATCCAAGGTGGGAACCAAAGAAGGAGATCCATGGTAGAAGATGGAGATCCAAATTGGAGGCTCAATTTGTAATTGTAATATTACCTAGGTTTGACCATTGATCTTCATATTGGCTTATGAAGATCAACTTAGATTTGGGCCATGCTATGTCACATTTATGTATTTGTTGTTATGTATGCGATGCCATGTGATGCCATGTATGTGATGCCATATGATGCCATGCAATACAACGTAACAATAACTGAATATGATTAAATAAAGATGAACCCTCATTTAATATTAAGTCATTATAATGCCTTCTATAAGTTCAACACTTGTCAAGCCTTAGATTATTATATATGAGCCTGCCAAAGCAGGGTGTATAAATTTATCTGGGGAAGGCAAGTTGGATAATGGTGCTATCCAAACATTTGATATGGTTTGACTTAACTAGGTTATCAAAATGGTTTTGGACCTAGAGCATTAGATGGGATTTTTAGCCATGACATGTGATGTCAAATCCCATACCATCCAAGAGTTACATGAGATGTAATTGATAAGAGTTGTCTACCTAAATAACCATATTTTAGGTCATGAGCCAAAGCTCACTTAGAGTATAGTGAAATATGGATCTTAGCCCACTAAAATTTCTAAAATTAACTTAGAGGGTTATTGATTTGAGTAAATTTAGTGGGATTTTTTATTATGCCTTATACATATTTAATAAAATACTGAATGGACTTTGCATATATTTATTGTAGATAATGACTTCAAACACTACACCTACCATGTCACTGCGATCGATCCTTGAGAAGGATAAGCTCAATGGGACTAATGTTCTTGACTAGTATAGAAACCTAAGAATTGTTCTTAGGCATGAGAGAAAGGAATACATCCTTGATCAACCCATCCCTAAGGAACCAGCTGTCAATGCTCCTAGAGCACAAAGGGATGCTTATACCAAGAATCTCAATGATTCTACTGATGTCACTTGTGTCATGCTTGGATGTATGGAATCTGAGCTACAAAAGCAACTGATGGAAATGGAGGCTTATACTATGATAGGCCATCTCAAGGAAATGTTCCAAGAGAAAGCCAGAATTAAAAGGTTCAATACCATCAGGGCATTGCTTTCTTGCAAGCTGACTACTGGTGGCTCTGTCAGTCCTCATGTTCTCAACATAAAGGGTCATCTTGATCACTTGGACAAGCTTGGTCTCAAGATTGAATAAGAACTGGCTGTGGATATTATTCTCCAATCTTTGCCTAAAGCTTATGATAGCTTCACTATGAATTTCAATATACATAGTATGGAGAAGACTATTTCAGAGTTGCATGGGATGCTGAAAACTGCTAAAAAGAACATCAAGAGTAACACCAAGGATGTTCTCATGGTTAATAAGGGAAAGGAGATGAAAAGGGTTGGAAAGGGCAAGGGCAAGGTCTTTAAAGGTTTTCAGAAGGCCAAGCCAAAGCCAAAGCCCAAGCCCAAATCCAAAGTTGAACCCAAAGCAAAGGAAGGAATTTGTTTTTTCTGTAATGAGCCAGGCCATTGGAAAAGAAATTGCAAGCTCTATTTGGATGATCTGAAGAAGAAAAAGGGTGGTGAGACTACCTCTTCAGGTATTCATGTTATAGAATTAAATTTTTCTGCTTTTGCTTCTAATTCTTGGGTATTAGATACTGGATCAGGATCTCACATTTGTACAAATGTGCAGGGTCTAAAAAGGAGTAGATCATTGGCAAGAGGTGAAGTGTACCTACAAGTTGGCAATGGAGCAAGATTTGCTGCTTTAGCTATAGGAACTTATGAGTTACCTTTGCCTAGTGGACTTATTTTATCTTTAGAAAGTTGTTATTATGTACCTACTATGTGTAGGAATATTATTTCTATTTCTTGTTCGGACAAGAAAGGATTTGAATTTATTATTAAGAATAATAAATGCAGTATTTATCAAGATAACATTTTCTATGGATATGCTCCATGCACTAGTGGACTTTATGTTTTAGATGCCGAAGACACTAATGAAATGCCAATCTATAACGTTGATACAAAGAAGTCTAAATCTAATGATTTAAACTTGACCTACCTCTGGCATTGTCGTTTAGGCCATATAAATGAGAAACGCATTTCAAAACTACACCAAAATGGGCTTTTAAATTCATTTGATTATAAATCATTTGATGCATGTGAATCTTGTTTACATAGAAAAAAGACTAAAACACCTTTTACTGGATAAAGTGAGAGGGCTAATGACTTATTGGGCCTAATACATTCTAATGTATGTGGACCATTAAGCTCAACTGCTAGAGGTGGTTTTCAATACTTCATAACTTTCACGGATGATTTTAGTAGATATGGTTATCTCTATCTAATGAAACATAAATCTGAATATTTTGAAAAGTTCAAAATTTTCAAGAATGAAGTACAAAATCAACTTGGTAAAAATATTAAAACACTAAGATCTGATCGAGGTGGTGACTATTTAAACCAAGAATTTACAGATCATCTTAGAGATTGTGGGATTGTTTCACTATTGACTCCTCCAGGTACACCACAATGGAATGGTGTGTCTGAACATAGAAATCGAACTCTATTGGATATGGTTCAATCTATGATGAGTCAATCTGATCTTCCAATCTCTTTTTGGGGATATGCTTTAGAAACTACTGCATTCATTTTGAATAGAGTTCCATCAAAGACAGTTGAAAAGACACCATATGAGAAATGGACTGGAAAAACTCCCAGTTTGTCTTTTCTTAAGATTTGGGGCTGTGATGCTTTTGTGAAACGTCAAATCTCAGATAAAATAGCACCCAAATCTGACAAATGCCTTTTTATTGGATATCCTAAAGAAACTAAAGGATATTACTTCTATAATGCATCTGAGAACAAAGTGTTTGTGTCTCGGAATGGTGTATTTTTGGAAAAAGAGTTTATTTCCAAAGGAACCAGTGGGAGCACAGTGCAACTTGAAGAAATTCAAGGCCCACAAAATAGCATTGTACCTGATATGGAACCGCAGCTGAATCAACAAGAAGTTGTTGAGCCTGCACAAGTACCAAAAGGCCTAAGGAGGTCTGATAGGACATGTCAAATCCCCATGAGATATGGATTTCTCATAATTAGTGATTATGATGTGTTAATTATGGATCAAAATGAGCCCACATCCTATCAGGAGGCCATAAATAGTCCTGACTCTGAGAAATGGCTTGAAGCCATGAGATCAGAAATACAATCCATGTATGATAATCAAGTATGGAACTTGATTGACCCAAATGATGGTTTAAAAACTATTGGGTGCAAATGGGTTTTCAAAAAGAAAATCGACATGGATGGCAATGTGCATACCTTTAAGGTAAAACTGGTTGCAAAAGGTTTCAAACAAACACATGGTATAGACTATGATGAAACCTTTTCACTAGTGGCTATGCTAAAATCTATTCGAATTCTCCTTGCCATAGCTGCATACTATGATTATGAAATATGGCAAATGGATGTCAAAACAGCATTTCTTAATGGAAATTTACTTGAGGATGTGTACATGACACAGCCAGAGAGTTTTGTTAGTCTTGAGAATTCTGGAAAGGTATGCAAGCTTCAAAGATCCATTTATGGATTGAAGCAAGCATCTCGGAGTTGGAATCTTCATTTTGATGAAGCAGTCAAAGAATTTGGATTCATTAAAAATGATGATGAACCTTGTGTATACAAGAAAGTTAATGGGAGTGCTATTGTGTTTTTAGTGTTGTATGTGGATGACATACTACTCATTGGAAATGATATTCCTATTTTACAAAATGTTAAATCATGGTTAAGGAATTGTTTCTCAATGAAAGACTTAGGTGAAGCTGCTTATATATTAGGCATCAAGATCTATAGAGATAGATCTAAAAGGCTTATTGGCCTAAGTCAAAGCACTTATATTGATAAGGTATTAAACAGGTTTAATATGCAAGATTCCAAGAGAGGATTCTTGCCAATGTCACATGGCATTAGTCTCAGTAAGACTCAGTGTCCTATGACACAAGATGATCGAGACCGCATGAGTAAGATTCCATATGCTTCTGCTATTGGATCTATCATGTATGCAATGTTGTGTACTCGACCTGATGTTTCATATGCCTTAAGCACAACGAGCAGATACCAATCAGACCCAGGTGAAAGTCACTGGACAACAGTTAAAAATATCCTTAAGTACTTAAGAAGAACTAAGGATGCATTTTTACTGTATGGTGGTCAGGAAGATGAGCTAGTTGTAAATGGTTACACAGATGCCAGCTTCCAAACTGATAAGGATGATTTTCGATCACAATCAGGATATGTGTTTTGTTTGAATGGAGGTACAATGAGCTGGAGGAGTTCCAAGCAAGACACTGTTGCTGATTCTACAACAGAAGCTGAGTACATAGCTGCCTCAGAAGCAGCTAAGGAAGCTATTTGGATTAAGAAGTTCATAACTGGACTAGGTGTTGTTCCTAGTATATTAGATCCAGTGAACTTATATTGTGACAATAATGGAGCTATAGCCTAAGCTAAGGAGCCCAGATCACATCATAGATCCAAACACATACTCAGGCGTTATCATCTTATTCGAGAAATTATTGAGAGAGGAGACGTCAAGATATGCAGAGTACCTACAAATGATAATATTGTTGATCCACTGACTAAGCCTCTTCCACAGCCTAAACATGAGAGTCATACTAGGTCCATGGGTATTCGATACGATGTTGATTGGGCCTAATGCAAGTGGGAGATTGTTAGTGATATGCACTAGGTCAATCATTTATGATTATGTATTGACTTTCTTATTCTGTTAATAAAGAGGTATTATATTATCATTTGATTTTATGATAATTACATGAATGGTTAATTCTTACTAAGGCCATCAAGTATGTGACTTGATAGTAAAACCTTTAGATTAAAATAAGAGTTCTATTCTAATTATCCCTAGCCATTTATTCATTATATGAATATTAAAGTATTAAGGCTAGTATGATGTTGATTGATGGTTATGTTTTACTAATCATAAATATGAGATATTAAGTCAACTCATAGGTACATGATGAGAGATCATGTACTGGATTGACCCACTATGAGAATGCTACATAGATTATTATCATAAGTATTTCTTATCACAGTAATTTTATTTCGATCCTTTGACCTTGAAATCATCATGGATTTCTACATAGCTATTTTATGTTTTGACACATTCTAACATTGTCTTTAACCGGACGATTAAAAGGATGTTGCTGGATAAAAAATTATTTATGTGAGGAATGTGAGTGATTTAGAAGGAATTTATCCCTCATTAATATGAGAAAGATATTTAAAGGCCCCTTGATGAGATAGACTGAAGGAAAATGCATGGCCATGCTAAAATGAATTCATAAAGAGTTATCATTTTCAATCTACTTGGAATCAAATCATAATATTGAACTATATAAGGATGACATTCTATGCCTTATGTTCAATTAAGATATCATGTGATAAAGGGACAATAAAATTCATTGTAATTAGGTTATGTCAGATTATTGACTTCACATGACTTGGGTAGTCATAAAGTCTTGCTAGAGGCCACTTATGACTTGTAGACCTAAATAGAGATTTAGGCCCACTGCCAATGTTATGTGAACCTACAGGGTCACACACTTAGAACAAGCCCAAAACAGATATGGGTTTAACAAGCCCAAAATAAACTCTGTGGAAATAAATAATTAAAGTGTTTTATTGATTTATTTATTTGTTTATTTATTTAAGATAAATGTTATTTTAAATAAATAAATAAGATATTATTTTTGATTTTTTTTAAACAAAATCAGAATATAATAAATAGAAAATTACCAAAAGGTCATTGGTAAGTGAAACCCTAATTTGGAGTCTATAAATATGTTATATTCTTTAGGGTTTCACACACTTATTTTTCCTACCTCCAAATTCGTCTTCTTTCCTCTTAGAAAACAAAAACAGAGTTTTTCCTTTTGTTCTTGATTTGTGAGACAGTCAAGGAGGTTGCTAGCACACACACTCAAATTCATTTTATGAAGGGCTATTCATGTGGATACCTATAGAGGATGCATCCTTTTGGAGACGTCTTGATCCGAACAACCAAGCCAAAAAAAATCTCGAGGTAAGGTGTCACCGGTGTGAACCTCCTCTCATCCTTCTAGAGAATCTTGCCTCTTCTATGTTTTGGTAAGATTTTAAAACCCTAGATTTAATCAAGTAGTCAAATTACATGGATCCAGGCTTGGGAACGTGATAAAATTTTAATTTTTTCGCTGCGTTTGTATCACGAATCCCAACACTAAAATCCCTTTATTAAAAGATCCTGATATAGCCTAGAGTCATGGTTTAGTCAAACTCTAATAGATGTATCATATGATCCTATCTTAAGTTCAAATTCTTAATAAAAGATATCAAATATTATAAACACTTTTCTAGCACTAAAACTCATTGAAGTTATGTCATGTTTGTCCTGGCCAGGAACTTATTCATCAAGAACAAACTTAAATAGCATAGAATCTTATCCTGGTTCACTCCAGGGAATGAATCCCATATTGGTCAAACACTAATCCCTATATTTAACCAACTAAAGCCATCACAAACCATATACCTATGTGTGATTAACATTAGCATGTAAGCAATAACAAACCCTAACCACTTAAATGGGGATGATCGTGTCACTTCAGGTCAAAGGACTATATGCACCATTATGACCTAGATTGTGATAATTGACTATAAGTGAATATCCACACAATCATAAATCTAATGTCATTGTTTGGTCGACCCATTACAAGAGTATCCATATGTCTATTCTGATATCTCATATAAAGTAGTATGAGACTCACTACCTCCCATTATTAGTATAACATGCTAATCAAGGAAAATAGACAAAGGTGATAGTTAAATCAATACTGTCCAAATATTAATTTACTGACTATGAACATTTTATAGCATATGTACTAAATAAATTTGTAGTTTATATTATCAACTCTTAATAATAAATTTATTTAACATGATGCTAAGGGATAAATATTCAATTAAATAAACACTTTAAATATTAGAATATTATTTTATTGTCATTTGGGATAATTTACATTGTTAAAAATAAGTGGTTGACCTCTAGGGCATACCACCTATACTAATATGAACCCTAAAAGGGATGCAAAGTGCAAGCATGGAGCCAAATAATAAAGAATTCAAGCTAGTCATCTTAATTGCATTTTTTGAAATTAATTAGCTTGATATGGACAAATTATGAGTTATTTTTCTATTTCAAATTCAATAAGGAAGATTCAAGAAGATATAAGAAGATTCAAGGATATTCCAAGTCAAATTCAAAGAGTCAACAAGTCAAGATCAATGGTCAACATCCTACAAGACATGTGACATGGCATATTTCAATGCTTAGTTGTTATGAGTTGTCATTTTGATTAGTTGTAATGAGTTGTCATTAGTTGTCAATTTTGACTTTTCAAAGATGAGTTGTCATTAGCTGTCCTATTTTGAAGGAAACCTCCTTATTTAAGGATTTTCCTATATAGGTATCTTTAAGAATAAGGAAGAAAACCTTTTCCTTCATGGATTAAGTTATTTACACGCCTAAATAAGGGCTAACCCCTATGTAAAATGAATTTGGAGAGTGATTGAAATATTAAAAAGTGAGGATTTTCCTTAAACTTTATTATTTTGAAACTTTGAAAGTTTATTTAAATTGTTTCACATCTACCTATCATTACAATTGCTAGGTTAGATTAGACTTAGAATTGTGTGATTGTTCAACTTTTAATAGCTAAGTATCTTGCTTCAATTTAATAAGCAAGGAGTTTAGCTCCATTAACACAACTTATCCTTGATGATCCTTAGGCTAGATTTCAAAGTTGGATGTGCGTTCTATCTCTATTATATGTAGGGTTCATACCAGTTTGGTATCAGAGCCAAACTTTAAGATTTGGTTACGTATCCTTTAATTTTCATGTATTATATCTTCTTTTCTTCTTCTCAATTCTTCATATAATAAAATAAAATATTTTTTTTTGATTTAAACATGAAAGAATTCACATTATTTAATGTAAACATGTAAGGGAGTATTTTGTGAGGATTTTTTTTCTATATCTTTTCAAACATGATTTTTTGTTTAGTATGGACATGCCTTCTTTTCTTGGTGGGGTTGATCCTTATGTTTATTTGGAATGGGTGTAACAAATGGAGGAGATATTGATTCTCTTAAATTAAGTGATTTTCAAAAGTGTAAACTTGCTTCTTGTAAATTTTTGGGTCATGCTGCTATATGGTGGGAAGATTTAATCGCATTGTGGAGAATGAATAGGCTTAATGAGATTAAAAATTGGGAGATAATGAAAAGGGTAATGACTAGAAATTTTATTCCTCATGAAATTAGGGATAAATTTCATCTTAAATTACAAAGACTTAAACGAGGTGATGAATTATGTGTTAATGATTATGTTAAAAAATTTAAGTTGTTTGTAATTACAAGTGATGTAGGTGAATTCAAAAGGCAAAAAAGTTACAAAATTCATCAATGGGCTTAAGTGTAAGATTGGTAAGTGATTGGAGAAAGAAGTGCAATTAGAATCTTCTATCTCTTTGAAGGTTGTAATTGAACTTGCTTTGGAGTATGAAAAGGAAGTAGGTCTTTGTAGGGAGACAAAAATAGAGTGTGAATCCAAAAATAATGAAATTTTTTAAGTCATTGAAGATAATAAGGAGTGTTTGTAAAGTTTTGAGCAATCTAGTGAAGTTGTGCAAGGATTAACTCATGAAGAGGAAAACTTAGAAGTTTGTGCATAAAAGGAGGAGAATAAAGAAGTTGTTATGCATTGTGATTACACTAAAAACTTTAATCTTTCTTTTTATAGTGTTTTAAAATTTGTTTTACAAACTTTTATGCCATACAGATATCCATTTGATGATGTTATTGAAGTTCCTCATGTCCATAATACAATCTATGGAGTCTTTGCTTGTAGCAAGAAGAACTTGAGATATTCATGTTTCAAGTTTATAAGGAAGCAATATAAATACAATCCTTACAATTTTATGGATAAGAGTTCTATGTTCAATTAAGTTCAAGTTATATTAAAACTACTTATGTGGGTCCTTACTTCAAAAGAGAGGCTTTCAACAAAGGTGTTTGTATTTGACCCTGGAGGATTTATGAATTTATCAACTTTAAAAGATGGCTAAGATTCGAGGGTGAATCATCTTCAAGATGGGGGAGTAATATGAACCCTAAAAGGGATGCAAAGTGCAAACATGGAGCCAAATAATGAAGAATTCAAGCTAGTTAGCTTAATTTCATATTTTGAAATTAATTAGCTTGATATGGATGAATTTTAAGTTATTTTTCTATTTTAGAGTCAATAAGGAAGATTTAAAAAGATTCTAAAATATGTGAGACGATTTAAGGATATTCCAAGTCAAAGTTAAAGAGTCAACAAGTTAAGGTCAATGGTCAACATCCTACATGACATATGACATGGCATGCTTCAATGCTTAGTTGTTATGAGTTTTCATTAGTTATTCTATTTTGAAGGAAACCTTCTTATTTAAGGATTTACCTATATAGGTATCTTTGGGAATAAGGAAGAAAACCTTTTCCTTCATGGATTACGTTGTTTACATGTCTATATAAGGTCTAACCCTATGTAAAATGAATTTTGAGAGTGATTGAAATATTAAAAAGTCAGGATTTTCCTTAAACTTTGTTCTTTTGAACTTTTTAGTGAAAATGAACCCACAATCTTTGAGTGCTCTAGGCTTTGCTACTCCATTAGCCTCAGATACTAGCACTACTATAGATTTCACATCAAAATAAGTATTCTTTTTAAATTTCCATAGCCTCTATTTGCTTTTTTCCTTAAAATAACTTATCCACTTCTTATATAGATTCTTTACTCCTAGTAACTTTGTGCTCTACACCTACTCTTGAGATTCCTAATGTTTTCAAGAAAAACATGGATGAATTTAAGGTACACTTTATTTGACTATTTAAAAACCAAATAACATTATCAAATCCCATTATTCTTTCATCTCTTTAATCATATAATATTTTAATCTTACAGGAAATGAAGCTCAAGATTATTAACGACATAAAAGTATACCTCTATTGTGACTTCTGTGATATCAGGTAAATATTTCTCTCTCTTCTTATCCATTTTAACCTTTCTCTCATTTTCATCTCTAACCTAATTTATGAATTTCAGGTGTCTCTCTTCAGAGGCAAGAGCAACAATCCACTCACTTTTTTGCCTCAACCATCACATCCCATTCCTAAGGAAGGACCTCCACTTCCTTATCTTAGCTCATCGATAGCTAACCTTATTTTCTTAAAAGACTGTAAGGCAAGTCCTACTCACCTTAAAGCTTCAGTAAGATCTTATAAGAAATGGAACAAATCGGTAGAATAGCTTAGCCCCAGTTTTCATCTTATATGGGATAAACTTGGCATTTTAAAGTTTATCCAAATGACACAGAGATCTCTTCCTTACTAGCCTTCCCTTATTTCTGCTGCCCTTAGATTCTAGTCTCCTACTTGTAATTCTTTTATCTTTCATTTTAGTGGCATATGACCATCACCTTATTGGATGTCTTTATTATGACTAGATTGCCCATCCTAGGAGATAATATTATTTGTCTAATTGATAAATCTAAATACATAGAGACTGACATATCTTTTAAAACATTTTATTAATACCCAAAGGTGATTTCTCTTTACTTGTCTTTATTTGGTCTGCCATCAATTAAAGAACATATAGCCTTTCTCTAGGGTTTTATTTATAAGTATATTTACTATCCTGCCTCTGCCAAACCTAATGTCAAGTATATTCCATTAGCTAAGGCTTTAGTAAATAGAGATCAGTTAGTTATAGAATGTATTTCTTAAGCAGCCTATACTCCAATATGAGAAAGAGTGTTATGAAGGAGCCTTTTCATTATTTAAGTTAAGGCACTTACTTCTTTCAATCTTGGCTTTTAGTGTATTTTTTTGAGTTACATGACCAATCACCCCCTCCTTATTTCTCATCTTTTATTGACATTAGTGGTTTCTTAGTCTCCTTTAAATTCTCTTAAACACATGAAGAGCTTTTTTCCTTTTTTTTTTACTAAAATGAAGAGTAGGGATAGGGGTAAGCTATCTTTATTTAAGAGCCCTATTGATGGGTCCTAATGATGCTACAAATTATTAACAATAGTGGTATGATAAGTATAAGGAGTTGATCTTGTATGCACACGATGAAGACTAAGGTAAGAATTTTCACCCTTTTATTTTTATCTTTTTACTTTCATTTAATACTATCATGTTAACTCTTTACTTTCTTCCTATCAACAATTACTCTAGGAGAGAGCGATGCAGTGGTCTCCTCCAAAAGTAAAGGAAAATAAGTTTTGGAAAGCTCTAAGAAGAGAAAGGCCATTATTCCTCCTTCTCCTCCAAATCATAAGTTTTCAAGGCTTAATGCTCTTCATAGCTCTTCTAAGGGAAAGAATCAATAAATAATTGAAATTGAAGAAATTGAGGATGATAATAAAAAGAGTTAAGGACCAGCTATTAGCTGCAGTAATTTCTTATTGCTTTCTTTCTCATTTATATTTTTGCATATTATCCCTTTTTTAATCTTTACATACCTTGGGGAAATAGCTAATACTCATTATAATGAGGCTCCCACTCTTCCTTATGACCTATATTCTCTTACTGAGTCCTCTTCTACTGAGATGGATACCTCATATTGCTAGCAAAAAACCACCACTAGCAAGAAGAAAGCTAAGACTCCTTCTTCCCTAACCTTTACTCATATTCCATCTCCCACAATTCAAGTTTATCTTCTGCTTGTATTTCTTTAATTCTTATTAAGTTGTTTGCATTTTTGTTAACCATTTTTTTATATAAATATCCAAGACTTGGTTTTCCATTGATGATGAGGACTTGTCTTTAGATCTTAGTTTTCTTGACACCCTTCTAATGATTGAGAGTAGCTCATTGCCTGTTCAATATCAAGTCAATAAGGTAAAATATTCTTTAAAATCAATTCTTAGTTTAGAGTCACCAGACTATAGGAGATTCAGAGATCCACCTTGCTTAGTGATTTTAGCATTTTAGAGTGAAGTACCAAGTCAGCAATTATTTCTGCACTTAGAGATCAGGCTATGTGGAGCTTCTCCCACCTTGATGATTCTAGTGCTACTCAATTGGATGCCTCTAAGCATTTAAGCCTCTTCCTTCAATAAAAAGAAGACTTCTTTGCTAAGAAATCCAAAGTGAAGCAGATAAATATCATAAAATGACGCTAAGGCATCCTTTGATTAAAAAAAAAAAAGGATATAGCAAAGTTGGAGACTAAGCTTTAACTACTGAAGGCTGAGAGAGAAGAATTACTTCATTAGAATGAGATTGTGGCTATTGAGTATAGAGTTGCTGCTTTTAAAGTTAAAAGTGATGGAAATGGTTATGCAACAATCAAGTGTGGTGAGCACATGCCTTAGATAGGGTCGAAATTTCAAAAATTTCACTTTGCATAACCCTTCATCACATGAAGATTTTCATTCCCATAGACCCATTTTGCATTTTACACATAGCTAAACTACACATCAATATGTAAAATAACAACCTAGAAAGTCTAAGTTTAAGAATACTTATAAACTCCTAAGTTTGACATAGACCATAATTATTATTTACAAGCTTTGATGTAGTTAGGTTCAGCCCTTGAATTATATGCTCTAGCCTCCTAAGTATGAGGCCTCTAGCTTGAAACACCAAAGCTTTACCAATCACCTTCTTGCCTTGATTTGGTTAATAGCAAGTGCCCTCTCAAATGACCATCACAAATCTTGCACTAATTTAATCTCCTTGTAAGAACACTAAGGTTTATGTTTACCAAATGTTGTTTCTATTTTTGGTGTCTCTCTCCATTTTTTATAAATTTCTTAGGCCATATAGATAGAGAAAGCAACCACCTCATAAAATCATCCATGACATCATAAGCACACCTCTTAACATCATCCATGACATCATAAGCACCCCTCTTGACATCATCCATGACATCATAAGCACCGCTCTTGACATCATCCATGACATCACAACCACACCTCGTGACTTTTCTTTTGCCAAATTCAACATTTTACACATTAAGGATAATGTGCCTAATATGCCAATTTTGACTACATAATTTTATATGGACTTAGATTTGGTAATTGGCCAACATTTGGTCCAAGCCCAATCCATTATACAAATGGGCCAAGATTAGGTTCATGAGCTTTCTCATTATTTTGGATTAATCTTTAGTCCAAAACTCTTTGTGTCTAAGCCCAAACTCTTGGGCCATTAATCCAAGCCTAAATAAAAAAAAACATATAAATTATTAATTTAATACATTAATTAATATCTTATATTACCCAAATAAAGGTGATAGTTTAATTAATATTAATTAATCAACAATGAACAATTTTATAGCATATGTACTAAATAAATTTGTAGCTCATATTATCAACTCTTGATAAGAAATTTATTTAACATTATGCTAATGGATAAATATTCAATTAAATACATACTTTAAATAATAGAATGTTATTTTATTGTCATTTGGGATAATTTACAATGTCAAATATATGATTGGACTCTAGGGTATACCACTTATGCTAACAAAAAGCATGGGAAAAAGCTTAGCAAGTTTAAAGGATGTTGTGATAGGATGGAGAGAATAAGAGCAAGAGGCCATAACTACCAGGAAGAAATGCCTAAAGATTTGGGATAGCCTTAGGGGTTTTCACTTTGACTCTCTCTAATCACTTTTTATGTGACTTGTATTGATGATTACCTTGCACTAGATTATGGATAATTTCTTAACTTTCATGCCTTTGGTAGCTTTGGATGGCTTTTAAAGCCACTATATCATGACCATTTTAACTTGTTGGCCTTTGAGCTATTTTATGGAAATCTTTCATGGATGATTGAATATTTTTTAAATTTACTGAGTCTGTGAATTTTCACAAGACAACTCATATACATTTGCACCACAATTATATATACATGTCCAAATATTCAATTTGCAATAGAGATGCTGCCAAAATTTTATCATTTTACTATTCATAGCATTGTTCATAAAAACTTCATTATTCAATAAAAGTAAAAATAACTCATAAATAAATAACTTTATTTACTATTTATTCAAAAAGATAGCTATTTATGCCATCTTACATTTAAACTTAAAACAAAGCAAAGTAAATTACTGCCAATATAATTTAGTGATAAGCTTTAGCCAAAGGCCAGTTACAACATTCAACTTCTTTATCTCATCTCCCACATACTGGGAAAATACTTTTTAAGATATTTTCCATTAATGAATCTTTTATATGGAACCCCATCCAAGCTTTCTAATTAATATGCATTGCCATCCAAAACTTAATGAATTCTAAATGGCCTCTCCCAATTGGGATACCATTTTCCCAGTTCTTTATCCTTAGTTCTAGGTGGAAATATGACTTTCTAGACCAAGTCTCCCACGTCAAATTTTTTCTTTTTTATTGTCTTGTTATAAAGCCCAAAAACCTGATTCTTTTGAGCTATCATACTGGTAAAGGCTCTTAGTCTTTCTTTATCTACATTTTCCAATTCCATGAACATGGCTTTAGAGAACTCCTCCAGTGTCATATCATTTTGCTTTGCTACCTTCAGAGAAGGGACATACACTTGTAAGGGTAAAATGGCATCATACCCAAAGGTAATGGCAAAAGGACTAGTATCAGTAGCTTCTCTTTTTGAGGTTCTATATGCCTAGAGAGTCTTAGACATAATTTTTGGCCAATCCCTTAGGTTATCCTCTAACATTGTTTCTAGTATGACAATGATGATTTTATTGGAAGCCTCTGCCTAAACATTAGCTTGAGCATACTGTAAGGTTAAGGTTAAATGCAAGATGCCATAATCTTCCATGAATTCTTTCATTTCTTCACCACTGAACATTATTCCTTAGTCTATTATAATAGTCTAGGAAATACCAAACTTATGAATAATGTGTTCTTTGATGATTGACATGACATTTTTTATTCTATTTTCTTCATAGGAATTACTTCCATCCACTTTATAAAATGGTTAATGGCTACAATTATGAAGTTATAGCCTTTAGAAGAAGTTGGATAAATTTTCCCAATAAGGTATATGGCCTAACCTTAGAATGGCTATGGTTTTACCATAGAATATAAATCATCAGCTGGTACTCTCTAAATGCTTCCATGTTTCTAACTCTGTTGACACCCTTTAGCATATATGAAGCAATCTTTTAGGATTAATGGCCAAATGTACTCATGTCTTTAGATTAACCATCTCATCTTTCTCCCTACTTGGTGAGCACCATAGACACCTTTATGCACCTGTTTTAAAATCTCTATAGTTTGGGGAAATGAAGGGCACCTCAAGAGCAGTCCATTAAGAGTTTTTCTAAAAAGCTAATTTTTAATTAAAACATAAATCAAGGCCTAATCTTTGACTCTAAATGGAACCTTTTGGCAAGATTTTCCAAATAGCTTTTAATTTTTATGCGCCAATCTCCTACTATATCTAAGTCATTATTGAATAACTCAAATTGCAACCCCTTATCATGGATGGAGGGGTATGATTTTTTTTGCATAAAAATCAACTTGTGAGTTAACTCTTCTGACATTCTTAATTCTGATGCAACCTGAATTAGATTCTCTAGGTACATGCATACAAGACACATTTTTAAAAGAATCAACAAGTTCAACAACAGCATTGAAGTAAAGTGCTAGAGACATGCTTATGTATTTATATTCCCCTATCAGTACTTAATTATAAGTTGAGAATCTCCAATTACCAATACCTCTATGACTCCAAGCTCTTAAAGAATTTCAAGGCCTATGATTAAAGCCTTATACTCAGCTTGATTGTTAGTGCATTCAAAGTCCAAGGTAAAACTAAGAGATATTTTTATTCTAGATGATGATGTGATTACCACATCAGCTCCAACTAATTTGTTTATGGAACACCCAGCAAACTTCAACACCCAAGGTTGAACATCAATTCCATAAACTAGGAGGTCTTCTTCCTCTATGGTTCCATGAGTGGTTAGCTAGTGCTTGTCCTACTAATTTTTTAGGGTGATAAACTAGTGAAAATTTAATTAAGCTCAACACCATTTTCCAATTTTCCCCGACAATACTAGTCTATTCAATATATATTTCTTTAGATCAATTTATGAAATTACATATACTACATGCTTCAACAAAAAATGTCTCAACTTAGTACAAGCAAAGTATAATGTAACACACAATATCTTAATAAAAGAATATTTTATTTCTATAAGAGTTAAGATCCTACTAAGATAATATATAGCCTACTCATGTCCCATTATATTATTTTGAACTAAGAGACATTCAATAGACTCATTTATGACTAATATATATATAATATTAAGGGTTAAGGTTACTCCCTCTCTTGGGGAAACAAAAACAGGTGGCTTTGACAAATACTCTTTAATTTTATTAAAGGTAACTTGATGCCTCTCATCCCACTTAAATTTAGCTTTCTATTTTAATTTTAACAAGTTAGAGAATTCTTTAGTTTTTCTGGCAAGATTAGAAATAAACCTCTTCAAATAATTGACTTGTCTCAAGAATCTTTATAATTCTCTTTTTATTTGAGGCAACTTAGCTTAAAGCCCTGTCTTGGCCTTATTCTTGTCAATCTTAACTCCTCTTTGATGTATAAGAAATCCTAAAAATTTTCTAGCCTGTACACTTAAGGAATATTTAAGAGGGTTAAGTTTCAAATGATAAATTCTCATTCTTTCAAAACTCTTCCTCAAATGAGAAATATGATAAAATGCCTTTTTGAATTTTACCATTATGTCATCAATGTAAATCTCCATGTGGTGGCAAATAATATTATGAAAAGTGGCATTCATGGCCCTTTAGTATATAGCAAAAGCATTTTTTAAATCAATGAGCATGACCAGCCACTCAGAGGTCCCTATTGTTCCTGGACATCTGAATGTAGTCTTAAACATATCTTCTTTTATAATAAAAATTTAACTATAACTTGAGAAGCCATCCATGAATGATAAAAGCTCATTCTTAGAGGTAGCATCAATTAATATGTCAACTATAGGCATAACATTAACATCCCTTGCAGTGGCTAAATTTAAATCGCCAAAGTCTATGCAAACTCTAAGCTTACCATTATTTTTCATTGTAGGGACTATATTAGAAATCCACTCAGCATACTTAGTTGACCTAATGAAGCTAGCTCTGAGCAATTTTTTTTATTTCATCCTTGACCTTTAATTCTACCTCCTTTAACATTCTCCTATGAGGTTGTTAAAAAGGAAGGAATTTAGGCTTTATAAGGAGGTAATGTTCAACTACCTCTCTATTTAACCCAGGCATCTCCATGTAGTCCTATGCAAAATAGCCTCTAAATTCATTCAATAGTGCAATTAACTCCGTTTTTATGTCTTCCTTTAGTAAAGAGCTGACATAAGTAATTATTAGCTCTTTCTTTATAGCAAGATTAATTTCTTATAAAGGGTCATATACTTCATGTTGATTATCTTGAAGGCATTGCGGTGCCTCCTATACAACTTTTAGTTGTAACTCATCAATATCTTCTTTAGAGTCTTCCCCACCTATAATTTCCATTCCATTTACTTCAAGCTCTCTATTAATTATTTTATATGTTGTTTGCTACGTAACAAACCTCTTCACAATAGTTATAGCCACTATTAACTCTTCTTTATGTGTTTAATTATCCATTTCTTCAATAATAGGCTTCTCCATTAGCTAATAAGAATAAGGTGCAATGGCTTTCTCTTTGTATCTAAGTGTTCTTGTACTTTTTCCTCCATGTCTTCTTTGGAGAAATAAATGTTTTTAGGATTACCATTGACTCTTCTTCCAATAAATTTGAGAGTCCCCAATTTCACATCATAGAATCTAGCCTTTAGATTGTCTGAGCAAGTGTTAATGGCTTATTTTTAGCCCAAACCACCTCCACTTCATTGTCTTTCCAAAATAGCAAAAATTAGTGCATAAAAGATGGAATAACCAGTTAGCGTGAATCCAATCTCTTCTAAAAAATGCATTGTAGGTAGCATTTGACTCAACCATAAAGAATGTAGTGAGTGATCTTTTATTGCCAACAATTATCTCAATTGGCAAAATCCCTACAACTCCAATAACTTCCCCTATAAAAGCTGAGATAGTAATATTAGTAGAAATCAAATCTTCTTTACTTTTACCAAAGGAATTTAAAAGTCTGAGAGGTATGACATTAATAACTGAGTCATTGTCCATAAGTATCCTTGAGAAAGGCTTGTTATTTAGGTGAGCCTTGATGTACAAAGGCTTTATATGTTTAGTCCAGGGAAGCCTTTTCAAGAATAACCCTTTTAGGTTGATCTAGCCTAGTGGCCTAAATCAAAACTCCACTCAAGTGTTCTACTATTTCTTTTGATGAAGTTGTCCCCTAACTGTCATGAGGCTTACTCTTCTTAGCTTTTTGTATCATAAATTCTTAAGGTAGCATAATTGAAGTAATAGCACACCCAAAAGGCAATGGTTTACCCTCCACCTTAAAGGCATCAATCTCTATGTCTTTATCCAATTCCATGCTTCCTTTAAAGTCTACTTCTTAAGAACTTGAGCTCCCCACAAACTCCTCTTTGCTAGGATTTGAATCTTCAATAGCCTTTCTCTTAAACTTAGACTTGCCAGGTTCCACCTCTCACATTATTTAATCTTGCACTTGTTATTCTCCTTCCTTTCTTTTAGCAGCACGCTAACTTTAAAGCCTCATTTTCTAGGTACAAGTCAAATGTTATAGAATTTTCTATCCTCAATGCATTGCCAGCATCTGTTTGGTTCTATATGAGGTGGAATAATAAAGCTAGGTTACTTTATGTTGAATCTTAGTATAGTCACATTATCTTCTCTTCTAGGCTTGTACCTGCAATTATTAGAAATATTTTAAGAATAGTTAGGCTTATGAAAAGGCTTTTCTTTCTGAATTGGAAACTTTTCTTACCTTTTTTATGAATTCTAATTTTGAGTAAGTCTCTAACTATTTCCATATATGTTTAGTTACGTCTAATTGTTATAGAACTTTTTGTGGTATAAGGGCTTTAGCCTAGTTATCCAGCTTCCTCTTGTAAGTTCATTTCCCCATCTAGAAGGCATTATTGATTCCATAGGAATATTTATTGATGGAGGTCTGGAGTATTTCACCCTACAATCAAACTTTCCAAAGGGTTAACCAAGGGCATCCCAATTCTCCTCCCTTTCTTTGATCTTCTTCTTCATATCCAAGAAAGCTCTAAGATCATCATTGATAGTGTTAACCATAGCTACAAGTGGGAATGGATCCTCCTTAATCAACAGTGCATTTTTTTGGGAACTTTAACACACTTTTGTTGATTTGATCTTGTACTACATTTTTAAACACCCAACATGCATTAGTAGAGTAATTTTAAAAGTTGTGATACTTACAATAATCTCTCCCTTTTAACTCTTCCACTATAAGTATTTTGTGATCAGGTGGCAATTTAATAAATTTTTCCTTAAAAAGGAAATAAAAAATCTAATCCATTTTTTAGAATTCAATTATGTATTGAACTTTAGGGTTAGAACCTTGGGATTTCTTTTAGACTTTCAAAGCTTTCTTTTCTAACAATGAGCAAACATAAAATCTAGTTCTTATAAGCTTCATAATAGCAATCTCAACATTGGATACTTCTTGAAAATACATGCCTATAGAAGATTTCCTCCTTTGATTCTCTTCCCTAAGCAGTTCTTCATATTCACTTACTTAAGCAATAAGTTCATAAAAATCATGAAATTCCATCCCCTGGAATTTCTTTCTCAGTTCAATGCCAAGCCCTCTTTACACCATCTTGATGTACTCACTCTTAAGTAATAAAATCTTACATCTGTTCCTCATTTCTTAAACCTTACGATGAACAAATTAGCACTTTCTCTAGCCTTTTAAGTCACTATGGATAATTCAGCTATGCAAATCTCTAATTCTGCTTTAAAAATTTGGGTGTGGAATTGCTACTCCATCTCTTACCAAGTGAGAATAGAATTTCTGAGTAATGATGCACACTAAGTGAAGGTAGTTCTGTCAATCTATTAAGAAATAATCTTAATTTTAAATTAGGAAAATTTTCATTATTGGCAAGTTCTCCGCACTAAATTGTGAAATGAGCAATATGTTCCAATGTTGACTATCAATCTTCTACAAAAAAAAATAAGGAAAATTTAACAACCTGATACCCTCTAGGATACTAATTATCCCTATCAATCACATCCAAATATAACCTATGAAATTTTGGGCGACCAACCTAATGCAAACTTGGACTATACATCTGTTACACCATGTCCTTTATAGCATCTATATCAACTTCCACTCTTAGTGCTTGGGGAATTGGCACATATGCTTGGGGAAAATGCATATAGCCCTATGAAATTAGTATATACCCTTAAGAAGTGTTGCCCCCCATGCCTCTTCCTTTTTATTCATACATTCTTAGCCATAACATTGGGTTTGTCCGACCAAAAAACTATTTTTCAGGTATGTCATTATTCATATTATTACCATCTCGACCATTAGGACCTTTAGGAGTAATTATCTAATTATTAGGCCCAACATCATCCCTCAAATGTGGAGAGACATACCTTTCTTTAATGATTAATTAAATTATAACAGCAATTTTTATAGAATTGCTAGATTCTTCCTAATCCACCACTGGTTTGGATATAGTATCCTGCCTTAACATTTTCTTATTCATCATGGCAAATGATTGCACAACATCCTATAATATTTTCTCAAAATTTTTAATGATAGAGCTATTAGCCTAATGCAGAAAATGAATTATATGAAGTATTACATCCTGTAAGGCCTTCAATCCTTCTACAACAATAGGTTGAGAGTTGGTACTTTCACCACCACCAGTATCAATAGCTTTTAATTTTTAACTTGTTTGGTCAAGGGTTGCCTCATCCTTGTTTTGACCATGAGGCACCAAGTTTCCTTCTGAGTGCTCATTACCTAATTCTTCAAGCGGTTTGTTAGGTGAATCTCTAACTTTAAATATTTCTTTTCCACTTTTGAGCTTTGGCATCTTGTGAAATGGGTCCCATCGAGTGTGCCAAAAGATTGTTAACTAAATTTTTAGTTTTAAGTAAGTGTGAGCATGCTAGAGGAATTTAATACTTAAAATGTACTGACTGCTTTTAGATGAAATGTGAATCCCCAAATTCTTTTACCATAATTCATTTGGATTTCAAGCAAATGTTGTAGGTTGATAATAAAAGAAATAATTTTATAATTAATAAGGAAATTGTACTAATTCTTAAGACTTAATACAAGATAAAAGATGAACAAAAGAAAATAATGCTTGTTGACATACTAAAGAAATTGAAAAATGACAGTAGTTGCTAATAATTTGATTGGAATCTTAATTGGTTGAAGATGACTGTTGATGACTGGAGATGCCTCTTCTAATCATTCTTTGCCCTTTTATATTGATAAAATTTATTTCCCCAAATAAATGTCACAGCTTAAAAGTCTTCTATTTTGGAGAATAAATTCACATAAATTTTGTAACTCAGGTGACACTTTTTTCCCCAAGCCACTTGCAAATAATCACTACTTCTAGAATTTTCTCTCATCCTCCTATTCACTAAGTTTTACAAATTGGGATTTTATTATTTATTTGCACCTTTTAATTTTAATCACACTAAAAATAATGGGCTTACAATTTCTTTAGCCCAAAATTCAATTTGGGCATGAACAAATTCATGTTAATCTCCTTATCACTTATAGATTCATTCTATTTTCTAAGCATATTCAGAATCATGAAAGTCTCTCTTGAGAACTCACACAAATTTTTTATTATATGAACCACTCGATTATTTAGCTCCCGCTACTCAAGCAATTAATTATTTTCAATATTGAAGCAAAATTTTTCAAGGAATATTAATAACCAAACTGTCTAGTAACCAATCTGATTAAATTAATAAATTATTATTGTGTTGTTAATAAAGTTTATCTCCCGATCTCACTCTATTGTCTACATCAATTCAAAGGTAATCAATCCTAAGAAAGCATTAAGTCCAATAATAATCATGGAATATAGGTTTAGTGATATAAAGTTTAACCAATTAAGTCCATTCTTGAGCTAGGCTTAAGAACCCTAACTGAAAGTTTAGCTACTCATGGAAATTGAAAAAAGAGAAGAAGAAAAGTTGAGAATTGCAAATATAAATAATATAATATATTAAATAAAGTAAAAAAGAGTAATTGAAAGGACAAAACCCCTTTTTATTCTCCTTCTATTGAATATTATTAGCAATCATTCATCAATCTTCTACTTTTAATAATCCTTGAGTAAATAAAAAAAATCAAAATCAAAATAAAGTGAAATTTTCTTCTTTGAAAATGAAAGTGAACTATGTTGTTTTCTAAACTAGCCAACCTTTAAAAAAAGGCTAAACAAAACTATTTATAATTGTTCCTCCAAAAACCCTAAAACAAACTTCCATAATTGGTTTACTTCAAAGTGCATGGTCGTGCACTCTAATATGCATGGCTATGCATCTTGGGATCACCATAAATTAAAGAATCAAGTATAGTCATGCATACCCATGCACCAGCAGGCTTGACTCTTCTTCGGATCAAGTTTAGCCATGCACCTATGTATCCTTATAAGTATGACTTTTTGAGCTCAGGCACAACTGTGCATGCATCCTCGTCTTGCTTTCATGAGGATTTTAAGCTTTCCTCCTCAAGTTCTTACTTAGACTTCACTTGCATTGATCCCAACTTAAGCACACCTAGCCATTCGATATAAAAAGCATCAAAATTTAAATAAAATTATAAAAACCTACATTTTAAGCAATTTAAGTAAATAATGCTAATATTAAAACTATTTTAGACATTTTAACACTTAAAAATCAACTAATTACTGCTCAAAATCTACTATTTTTTGCACTTATCAAGCGAAAATAGAGACTTAAATCCAATCTAAACTTTTGCCCAAAAAAACTCAATCTAAACTCATAAATTTAGGTACTTTAAAAGATTCATAAATAAATTGCAATTAAAGAAAATAAAAATCTCATTAGTGAAGATAACACTACAACAATATTAACCCTAAAGCTTCATTCTATAAAGAATAATGGCACCACAACCATGGCTCAAATCATTAGTTTGATACTCATTTTGCTTTAGCTGCTATGCTGGTGTTAGATTAAAGAAGAGAAACAGGTTTACCCAAATCTAAGCCAAGGTTAAAAAGATGATACTTTTGTTATTCGTGGCATCACTTCTCTTCTTAATTACTCTATTTATGGTGATGTTCATACAAAAAGCTTGAAATTTCTTAATGGTGGTTTGTGCTTTTCTATGGTGAAGATTCAAAACATTAGAGATAACTAGAAAAGGATGAGATTATAAATGATGGTGGATTTTTAGTGGGTGTTTTGTTTTCTTAGTGTTTTATATTGTATTTTTATAAAAGAATCAGAGAATTAATATTTCGAGCAAGTAATGGATTTTTTATGGAATTCAAAAATAATTAAGGCTGAGATGATAGCGATGTTGTTTGGACCTTTTTTTTCCTTATTCTTTTAGTTCTCATCGTCTATAGCCTCTTATTTACTTGCAGATTCTATAAATTTCATGAAATTCCTTACAATCTTTCCCTTCCTTTATTTGGCTTTAATTAATGTTTCTCTTATTATATATTTCTCCTTTATAAGATCTTATTTTGTAGTTTGATGATAACATTTGGAATTGGTATGCCTCATGAGTTAGTCTCTATTGCATTGTTTGTGGAGATTAGTTTTCTCTTTTGCTTTATTTTGAGATTATTTTTGTAAATCTATAACTAATAGTTAGGTTTTTTTTTTTTACTTTTATTTCTATTGTACAAGAAGTTGATGACATGGTCACTGATTGTATAAAAATATGGATCCCATTTGATCCTAGTGAATACATATTCATTACCAAATCAGTCGGAAACACTAATTTATTATTAATTTATTAAGTTCAAACACTAGATTAAAAGAAATTAGATACTCAATAAGAAAAAATTGAAAAGTTCATATACCAAATTTATAATTTTTCCTTTTCCATATTTCATTCTCCATCTCAAAATCATGACATGAAGTTAAATCATGACTTTTCTTATGCAAAATTTTTAAGAATTTTATTCATGTTTTTATTTTATTTTTTACCACCAATTTTTTTTTAAAAAAAAACTTAATAAGGTTTAAGCGCCGAATAAATAAAAAAAATTAACTAATAGTATTAATTATTTTATACCATTTTGAATTTTTTGAAAAGTTTCAAATCTACAAACCAAAATATCTCAAATTTTAAAATAATAAAAAAATCAACTTTTAAGAAAAACTTTAATTATTAAATTTTTAAAAAAAGTTTTGAATTGTATTCAAATTTCATTTCCATTACATGCGCTACATTGTAATGTTGTGATAAAGCCGAAAAAGTTTCTTCATTTTCTTCCAAAGATATTTATTTCAAAAAATATATATAAATAACTGTTTTAAAATATTTATTTTAATTTATGAAGAAAATATGAAGGAATTCCGAATTTTTTTTTTTTTTGATATACTTTTATTAATATTTTTGTTAATTTTTTAAATTATTACTATCTTGTAAATTTAAAATATTTTATAAAAAATTAATATAATTTTCTTGTTCATATTGAAATAAAAATAGGAAATACAAATATTTTAAACAAAATGAAATTAATTAAAATAAACATATAAAAATTAATTGAAAAGAAAAGAAAAAAAATGTATTTTTATTTTTATTTGATATATTTTATTAATTTTTAATATATATATATATATATATATATATATATATATATATATATATATATTATTTTCTACTTTATTTGAGAATATTTATGCTTTTTTTTTTTTTTGTTTAAACAAAATTAAATTACTTTCCTTATGTTATAGAAATATTTTAAATCTCAAAACAGTAAAAAATTAACATAAAAAATAAATGTTGGTACTTCCAAATGAAATTTTACATTTGTAAAATATATAGCTCTTTTTCATAAAACATGTGGTTCTTATTTAAAAAAAATAAAATTTTAATTTTACATAATAACACTTTTAATTATATAATAGCACTACCATTTTGTAAAAAAGATTATAATTGTAAAAAAAATTATAAAATTTTTTTTATTTCTATAAAATAAGAGATTAATTAAAATATATCAAATAAAAAATTAATAATTTAATAATTTTTCATATATTCTTCATAAATCAAAATATATATTCTTAAATAAAATAAGTTATTATATTTTACAATAAAATCATGAGAAAGTATAAATAACTATACCTGTTTTCACTCGTTTTTAATTAAAAGTTGAAATCCTATAAACATTTTGAAATTTCAATTTTAAACATGTCACATCATCATTTTAAATAATATCAGTATAAATTGGTTCAAATTGCTAACTAATTGAATTGCAAGATAGCTCTTTATTTTAAAAAAAAAAAAAAACATGTCTTTAATTGGAAACAAATGAAATCATATAATAGTTATTTATATTTTATAAAAATTTAACTGATGTCGATAATACTATGCTTTGTGAGGTTCCTTCTAATGCAGATATCTATGCTATGGTTTTGCATATGGATCATCAAAGTGCTCCAGGCTCAAATGGCTTTATTGGTTTTTTTTCACTCGATGTTGGCATATCGTCGATCATGAAATTTATGAGGCTGTGTGTAGCTTCTTTATCAATGGTAAAATTATGTTTGGCTTTAATTCCTACAGTCTAGTGTAATAACTCGATATTTTAAATATTTTTATACTGTATCGGGATATGTAGTATTAATTATTTTAATATATATATTTGACTATTTAATTATTTTGTTAATAATTAAAGTTAATTTTAAATTATTTTAAATTTTACGTAAAAATTTTTCGAAATCTATATTTTTGAGAAAATATTATCTAAATAATTATTTATTTATTTACGTTATTTCGTTTTATCAAATTGTATGGGTTCATGCATAATTAAAAAAAATTGAATAATATATATACATATATATATATATATATATATATATATATATATATATAACTAAACAAATTTACAAAACGTGTCATCATCTCCTTCCTTAAGTTCCCAACGCCTCACCCCCTCCATTACCCTAAACCCTAATAATCACAATTATATATATATATATATATATATATATATATATATATATATATATATATATATATATATATATAACTAAACAAATTTACAAAACGTGCCATCATCTCCTTCCTTAAGTTCCCGACGCCTCACCCCCTCCATTCATTATGAAACGTTGATCCCCTCTGTTCAGTGTGCCTGCCAGCGTGCTGTCGCCTTCCCCAGCTGCTCCGCCACCTCCTACCATCTTCTCTGGCAGTGTAGCTCGCTCATTTGGCCGGAAACCCAAGAGACTTCATCAATTCCGTTCTCCTTCATCTGGCCATCGTTTTTTATGATTCCAGTGTGGTTTTGCTCCTAGAACTCCATAGAAGCCGATTCTAAGCTCTTTATAGCTTGAAAACTCTATTTGGTAAGGATTTAAGCTTGATTTCATTTTCGGCCTCTTTTATTTCTTGATTTTTTTGAACGTCGAAGTTAATGATTCAAGCTAAATTCCTTTACAAAAGTTGCTTCTAGTAGTTCAATCTACATCCTATAATTTTTGTGGAATTTTTGGAATTTATTTTGATTTTTGTGAATTTTTTATTATTTTATTAATATTTTCTAATTTTCGTAAATTAATTAAATAATTGTGAAATTATGATTTATGGTGTTTATAGAGGTTGAAATTAATTTTAGAAGTTAATTTATAATTTTTGTGATTTTTGTGTAATTATTATAATTTTATTTAGTTTAGGTGAATTTTGGAAATTTAGGTTAAATGTGTATTTTGTTAAAATTAATTGGTTAATTGAGTATAATTATTGATTTTATTGAATTGTATGTTAAGAAAATAATTTTTGAGTAATTATATAATATTTTTGGTATTTATGGAATTTTCATGTATTCTGTGTATATCTCGTGAATTGTGAATCTCAGTCGGTGGAATCGAAGTTTGGGAGTCCGACCGAGGGGTTGTGTGACTATCTATTTCAAAGTGTGTTTTCTGTGCAAGATCGGCCCTACTTTTGTAGGTAGATGTCTGTTTTACAAAGGAGACTCTGCCGAAATTTCAGCAGATTTCTCGTAAAACATGACAACCGGTCCGAGTCTAATTCTGAATTCTTGATTGAATCTGTCTATAGTAATCCTAGAAGTATAGAGTTAGAAGTTTATTCTGACGATTATTATTATTTCATTTTTCCTAACTACGCTGAGACCGATGTCTAACGAACCAGGCCCACCGATTCTATCCCGAGAAGCGCACACCAGTAAGTTATTATACTGTATATATATGCATTTCATATAAGATGCATCACTTAGGGTTTTTCATTTTCATTATATGTTTTTAAAGTGATTTAAATTATAATATTTTTGATATATTTAGAGTTCATATTTATATATATATATATATATATATGCATGTTAAATAATTATGCATGTTATTTGGATATATGCACGTTAAATAATTAGGTTTATGTTTAATACATTTTAGTATATATACATGTTTTAAATGTATATTTAGTCATAACTATTTTATTGAATGATTAGTATACTTTAGGTATATTTTCAGTATATTTTAGGTTTATTACTAAATAATTGCATGTCATATTATTGACTTATTGTTTTTAAGTTTATTTTTGGTATATTTTTGATATATTTCCAAATAAATGCATGTTTTATTATTGGTTTAAACTTAACATATTAGTGGTATACTTAGGGTTTATTTGTGATATATGCATGCTAGAAAATTAGATTATTTTTTGTGAATATATGTCAAACCAAAATGCATGTTTTAGTACATATACATATTTAAATGAATATTATGCATAATTGTTTTATTAAATGATTTGTGTACTTAAGATATATCTTTGGTATATTTAGGTACATTTTTAAGCAAATGCATGTTATATTATTAAAATGCACTTAAATTATTTTTAATTATATTAATGGTTATCTTTAGTATATTTCATGTTTTATTTGACATATATATACCCAAAATATACTGAGTATATTTTAGGTATATTTCTGGTATATATATGGTTTATTTTACTATTATGAATGTCATTCTACATTAATTATTTTTCGAATGAATGATTTATTTTAAATGAAGGTTATCAATAGAACGTGCTTCCTAGTGGGCAGCACTAAGACCGTGTACATACCGGTGCGATAGATTTAGGTTTGAGTGAGGAATTAATTGTGGAGATTACAATGTGATTAATAATGATTTGATTGATATGATTGAGATATGATGTGATTGATAGTGTGATTGTTGGAGCTCGATTGACCAAGCATCTCGGGGCCAATCACATTGACAGTCAGACTACTGAAGCTCGATTGACTTAATGTCTCGGGGGCAGTCTACTGTCCAAAATGGAATAAGTGACCTATTTGGACTTAAGTGAGCCTATATGGCTAGAGTGATGATATGATTGATTGAGGTTGCGATTTATAGGGTTCTATTTGATCCTTGATGTATTAAAATAAATGTTTTCTACATCTATTCTATTTATAAAAACAGAGTTTGGCATTTATGTGAAATGTGTGTATATACATACATATATACGAATGCCTAATTGGTATGGTTTAGATTGCATGTATATATAGTATAATAATTCACTCAGTGAGGTCTGACCCCCCTCAATTATTTTTTTTTCAGGAGATCCTATATCGTAAGACCTTAGTAGTAGAGTTCCTTGTCGATGTCCTTCAGTCCCAGCTATTTTTTGTAAATGTATATTTTGAACTCTGATTTGTATTCTAGAAACTATAGTAGTAGTGTTATTGTATCAGAAGAGTATTATTTTGTTTTGATATTAAATACTCAGAGAGTTGTATCTGAACATTGTGTGAATATATTTATTTATGAAAGGATTTGGAGTATTTATTTTATATATTGATTCAAAAAAATTTTAATTCTATCGTACTTTTTATTTATTTATTGCATGAGTTTAATTTCTAAGGCTTGCTATGGGTTCCAGATTCAAAAAAATTTTTGCACCCTAGCGCCAGTCATGACTCCTAGTTTGGGTCGTGACATCCAGGAAGCAAACTCGATTAATAAATTCAGACCTAGTGTTTTGTGTACAAAGTTGTCTTTAAAATTTTGGTAGATAGATTGGCAAGGATCACTTCCTCTATTATTGTTTCATCCCAATTTGGTTTTATTCTTGGAAGACATATTAAGGAGTACACCACGATAGCTTCAAAAAATTTTAATCTGTTGGATTATTGATCTAGAGAAGTAGCATGGCCATGAAAATTGATATTAATAAGGCATTTGATTCCATGGAATGGATTTTCTTTTAGAGTTGCTTTCTTGTTTTGGGTTCTCTTCTTTTTTTATCAATGGATTCAGGCTATCTTGCATTCAGCTCGTCTCTCAATCATTATTAATGACACTCCTAAGGGGTATTTCTCTTATTCACTTAGGGTTCGTCAAGGAGATCCATTATCTCTCCTCTTTTTTATTTAGCAGAGGAATTTTTTAACTATTTTATCATGGCTCTTGTAAAGTAATATGTTATCATTCCTACACATTCTAATAATAGAGTTCATTGCCCTACTCATATATTATATGCTGATAACATTTTGATCTTTTGTAAAGCCTCCAGAGCCAACCTTTGGCACATAATGAATTTGTTTGCTTCCTATGGTTTATTATCGGGTCAACAAGTGAATTGGGAGAAATCATATATTTTTTTTAGAAAATATGTATCTTCTTCTTGGGTTACTATGTTCAAGGCTATGTCGGGCATGAAGCTGGGGTCTTTAACTTTTAATTATATAGGTGTTCCTATGTTTAAAGGGGCACCAAAGAAAAGATGGCTTCAACCCATTACTAATTCAATTATTACTAAGTTAGAGAAACGAAAGGGTTATACTCTATTTATGGTTGGTAGGCTTTCTTTAACCAATTCCATTATTTATGGCTCTCTTATTCATACTTTTATAGTCTACAAATAGCTAAGTTTACTTCTAAAATATTTGGAGAGGTTTTTAAAGAATTGTCTTTGGACTCGTGATTATCTTTCTCACAAGCTTGTCACGATTCATGAGGACATTTATTGCTTCCCTGTGGACAAAGGTGGTCTAAATTTGAATTACATTTTCACCTTATGAATTCTTCCTTTCTTAGTAAATTTTCATAAAAGCTTATGAGCCAAGATAGTTGTCCCTTCCAATTCTTGCATTCACACTATCTTTATTAGTCTAAAGTAGTTTAAAGTTCATTTATTAGCTCTTATATTTAGTCTTCCATTCATGGTTCTTATCTGATTTGATTTCTTGATCTCAATGGATGGTTAGCAGACATTCTTCTTTGAGTTTCTAGAATGATAAATGGCTAGATTACATCATTGCAGATCATATAGGCATCCCACTTAGCATATGGAATAAGATAAAGGACACCATTTTTAATTTATATTCTTATAATTCTTAGAACATTCCTCATTGTTTTTGGGATGCTTTTCTAGATGTTTATCAAGATATTGAGAATCTGATCTTCTCTCATTTTCCTTCGGATAAATTAATGTATTTTCATTTTTCTTTCTTTCAAAGTTATGGACCATCATTCTCGGCATCATTCCCTAAAGGTTGCTTGGGAAAAGGATCTGTGGAGATACTATTTGTCACCATCACATTCCTTCCTAACTTGGCATTTATTACATGAAAAGATCTTGTGGATGAGTTTTTGTGCTCCAAAGGTCTTAATATTGTCTCTTGCTATTGTTTATATGCTACTTATGTAGAAAATATTTCTTATACATTCTTATAATGTTCATATGTTGTCACTCTTTGGAATGCATGAGAAATCTGCAAGCATACGGAGTCAGTTCAAGTAGTAAAATAAAGTATCAATCCCACAGAAACTGCAAATTGAGTATTAAAATACTAAAAGTGTTTGTTTGTTTAAACACTAAATTTTGGTTTGAAAATCAAATAAAAATAAACAAAACAAATTTAATTAAAACTTAACACTCAAATTAAAGGCTAGGGTTCTGATTATCATTTTAACCTTTTCTAAAAGTTAATTAAACATCTCAGTCTTTAACTAATCTTAATTCAATTTGAAAGCATCTTTAAAACCATAGATTTTCCTCTCAAATAAACCTATAATTATTTAAGTAGAATTAACTTATTGTTTACTAGCTCTCACTAACTAAATATTTCTTAAACCTAATTTTAAGTCCAGCTTTTTAATCAATATTAGTCACTTAAATGTCTCTCAACTAAGTAAGTGACTAATAGGTTATTGTTTTAATCTAGTAGAACCTATCTCTCAATTAAGTTCTAAAGTATAAATTCAATCTAAGGATGATCAAGCCTACGATGACATTAAGTTCAAAAACAACCAAAGAATTAAGATTAAAGACTTAGATTTTAATTCAAAAAAAATTACATGGTTGAAATTAAATAAGAACCCTAAAAATATGCTTAGTTGCACATGTTAAGAGAAAGAGAAGAAGATGAAGTAGAGAAGAAATAACCAATCATTATTAATTAAAAATAATAATAATCAAAAAGTTTAAATAAGAAAACCCCTTTTACTACTTCAAACAGCTGCAATAGGTCTTGTTCCTTCAAAACTTCAAAACTAATTTTCTACTTAACATGAACAAGAACTTGAATGAAAATTAACTTTGATTCTTTAAAGTAAATATTTAGAGAAGACTAAATGTAGCCTCCTTTGCTCTTATGAAGGCCTTATAGCCTCCAGCCTCTAACAACTTTGAGGTTTATTACAATTAAAATCCCATAAAATCCCCTCAAATCATCAACTTAAATTTTGAATTTAAGAAGTTGTTGCAATAAATTGCACAGTTGTGCACACCTAAGCACATGGTTGTGTCACAGGGTGTGTCAACTTTCTAACACTCAGGCACAATTGTGCACACCTAGGCACACAGCTATGTCAGAATAGGCTGCTTTAAAACTCCACTTTTCTTTAAGATTTTGACTTGTTGTAACCTCTAAATCCTATCTTCAACTTGTTCAAATCTTTCAACTTTCTTCATGCATCCTTATTTCAAAAATTAAATAAAGATTAACTAAATAAACTTAAAAATTAACAAAATTAACAAAAAATCCTAACAACTAAACAAAATAAACAAAAATAAATAAAAGATCTAAAAATTAACTAAATTAATTAAAAATGCAACTAATTAGATTATATTCCCATAGAAAAAATTGTTCAAAATACAAGATTTTTCTCACTCATCAAATTCCCCCACACTTGAGTCTTTGCTTATCCTCAAGCAAGCAAAAGAACACCTTATTCATATAAAGAATCAAAATCATTAGCTGGTTTTAACTTGGCTAACCATTTTGATTTTCCTTTAATATAAAGCTTAAAGACTATAAATTAAAATAATAACTCATGGTTAAATAAGTAGCATTTACAATGTGAAGAGCAAACTATTTCATTGAATTCATGTAAATGAACAATTAACCCCCACAAAAATTGAAAGTAAATAGGAATTATCTCTATACTTAAGTAGTCCAAAAATTCATATATACAGGCAACCCAATAATACTCAACTTATTTATTTAATTAAGGTTTTCCCAATCTCAATATTCCTAACCTTTCCTGCACTACTCAGTGTGGATACCTCCAAAAAGGGTCCTTTGGATACTCTTACTCTATAATAGAGCATTGGAGCAGAATGAGCATATAAGAATTTAGATTTAAAATTTCATCTCTGAACGAGTGTGTTTTACGCTCTATCTTATTATTTTTTTTTAGAGAAAGAGTAGCTCATAGGTGCCTAAATACATATGAACTAAACTATCCTAAAGAAAGAAACTTAATTCCTTATTACAAGCATATTTCTTAAACATCAAGCATTCAAGTTCAATCATTTAATGGAATAGTAAGCATTAAAATCATTAAAAATAAAAAAATCCCTAAGCATAAGTCATTTTTCTAATTTAAAAATAAAAAAAAATTAAAGGAAGATTATTACACTTTCTCAAGAAAACCATCTCGGATGAAATAAACTCTTTATAGGAATAGGTTTAAAAACTCAAATCAAATAAATCTAATAACATGCATGACTCCAATTTATTAAAAGAAAAATAAACATAAAAACTGTAAAAACCAAAAAGAAAAGGAAAGTGTACTTCCCTTATTTAGATGCACTTGGAGGCAAGGTGAAGATGAACTCTTCTGGAGATTCACTTGGTCCTCTTAATCTTTTGTCTTGAAAGATTTGCTTTTTAAGCTCTTCAATTTGGGTTAGCATCTTCTTTACTCTTGCTTCGCTCCTCCTTTCAAAATGCTCCATCTCATCTAACAAGTCCATAATTAAGTTCCTAATTCTATTATCAGAAAGGTTGATCATCTCTTTTACTTCCTTTATGATTTTCTCAACCCATTCATTTGCTCTCTTTCTTTTTCCTGAACAAGATAATTGATATTCTTGATCCTCACTGACATCATCATATTCTTTTACAACTCTTGGTAGAGGGATTTTACTAAGCTTCAATGCGTTTTTCCAAATCATATAACATCTCCTAAGATCAACATCCTCTAACTCTCCTCATTCAGTAATGAATTCAGCTTTGATAAGGTATTACACGCCTAGCAATTTCGAATAGCTGAAGCTTATGCCTAGCAATTTCAAATGGAGCAAATTACATGGCTAAACCCGTGACAATGTGTCCCATTGATATCAATGCTTTCCTAGCCTGCACAACTCACCACATTAACAAAATAGGCACCATACACCTTTGTGTTAGAATGCATGCACCATAATAAAAACAATTCATCAGGAGATACTTTCATGTTATCCTTTTTCCCAAAAATTGTGTGTGTCATGAATTTGTGCATTAGCAAATATGAGTGACTTTGAATTAATCCACTAGTTAGAATCTATCCATCACAAATTTTATCTCCACCAGTGATTTCAGACCAAAATTTACTTATATTAAAATCGAATAAAGGTTAACAAATACCTCCATTAGGAAAGCCAAAAATTTTAAAAATTAGTTCATAATCAAAAGTGTATTCTTGCCCAAAAAATCTACAAGAAAAAATTCCTTGATTTTCTTTTGAAATCTTTAATGTAGTATAAAACTCAATTGTTAACTCAAAGAATACATCATATTGAACTGACTTTAATTTCATCCAACCCATTCTTTCACACAATGCATTGATAAAATCCTTCAATCCTATGCTTTCTAACACATTATCATAAAAAAATTTAGGTTTGCTGAACTGTCTTTTAGTTAAGGAGTAGAACCTCTTGCCTTCTTCCTCAGAATAAATGGAAAAGAAAGTGTCATACTCATCCCTTAGATTAAGTGGCTCACCTTTTCTTCCAATAAGCTTCTTTCCCCTAGCAATGGGTTATTGGTTCTTTGTTCTAGCCATACTCAAGAGATACATTAATTTGCAAAGGAACAAAAGAAATAGAGTAGAATTAAATGAACGTAGAAAGATATAAGTAAATTGAAAAAGTTTAAATCTTTAAATAAAAGAGAAGAAGTTTAAAAAAATTGGGAAACCTAATCCTAATAAGATAAAAAAAATTATACTTTCTAACTAAAATTTAAAGATAAACAAAAAAATCTGAAAAAATAAAATTTTAATTTTACATTTACAATAGATAAGAAAATTATAGATAAGAAGATAAAAAGAATTAAAGTCCTAAAAAAATTAAAATTCAACAATTTGAAAAGGATTTTTTTAAATAAATAAGAAAAGAAGATTGTTTAAAAATAAAAATAACTTTCATTTTTCATTCATCTCTTCCTTCTTCAGATGATGACTCTTCTTCATACTCAACTTCTTGATCAAGTGGTGGATATAGAGGTGGAATAAAATTTTGAGCTTGAAAGAAAGTCATGAGGTTATGATTAATCATGCTCAACCTATGATTCATTCCAATCATAGTATCATCCATCCTTATTGCTAGTGAAGTTAATTCACTACCGTTTAAGTCAATGACTCCCACTTAAAGTTCTAATTCATCCAAACGCTCTATTACATCATTCAAATCCATTTCTTGGTCTTTTTCTTCCCTTTCTTCTGGAACTGGTGGTAGTTCATTGGGAAGAATAAGACTATCTCTCCCCCTAAAATCTTTTCTAATTAACCCTATGGCCTCCATCATGTAAGAATCAACCCCTAACCATATTAAATGGCATATTCTCCACATCAAAGCCTAGGTAATTACCTATAGTTGTAACCATACCTCCCACCCTAATTGCTCCAGTCATCTTGGTAGCCACAGCCCTCAATTTGGAAGCAATAGCATGGCAAATATCTAATTTTCTATTATTAACCATGCAATATATGATACTGAGTTCATTTGTAGTTACTGCAACATCTCCTTCTTTTCTTAAAAATAAGGAATGAGATACAAGCCTATGTAAATATTTTAAAGCTAATGATCAAATTTGAGATTCTTTTGCTAATCTAGCTTCATACAACACCCCCCCTTTATCATATGATTTCTCTCCCAAAGACATTACTATCATACTCAGTATTGGCATCTTGGTCTTTAAGAAAATGAAGTATATCATTAAGTGCAAACAAACCAAGCTCATGCTCTTCATTTCCTAAAAAAAATTAAGCTTAAGACTTTGCTCATCAAAGGTAAAAGTTGATAGAAATCCACAAGTTGGTCTTATAAAGGTAAGACTTTGCATAGTCACAAAATCATCCCAACCCATCATATTCACATACATGTTTACCTCATCTAGCAAATTAACCTCTTGTAGAGTACAAGCATTCATGTATCTATTTAGGATAATTTTCCTAGTTGTCATCTACTCAAATTTCTTCCTATGCCCCTCATGCCTAAAATTAATAAGTTTTAGGAAGAGTTTTACCAATCTTTCCTTATTTTCACCTCCCAAATTGTTGGAACCACCACCTTGCTTTCTTTTGGAAGTACCATGCTTCTTGCTTATAGTTGACTTTTCTAGGCTCTCTTTCTATAGAGAGGAGGAAAAGTGATGGAAAATCTAAAGAAAAATGGAAATGGTAAAAGAAAGAGTAGTGCCTTTTATAGAGAAAATAGTGTGTATAGAGAATAAGGTGAAGAATTAAGAAGATAGATGTTTAAATAAAGTGAGGGAAGAGAGAAAGTAAAAAATTAATAAATAAATAAAAGAAGTAATTTGAAGAACCCTAGAAATGGGTAATTGGGAAAGTAGTCAAAATTATGGAATTCTAAAAATTGGGAAATGGGAAAACATGGAGAAGTGAAAATGTCATTGAGAAATGGGAAAGAATTATTGAAAAATGCTAAAGTGGTCAAAGTTTAAAATCTAAAAATAGGAAAGAAAAGTCATGATGGTAGTGGAAAGACATGGGAAAGTGGCAAACTGATTCCTCTTAAAAATAAATTCATAAAAAATATTTTTATTAATAGTGCCCATAACTGTGCGCATCGATGAGCACAGTTGTGTGCACTGTTTAATGCAAATTTTTTTTTATATAATTTTAGGCACAGCTGTGCACAACTATGCACACAATTGTGCCTGAATCGAACTTCAACCTCAGAATTTCATCTGTTTAGACATGGGTGTGTGCTCTAATGCACATAGTTGTGTATGAATGTTATTTTTCATATTAAAACAATGTCCATTAGACCACACAATTGTGCACTAGGGCGCACAACCTGATATAATGGTCATCTAAGGCTATTTCTGCATTTTGCACACATAATAGTACTCACACATCTCCCATATACAAATCACACATTTTTCCACAAACTTTAACTTATAAAAATGTCTTCTAAAGCTCCCTTTCTTCTTTGATTCCTAAAGATACACAATAAAACTTGAATTAAAAATCTTGACAAATTAAAATTAATTAAAACAATAAAAATTAAATTTAAATAAAACAAGCTTGGTTGAGCCCCCAAGAAGCATTGTTTAAAGTCCATAAGCTGGACCATAATGCTCATCATTCAATTGAATCTTTTAAATAGGCAACTTGGTGTGCCTCCATGATACAGCTTCAATCTTTATCCATTCACTTTGAAATTTTCTCCTTGATTGTTGCATAATTCCATAGCTCCATAAGGACATACATGAGTCACCATAAATGGACCTAACCATCTACTCTTCAGCTTTCCTAGAAATAATCTAATTCTTGAATTAAACAACAACACTTGATCACCCTCTTTAAACCTTTTGATCCTGACTTTTGCATCATGCCACCTCTTTGTGTGCTCCTTGTAAATCTTTAAGTTCTTATATGTAGCTTCTTTAATTTCTTCAAGTTCACTCAGTTGCAAAATTATTTTCTTTGGTTTTTTGAAATCATAATTCAAAGCTTTTACCACCCAATAGGCTTTGTATTCAAACTCAATGGGAAGATGACAAGCTTTTCCATAAACCAACCTATATGGGGACATTCCAATAGGTGTTTTGTAAGCAATTCAATATGCCCACAAAGCATCATCAAGCTTCCTTTCCTATTCCTTTTTTGACTTATTAACCGTTCTTTCCAAAATTTTCTTTAACTCTCGGTTACTAACTTCAACTTACCCACTCATTTAGGGGTGATAAGGTGTTGCAACTTTATGTGTTACCCCATAATGAGCCAACAAATTTTCTATATGTTTGTTGCAAAAATGTGTTCCCCCATCACTTATGATAACTCTAGACATACCAAAAAAAAAGAAAATCTTCTTTAAAAATTTGCAAACAACCTTTGTATCATTTACAAAAAAAGCTTGAGTTTATACCCATTTTGACACATAACCCACACAAACAAGTATGGACTTGTTTCCTTCTAACATAAGGAATGATCCCATAAAATCAATGCCTCAAACATCGAATATCTCGACTTCTAGAATTCCTGATTTAAGTATCTCATCTTTCTTTGAGATGTTCCTACTTATTTAGCATGCATCATAATTAAGTACAAAATTTTGAGCATCTTTAAAGAGTGTAGACTAAAAGAAACTTGCTTCAAGAACTTTAGTAGCTGTTCTTTATAGACCAAAATGACCATCATTTACCATACCATGACAACTTTGTAATATTGACCATATTTCACCACTTGCTACACACCTCATTATTATGCCATCATTGCACAATTTCCATATAAAAGGATCATCCCACAAATAGGATTTAGAGTCATGGATTAGCTTTTTTTTTTGCTCTTTAGTGAATTCTTCTAGAAGTTTGCTACTTGAGATAAAGTTGGCTATAGCAGCAAACTAAAGAGCACTCAAGATTTTAATTGCCAAAAGCATCTCGTCTAGAAATATTTTTTATAGGCTTTTCCTCTCCTTCCTCTGAATCTAACTCCAACCTTAAGAGATGATTAGCTATAACATTTTTTTATCCCTTCTTGTCTTTGATCTCAATATCTAATTCTTACAGTAAAAGCACCTATCTATTGAGTCTTGGTTTAAAATCCTTCTTTTTCATAAGGTACTTCAATGTTACATGATCTGTATACATAACAACTTTAGAACCAAGAAGATAAGATCTAAATTTATTAAATGCAAAAATAACCTCCAACATCTCCTTTTCTGTTATTACATAATTGAGTTGCACCTCCATCAACGTCTAGTTTGTATAGTAAATCACATGGAGCTTGTTCTCCTTCCTTTGGCTAAGTACTGCTCCCATTGCATGATCATTTGCATCACACATTAGTTTGAACAGAAGGTTCTAATCAGGTGCTACAAATATAGGAGCGAAAATGAGTGCCTCCTTTAACCTATCAAAAGCCAATTTACACTCATTAGTAAAGTCAAAAGGTGAATCTTTCTCAAGTAACTTACAAAGGGGTTTAGAGATTTTTAAAAAATGCTTAATAAACCATCTATAGAAGCCAACATGACTAAGGAAGCTCTTGACTCCTTTCACATTCGTCGGATATTGCAATTTCTCGATAATCTCCACCTTTGCTTTATTAACCTCAATGCCTTTAGCTGAAATCTTATGGCCAAGAATAATTCCTTCATTAACCATAAAGTGGCATTTCTCCCAATTTAGCACCAAATTGGTTTCTTCACAATGTGCAAGTACTTGCTCTAGATTTTCCAAGCATCCATCAAAAGAATTTTCATAAACTGAAAATTCATCCATGAAAATGTCCATGATTTCTTCCACTAAATCTGAAAGTATGGTCATTATGCATCTTTGGAATATTACAAGAGCATTACATAATCCAAATAGCATTCATCTATAAGCAAATGTGCCATAAGGACATGTAAAAGTCATCTTCTCCTGATCTTCTAGAGCTATTGCAATTTGATTGTATCTTGAATATCCATCCAAGAAATATTAGAAAGTATGTCCCGCTATTCTTTCCAATATTTGGTTGATAAATGGTAATGGGAAGTGATCTTTTCTTGTAATTGAGTTTAACTTCCTGTAATCTATACATACCCTCCATCCATTCTTGACTCTTGTAAGAATTACTTCCCCTTCCTCATTTTCCACAATGGGCATTCCTCCCTTCTTTGGTACACATTGGATTGGGCTCATCCATGAACTATCTAATATTGGGTAGATAATTCTTGCATCTAATAGTTTGACCACCTCCTTCTTTACCACTTCTTGCATGTTCGAGTTGAGTCTTCTCTGTCTTTCAATAGTTGTCTTGTATCCTTCCTCTATCAACATTTTTATGCATACAGTATATAGGGCTTATACCTCTAATGTTGAAGATTTGCCAACCAATTGCTTTTATCCTTCTTTTGAGCATTTCCACAAGCACATCCTCTTGATCTTAGGTAAGTTTAAAGGATATAATTACAGGTAAGGTTTGACCTTCTCCTAGAAAAGTGTACCTCAAATAATTAGGCAAAGGTTTCAAATCCAACTTTGGTAGGTTTAAGGTCGAAGGTGGTGTTGGTTCAATGTGTGGTAATTGTATATAAGATAAGTGGGGTTGGTGTTTAAGGTTTACTTCATCTTGAGAGGATTGTTCATGAAATCATTTCTCAATATTTTCAATTTCCACAGATTTTGCCAACCTCCTTCGTTGACTTCACCTACACATTTATCCACAACATCAAATCTTAAGCACAAATCATTATCAGATGGGAATTTCATACCTTGGTAAACATCAAACTTATAACTTTCATCTCCTACTCATAGTGTGAGTGTCCCATCAAAGACATCAATTATGGCTTTTACAGTGTAAAGAAAAGGCATTCCAAGGATTAGGGGAACATCCTCATCCTCTTTAAAATCTAGCACTATAAAGTCGATTGGAAAAATTAATTTTCCAACCCTTACTAACACATCTTCCACTAAACCTTCTGGTTCTTTTACTATTCTATCTGCAAGCGTATGCTTGTCAGTTTGCCTCTCCTAACCTAATTTCCTATAAATCGACAAAGGCATAAGATTAATTAAAGCTCCAGAATCACATAAAGCTTTTTAAAATTTTAAATTTTCAATAAAACATAGAATAGTGAGACTCCCTGGATGCTTCCTTTTTAGAGGAAGTTTATTAGAGATGATTGCACTACATTCTTTATTAAGTGTGATTGTCTCAAACTCCTACATTTTCTTTTGTTGGAAATCAGCTCCTTTTAGAATTTTGCATACTTGGGCATTTAAGATAAACACTCCACAAGAGGCATGTTGATATGGAGTGACTTATATCTCTCTAAAAATCTTGCAAATTGTTGATCATGCTCCTATTTTTTCAACCTCTAAGGATATGGAACTGGAGGTTTATAAGGTTGAATTGGTGGAGACTTTGGCTTTTCTTGCTTTTCATTCTAAACTTTTGGCTTCTTATCCACTTTAACTTCTACCCACTCATCTTTTTATTCTTTCTCCTCTTCCTTCTATTTCTTCTCATATTCCACTGTTGCTTTTGGGGTTTGGATCTCAGTTTCGCTTCTTAAGGTATTGCTCCTTTGGATTCTTCTCAGTGTTGCTTAGTAATGAACCTTAATTTCTCATTGATAAAGAGTTTGCCAATTACCCTATTTACATTTCCAAATTATGAATAGAGGTAGTGATTTTTGAACATTTGATTAAATCTCTTTGTAACCTCATCATGTTGGTTCATCTTTACTGTCATTACTTCCATGAACTTCTCTAATTTTTTCTCTAGAGATACTCTTGAGGGCGAACCCTTATCTTAATAGATTTGAGATTGGTAATGTTGAGCATTTTGAACTCCAAAACCTAGTGGTGCTTGTGGTCTCCATTGGTTATTCCCTTGATTACTCCAAGAAAAGTTAGGATGATTCCTCCAACTAGGGTTGTAGGTGTTTCTATGCACTTGATTTTGCTGGCCTTTATTGAAGTTATTCACATTCTCTATTAATAATCCTTGCATCATTTGGCATTCTATAGTCGAATGATCACCCTAACAAAATTCATAAAAAGAAGATAAGTTAGATATTGCATTAACACCCAACTTGTCCATCCTCTTGGATAAAGCATCCATCTTTGCATTAAGCATTGTCAAACTATCAACTTTAATTAATCTGTCTCTTTTTTTAATAGTCCACTCATTATACCAGAGGCTTTGTGTGTTGGCCATTTCTTCAAAAAGGTTTAAAGCTTCTTCAAGTGTTTTTGATATTGTGGTCCCTCCAGCTGATGCATCAATGTTCACCCTAACCGGTGGATTGACACCATTATAAAATGACTAAACCAAATCCCATGATGGTATCAATTGAGGTGGACATTGCCGTTGAAGATCCTCAAACCTATCCCAACACTCATAGAAGCTTTTATCCTCTCTTTGATAGAAAGAATTGATCTCATTTCTAATCTTCAAGACTTTAGCTGGTGGGAAGTACTTATTGAAGAAAGCATTATAAAGCTCTTGCCAAGTGTTGATAGAGTTGGGTGGTAAGCTTGTAAACCACCTCTTAGCTCTATTAATAAAGGAAAATGGAAAAAGAATAAGTCAAATTATTTCAGGTTGCACTCCATTCATCTTGAAAGTTAAGCAATACTCTAGAAATTGGGTCATGTGACCAATTGGATCCTCATATGGCAATCCACTAAATTATGAATTTTAAATCATTTAGATCATGGCAGGTTTTATCTAGAAATTATTTACTGCAACCGCTGGCCTCACGATCTGATTTTGATCACCTTAGACGTTAGGACTTGCATCATCCCTCATAGTCCTTTGCCCATTCTGCCCATTTTGTCCATCTTGGGTTGCTTGCTGTCTCATATTTCTTTCTTCTTCTATTCTATTTTTATATTGTCTCCTTCTTCTTTTAACTGCCTTTTCAAGTTCTAGATCAATTGGTATTAGTAGAACTCCTTGTTTGCTTGCATTACATGTTGTGTGCATACACTAACATAAGTCCCTGCAATACCACAAATGAAAAAAAATTACAAATAACGTCTAAATCAAATAACACAATTTTCTTAGCAATATCAATTTTGGCAATCCTCAGCAATGGCGCCAAAAACTTAACGTGAGAAATCCACAAACGTACAGAGTTGATTCAAGTAGTAAAATAAAGTATTGATCCCATAGAAATTGCAAATTGAGTATTGAAATACTAAAAGTGTTTGTTTGTTTAAACACCGAATTTTGGTTTGAAAATCAAATAAAAATAAATAAAACACATTTAATTAAAAATTAACAATCAAATTAAAGGTTAGGGTTCTTATTATCATGTCAACTTTTTCTAAAAGTTAATTAAACATCTAAGTCTCTAACTAATTTTAATTTAATTTGAAAGCATCTTTAAAACCATAGATTTTCATTTCAAATAAACCTATAATTATTTGAGCAGAATTAACACATAGTTTGCTAGCTCTCACTAACTAAATGTTTCTTAAACCCAATTTTAAGTCCATCTTTTTAATCAATATTAGTCACTTAAATGTCTTTTAACTAAGTGACTAATAGGTTATTGTTTTAATCTAGTAGAACCTATCTCTCAATTAAGTTTTAAAGTATAAATTCAATCTAAGGATGATCAAGCCTAAGATGACATTAAGTTCAACAACAACCAAAGAATTAAGATTAAAGACTTAGATTTTAATTCAAAAAAAAATTACATGGTTGAAATGAAATAAGAACCTTAAAAGTATGTTTAGCTATGCATGATAAAAGAATGAGAATAATATGAAGTAGAGAAGAAATAACCAATCATTATTAATTAAAAGAAATAATAACCAAAGAGTTTAAATAAGAAAACCCCTTTTACTGCTTTAAATAGTTGCAATATAAGGTTTTGTTTCTTTAAAACTTCAAAAATAATTTTCTATTTAACATAAACAAGAACTTGAATGAAAATTAACTTTGATTCTTTAAAGTAAAAATGTAGACAAGACTAAATGTAGCCTCCTTTGCTCTTATAAAGGCCTCTTATTTATAGCCTCCAGCCTCCAACAACTTTGAGGTTTATTACAATTCAAATCCCATAAAACCCCCTCAAATCATCAACTCAAAATTTGAATTTAAGAAGTTGTTGCAACAGTTTGCACAGCTGTGCACACCCAGACACACGACTGTGTTGTAGGGTGTGTCAGCTTTCTAACACTCAGGCACAGCTGTGCACACCCAGGCACACGGCTATGTCAAAACAGGCTGCTTTCAAAACTCCACTTTTCTTCTGTAACCTCCAAATCCTGTCTTTGACTTGTTCAAATCTTTCAACTTCTTTCATGCATCTTTATTTCAAAAATTAAATAAAGATTAACTAAATAAACTTAAAAACAAACAAAATTAACAAAAATCCTAACAACTAAACAAAATTAACAAAAATAAATAAAAGATCTAAAAATTAACTAAATTAAATTCTATTCCCATAGAAAAGAGTGTTCAATATACAAGATTTTTCTCACTCATCAAATTCCTCCACACTTGAATCTTTACTCGTCCAAACAAATGGGTGATACACCCCTTTTATTAATTATTTTATTTGGAAAGATGTTTCATGCCCTCTTTACGAAAATAAAATAACATATTTTCTGCATATTGCATAAAATGGGCGAGGGTGAAATTTGATTAGATTAAGATTTTTTTTTTTTTTTAAATTCATGTAACATATGTTTTTATTTCCCAATTTTGAAATTCTAGTTAAATTTCTTCAACAATAATTTTCACACTCGTAAATGAATTTAGTCAATAATTTTATGGTTTAAATTTATTTTTAAGTAAATAAGTAATATATGCTTTAAAATAAATAATTTGTAAGAATAAAATAATTTTAAAAAATAGTTAATTTTCTAAAAATAATTTTACATTTTAAAATAAATCTTTAAAATAAAACATCAATAAATAAAAAATAAATGAATTTTTTGAATTTTTAATATATTTAGAGTTTAATTGTACCAAAATAGAAGTTGAAGGATTGTTTTATACTTTTTGCCTTCTAATTAATATGTAAATAGTAAATTTGTTTTACAATTTGTAAAAGATAATTAATTTATTAATAAAATTATAAAATAAAATATATTTTATCATATGTATATGTTAAAAATATTTACATATAGGTATATTGTGTAAATAGATAAATAAAATTAAAATAGAATTAAACAAATAAAACTTTTTCAATATATATAAACAATTGAAAGGTTAAAAGGGAATAAGGAATCAAACTCATAATCTCATCTTACAATATTTATCACCTGAACTATTAGACTAATACAAAGACACAACAATAAAGTACTCTATTAAAAATGCAAAATGGCACTAACATTTAGTATAAAACTTATCCAATTTTAGAATTATAAGTTAAAAATAGGATTGGCTAGGGTGAAATTAAGATTTTTTTTTTTTAACAACAAATGAAATTAAGATTCTCATGCCTTTCCACAATGCAATGTTAACATTTTATTGGATTCTTAAAAAAAAAAACAAATTTAGGTCACAATCTCAATTGAATTCTTCAATTCCCAATTAAAAACCAGCAACAAAAAGACGCAGAAAAAATTACTTATCAAATAAAAGAATTTATAATTATGAATTAAATCTCCAAAAAGAAGAAAAAAGAAATGCCACTACCCATGTGGCCATGTACATTACCTCTAGGTACTTGACTCCAAGAGGGGAAAGGACCAAAAAAGAAAATTAAAAAAAAAAAAAAAACAATACAAAACAAAATAAAAAAAAAATTATTATATTTGGGATTATTTAACTTTCCTCTTTTGAATTTAAAATGGGCTGGGCCATTTTGATGGTTCTCGACCTGGGCTTCGACCAGTTGGATTGAGGCTTGGGCTCTTTGTTAATACAGAAAAACCTCAACGCTAGAATTTCTTACTTGGAGGCAAAGAGGGCAAGCATGAGCCACTTGGTCACATTCTGTACACATGCATAAATGCCGACACGGCAACACCACCACTGTCGCCGCCCTTCTGCGGCAACGCTTACAACACGGGCCACTCGACAACGTGACCCGCTCAGGATCCACGTAAGCAGACTCCGCATCCTCTACCTGTCCCTCTACTCCACCACCGGAGCAACCCAATCCATCATCCCCTCTTCGGTTATCTGCCGCCACTATTCCGCCGCCACTCATTATAGCTTGTTGCAGTTGCGCTTGAAGCGAGGCCGCTGTGGCTTCCTGTGCCCTGGCTTTCGTTTGCCAAACCTGGGCTTCCACACTGAGCTGGGCGGCGCGTGCCTCTAACTCGGCGTTGCGGCTCGTAGCTTTTTCGACTTCGACTTCTTTTTCCCTCAATCGTCGGGATATTGATTCCTCCGCTGCGCTTAGTAGCGCACGGTAGTGCCTTTGCCTCTTTTCTGCTAATGTACGCCTCAATTGTTCTCCCTGTACGGAAATGAACAATTTTTTTTTTTCATTTTACGTACTAATTTGATTTACATTAAAAACCAACCAAAAAAAAAAAAAAAACAGAGAACACAATTGAGGAAAAGAGAGAAATGGTACCTGGGCTTGAAGGAATTGGTCAATTTCATCGCGTTGGCGTTTAATTTGAGAGGCAAAATCTTCGGATAATAAGGATATTAAAGCAGTGGATTGAGCTACAAAACTTGATTGCTGCTGTTGTTGTTGCTGCTGCTGCGGCTGTTGTTGATGGTAATGATGAAGATTTTGTTGTTGGTCATGACCGAAAGATAAACGGAGGCCAGTGGAGACGACATTTGGTTGAGATGACTGGTGATGGTGGTTATTATGGAGTTGAGAGAGCTCTATTAGCTGAGGTTGCATAGAAGTTGAGAATTGATGTATTGTTGTTGGCCCTGGTGTTATGTCACCGTTTGCTGCTGGTACCACTTCTCTTCCTCTTTTGCGTGTATTATTATTAGCATTAGCACCTGGTGGCAATCTTGATTTTTAGATTTCAATCTACATCATACCATCCAAGAATTCTATAAGTTGACTCCTATATACGGAAACCAGAAATAAAGAACTAACCTCCATTGTTGAATAGGATATGGGATTGATCAATAAGTCCTCCTGTTTGTGGTTGCAAGGAATAGTCACGACCTTCTTGGCCAGTTCTGCATATATTTCCCAAACAAAAACAAAAGAGGATAAGCCAAACTAAAGATTTATTAAAATGCATAGAGATAGGAACCCAGATTTGGATAGAAAGCAAGAAAAAAAGGAAATTAATTAACCTGTTTAGGAGGAGAATATTAGAAGGGTATTGAGCTTGAACGGCCATTATAGAGCAGATGGAAAAAAAGAGATGAAATGAAAGAGTTGTTTATATGTAGAACTTCGATGTGTATTGTGTATAGTCGGTAAAGAAAATAAAAGAAGAATGAGATAAAAAAAAGAAGAAGAAAGAGAAGGGTATGGTATGGGAGCAATGCGCAAGGAGAGAGCAATAAACGCTAGCACATAAGAAGCATGAAAAGATGCCCAAAAGCTAATGATATAAGGCGGACTCTTCAAGGAGAGGAAAAAGAATGGGACGAAACAGCTGCTACTACTATAGCACTAGTACTACTCCAGACTATTCTTTCTTTCTCTTCTAACTTGTAAAAAGAAGACAGAGAAATTAATAAGCAAGAAAGAATCATGAATCATATATGCCGCCACCACCACCCAACAAAACTAGTAGTTCCATCTCATCATCGCCGCCGCCGCCACCACTGCACCGGTCACCTCTCTTTTTATGTTATATGTGTAACTCTTGTTGTTTCCCTTTCCTTTTTGCCTTCCTTGTTTGCTATATATGCTTTGTTGTTTCTTTATTTTATATTAGATAGATGCGATTGAAACGAATCAGTCCAAGAGAGACACCTTATTCTGCTCTTTTCTTTCTTTAGTTGGCCTTTACTTTCTCTTCTCCTTCTCTTGGGGGTTGGGTTGGGTTTGCCTTTTCTGGACGGAGGTGTCTCGCGTTTTTTTGTTTTCAACACACACCAATAATACTCTATACCTAAGCTATTATATACCCCATCTTACGTCCTACATACATTTACTATTTTTTCATGTTATATATGTATAGTATCTACACACACATTTTACTGCTCTAATTAACAATTTTCTTATAATAATAAATCAAATTAACTAAAATAAGTGTATAAAAAATTAATGGCTTTAATTTAATTAAAAAAAAAAGGAAAATTAATATTTTTTAAAAAAACACTCAGTCAAAAATGACATAATTTCGGTTCATGAATAAACTGATTAAGAATACACTTGCGGTAAAATTAAAAAAAAAAGGTTATGTGAATTAGTCGTATTGTAAGTTGCAAGGGGGTTGGGAAGGTGTGCAGGTTTCTGCCTGCCGCTTGGTTTGTTTCTATTATGGCCCCATATGACCATATGCATATCTCTCCATCTTTCTCCATTTTTCCCCTTTTTTTTTTCCCTTATTTATTTTCCTTAGCTTTGTAAATTATTTCAGAGAATATTGTTGAATTTATTTATGGTTTTAAATTATTGGGTACTACACTTCATGTGAAAGGCAACCTTCATCATGTACCAAAATCAAAGGGACTTAAAAAAAAAAATCTTATTAGAATTATAGAGAAAGAAAAATATAATTATTTTCGGCTTCCATTCAAACATTTGTTTTGAAATAAAACACCTTTATAAATCTTCCATCTTCTTGCTTCTTTGTCAATCACATCATTTATTTTCCAAGATGATAGATATTTCTTTCATTCAAACACATCAAATCCATGAGTGTGTTTGAGAGAAAATATAGACTATCGTAAAATGTGAAAATTTGTAACCTTAGATCTACAATTGAAGCACGAAAATTAATGCAAAATTTGTAACCTATTTTCTTTTAAAAAAAATTGACTAAATTTTAGTATGTTATTTATATATTATATTTAAAAATAGACTTATTATTGAAGTTTCAGACTCAAGGGAGGAAAAAAAAAAGAGTTTGTGGGTTTCTTGCTTTGCTCCCATACCTTGTCTTAGAAAATAAAAAAAAGATCACAATATACATATACTTCGGCCAACCTAATTTTGCAAGATTGTTGGCTCAGTTCTTTCCCTCCTTAAAAGGTTGGTGTTTGATCAAGATTTCTCCTAAGACCATGTCAAATGATTAATGTAGCTTACTATATCCTTATTTTAAGGATGCAAACATAAAATATGAAGACGTTTTCAAAACGTAAATTAGATTTGGTATGCCATTGCAATTTTAAGAAATAATAATAATACCACTAATTGCGATATCTTCTTATTCTATTATTGTGTGACAATAAAATTACTATTAACAAGTAGTAAAAAGTATAAATATTCAGATGTGAAATGTAAGTTTGAATTTCTATCCCTATTCTCTATATCCCGTGAATTAATCACTTCAACCAATTTTTTTTTTTAAAAAAAAGAGAATTGCTATTCTTTAATTCATCGAAAACTGAAAAGAAATTAAGATTTCAATTAAAAATAATCAAAGGTAATGTTTTCAGAATGTATTTTAGGGTAACTATGTTACTAATTGTACTTCTAATTGTGGGTGAATATATATATATATATATATATATATATATATATATATATAATATTTCATTTCATATCAATAAATGAATATATCAGTAGCATTCGTAAAAGAAAGCGAAATATTTAGGTGGGTTGATCATATTTCTTGGAATGATATTCCTGCCACTTTAGTTCTGATCTTTTTACAATTCAGAACTTCCTTTAAAGGTTCTTTCCTTTTTCTAAAGCATTTGGAGGGGATTGCTACCAACGAAAAAAATAAATTACAAAAAAGTGGGATATTTAGTTTATTATTAGTATTTCTTTAATCCAAAGACTCATTGGAATTTAAGTTAAGCAATAGAACAACAAAGAGATTTAGATATGAATAGAATGTTATCTCTTCAGCTCATCTCAATACAATCAATAGAAAATCAAAATACCGATGCACGATATATATCCAAAGTCATTATTTTTCTTTTATTTTATTTTTTCAAAAAAGAAAAAAAAAAAAAGAGAGAGATTAAGTCACATAAGAAAAGTTAAGTTGGTATTGGTGATCTTCCCCAAAACCAAGAAATTATAATTAACAACTTTAATTAATGGAGCTGACAAAGAAAGATAGAAGCCACCAAAAAAAGAGAAGAAAATGTGAAAGAGAGTGCTTAGAATGGCATCATGCAATTTGTCTTTGATTAGGTCCCACCATTTCAGGGTCGGCTTGCAATTGCTAATAATATAATAATTCTCTTAATCATATACTAATTCAATTAGTCTCATGCTAATTCACCCTTGCACGGCAATAGTATTGAGTTCTTGTATTTTTAACTCATTGTTCTCTTCTCCAACTTTGCTCAAGACAACCCTACTTCCAATTTCTCTTTCTTTTTAATAACTTTTTATTTAATAACTCAATAGTAGAAATCTTTCAATGTTATTTATTCTTTCTAATGACTCATATATATTGCATGTATAAATACATAAAGATAAATTAATGGTTATAACTAAATTTATTTTATTTTATTTGTTTAAAATATACATGTATGTATTGCAATAAAAAGATTTAAATCCAGATTTTTTTTCTTTTTACACTTATGAGAAAACATTTTACCTCTTTATTAGTCGAAATTTGACATGTAAATTTCAAACGCTATTAAAAAATTTTACTAATGGACTTTTTATATACTCAAGCTAATTTTAACCATGAGGAAGAAAATATATATATATATATATATATTTTTGTCTAAATATGAGGTGTCCTAAGAGGACCTAACTGTGGGAGGCGTCTTTAAATTTGTATCACATCTGAATTAAACCTCACTCGATTCAGGATGGACTCCGAAGATGATATTTAAAAAATGCTTTTTATATATATAAATGGTTGCTAAATTTCTTGATGAATAGTTTAAGATTTAACGGATTCAAATTTTTCTCCATTTATGATCATGTCCAATTAGGAAAAAATTAGAAAATGGTAAATTCAAGCTGACCAAATTATATAAATATATACGTGTGTGTATATATATACATATATTAATTATTTATATTATATTAAGTATTTATTGGTTGTGTGAGATAAGCATTGTGAAAATTTGGTAAAAACCTATTGGAATTGACTATTGAGTTGATGGGGTTATGTGAACTAATAACCAGATTGAATCAAATATTATGCCAAATCTATTGACCTCACACCTAGTTTTACTAAATAAATTAAATGAAAATCAATTTCTTAGCTTAGGTACAGCTATATATATATGCCCACAACTTCAGCATATATAATCCAAACGCATGCATACAGTAGAGGGTGGCTAAACCAAATTGGACCGTCACTAATTACGACACTTAATATATGCACCATATGTCATCAAAAATTAATTATTAATTATTAATTAGAATTCTAGCTTAAAAAATACGAAAATGTAATTATTTATTTATTTATTTTTATGTTGGTGTGAACAATGAAATATATCGAGTCAATACATGCATGGGAGGCCAAGTCAACCCATGTTATGATCGCTGGTGCTCCTTTGGAATTCTGACCAATTTTGTATTTGATATTTGAAATTTATTTTGGTTTTTGTCTCCTGGATTCTAATGATCTTATGCTTGTGGCATTGGGCATTATAATGTAACTTATGAAAAGAAATTATTGGATTTATATTTCTATGTCAAACTGCCTAGAAACTTCATGACTTTAATTACGATATACTTTGATTATGCATTAAATATTTATATAATTAATACAAAAATATGGCAAAAATTAATACATAATAAATTTTTTAGTCAATCAAAATACATGAGCTATTTAATAAATAAAATACTAGTAAAAAATTATAACACTTTTCAAATAAAATAAATAAAATATTATTACATATAGTCATCTCTTACTATCAATGTTTAATAAATTAATAATTATATTAATTAAGTTTTCAAATAAAAAAATTAATTTACAAAGATTTTTGGATAATTTTATTTTTTTAGTTATTTTTATTTTACTTTATTTTTATCATTATAGGATAAGCGTGTATTCTATAATCTAGTGATAGTTATTAATAAAGTGTAATTTACTTAATAAAAAATAAAGTAATTATATGAGACATTTTAATTTACTATAATATTATCTTAAAAGTTATGAATTTTAAATTTATAATTTTTACCAATATTTTTATAATTTTCACTTGTGTTTTATTTATTAAATATCTCATATATTTTATAATGATTAAAATTTATTATGTTTACTTTTTACCATTTTTATTAATTATATAACTATTTTAATGCATAATTAAGAAATGTTATAATATATATATATATATATATATATACACACACTATTATAATCTATTACAAATAGATGATTTACATCTTAATGATAAAAGAACTATATAATATTTAAAATTTTAATAAGTTTAATTAAATTATTTTAGTAATTGTATGGACTTAATTGTTAATAATAAAAAATATAAGAATTAATATAAAATTTTTAAAATTATAGAGACTAATTTGTATATTTTTAACTGTTAATTTTTCAATAAAAGCTTAATGTGACAGAAAATGAAAGTGAATAGATGCAATGTGTCTAAAATTGAAAGTGAAAGATGCAATGTGCCAAAAATTTAGTAGAAGGGCACAATGTTAAAAAACTTTGAGAGTATAAAGGGTTCAAAATGCATTTTGCCATTTCTAAAAGAGATAAAGCATAAATTGGACCTTCAACTTTACCGAAAAGTTTACATTTGATCTTAATAGTTTTTTTGTCCCAATTGGACATTAATATTTGAAAGTTGAATCATATTAGGTTCTTTTTTAAAGAATTGTTGCCATTAAGTCCAAAAATCAAAGAAAAGTTAACTTTAATATTAATTAATAAAAATCAGTTTAAATGACAATGGGAATTAATGAAATTACTTTTAAAATATACATTTATGAAGCTTTTTAAATTTTTCAAAATTTTAAGTTTATTAAAACATTTTTCATATTTTTGAAACTTTAGAAAAAATTTAAAATAATTTAGAATCAAGTCATATACATTTAATAAAAAAATAAAAAAAATTTATACACTCAATAATTTTTTAAAATTTAAAAGTTTCTATAAATTTAAAATTTGAAAAAAAAATTATTTTGTGTATAGATTTTTTTTTTAAATGTACACTACATGATTTCAAAAAAATTTCGATTTACAAAAAAATATTTTTAATATTTTCAAATTTCTTAAAAATATAAAAATATATTTCTATAAATGTAAAAATTTTAAAAACTTCATCAATTTGCATTGTTATTTGAGCTAATTTTTATCAATTAACATTAAAGCTCTGTTTATTTGCAGAAAATATTTTTTTGAAAGACAGTTTTTCTTATTTTTCAATATTTAGATTATCAAAAGAAAATAAATGGTTAGTCAACAAATAATATCTTAAAAACAAGAGAATTATTTTCCCATTTTTTTCTTTCTCTTCTTCTTTTTCTTGTTTTTTTTTCTTTTTATTTTTTTTGTCTTCTCTCATTTTCTTCTCCTGTTTCTTTTTTTTTTCTTCTTATTTCTTTTTATCTTCTCTCTTTTTTCCCCTTTTTTTTTAATTTTTATTTTCTCATTATTTTTTTTGCCTTCTCTCCTTCTTTTTTGCTTTTTCTCTTTTTTATTTTTTCTTTTTGTCTCTCATTACTCTTTTTTCATTCTTAATTTGAATAATAAAAAGTATTGATGTCACAAAAAAATTAATATTCTCCAATTTTTTTTCTAATGTTGCAGTCAAATATCGAAAAATATTTTTTCTAAAAATATTTTTAAAAGACAAAATATTTTTCACAAACAAATAGAGTTTAAAGTTAATCTTTTCTTTGATTTTTAAGATTTAATTGCAACAATTCTTTAATGAATTTTCCAATATAATCCAATTTTCAAATATTAAGGTTTAATTGAAATAAAAAAAATATTAGGATCAAATATGAACCTTAGTGTAAAATTTATGTTCCAATTTATGCTTTACACTTTTTAAAAATAAAATTATTTGATGTATCACTTCTAATGTCTCATGAGCCAGATGGTCAAAAATGTCACGGGACACTTAACTTAATGCCACTTCGAATTGAATCCTCCCCTTTAATTGTAGCTATGTGTGTGTGTGTGTATATATATAGACACACACCACATAGAATGATAATATGATGCAAACAAAAGAAAATATTGCGAAACATAATGAAGGATATATATATAAATCAACTTTCAATTAAACTTCATTAAATTATATAAAAATAAGGTTGTCAAATTCATAATAATTATTTTATATGAATTAAAAAATGTAATATAGCTCGACGAAAACAACCGAAATGGGAGAGAAGTAATCATTCCGACTGGAATGATTACGATGGTTAAAGTTAAAAAATAATAAATTAATTAATTTTAATGAGATTTGTATTATTAAAAATTTGGAAGTTAAAAACTTTATTTAATGATGAGGATTTCGCATGTGTTTTACTTGTTAATTTTCTTTGTTTTGTTAAAAATAATTAAAAATGATCTACAGGCTGAATAGAGCTAAAGAAATTAAGACAATGATTAATGGAGTTTTAAGAAAATTAAAGAAGAATAAAAAGAGTGAAGATTGAGACATTTGATTTAAGGAGTTCGGATTCTCAACTAATTCTACATCTCCACCTAATTTATCCCAAGTTAGGATTTTCAATCACTCACTTCAAATTTCTTTCCAATATTGATTAAAGTTTTTCAAGACTCAAATCAAACTTTCACACAAATGAGTTTTTCTCAGCTCAACTCAAATCGTAACCAAAATCTAAGTGTTTCAATGACTAACACTTAAATCAATTCATTCTAAACTTAGTTCCTCACTTTCTTTTTTAACCCAAGAAATAAGAAGGTGAAGAACCTAAGCTAAAACACAACCCACACTTAAAGAATTGAATATAGAAGAGAATTAATGAGCTTTACAAATTCTAAGAATAAATTGAGTGCCCAATTAAAGTGTGTAACTCTTTAAATGAAGTTTTCAGAGGTGGGGACTTAAAATCTAACTGTTGAAGGCCATTAATTGCATCTTTAAGCTCTAACATTATTTATTTAATGAAAAATACCTTTTTGCAATCGAAATGCTGCTTACGGTTGTGAAGGGAAGCTCCAACTCATGAGCCTTGAAAAATATTACCATTGGAGTTTCAACTAGCCATTATAAAGCTGCTAGGATGACCCTCATGGTTGTGACTTGCTCTTCACGATCTTAACACAACCATGAGCAGTGCTAGTGAGTGGCATAGACCCTTGGCTCAATTTTTGTTCTCTTCAAGCTCCTGCTCGTGACCATTGCTCACAGTCATAAGGGGAGCTTGTGAGGAGCACTTTTAGCTTAAAAAACTTGACTCTTGAACCTCCAAATGTATCATTTTGATCCTAGTTGATAAACACACTTAAATATAAATGTTAACAATAAAAATTGATTATTACAATCAAAACCATAAAGATTGGTTTATCAAAAAGTTGCAAATACCAATTATTGTTAAAAGAAATGCAAAATGAAGCATATGACAATCATAAATTAATGAACTAGAAATAGCAATTATGATTGTCAATATGTAATTCAAAGAGAGTGTATAAAAATAAAATACCAAGTAAAACAAATGATTCTAAATGAAAATGAAATTTGAATAATAATGATAATCATTTTAATCATGCAAATGGTCAAATTCTCTTTAAACATTTTGATGTGTGCAAGTTTATTGATAAGCTAACAAATTAATTTTATCAATAATTGGCATATAGTAGTAAAAAATCATCAAACAACCTTTTGACTCCAAATCTTATTTGGTCTAAAATTGTGGCTTTCAAAATAGTGCATAGATAGAAGGTTGAGATAAAATTTTCTATAGTAACACACATTATTAATGTGTCCAAATTTCATGCAATAAAAATATTTAGTTTTTGAAAATCTATTTTACTTATTAATCTTTGAAGATGAATCATGGCTAAGGTGGTTGGTGGCTTTCCTAGACTTAAAAGGTATAGTATGAAGATGCAACTTACAATCATAATAATGTATAAATTTTTCAGGCCTAATGTGCATATGTGTGTGTCTCTTATTGTGATACATATATGCATAATAGGGTTGAGGTTTCTTACCTTTAGCTTTAAAACCTTGAGAATTAGTAACATTAACCTTTTGAGGCTTTCCATTGCACTTGTATTCATAAAACTCTTGGTTTTAGGATGTTGAGCTTTAGAGCTCTCATAAGATATAAGGGATGAAGTAAAAGTAGCTTTAATAAACTTAGGGGGACTTGATGATGTAGAGGCTCCATTACAAAAGCCAAGTCCATATTTCAAACCATGTGATCTTTGACTATCTAGGAGATGATTAAGGGTCTTTTTCCTTCTTTGAAATTTAAAAATAGTACCTTTGAGTTTTAAAATCTCTTTTAAAAGTAACTCATTTTCTTTCTTAGCATTGTCAAGATTTTCTTTCAAAAAGATGGTTATTTTCAAATCAGGAGTTAATTTTTCATTTGAAGAATTAACATTTAAAAATTTCAATTTCAAATCTTTAAAAATCTTAAACAACTTTAAAAAAACTTTTATTCATAAAAGTTTTTCGTAGAAAGTAACTCTTGACATTTTAAAACTAATTTTATAACTAAGGAGCTATCATCATCAAGTTCCTTATCATTATCAAGCTCATTATCACACAACTTCTCATAAGTTATCACAAGAGGAGCAAGAAGTTGAGGGTACCTCATAGTTGTCCTCTAATGCCATGAGGCAAAGGTTGGTAGCTTTTTGTTGCTTCTCCTTTATTTTTGATTCAGAAGAGTCATCCTAAGTAGTTTTGAATGCTTTTCTTCTTTCTTTTCCACTTTTTCTTTTATGCTTGAGCCTTGGACATTCACTTTCTAAGATGACTGAGCTTTTTGCATAGCAAGTGACTTTTTTTTATCTCTTGGAGTCACTTTTTTACATTTTTTATGATTGCTCAAGTTTTTCTTCTTTAAGTACTTTATAAAGTATCTTGTGAATGATGCAATTTCTTCATCATCTTCACTTGAATCTTCAAGTTCACTTTTATCACTTATGTTTTGTGATGCTTTGAATGCTAGGCTCTTTTTCTTTTTCTTTTTTCCTTGTTGTTCTTATTCTCTTTACCTTAAAGTAAGCTTAAAAGTAAGAAGCTTACCTATAAGGATGTTGGTTAAAAGCATTAAAAGATCATGACCTTCATCAATAGAGGTTACTCTTGATTCCCAATCCTTTTTTGGGTAGCACTCTTAAGATTTTGGTGTTGGCTTCTTCTTTGGAGTAGTACTTGCCTAACTTTCTCAAGGTGGTCAAGAGAGCATTCAATCAGTTTGTCATATTGGTGATGCTCTCATGAGGCTTCATTTTAAACATCTCATATTCAAACATATGGAGTTAGACCTTTTTGGATCTCACTTGGATATTTCCTTTATAGTGATTTTCCATGGTCTCCTATATCTCTTCGGTCGATATGCAATGTTGAAGCTTGCCTCCTTCTTCTCTTGACATTGAGGCAATAAGAACTGACCCTTTTATTTTTATGGTTCTCCTTTTTTTCTTCTTGAGACCACTCCTTTCTCTCATTTGGAACTTGAATACCATTCACCATCTTCATTGGAGGGTTCCACCCATCTAATATTGCATCTCATAATCTAATGGAATCATTATTAAGATAGAGCTCCATTTTATACTTCCAATGTGGGTAATCATTTCTATAAAGAAATGGTCTAAAGGTTTGGAAAGAAAAAAATTCAGTCCTATGATTTTAAATTCTAGCAATTAAGTACTTAAAACCCGAGCTTTGATACCAAATGAAAATGCCCTTGGGGGGATGAATAGGGCTAAATAAATTAAAACAAGGATTAATAGAGTTTAAAGAAAATTAAAGAAGATTAAGAAGAGTAAAGATTGAGACACTTGATTTAAGGATTCGGATTCTCAAATAATCTTACATCTCTACCTCACTTATCCCTAAATTAGAATTTTTAATCACCCATTTCAATCTTATTTCCAAGATTGATTACATAAGAGTTTTTCAAGGCTCAACTCAAACCTTCACACAAATGAATTTTTCTTAACTCAGCTTAAACTTTAACCAAAACCCAAGTGTTTTAATGGCTAACATTTAAACTAATTCCTTCTAATCTTAGTTCCTCACTTCCATTTTCAACCCAAGGAAATAAGAAGTAGAATAAGTTAAACTAGAACACAAAATCCACACTCAAAGAATTGAAATATATAAGATAATTAATGAGTTTTAGAAATACTAAGAATAAATTAAGTGCTCAATCAAAGTGTGTAACTCTTCAAATGAAGTTTTCATAGGTGTATTTATATAGGGGACTTGAAATCTAGCTGTTGGAGGCCATTAATTACATCCCTAAGCTTCATCATTCTTCATTTAATAAAAAATAGCTTTTTTTAGTTGAAATGCCGCTCACAGTCATGAGGGGAGGCTCCAGCTCGTGAGCCTTGAAAGATATGACCGTTAGAGCTTCGACTAGCCATTAGAGAGCCGCCACGATGACCCTCATGGTCGTGACCTACTCCTCATGATATGCTCATGACCATGAGTAGCGTTAATGAGCGACGTGGACCCTTGGCTCTATTCTTGCTTTCTTCAAGCTCCTGCTCGTGACTATAGCTCATGGTTGTGAAGGGAGCTTGTGAGGAGCACTTCCGGCTTACAAAACTTGACTCTTGAGCCTCTAAATGTATCTTTTTGATCCTAGCTTATAAACACATTTAAATATAAATGTTAGCAACAAAAATTGATTGTTAAAGTTAAAATCAAGGTTGTTTTGAGATTGATCATAACTTTGATCATGCAAAGGGTGGTCAACAATACTTTATTTTATTATATTTGAATTCAATTTTTATTTAACCAGAGAAAAATTTAAAATTTTATTTTTATACAATTAAATAGAAGATGAAAAAGAACCCATATCAAAATGTACCTCACTCTAATAAAAAATTAAGAACCACTTCCAAAATTGTATTCATAATTTTGATACAAAGCTCATGTTGTGGGGATACTGCACCATGAATTATGCATTGTTGAAGTTTCATCTAAAAACAAAAAGAATTGCTCGGCAGTATCATAATAGTTTTGTACCATTTAAAGGTAGTCATTATGGCTTTGAAGAGAGCCATGTAATGTTTCAAACTCAGGTAAGTTATCGAACAACTTAAAATCGCTTTGAAGAGTTTCAAGCAATAATGGGTGGTTTGATCTTTAGGAAATTTTAATTAATTAATATTTTTGAATTAAATTAAACTTGATGATTCTTTTTATGAAAAATTGGAGTCTAATATTGTTTGTGAATCATCATTTCCAAGAGGAGTCTTGAAATCAGGCGCATTTCCTTGGGTTGAAGGCACACACAACAACAACTTTACTTAAGACATTTCTTTGAATTAAATTAAATTAAACTTGACTATCTCCCATAACCTTTTTCTTGCATTTTTCTATGTTTTGTTTATTTTCATCCTCATATCACACCTCCACCACTTTTATATGGTTAAACCACCACTCTTGCTTTTCCTTACACCAAAACCGCTCCTAATTACAACCCACAAAGTGAAGCAAGCAATTTTAGTTTCAAATCCTATAACATTATTATCATGCCCCTAAAAAAGACATTTCTCATTTTTTATTCTTGTTTATAATAGAATATTTCATAATTGAGATAGTGATTTTTTTTTTTCAAAATATCAACATGTAAATTCTTGACTTCCTTTTAGTGGAGGTATCAAGTACTTGAATATTTATTTTGGTTTTGTATATAGCATATGCCTATATATTCTTTCAAATTTCATGTGGTAGCAGTCACTAATTTTTGGTAGTGACAAAAGCATTGGTGGAAAATTGTCCTATAGCTTATGAAGAGTATATAACACAATGGACATGATAAATGATATATATTATATTATATTATATTATCTTATGTTTCATGGGCAAAATGTGAGCTAACAAACAAAAGGAAAGATTAGAGAATTATTTGATGTGAATTTTGTTTATGGTAAATTAATGTGATGTACTCTATTACTTAAACCAAACCAAGAATCCTTCCATGGCTTTTTGGTCGATGAACACACATTACAAATGAATTTTTATTATCTTATGATCATAATAAAATTAATTATAAAAAAATATTGAAATAATATTATATAATTATTTAAATAAAAATTTATAAGAATTGTAATGAATTATAGTTATATTAAGTTAATATCAAATTATTATATAAATAAATAATATTGTTATTATTTTTAAAACTTTTATTTAATAATAATAATAATAATAATAATAATAATAATAATAATAATAACTATGTATTTAATATTTCATATACTATCATGAGGTTAAGAAATTTTCTTTTCATGTGTGAAGTATGTGATAGTTTACTAATATTTTGTATAAATAAATATATCAATAAAATAATAAATTATGTTATCTTTTATTCATATAAATGTTTCGTCATTTCTTTTATTGTAATCTTTTTTAGAATATAGAACTTGAGATTTAAGAATAATTCCGATCATTATATTTTTTATATGAAATTATTTTTAGAATAGAGAAAAGTGATCGTCAGTTATTCCTGTAATTTTTTTTGTCAATTTTTTCATTTAAATTGATTTATATTTAGTCGATTTTGTCATTTTATCACTTAGAGAAAAAAAATTAATAAATATATGAACAACTGTTGGAATAACATGATAATCAGTTATTCTCATTTAAGTTAGATTTTGAGGTTAGGTACTAATGTATAAAACCTTATTAAATTAGTTATTTTGAAATTTTTATCACGTTTATAATTCTATCGGATTAAAATTTAATATTTTTGGATACTAGTGGTTTAAATAAAAAAATTAATAAATATTTTCAAAAAAGAGTTTTGGATGAATAAGAAAAATATGTAGTCTTTTATGTGATCTCCCATATTCAATTATTATAATGATTTTGATTAATTTAGACATCAAGCTGGATAGATTTATAAAAGGACAAAACCCTCTTAATCAATACATGATATTCGAATCCAAAAGTTTAAAATTAAAAAATTTAAATTTTTTACCGATAAATATGCACATTTTAAAATAAAGAAAAGGGAAAGAATTTGTAAAGGAGAAGTGATGCACATTACATTTATTGATAATGGGAGCAGAAAGATGGTGGGATTGTTTGGGGAAGTGCTATAACAATTTTTTTTTTTACACATGCATTGTACCTAACTTGCATAATTTTGTTACTTTATTTTTTATATTTTTACTTTTTGTTAAATTAACACTTTAATTTATTTATAGTTTATTATACAAATATCTATTTAAAAGATTTAATCACTTGTACTTGTAATAATTTATTATTTTACCTTTTATATTTACATAAATTTGATACTTTACTGCTATTTGTATAATGACGTGTCATTTATAGGTATGTTGAAGTGTTAATTTAGTAAAATTAAAATTATAATAAATAATCAACAATTATTAAAATCAATTGGTAGAAATTATTTTCGTTAAAATAAGGTTTTGGTTTGGATTTTGATATATATAGTCATGTTAAATTAGTTATTGAAAATTTTTTACCGTTTTTATAATTCTATTCAGATCAAATCGAATTAATTAAAATTTAATAAATTTTAAATACCGATAACTGACATAAAAAAATTACAGAAAAAAAGTGACAAAACCAACTAAGTACAAACACTGCCGATGAAATATGGTTTTTTTTTTTAAAAAAAAAAAAGAAAAAAGAAAAAAGGTTTAGTCTATTTCCATGTGAATGTGCATTGCAAGTACTTTGACATCTGTTTTCCTGTGATATGATAATGGCAGTCACAAGAAGAGGCCAGAGATTGTGCTGATGAATTTGAAAACCCATTAAAAAAGGGATCTATATTAGGCAATTGGGAAGCAACATCAGAGTGTGGGGTTCCTTTTATCTTTCTTTTGACGTTGCTGCAAAAGAATCAAAGCTCATACTGCAAATCCAACCTCCTTTCCTCCATATTCATTGTGGGCACTCTTCTGGAGTCATTTATTCTTTAGGACCAATCTATTTGGCTCTTCATTTTCTCCTCCCCTATTTTATCTATATGTAAATATAGTTCACTATTTCTTTTGTTACCATTTACTATCTTGAGATTGTATTTGTTTTTTTCATTAAAAAAAATATAAATATTTATATATATACAAATGAAATTAGAATCATTTAAATTTAATTATAATCATTGATATATTAGAATCATTAAATCACTATTTTTATGTACTAATATTTGTAAAATGTATTAATAATTATAATTAAATTAATAGTAATTTAATGGTTAAAAAGTTTAGCTGATAATTTTTTTTAATTATTAAAGGCTTATATAACTTATATATTAATAATAAAATGTTATCATTTGACTATTCTCTTAATAATTTAACCAAAGTAACGAAACTCTTTGTAAAAGAGCTATAAGTGAAAATTAATTAAAATAAAAAAAAAATTACATTGTACATTTTATTTGAATTTAGATTTGGTCCCACAATTGAATGATTGAAATAACTGCTATTAATGCAAAGTAATATACAAAAAACAAATTCTAATTATAGAGGTCTCCTCCCAACTATAGGGACAAACAAAGAACTATAAAAAGTAAAAAAAATAAAAAATAAATAGTGAATACCCTAGAAATCTCCTCCATTGGAATTTAACCAAACCCTCCAAAGGCATCACATTCCTTTGTATTTTCAGTAGGATAATAACAGGCGAAATGGTGCACCATCATCCTGAAAATTGTAGCACTTTTGGTTGAGAACAAAAGTTACAAATACTCGGAAGAAAAACTAAAAAAAAAAAATGGTCCCCAATCTAATGTATATAACAGAAGAATCAAAATAACAAAATTGAAAGCGTAGGCATCACATCAACATTTACATTTTTTTTCCAAAATTTCATGTAGCTTACCAGTACGAGTCTCTGTATTCTGACAATACCCTTAATTAAGGGTTTGCATATTGGGACCAACTTTGAGGAATAATACTATCTTTTTTTCTTTTTTTTTTTTCTTTTTGTTATAAAACAATGACATTTTTACTTCCATTACAATTAAGATTTTTATTACCCCCTTCCCTTGACAATTACTATGTACCCATCAGTCCTTGTGGTAAAAAAATTTACCCTCAATTTTAATTAGTGAGGAGGTGATTGTCAATTCCATGGATTTTAAGTGCTATATTTTACACTATTAACTTAAGGGACTCCTAAATTTTTGTTATTTTTTATCTAATTTTTAAATTTTTTTACACCTAAATTGGTACTTTTCAATTATATTTAACTGATACAATATTGAAATTTACAAACACTTGTTTTCAAATCATTTTAAACATATAAACTATTTTAGATAGTAAATATAAAATTTATGATTAATATAAAAAAGAAATTTTATTTTTAGTTATATTACATCTTTTAATTAAACATTATTTTAGTTCATATAAATTTTTTATCCATATCAACATTAATTTATAAAATGCAATAATAATATATTGTATGGGTTAAATCATATATTTGGAATAAAAATTTAAAAGTTAAATAAAAATAACAAAAATTGAGTGTCAAAAATTAATTTTATAAAGTTTAGGAGTGAAATTATGCATTTGGGTATTCTTAAAAGGAGACAACACATTATGAGTTCATTCATTGATAAGAAATAGAATAAGATTGCAAGTAAATACAATACAACTCTTTGTTAGGTCTATTAGGTGAAATTGTAATAGTAAAAAGAAAAATGGAAAGCACACTAAATATATAAACCTAAGCATTTGTTTGGTATTATTAGCTGTGGATAGTTTTAATGGACAAAATATGTAGACACTTAAATATATTATCGTCATTATGGTGGAAAATTAATCACTTAAATTCTATTTATCAATTAAAAAAAGGCATTTGTTTGGTATCACTACTATTGTCGATTAACTAAACATAATCATAATTAATAACTTTTGCACTAAATTTTATATCTTTTGATTATACAAATTTTAAAAGGAATGCAACCTTTTAAAATTATCAGTGAAACCATAGTATCCTATATTTAGATTATCTCTACCCTTAAACACACATTTAATGGTTGAGATTTTATAAAAAAAAAATTGAGTTTTAAAATTTAAAAAATAAATGGTTATTTAAATAAAAAAGATTTTTCAAATATTTTTTGAGGGAAAGAAGACTTTCATTTATTAATTTTAAATTTAATGGTTGAAATTATATAATACTATAGCATAATTAGAAAATTTGATTATGGGATCTGTCAACACCAAAAGGAAAAATATTTGAATTTTATTGATTTAATTGCATAAAACTAATAGCATGTTTGATATTAATTTTTGGTTTTATTTCACATTTCTAAAATAATTTATATTAATACAATATTTTTAAATAAAAATAGATTTTCGCAACTTAAAAAATAGGTTTCCGAATTTTAGCATTCTCTTTTTGAAAAAATTCAGTATTTGAATTTGGAAAATATAAACAAATGAAAATGACAAGAAGCTGGCTAAGGCTTTAAGGGAACATATTTTTATTAAATAGTAGGACATAAGACTGGCTTTTTTATAAAAAAAAAAAAAAAAAAAAAAAAAAAAAAAAAAAAAAAAAAAACCTTTGGAGATAGGACTGATTGAACTATTTCTAGACTTGATTGCAAAGGAAAAAATATTTTGAAATTTATTTGAAAGTGACCAAACTTTTATTGTATTTAGAGGTTTGATAATGTATAGCTCATTGCCTATTGCAAAGGGCACAGCTTACAGGACTGAGCAATTTATTGTTTTCTTTCCCAATAGCCTCAGCTTCATCAATTGAAAATTGAATACACACCAATTTAGAATCTTATCAACTTGAAAAGAAGTGAACTCCTAAGGTTAACATAATCTAATTCGTCATGTGAGATTTTAAAATTTTCACTATAAATTTGCTATATAATACAATTAGATAATATTTATTATACTTTTTAATTTTAAAAGTTAAATATCTAACCTTAATTAATTTTAATATATTTATATACTTTTTTTTATTTTTTTGAATTATAATTTTTTTTAAAAATCTCATATGTTATAATTTTTTTATATAAAATTTTAGATTATTTTTTAAAATAATACGTAAAATTCACTTATTCATATTTCTTATTCTCTCTCTATATATATATATATATAATTGATTGATACCTAACTATACGATAAAAAAGAATAGCTAACATCTCTTTTTGTGTATAGTATTTGTATGAAAATTTAAATAAAACTTGATTTAAATACTAAAGTGTCTTACTGCTAGTGGAGGGAGCTTACCGAGTATTTATTGTTGATTTCATCAAAGTTAAAAATACAGCATATTCAATTGGGTTTAATTTTGGTGGATCCAAAAATCGAATTACATTAAAAAAAATTAAAATTTTTTGTAATATCATGTCACGACCTGAATTCAGGGTACATGACCGGCACTAGCAAATGAGAAAGTATAAAGTTACCGAATCCCATAATAAGTCTTAAAAGAAAATGCAAAATTTAAACACTTTGAAACCTTATAATAAATAATTAAATTACAATGCACATTATCAAACTAATTTTTCTCAACATAATTTAAACCATAATATCATAATGCATAAAATAAATAAACATTAGTTATACAAATAATATATCAATACACAATATTATAAGTACATGATACTCCCAATTAAAATATTCAGTTAAACAGTTTTTTCTATTGCAGTATACAAAAATAAACACAACACAACTAAGTAAATCTACGCAGAATAACTGGTGATGATACTATACGACGAAGAGAAATAGACTTAATAGAAAAACCCTAAACTCCTGAAAAAAATAAATTGAGGAGAGTTAGACCTCACTAAGTAAGTTAATAAAAGAGTTTTATGGTTTGAAAACCTCTTTTTTTTTTTAAACCGTATAAATGTAGCAAAAATAATTTATAATATATATACATATATAGCTTTTGAAAAATCTCGGTAAAACTCTAAACCCAATTCTAAATGGCCAACTGGGTTCACTTAATCCAACTAGACTGTCGGTCCCTGAGAGTAGAGACATCAACCGAGGCACCAAGTCGCAGTCATCCACTTAATCCAAACACATGACACTGGCAGTCCTCGAGAGTTAAGGCATCCACCGAGACACTCATCCAGTCCTATTCTTAACTTTGCATATCACTGGCGGTCCCCGAAAGTAAAGACTTTCACCGAGGCACCCGTCCTAGTTTATAACCACAAGTCATACATATTTTGGATCCATCTCTCAATCTCCCACCATGTGCATATGGTCATGGTGAAACTTATTAGGCAGCTCATTCTATCAAAAACTCTCAAAACTAATTTTAAAATAAATAAATAAGTAAATACATTGCAATGAAATTTCTCGACAATGTAAGCAATACTAAAAATATGAGCGCATGCAATTTTAAAGAAAACACACGCACAGATCAATTTATTAACTTACAAAATGAGTGAGATGACTGACGACTGCGTGTTTACCTCAATCCAGAAGCTTCCGCTCCGGAATTCTCTAAAAAAAATAACATATTTATTTTTAAAGTCATATTTTATGGAATAAGAGGGGAAATTAATAAAATTACGAGACTCTAGAATGACTCAGGAAAAACTGAATAAGACTTGATAGGTTAGAATACCCTAATTTATGGTAGGAAATTACGGAAGATGTCACATTTTACGAGAAAATCTACTGAAATTTTGGCAGAGTCTTCCCTGTAAAATGGACATCTCTCTACCGCAGGTAGAACTATTCCTGCATAGAAAAACGCACTTTTAACATTCACAATCAACCATACTTGGGTAGACTCTCCAAAACTGCATTTAGCCTGACCGAGTTCATAACCCAAACAAACAACACAACTTAATTCTAATTAATAAAATTCACATTTAATTACTTAAATAGTTTAATTATATAACAAAATTAGTTCAAAACCCATTTTAGTACCCAAAATAATATATAATATATTATTTGAAAATAATTTTCAAAAATTAGTATTATTTAGTTTAAAATAGTAAATAATTTGTAAAATTTTTTTAATTCCTTAAATATTATTAAAACCAACTAAAATATATTATTTAGCTATAATTAGAACAAAATTACATTTTTACCCCTATAATACAAAAATATACATAATATCCTATTATTACTCAAAAAATTCCATAAAAATTATATAAATGCATTAAAATTATTTTCTCAACATATATATTATTAATATTAATTAAAAAAACATATTTAAACCAATATTCCAGCAAAAATCCAACTCTAACCTAATTATTCAATTTTGACATAAACTATAAAAATTCATAAAAATTATATAATATTCTCAAAAATTATTTTCTTTACTCTAAAATTAATATTAACTCATAATAACACCAAATATACAAAATTTATAATTTTAATAATTAATTTACTAAAATTAATAAAATAATAATAAAATATTTAAAAATTCACAAAAATCAAAATAAATTCCAAAATTCATAAAAAAATTCATAGAGGTAGATTGAACTACTATGAATTACATTTGTAAAAGGAGTTTGCAGGAATCAAGCTAGATCAAGCTTAAAATTTTTTTGAAACCCTATAACTCAAAACTAAAAATCAACAAAATCTCATCAAACTAAGATCAAAGCTCAAACTAAGCTTGGAATGGGTCTCACCAGTGCAAGAGAAGGAGAATGACACAAGAATTGCATGAAATGGTGGCCGGATGAAACTTGGCCGATTTTAATGGTGATTTTCGGCAACTTCCGGCCTTCGTCAATGCAGACGCCGGCGAGCTGCTCCTCTGGCTGGACGGCGATGAGAAAAAGGAGGAGATGGTGGTGGGGTGATGGTCGGAAGAGAGGGAGGTGCAGTGAAGGTAGTCGGACGGGATCGTGTGAAGGGGAGGAGGAAGATGACGTTTTTCACATTTTTTTCTTTTTTTTGGTATATGTATATACATAATTAACTAATAAACTATAAAATATAATTTACTAAAACTTTATTTTATAATATTATATAATATAATATTAGATTTACACCACACACACATGCGTACTACATATATACATGCACATACATGTACATATATAACACACAATAATAAGTAATATACTCACATAAGATAATAATAAACCCTAATTTATATATGTGCATATATATATAATAACACATAAAATAACAATACACATAATGTAATTTATTAAAAAAAATAATAACATTAAAAAAATAATGCACTAAATAAAATATTATTAAAATAATATTATTCAAAATAGTAAATATAAATAACGTAAATTAATTATCCAAAATAATAAGTTTCGAAATAAATATTTACATAGAAAGTCATAATTAAACATAAAATAATAAATATTAACCACAAAATAATAAAATACTCAAATATAACTTTTAAATTTATTAATAATATATATCTCATTTTAAAATAAATTAATTTAAAAAAAAATATGGGTCATAACATATCAAGATGATTTCAGCTGTAAGTCAATTGGCATATGGGATTTTTAAAAAAAATTCATAATTTAAAAAAATAAAAAAAATTTAAATGTGTTAAAAGTAATTATGGATAGTTGTTTAATTTTTTAAATGTGTTAAAAGTAATCATAGATAGTTGTTTAATTTTTAAATACAATAAATACTATTTAATTATACTATATGTCAAATTTATAATGGAAAGTTTATAATCCTATATGACGAATTGAGTTTACTCAAGAATTTCTCCCAGGTTGATTAATTTTTATCTAAGCTGTTAAATTTTTTTCATTATAATTTTTAACTGTATAAATCAGAAAGCTTTCAACTCCCTCAAAACATGTTCTAACTAAAAATTTCTTTTTTTTTTTTAGCTTTAGGACATTCTATTCTACCTTATTGAATGTTTTACTTTAATCAAATTAGTTGTTTTTTTTTTTTGTCTCCTAATATGATGATCAATATATATATATATATATATATATATATATATATATATATATGTATTTTTGTTGGAAAAAGTGTAAAAACATATTTTATAGTTACGTATTTTTTTTAATGTTCTTTTGGAGTACCTTATTAACGATCATTATTAATTTTCATTCGTTTTTATGTACAATATAATATGAATGTTAATAATACTTTTTTTTTTTTTAATGATTTTGCATCTCACCAACTATTGTAATCTTATAATAAGTAGAATTGATATAAATTTTTAAATTTTATAAAAGAAAATGTAATTTTCAAAATAACTTTATAATATATTTTAAAGTTTTTATAATTTGTTTAACAATAAATTACTTAAAATTAATTTTATTATTAAAATTTTCATATTTTATTAATATTATATTATGAAAAACAAAATGATTTAATTAATAAGGTATAAATTGTAATATAATTAAAATTTCATATTCTATAATAATATAAAAAATAAATTAGAAATTAAAAAATTGTATGACTTTATAATACTTTTTTACATATAAATTAGTTAGAAATATTTATAGATTATACTACTTTTTAATAAACTAAATATTATGATAATTAATTTATAAATTAAAAGAATAAACATGTTAAATTTAACAAATTAAGTTGGCCGAGTGCTCTATTTCACCCCCCTAAACTTTACCCTTTTAACTTATTACACCCTTCAATTTTCATTGTAACCAATACAACATCTAAATTTTAACACTTGAGCTGCACGACTGAAACTCATGTTATAAACACGAGCTGATATGTATTAAATGTGATGAATTGGAATGGCATAGCACAAAAATGTCACCTGAATGTTAATTTTGTAGCTGAGGTAAAAATATAAATTGAAATTATTTACCTAAAATAGAAATTTCCTACCCAAAATCCCAAATCCCTAATTTGTGAACCCTAATTACACCTAAAGCCATTTCCAAATCTCAAAAAGCTTTACCCTTCAAATCAAATGACAAGAGAAGAAAGAATCTTTGTGATACTAAACTTTACAAACCCGATGCAAAAAAAAAAAAAAAAAATCCAAACCGATTTAAAGAAAGTGGATAAGAATCTAAGAAGTAGATATTATGAGTTAGATTGTTGCATGAAACAAGCTATTTAGATGAAAAAGTTAGCTCGTGTAGTCAAAAGAAGGTACTGAGCTAATAAAAAGCTTCCGTGAAGAAGATTTTTTATTTTAAGGAAGGTACAAAGTTGACCCTTTTATCTTGCTATTGAATCTTTATAATTTGTTGGTTCTTTTGTTATTAAGCAAGATAGTAGGGGTTTTGTTTAAAGTTTTGATATTTTAGAACTTTGTTAGTAAGATGTCATAGAGTAAAGTAATAGTTGTGGTCCTCACATGGAGTAAAGTTATGGTTTTGGTCCATACATTATTATGAAAGTGTGCTATTTTTAATATGTATTTCTTTTTTTTTTTTTAATGACAGTATGGTGGACAAATTTGTCGTTGTGAAATAGCATCATGGGGTAAAATCATATGGGGTACACCTCCTAAATATATTAGTGGTGAATGTACAGTGAAAGAAATGGACCATGACAAGTTCAATGTGCCTGAACTAATGTGGTATATAAGGTCTTTTCAATATGTATCTGTAGGGGGTATATATTATAAAGAAAGACAAAGAGGTCAATTTATTTTGTTAGTTCTACACTCAATTATATTATATGTAAAAAAATGGGATACTATGCACCTCTATATTTCATATATGGTAAATGAACCTATCATTAATAAGGCTGGTAACTATGGAGTAAATAATAACAACTCCAATGTAAATGAGGGTGGGGATATAGATAATGATAAGTTGGCTGAATCAAATTTTATGGTGGGAAATATGAGTTATGATAGTGAATCTTTTGATGGAATTGTTAGTGATGGTGAAGATAATAATGATGGGTTTGTTGAAGTAGTTATTGAACCACTTGAAAAGGAGGGAGCTAAAGGGGGGGGTGCTAAAGAGGTTAGGGCTGATGAGGGGTAGCTATTGAAGAAGGGGATGCTGAAGAGAGTTTAGATATTGGCAGTGGCATTGAAGAGGTTTAGCTTGGTAGTGATAATGATCTTATACTAAGGGTAGTTAGAGAAGAAGTTATGATTGCAAGAAGTAATCAGTCAAGACCTATAAAGACAGTTTAAGAAGTACATCTTGGTCTAACAGGTGTAGATGCTAGATTTGACAATGCAGGTAGGCATATAAATAAACAAGTTCTAGGTGATGAAGATTATTACAATAATAATGAACATGGTAGCGACCATGTAGTGTCTTATGATGAAGAGACAACGCATCCAATAAGAAAATCAAGTCATTCTATACACTATGATCCAAACACATAAATTTTGTTATAGGAATTAAGTATGATTTTTACTAATGTTAAGTAGTTTAGGGAGGATATCTATAAATATGTTGTAGTTAAGGGAATAAAACTTAAATTAAAGCCTAACCAACCTAATAAAGTTAGGGCAAAGTGCTCACAAGAGAGTTGTCAATGACATTTATATGGTCGGATATAGAGGGATAGTCAAAATTTTATTATTAAGACATATAATCCAAAGCATTCATGTAATGGAGTAAAATAGTAGTTATGTTGAATGATTTCATGTCAAATGGTTATGATTTAATAGGATATATATGCCTTTTGCAGTTTTGCAACAAGTAAAATTGTAGCACAAGCACAAATGTGCTCATGATACACATAGTCATGTAGTCGTCAGGTTATGCAGAAATGCCCTTAGCATGACTATGCATGTCCATGTGCACACCCGTGTCACTTGTAGGCCATTAGAGCATTGGATTAGGCACAATCGTGTGCCTCAATGCACACAACTATGTATGGATAAACTCAGTATATCCAAATAAATTGAATTACATGCTTACCAACATTGATGACAATGCTGATTTTAAGTTTTTTTTTTTGGGGGGGGGGGGGGGGGGGAGTGGATTGTATTTTTAGACAAATTTTTAAATTTTAGGTTTTACTTTCCTTTCTAGTTTTTAATTTTAATTTTTATGTTTAATTTTCTTTTTCTTTCTAGTTTGAATTAGATTTTTTTAAATTTGTAGCTTTATTTCAATTGTTATTCTAGGTTAGAGGTAATAGTTTTTTTTTTTTAATTTTTTTTATTTTGGAAGTTTTGGTAATGTCAATATTCAATTAGGTAATATTTTTAGTTATTTTTCTTTCCTTTTTACAAATTTTGAATTTTCTTTTCCTACCAAATTAAGGAGAACTTTTTTTTTCCTTTTTGTATAAGGATTACTCCCTATATATAAACAAACATGTTTTTCAAAGGAGAGTCATTCTAAAAAATTTTAAAAACCCTAATGAAGATTAATTCTTACTTTCAACTCACTTGTGAAAATAATTTTTAATTTGTTTTATTTTTGATACATGATGTCATATGAAGAGCAGAACCATGCATAGTAAAATAAAAAGGTAAGTCAATAGAACATAAAAAGACTGAGGTGAGTGACCTTATGAAAGAATATAGTGATTTTTTGCCCATTTATTCACATGAGGAGGGTAAGAAACTTCATTTTCTTTTAAAGCAAATTTTATTTTGCTTAAATTCTTTGAGGATGATGTTTTGATAGACATAGGAGTTGATGAAAAAATAGTTATCTTGTGTGATCAATTAGGATGGACTAAGTTTATTAAGATGAAATATGACACTTTTTATTAACTCACAATTGAATTCTACATAACATTGTAATTTGTAGATGAGGATAGGCAAGTGTTTACATATAGACTTTTTGGCTAAAAGATTCATCTGTATTTTGAACTTATGTTTAATTTTTTTGGGTTTCCCCAATGAAGGACTTAGGCATCCTATGCAAGAATTTGACATGCATACATTTTGAAGTAGACTTACAAAAGATAGCATTTTTTGTAAGGGACGGTGGTTAGTGGCTTAATTTAGAATCATTTTTACTTGTTGATGCATAAATGTCACAACTCGAACCTTAAGGGCACATAATCAGCATTAAGGAATGGGAAAGTATAAAGCTTTCGAAACCTATAGTAAGCCTAAGGAAATTTTCACTTAGAAACCATTAATTTAAAATTTTAAAGAAAATTCGATAGAGTTTCCCCTATACCAGGACAAAACCAAAACCTATAAGAATGCACATATACTCCTAAATATATATCATCATAACCGTAACCTCCAATAATCCAATCTCAACACAACATAATTAACAACAACAATAACAATAACAACAAACATTCAAATCTATTACAGTGTGTAGATTATCTAAAATATGTTACACTTGAATATCAATAACATTAAATTAACCTACATAATACAGCCGGAGAAGAATGAGTCCGACATAGGGAAGAGGAATTAATTCTAGACTCCCAAATTCTTTGAAAAATATTTGAGATGAGTCAGACTTCACTGAATAAGCTAATATAAAGAAATGTATATCAGTTTAAAAAACCTTCTTTTATTTAAACTTTTATCTTAATAATTTATTATAAAATTGAATTTAAAGAAATCATTAGTTTACCAAGCACTATATATACATATATTAAAATATAAATCTCTTAAAATAAGAATGTATATATATATATATATATAAATTAAACTCATTAAATATTCATTAAATAACTTTATTAAAAACATAATTTCCAAATACCAACAATTACACAAATGAATAAAAAAAGGATAAAATAATTAAACAAAATTAATAAATAACTTAAGAGGAAAATAATGGTAGAATCCTAAACCATAAATCTATAAGTCATTTGGCTCACTTATTTATCCAAAGATTACTGGTTCCCAAGAGTTAAGCTTCCATCGAGTTATCAACCACAATCAATCTTTTATTCCAATATTTACTGACAGTTTTCAAGAGCTAAGCCTCTACTAAGCCACTGGTCCTAATAATAACTACCTATAATTCATGCATATCACCCGAGAGTTATGTGTCAACCAAGCTTCATAATTAAATTTCTCAATAAGGGGCCTGACTCAAGGATCATCACCTGTATGTACATAGTCTTGATGACACCCATCAGGTAGCCCGTTCTAATAATATTTTCTAATTTCTTTTTATCTATAAATACATAGTAAAATTCTAAGGATAAATTATTTGAAAATGAAATACTTTTATTTAATCCCTCACAACATCCTTATAATTGAGATCATAATAACAAATAACAAAAATGAAGCATCAATAATAATCATAATATAAATAACATATTTGAAATATTAAAATCAACATTTAAGGCATTTCAAATATTAATAATGCAACTCCTTTAACCAAATCCTCTTTTTAAATATAATTAACTAAACTAGGTTGTTAGACATAAACTTAACACACATTCCAACTATTAGCTTACAATTGGAGTGAGTAGATTGATGTGTCCTTGTTTGCCTATTACCTAATGTCTCTACTTTGGTATACTGTATAATAAACAATATATAGAATACGAATAATTATCAAATAAATTCCTAATAACTCCCAAAAATTCTACAAATGATAGAATTAATGAAATTAAATTATCAATTCCCTAAATAATTAATTTTGAGTCTTAAGGATTATCTCTAATGATTCAACTAATTTAAATGGAAGTTGAATAACTTCCATCACAACTTTTCTAAGATTTATTTCTTAAAATCTGTAAAAAATTAGACTAAACTCTATTTACAGAAATTGATCATCACAATTTATACTATTTATTAAAAATAGTTTCATAAATTTTTCTTAGGTTGGTAATGTTACTTTTTAGAGTTGGGTTGGGTCCCAATACATTTGTCACTAGAAAGTATCACCTGACAAAACCAAATATACCAACATATTTCTAATAATTAGTAGAACACATATAAAGCCTTAAAATGCACCAAAATATGCATAGAATTCATAGATAAAAAAATTAAAGAGAAATTACCAAAAAAATCATAAAAAATAAAACTAATGAGATCGAATACGCTGTTGGTGGCTATGACCCCTTGGTGATGAGAGGAACACGGTCCAAGTAATCCTAGAAGTTAAAAGTCATTGGAACAGTGAGAAACGGTATTATTTAAGCCAACTATTCTTGACAAAAAAGGGGATTTATAGGTGGATTTTCACAAAATAAAGTACTAGAATGTAGAAAGAGTAAGAAGAAGTTATGTGTCCAAATTTAGAATCAATCGGAGGTCATTTGGGTAGTTAAAAGAGGAGAAGAAGAGTTTGGGTATTAAACTGAACATTTCTCTTGGAACATTTCCTTGAGATGGCCTATTATGGTATAAGCATCCATCTCCATCAATTATTTTTAAAGATTTGATTCCATGCATCCAAGCATAAGGCAAGTGACATCAATAGAATCATTAAGATGCTTACTATAGGCATCCTTTTGAGCTCTAAGACCATTAGTAGTTAGTTCATTAGGGATAGGTTGATGAAGGATATATTCCTTTCTCTCTTGCTTAAGAACAATTCTTAATTTTCTATAATAGTCAATGAAGTTAGACCCATTAAGCTTGTCCTTCTGAAAGATTGATTATATATATACACACACACACACACACGAAAGGACTATAATACACACTGTGTATTATGTTATGTCAGATTATCGACCTTCACACAACTTGGGTAGTCATAATGTCCTTTCATATATATGACTACCCAAGTTGTCTGAAGGTCAATAATCTGACATAACATAATACACAGTGTGTATTATAGTCCTTTCATCACACAATAACTTGATTGAACATAAGGCATGATTTATGTCATCATTGTTGGGTTTTTGCGAGAGATAATGCAATGAAAAAAAAAATTTTAACCACAAAACCCATAACCCAGATCCATGTAATTAGAATTAGATTAATTGAGAGGGTTTCTAAACACTTACCAACATGATCTAATGGCAAGATAGTTGGAAGGAAGAGAAGGTGTTCACTCCAGTGACACCCTACCTCAAGCTTTTCTTATCCTCTTATCAGATTAAGACGTCACTAAAAGATCACATCCTCTATGATATCCACATGAACAAGATGATCCAAAGCAAAGTAGGCATGCTAGAACCTTTGTTGTCTCATAACACGTTTTCTCTCTATGTCTTTTCATTTCATAAAAGAAGTGTAGGAAGAAGGAGAAAAAGGTGGCTTAACTTTCTTACTAAACCTTAGAGAATAAGATGTACTTATAGCCATCCTTTCTAAGTTTTCATACATCTCCACTTACCAAAACAGCTTTGGTAAGTTTAAACTTCCTTTTCTATTTTGATTCTAATTCCAAATTAGAATCCTTTGCTATTTATTTAGATAACTCCTACCTTAAATAAAATAGGAAATAAATAAATAAATACTAATATAAATATATGTACATATATATATATATATATTTATTTGTTTACTTATTTAATTAATCTTACATAGATATAATTATTGGGCTTATTAACCCAATTTTACTTTTGGCTTGTTCAAAGTGTGCGACCCTATAGGTTCACACAATGTTAGCGAAGGGCCTAAAATTCCGATTTTATCCCATAAGTCATAATTGTTCTCTAGTAAGATATTATGACTACCCAAATTATGTGAAGGTTGATAATTCGACATAACCTAATACACAACGTGTACTATAGTCCTTTTCTCACATGATATCCTTATTAAACATAAGGCATGGATTATGTCATCCATATATTGGTCATTCATATTATTTCTCAATCCTAAGTAGATTGACATTGATAACTCTTTATCATTCTAGCATTGCCATTCATTTCTCTTTAGTCTAACTCATCGAGGGGCCCAACAAATATCTTCTTATAATTATTGAGGGAAAAATTCCATCTTAAGCACTCACATTCTTTACACAACTCATTCTATATCCAATCACAACCTATTTTACCATTTGGTTAAAGTATGGTGTAAGGATGTGTCAAAATACAGAACTTATCATGCATTAAACCACAGTGATCTCAGCTTAAAGGACTCAAATAATACTATTGTGATGAGAATTACCTATAACAATAATCCATGTGGTATTCTTATAGTGGGTTAATCCAATACATTATTTCCCTAAAAATGTACCTATGAGTTTGACTTAATATCTTATATACATGATCAGTAAAACTTAATCATTAATCAACCTCATACTAGTCTTTATTCATTGTTATTCCTATAACAAAAATTGACTAGGGATATTTAGATTAGAATTCAAGTATCACCTAAGAGTTTTACTATCAAGTCACATACTTGATGATCTTAGTAAATTAACTAATCAAGGATAATACTATAATTAGCCAGTAATAATAAAAATGCCTCTTTATTATTAAAATAGAAATATGATAATGTCAAAGTATGGCCATTACATAATTAGCATAGGGCATATCACTAACAATCCTTTTATGGTTCAATCATATTATTTCTCAAACCCAAGTAGACTAATAGTGATAAGTCTTTCTCAACTCATTCTAGCATGGCCATGCATTTTTTTCTCAGTCTAACTTTATTGAGGGGCCCATAGATATCTTCTCATAATGGATGAGGGATAAATTCCATCTCAATTACTCACATTCCTCACATAACTCATTCTATATCCAATCACAACCCGTTTACCATCCGGTTAAAGATGATGTTAAAAATTGTCAAAATAAAAAACTTATCATGCAAAAAACCATAGTGATTTCAGGTCAGAGGACTAAAATAATACTACTATGATGATAAATACTTATGATAATTATCTATGTAGTATTCTTATTGTGCGTCGATCCTGTACATCATTTCTCTAAATATGTACCTATAAGTTAGGTCAATATCTTATATATATGATCAGTAAAACATAATCATTTATCAAGCTCGTACTAGTCTTAATTCATGGTTGTTCCCACAACAATGATCGATTAGGGATAATTTAAAATAGAATTCAAGTTTCACTTAAGAGTTTTACTATTAACTCATATAGTTGAAGAGCTCAAGTAGAATTATCCATTCAAGGATAATAGTAGAATTACCTAGTAATAAAGAAAATGCCTTTTTATTAATAAAATGGAAATATAACAGAGTTAAAGTATGGCAATTACATAATTGGCCTAGGGCATAACACTAACACCTACAATTTGTCAAAAATCATTAAGTAGGGGAAGCAGCCACGAACCATCCCTATTGTTTACAATTAGGAATACCATGATGCTCAGCAAATAAAAAAATGAAACATCTGGCTACTCTTTCAATGTCCTCGGGACCACTAGTTAGAGCACTATTGTAGGACTATACAAGGCAAGTATACAAGATTAAACCTCCATGGCCAACCTTCGTATGGAGCTCGCAGTTGAATAACTCTATATATAGAGCCTCAGGATCCTTTAAAACCTTAAAAGATACTTACTTGCCAATAATCATAGCAAATTTGAGGGGCGTGATTGTCATGTCCCTAAATTGGAAATAAAAGGTGTGTTTGGAATCAAACCACCTCTTAATAAGCGTAGTCATAGCCACATGGTGGTTCTATTATTGTTAGACCCACTAATAAGCTATGGATCAAGCCATCAAAGCTGAGGCCATGAACACGGGCCTGTACCCTTAAGCTCTTATAGAACTATTTTACACTATTGAAGCTGCCAGGAAAAACTAAAGGTATGACCTCACCTTAATAAAGGGAAATAAGCAATACATATTTTCTAACTAAAAATTGTATTCATAATGGCACAACATACATGAAATATTAGTTGATTTTAATTTACAGAAAATTCTTAGCATATGAAGATAAATAAGTTTACACCTTAATAAAGTATTTCTTCTGTTTAAAGCATTTTGATCATAACAATAAAATATACATAAATTCCTAGTCCATCTTTTATTTATAGGAAATTCCTAAGAGGTGTAAAAAGGATTATAAGTATATGAAGGTAAATAAGTATATATATTTTAATAAAGGGAAGTCACATATGAGAATTCCTATGACTAAGATATTCATTTTAAAAAATATAGCAAAAGCTATCTCTAACTTGTGTTTTTTTGTTTGCGGGAAATTTCTAAAAGCATACAAAGGAGTCCTAGCAAATAAGAACAATATGTTTGAAAATAAAATAAATAAAAGCGTCCTAGAGGGGGGATGAATAGGACTATTGAATAAAAATGGGAAATTAAAAGGAATTTTTTCGCAAGAATTGAATAAGAGTTGAGAAGGAAGAATGAAGAACATAAAGATTTAAGGAGTTCAGATTCAACAACAATCCTATGTCTCCACCTAACTTATCCCTAAGTTAGGATTTTCAATCACCCACAATCTTATTCACAAGATTGAGATTACATAAGAGTTTTATGGGTCACTCTTACAACCTTACAACTTGAGTTTTCTAGGCTCGCTCAAAAACTAAATTATAAGTGTTTTTAAGGCTCACACTAACACCAAAATTCCAAGTGTTGTGAAGGGTAAACACTTAAACCAATTCCTTTAGAATATAATCTCATTTCCCATTTTCTAAACTTAGAAAATAGAAGAACAAGAATTTCTAGTCTAACACTCACAAGAGTTTACAACAATAAAAATGAATTTGAGAAGAGTTTAGAGAGCTTTAATTGAATGCTTGTATGTATAAAATGAATGTGTAAGTTTCTTTACACCAAAACAATCTTCAGAGGTCTTATTTATACTTAAACAATCCAATTATAGTTATTGGAAATAATAATTTTGTTCCCATTATTATCCAAGTCCATTTGAATGAAAATTTGGACTTTTGAGCTGCAATTTGTCAGGTCCCGATCGAGATATCATCAGTCCTGATCAAGACTAGCACCAAATAGCCGTGACGAGCCATTGTGTTTAAAATTCTACCTTAATCCAAATCGGGACGGGCATGTTTTGGTCGGGATTGCCTGTCCGATCAGGATGCTCAATCGGGATAGGTTCTACCCCTTTTGCCAAATTTTTCTCACTTTGGTCCCACTTGAGACTACTTTGGTCTTGATCAGACTTCAACCAAAATTGTAACTTTTTATGCAATTTAGTCCCTGTGATAAGTTTGGTTGAGACAGTACTTGCAATGGCTTTTCAGAATAATTTTTCTTTGATATTTCATTATTATTTTGACTTCCAAATTGTTCTTAACTTATACACACTTGAAGCAAACACATTAGTTGCTCAAAATTAAGTTTGTTAAGATCCAAATCAAGATTGCTTAACTTGCTAAGGTCAACAATCTCCCCGTTTTTGATTTTGACAAACTTATTTTGAGTCTAATAAAAATGTACTGTAGAGTGTGTGAACAATTTGTGATAATAATGAATATATGAAATAAGAACAAATATATTTCTTTATTTCTCCCTTATGAATATGGATATGATAAGAAATATAAATTTAATCATTTATTCCCCCTTTTTGTCAAAAATAAATTTTAACATGTGGAATAAAATTAAAAAAATGGCCTAACATAACAAATGTGTTAAAAACAAGATAACATGATGATAACATTAAAATAAATTGTTAGGCAATTTGAAGGAAATAATTTCAAACATATATAATGCACTATAAAATAGTACAAACATGATCATGTAGAGCTTAGTTAATCAATGAATCATGTGGCATTTAGCATATTATAATAATGAATATTAAGCACAAATATTACATTTCTTTATCTCCCCCTTAGTTAAATAATAAAGGAAATAAAAGACCATGAACCAAAATAATAAAAAAGCAAAGATACATAAAATTTTTATAAAATAAAGTCATACTATTACATAGTGATGTCACTTACACAAATACATCTTTAAAAGAAAATTCTTTTTAAAGCAATTATGTAAGTGTACATGTAAACTTAATTAAAGATCAAAATAATTCCTAACCTAAATAGATTTTTCTTGTACGTAATCACGTTTAAACTCAAATATTTCTCCCCCGTTGTCAAAAATCAAAAGGAATAAATGCAAATACCACATTTGAAAAAGGAGGAGTTTCATTAAAAAAAGGATAAAATACTGAAAATAAATTAAACATAAACATGGTATTATGAGCCTGAAATTTTAAACTAACAGCTAGAGGCTCATATACTGAAAATAAACCAAACATAAACTAAAAATAAAATAATCAAAAGTACAAATAAGAACTATTCATGTGGAGGGAAAAGAGGAGGTTAGGTGCATGTATATCCTTGTTGCTTATAGATATGATGAACATCATACTGAAGATGAGCAATATTTTCATTAATTTGATTGAAGCTTACATTAAAGTTAGATTTAACTTCATTAAAACAAGAGTTGAAGTTAGATTCCATGAGAGACATGTGCTAAAAAATTTGCCCAACCTATGAAGGTTCATCCTCTTGAGCTTGAGCACCTTGACTTGAGGTTCCTTCACTCCTTATTCTCTTTCATGGGGGAGCAACTTGAAGTTGTGGATTTTCTTTTTCCTTTTGACCTTCTTGCTCTTCTAGCTCTAAAAACATGGTCTTAGTGTTTTCACTAGCACTAAGATAATGTTTCTAAACCTAAACTCCATTGATAGAGGTGAATTGCTTGGAGTTTTGAATGGAGGTAGCATTAAGAAGAAAATGTTTGGTAGAAGGTAGAGAATTAATATTAAAATTGAAGAATTGAGCTAATTTTGTGAAAATCCCACCAATACAAATAGCACTGGTTTGAGTATCACTAATTAGCCAAATTTTCCATTGTAAAAATGTTCCTAAAGCAATACTCTCATTGTTATGAAGACAATAGAGAATAAAGAGGTCATCAAGAGAAATTACTTCATTAGATAGATCTCTACCATTAATTGAATTGGTGAGAAAGTGATGAACATACCAAAGACCTTTAGATTTGATGAAGGACGCTTTGGTTTGGTAGAAAATTAGGGAGCATTGGGAGCCTTGATATAATCCTAATAGGAAGAAGCAATCTAATGAGGATCCACTTGAATATGTCCCTCTTGTAAGAACCTAAAAAAAGTTTCAAACTCTTGATAGGTCATAAAGCGATCTCTCCCCCCTAATTTAAATCGCATTGAGAAATAGGGGTTATCATTTTCAAATTTTACGGAGCGAAGAGTGAAAGAGGAGAGAAATTTAATTATGAGTTTAGGATAGGATGGGAGAGATGTAAAAGCAAAGTTAAAAATCCCACATTTCAGGAGAAGTTCTTAGACTTCATTGTAGTAAATAATGGCTTGGAGTGTGTCTTCATGCATGAAACGTGAAGGAATCAAAGCCCTTTTTTGGAAGAAGGACATCCTTTTCTTGATTTCTTATGAGGAATAAGAAAAAGGAGAGTATGTCCTTTTGAGTTTATACTTCTTATAAGGAGGATCTTGAGAGGATGAAGAAGCTTTGCTAGGTTTTCTTGGAGCCATTAGGAGAAAGTTTTGAAGTAGAATGTGTAGAGAGAAAAAAGTTGTTTTGAGATGAAAAATCAATTGTGAATAGAGTAGTATTTATAGGCATAAGATTAGGGTTGGAACTTGTGTTGAATTTGAATTGAATAAGAACCTTAAAATTCATTCCTGATTATGATTGGAGAGTTAAAAAGGTGAAAATTTTGAATTTCCTTATCTTGTCAAGAGCAGTGTCTTTGGCAAGACATGTTCTCATCTCGATCGGGACATGCCCAATTGGGACATCCGTTCAGAATGAGTTATGTGTAAAACACAAAATTAACTCAATCATTTCCCGATAAGGACATAATCTAGTCTCGCTTAGGACCAAGGTCATTTTTAGAAAACTTTTTGAAATTGTTTTAAATAGGTCAAGAAAGCTTTACAATTGCGTCCTTTATAAAAATAAACTTGCATTTTTTAGACAAAAGTGATGATTTTTGAAGGAAATAAATGAGTAAATGAGATAGACTTATTTTTTAGGAAAGATATTATTTTACTAAACTAATTAAGTAATTTAATGAAAATTTCATAAATTAATTATTAATTTTGTAAAATGGGAAGAATAAAATAAAAAAAATTCAAATAGACATGTATCATATACCAAAAATAAATAGAAAACAAACTTAAGGTTCTATCAAAATCAAGACAAACTAGAACCATCAATCATGTCAAGTTCATGTTTAATGAAGTCAAATCTCTCTTCATTGAGAGGTTTTATAAAGATATCAGTAAGTTGATTATTTGTATCAATAAAATCAAGTATGATATCACCAATTTGGACATGATGACGCAAGAAATGATGTTTAATGTCAATATGCTTAGTTCTAGAATATTGGATGGGATTTTTACCAAGGTTAATAGCACTTGAGTTATCACATTTAACGGGAATGTGATCGATTTTTAGATTATAGTCCATCAATTGTTGTTTTTGCCATAAGGCTTATGAACAATAAAGACTTGTTACAATATATTTAGCTTCTGCAGTGGACAAGGCAACTGAAACTTGTTTCTTGCTAAACCAAGAAACTAAACATTGTCCTAAAAATTGACAAGTTTCAAAAGTGCTCTTTCTATCTAGTAAACTACCAGGAAAGTTTGCATCTGAATAACTAATCAAGTCAAAGGATGAACTTCTAGGATACCAAAGTCCTAATTGTATTATACCATAAACTTATTTGAAAATTCTTTTGATAGCATTTAAATGAGACTTTCTAGGACTTGATTGAAATCTAGCACACAAGCAAGTAGCAAACATAGTATTGGGTCTACTATTAGTTAAATAAAAAAAGGGATCTGATTATACCTCTAAATTGCTTTCCATCAACCGGTTTTCCATTCTAATCTTTGTTTAGTTTGGTTGTGGTGCTCATTGGAGTTTTTTTTGTTTTAGTTCCATTCATCCCAAACTTCTCGAGAATGTCTTTTGCGTATTTTATTTGATTGATGAAAATCCCATCTTTGTATTGCTTTATTTATAATTCGAGAAAGAATTTGAGTTCTCCCATCATACTCATTTTAAATTCTCACTATATTAATTTAGAGAATTCCTCACATAAGCAATGGTTAGTAGCACTGAAAAAGATATCATCAATATATATTTATACAATTAACAAATCATGTTTGGATTTCTTTATAAAAAGAGTTGTGTCAACCTTTCCTTTAGAGAAACCTTTCTTTAGTAAAAAGTTACTCAATCTTTCATACCAAGCTCTTAGAGCTTATTTCAATCCATATAAATCTTTTAAAAGTTTAAACACATGATTTGGAGAATCAAAATTTTCAAAACCCAGAGGTTGTTTAACATATACCTCCTCTTCAATAAAACCATTTAAAAATGCACTTTTAACATTCATTTGATAAAGCTTAAAATCCACGTGTAATGCAAATGCAAGTAGCATTCTAATAGCTTTTAGCCTTGCAACGGGGGTAAAGTTTCATCATAATCAATGCCTTTCTCTTGATTATAACGTTTAGCTACTAGCCTAGCTTTGTCCCTAGTTATGACACCTTATTCATTCATCTTATTTCTAAACACCCAATTTGGTGCCTATAATAGGATAATGTTTAGGTCTAGGAACCAAGGTCCAAACCTTGTTTCTCTTAAATTGATTTAACTCTTCTTGTATAGCAAGGACCCAAAATTCATCACACAAAGCATCATTAACATTTTTGGGTTTAATTTGAGAAATGAAAGCTACATTAACAATAGACTTGAGTTTAGATCTAGTTAGGACCCCTTTTGTAATGTCACCTATGATAAGGTCTTGTGGATGAGCTTTCTTGAATTGTCAATCCTTTGGAAGTTCATCCTTTAAGGTAGGTTGTGATATCTTCTCATTATCCTCCTTACTTTGACCTTCAAGTTCCAAAGGCTTACTAGCATTTTCTGTTTATGTATCCATAATCTCATTGTCACTTATAAGATCATTAACACTATAAATATCCTTTTTAGGATCAAGTGAGTTTGATTCATCAAATACAACATGCATTGACTCTTCAACTACTAGAGTTCTCTTATTAAAGACTCTATATGCTTTACTAGAAATAGAATAGCCTAGGAAATTTCCTTCATCAGCTTTAGAATCAAATTTCCTAATATTATCCTTGGTATTCAATATAAAGCACTTGCGTCCAAATACTTTTAGATATGAGATTTTTATTATTCCATAGCTCATAAGAAGTTTTATTTTCTTTTGAAAACTCTATTGAAAATATAACAAGACGTGTTAATGGCTTCTGCCAAAAAATATAGAGGTAAATTATACTCATGAAGCATTGTTCTGGCCATTTCCACAAGAGTTCTATTTTTCCTTTTAACTACCCCATTTTGTTGAGGAGTTCTAGAAGATGAAAATTTATGAGAAATACCATTTTCATTACAATAGTTTTTGAAAAATTTATTTTCAAATTTGTTTCCATAATCACTTCTAATAGATGAAATATAAAAACCTTTTTTCTTTTTGAACTCTTTTAGCAAAATTTTTGAAAGCTTTAAAAGCATCATTCTTATGAGCAAGAAAACACACCCAGGTAAATCTAGAGTAATCATTAACCAGTACATATGTATAGTGCATTGCATCGAGACTAGCGACTCTAGTTGGTCCAAATAAATCCATATGTATAAGTTCAAGTGGTCTAGAAGTTGACACTACACTTTTAAGCATAAATGAGGACTTGGATTTTTTTCCTTTTGGACATGCATAATAAGGTTTATCCTTAGTGAATTTAAGTTTAGGCAAACCAATCACAAGTTCATGTTTACAAAGATCATTTAAAATCTTAAAGTTTGCATGTCCTAGCCTTCTATGCCATGTCCATGTGTCATGGGAAATAGACATTAAGCATTTGATGTCTTTGTTATCAATTTTATTCAAATTAATAACATAAACATTGTTTACTCTTTCACCACTAAAAATAACTTTACTTTCATCAAGACTACTAATAAAGCAATTTCTAAGATAGAAAGTTACCTTATTTCCCATATCACATAATTGACTTATACTAAGCAATTATGTTTAGGGCCATCAACAAATAACAAATGATGTATAGATAAGGATTGAGGATTACCTATTTCTCCAATGCCAATAATTTTTCCTTTTGCATTGTCTCCGAATGTAACATGTCCTCCATCCTTAGCATCAAGTTTGTTGAATTGCTCTTTGTTTCCCATCATATGCCTTGAACATCCACTATCAAGGTACCACTTGCTTTTTGTTCTTGTGGATTTCAAGCACACCTACACAAAATAATTTAAGTGTTCTTTTGGATCCAAACCTTTCTTGGTCTAGGTTGATTAGTTTTAAGATAATCCGAAGAAAGTAAATTCATATGTAGTCTTCTATAGAAACATACATTATTAGTATGTCTTTTAATTATGCAATATGAACATAAAATATTTTCAAATTTGTTTCTTTTAGGATGAAACACTTTCCTATTGTGTTCAACATGCCTTTGGTATTATGGTTATGTGTATCTCCTATTATTTTATGTCATGGAGTGAGACATGCATTAGCAATGGTAATATGTATTTTGATAAGTATGTCTAACATGTTTATGTGCATTGTGTTGTGTAGCATGCCTATTATAATTATGTCTCGTATAAATATAAACATGCTTGGGTTAAGGTACTCTAATTTGAGTCTTACCTATTTGTGTTAATGAAGGGTGTGTCTTATAAGACTTTCCTTTGTTATTTAACATATGAGATCTTTTAGCTTTGAAAGCTTGAGTCTCATTTGATTTTGAGGTTGAAGGAATGGAATCATGTGAAGCTTTTCGCAAAGTGATGTAATCCTTAATCATAATTCCCCTTTATTTTATCTCTATTTTTAATTTTATTTTGGATGTATTTATTAGAATAGGTCATTTTAAGGGTTGTAATCCTTAATCCCTTTCCTCATTTTTATTTTTGTTTATTTTATCTGTTTGTTTATTATTTCTTGCATGCTTGTGTGTAGGTTGCTATTTATTTACCTGTTTGTGTGAAAAACATGTTAATTGTTTGGCTTGCCATGATTGGATATATTTGTTTATTTATTTTCTTTATTATTGCAATGTATGCGTACCAAATTTAACTATCCCACGTTCCAACTCTTAATTCAATGCAATTTTAAACTAAATAATAATTAAGTATGGTAGACATATCATTAAAACCAAAACTAGGGTGATGAGATGAATTGATAAATGTATATTAAGAAACATGATAAGTAAATACTACCCTTGAAACTAAAATCTTTGGTAAGGAAAGTGGGTTCCCATAGACTTTCTTATTTTTTGACTATAGTTAGTTGGTGACTCCAATTATATAGCCTTTTTAGGAAAACGCTCCCATATTAATAAAAATTGGTAATATTTATAGTCGACAAGCCTGTGTGTCTCAACTCGATCCACTAATCCTGTCTTGTTCATCCTATATTGATAACACGGATACCCTGACAGAATGATAAGGAGTATGTAATGGATATAAAAGATTGGTTGTTTATAAATTTTGACAGAAAAGATATGGGTGAAACTGACTACATATTGGGAGTTAAAATTAAAAGAGATAATTTAAATAAACTTTTTTGCTTTGTCACAAGAGAATCATATCTAAAAGATTCTATAACACTTCAATATGAGTAGTTATAAACCCATGTCTAATGTCAAACTATGATGCTTTGAGTCTCAAAATGTGTTATAATAATCCAAAAGAACAAAGAGAAATGGCCACTGTACTATATTCCAGTGCTATAAGGTGTCTTGTATATGCTATGTTATACACTCGCCTAAATACTTTTTTATTATTAGATTAGTTAGTTAATATCATTCAAATCTTTGAGGAGAGCATTGGAAAGTTGTTAAAAGGATTTTGAGGTATCCAAAAGGTATTTTGGATTATCGCTTATGTTATCAATGATTACACTTCCATCTAATTGGATATTCAGATGTTGAGTAGGAAGGGGACCTTGATAAATACAAATAGACCTCTGACTATGTTTTCTTACTAAATAAAGGTGTCATCTCATATAGTAGTAAGAAATAAATATGTATAGCCTTGCCTTATCAACTATGGAAGAAGAATTTATTACATGTTCCATTATGGTGCATAAGGCTGTTTGGTTAAGAAGATTCTTTTTGAATTTAGGGAATTCAAAATGGTTGTGAGGGAGCAATTATTGTTCATATTGGTAATCAAACAACGATTACTTTCATAAAAGATTCCAAATATAATAGTAGGATGAAACATATAGATATAAAGTACAACGACGTCAGAGACATTATAGCCAAACGAGAAGTGGTTGTACAATACATATCTACATATAGTATGGTGGTTGATCCCTTAACTAAGCCAATTCTAAGAGATGTATTTCTTACACATGTAAATTCTCTTAGAGTGTGTAGACTATAAATATGTTGTTGAGCTTATGTATTGAATTAGTTGAATAAATGAAATGATTGACATGTTTACTTAATTTATTCTAACTATATACACATGCACATATATTATTAAATGCTCAATAAAGCGAGGTCACACAGGTTTTAGGTTAGCTTACTCACATAATAAACCGTTTTCAGCTCTACGATAGCGAGTAGAGATACGACTAAATGTTAGGATTGTTGCCTCAAAAGAAAATAAAATGAGGTTGTTCTTAGACATACAATCGATTTGAATTGCCCCATCCAAATATTTGTGTAAGCCAGATGTGTATTCTCGGCTATTACCTACCACCGAGAATACTAGGAGAATTTAAGTTAGGTGCAAATAAGCAATTGAACTTAGATCTGTACATTATTTCTAACTAACATTGCGTTAAAGTTTAAAAATTATAACACATGATTCATAGCAATTGTGTTTGTTTAACCAAAAAAGGTAGCAGGTGAATTATCTATACTTCTTTACTATGTGAGATCTTGAGGATAATCCTAAATCCTCAAATTGGTGCCCTTGCACTTTTTGCTATTTTTTTGTGATTCATACATGGTGTTTTACTATCTTAGCATGCCACTTATGATCATGAATGATTCGATCTATAGACTATATCTAGAGAAGTAGTTGATCATGAATGATTCGATCTATAAACTATGTTTAGAAAAGTAGTTGATCATGAATGATTCAATCTATAGACCATGTCTAGAAAAGCAACTATGTATAAATTACAAATTTCTAGTAGGAAAAGGAAGATTTTTTTTTTTCCAATGTGTCAATTGGCCAACCAATCTTGTCAATTGAGAAAAGTATGACTTGAGTATAGATACATAAAATGAAAATATTTTAAACATGCTCTTTCGAGGGATTAGAGGTGTTGATATGATTTAAAAGTGACAAATCTAGGGTATTGCAAGCATGATTGTTTAAGTAATGTGAATTGTATTTGGGGTTGAAAGTTCTATATTTTTCCAAACAGATACATAGTAATAATCTCTCATGCGTAGGTTTTACTTGCTAGGTTGCAATGCCCATTTACTTGTATGAAAATTTTATTTGTTAATTGATTAAGAAAAATCTCACAATGAGTTATAACCATCATGTGTGAGTGGGAGATATTGAAATTTGAATTTAGATCACCTATGATGGGTTAAACCCAACCCAATAAATTAAAAAAAGGGAGAGTTCAACCACCAAAGGATTATTTCCTCCAACATTAAAGGAACAATTTTTCCTATAACAACAAAATAAAAGTACGTAAAATAAAGACAAAAAAAAAAAAAAATACAGAAGAAAAAAACACACTATAAAAACTCTCCCTCACAATTAGACAAACTAAAATAATGAATAGGGTTGTGAATTATAGTGTTTTTCCCTTTTTAGTATAATTAATATATCAACTAGTTTTAATAAACATATACATGTTTGTGAAATTATGAAGAGGTAAGCAACCCAACTTGATTATGTTTTTAATTCGACTTTATTACATAATTGAATATACAAACATATTAAAAAATATGCTATAAATTCAAAATGTTCTTATCTTTTAATATAATAAAGCTATAATATTATTCGAAAATAATTTCTTGCATCACTTGATTTTGTATTAACTAATTTATTAAATTTTATTTCTAGGAATAAAGACAATTTTAATGTTTGAACTTTTTAAAATTTGACAATTTATTATTTTAATTTTTTTTAATAATAATTAAGTATGAAAATTTATAAAAAAAAATAACAACAATATGTATATAGCATGTTACTAACAAGTTCCCATTCAAAAATACATTATTTCATAACTAAAAAACTTTATTTCCTCTAAATTTAAAAAAGACTAATAATAATAATAATAATAACTACTACTACTATAGTTATTATTATTATTACTATTATTTTAAATAAAAATAATTTTATTTTATTTATTTATAGTTTGACACATAATTATTTTTAGTTAATAAAAAATTAAGAATTAAATTTTTTTAAAGGTATAAATTTAGTTATCATCACTTATAAAGTTTTTAATTAATGAAAATGTAAAATTAAAAATTTAAATTAAAAAATTTCCAATTGTTTGTTTCTTTGTTTTCACGTTTGTTCTATTTAGTTTACAATTTTTAATAAATTTAATAAAATTAAAATTTTTGTATTATAAAATTAGTGGTTTAAATATATTTATCTTGATAAAGCTAAAGAAAAAAAAAACTCTTCAAGTCCTTGAAAGAAGAAATTGATTATTTTTGTAAATATATATTTTGTAAATTATCATGATTTACAAAAAAAAAAAAATTATATTATTATTTTTTAGTAAAAAAGTAAATTTAAATTATTATCATTAACATTTTGATCGTTTTCTCTATATAATATACCGTAAAGATTTTATTGTTATTTTTTAATAGATTACAATTAATTATTATAAAAAAATTAAAATTTTAAAAAATTTAGATACTAATAATATATTTATCCCAATATAATATTATGTCACATCAGATCTTATAAAAAATCGATGATAAATTGTTGGGTTTTATAGCACTCCTCCTGCAGAACAATGAAAAAAAAGGAAAAGAAAGTATTATGGAGAGTGCTCCGAGAGAGCGCAAGTATTTATTGGAAAACACACAAACTATGAAGAAAAGCTACTGGGTTCTGTCTCTGTATGTATTTATAATTTTTGTAATAGAAAAGGAGGAAAACGATACGCATTAATAAGGTTCACGCGTCACAAACACACATGCAGCATTTGTACACACAAACTATAAAACAACAAAAGAACTATATATATATATCCGATACAGCTTTTTTTTTTTTTTTTTTTTTTTAACGAAAATAATATCCAATACAGCTTTGAAAGAAGAAAACAATACAAGTAACTGTTGTTAAAAAAAAACAACAAAAGTGACAAAAAAAATTAAAGAAACTGGTGCTTTTCTTGATGAAAATATGGGCATCTTGTTTTTTTATTTAACATTTTTCTTTAATAAAAGGTGGAATTTTCACTCTGAGTTTTTGATTTAGGACCACATTAGATTCTATAATTTTTTTTTTTCATTGGAACTTATGTTTTGAAATAAGGGTATAATGGAACTTTTTGATTTCAATTAAATCTTATAACTTTTTTAGTATAATTAAATCCTTTAAACTAATAAAAAATACTAATTTTGATGGATACTAACAAATAAAATTGATAACTTTTTTTTTTAGAAATGTATATAACCTAATTATTAAATTTTAAAATTTTCAACCTATAAAATAATTTTTTTTAATTTTTTCTTAAATTTTTTTAAATTTTTCTTAATTTTTTAAAAATTTTAAAATCAAGTGATATAAATTTCAAAAAAATGACAAAAAATATTCGTTAATATAAATAGTGGATCAATAATTAACCTATTTAAATTTAATACTTGAATAAAAAATTATTCATCAATTATTGTTTAGGATTAAAAATTATTGTGTAGATTTCAAAATTTAAACTAATGAATAAAATTTAAAAAATTTTATTTAATCTTTAAAATTAAATTTTAATCAATTATCAATTTTCTATTTACATTAATGAATAAATTTGGTTATTTTTTTAAATTTATATCACTTAATTTTAAAATTTTTGAAAATTTAAGAAAAAATTAACAAATTATTTTATAGAATGAAAAACTTTTAAAATTTAATAATTAGGTTTTATATATATATAATTATTAATTTTATTTGTTAGTATTCGTGAAAAGTATTTTTTTATTAGTTTATACAACTTAATTGTACTAAAAAAATTATAGGATTTTATTGTAATCAAAAGTTCTAATATGCCCTTACTTTCAAAACAGAAGTTTCAATTAGGCAAAAAAAATAAAAAATCATAGGGTCCAATGTGCTCTAAGTAAAAAATCCAGGGTGCAAATTAGACTTTTTCCATACATTTACATGTGAAAAGCTGAAATTTTTAAGGAATGATATATACTTTAGTTATGGCATGAAAGAGTTAATTACACCCACAGTACATAGCTTTTTCACTAATTCCTATTAAAATATATAAATTTTATTTTGTCACTTAAAACTTCCCAACATTTCTCATGAATCCCACAAAATGTACCTAATGATATATTCCGGTCGCCGGTGATGACGTGGAAGCTGAAATGGATGTTGATGTGTCATTTGACAAAAAGTAGTTGTCATGTCAGTTGAGAGTTAATTACACACACGGTACCACATACAGTACCCAACTTTTTCACTATTTTTTAGTAAAATAGGAAACTTTCATTTAGTCACTTAAAACCTCTCAACATTTCTCATGAATCCCATAAAACTACCAAATAACACATTTCAGTCAACAGTAATGACATGGATGGTGACGTGTTAGGTTTTTTTTTTAATTCTTTTTAGTTGGATGTATACTTCGAGTGTCATTAATATAAAAGTACATATCAAATTAGCATTTTTATTGATAAGACTCCAAGTACATATTAAGTAACTATGAACTCAAGATGGACAAGGAGAATGAGAAGAGTGTGCATGGTGATTATTGGTATTTATGACCAAATTAATTGAGAATAGTATAAAAATTTATTAACACTATAAAGTCTTAATAAGATCTCAAAGTTATATCTATATTTTTTTCCCTACTATTGATCTTATCAAAACACCAATAATTACCATGTACATTCTTTTCCTTCTCCTTATCCATCCTAAGTCCACAGCTCCCTAATATTTAGTGAACTGAGTTTAGTTTAATGCAAGCATGCCAAAGGACTTGCTTTCTCAATAAGACTTAGGTCATGTTTGGTTCATGGAATGAAATATGTGTGGAAAATAATTGTAATTTTTAAGGAATAGAATATGTATTCCTAGAATAACTATTCTTAAATAATTACTATTTTATACTTTGGTTCATAACCTAGAATTACTATGAGGGATAAACAGATTTAAGTATAAATGACATTGATACCCTTATCAATGAATTTCATTATTAGTATCAAAATTAAATAGTCATACAATTTTAGTATGTTTTACATAAAAAAATTAAATATATAATATATAAAAAAAATTAGCACATATATTTGATTTCTCTAAAATAATATAAATGCATAATAAATAAATATATAATATTTTAAAATTTTTTAATCATAAAAATACAAACATATAAAATAAATAAATTTTATATAATTTAGTAGCCAAATTTGAATTAAATTAAATTAAAAGAAAAATATTGAAAAATCCGAATTAAATTATTCTAAAAAAAAAAAGAGAAAGCATGAACATAAACATTAGGAGAGCTTAAACATAACGAAAATGGTAAAAGTGGAAATACTCTATTCTAAGAGTAAAAAATACCTATTATTTAGTTTTTGAAAGAATTACTATTCCTCAAAAAATGTAAAATTGCTATTATATGGAATTGGTATTCCATAACAAAATTTAAACCAAAGCAAAGAATAGTTATTCCTTGTGGAATAGCTATTCTATTCTTGGTCTATTCCGCGAACCAAACATGGCCTTAGACTTCTATTATATGAAATTAAAAGTTTCAAACACCTTTACAACAATTTGTTTGGATTTTAAGGTAAATTTTGTAAATTTAATAATAATGAAAGAGGAAATTTTATAAATTGTAAAATAGGAATTTTGTATTAATAAAGTGTATATAAGTTATAGCAAAGGGGAAATAAAAATAGCTAAGGAAAAACAGGAACTCTATTAAAGCTAAAAGTTGATTTACTGGTAATTAGTAATGATTGGTTTAGAATGATCGTCGATGATTGATTGATTACCAAGATTGATTGGTTGATTGGATGTTGATGTCTCTATTGCTCCTCTTTACATTTATAGATAAATTTCATTAGTTTTCTTCACAATGTCTGCTTAATTATTAATCTTTAGCTTTGTAACTAAACTTGTTGCTTGCAGGCTTCTTTTCCTCTACTTGTAACATAAAATTCTAGCGACTTTAAATTTTAGAAGCATTAATGTAACAGCCCAGACCAACCCACATCAGATATTGTCCGCTTTGCCCAGGCCCAGCCAGCAGCGTACGATTTTAAAACGTGTCTGATGGGAGAAGGTATCCACACCCTTATAAGGCATGCTTCGTTCTCCTTCTCAACCGACCGATGTGGGATATCACAATCCACCCCCCTTAGGGCCTAGCGTCCACACTAGCACATCGATCCGGGCTCCGGCTCTGATACCATTGTAACAGCCCAGACCAACCCGCATCAGATATTGTTCGCTTTGCCCAGGCCCAGCCAACAGCGCACAGTTTTAAAACGCGTCTGATGGGAGAAGGTATCCACACCCTTATAAGGCGTGCTTCGTTCTCCTTCTCAACCAACCGATGTGGGATATCACAATTAATTTTCTTAATACCTTAACTGCTCCTCAATAAATTCTAGAATGTTCATGTACATCCTTTTCTCTACACCTCTTAACTTAGCTACAAGTTCAGTAACAAAGATTCCAGAAGCATAAATTCCAGAAGTTTCACTATCCTTCATCCTTAAGACTATTAATGGGTTGGATTTTGAAATTAATTATGGGCTTAAATTTTTTTTGGATTTGGATACAAATAATGCCCATCTCATCTCCTTTGTTTGAGCTAAGCTTATTACTAATTATATGGTTAATATCCATAAAACAAAAATTCTTCCTCATTCCATTACTTTTTTATTTTATTTCAAAACATCCATTTCTCAGAGTTCCCTTTGGAGTAAGGGTTATGATTCACTCTTTAGAATGAGTGTTTGGTCCCATGTAATGTTTTATTATTTTATCTCCACCATCAATTATATTTATATTCTTTATTCATTTACTTTGTTACAATTGTCCTTTACCTTTTACTCTAATTTTTCTACTTTATTTCAATCTTTCATTTCTTAGTTTCAGTAGTCCACCTTTTTCATCTTACTCATTGATTGTTAATGTTTTAATCTTTGCAGTCATTCAATAGTGTTATTAACATCAGAACAATATTGGATTACAAACTTTGAAGGACTGTCAATGCAATCTAAGATGCATAGACCTCCTAATCTAAAGAGACAAAAAGAAGAATTGATTAAAATTAATATGGATAATAATGGTATAGGAAATTAAAAGGAAAGCTTGTGCTTGGCAGGAACCTTTTTAATAAAATGTTCTTTTAATTTGTAGGCACTCATAGATATAATGAAAAAGGTTTGAAAGCTAAAAATGTCATTGATTGGCAAGGAATGGGGCCAAAATCTATTCCTATTTATATTTGAAGATAGAAAAGATGCGGAATTAGTTGTTCATAATGAACCATGGAACTTCAACAATAATATTTTTTTATTAAAGGACATATTCGATGATGAATAACCTTCATCGATATCTTCTCCTTTTGTAATATTATGGATGAAGGCATATAACTTGCCTCTTATGTACAAGAATAAGTAACATCACTAGAATGATAGCCAACAAGGTTGGAGATTTAGTAAAAATAAATGAACAAGAATTGCATGTTGGGGGAAAGTACATTAGGTTTAAGGCTAAGGTGAGAATTAAAGAACCATTTCTGCAAGGTATCATAATTGCCACTAAAAGGAACTATTCCTCTTAAATATGAAAATATTTCTTTCTTTTATTTCCATTATGGATTAATGGGTCACAACATTACTCAATGTGGTGATTAAGATGGTGATATTGATAATGCTGAAGGGCAATGGGAGCATGGTCCATGGTTAAAAGCCTCACCCCTTAAAAATTTAAAAGACAATAACAAAATTCCATATACCTACACAAACTTCCTTTTTCCAAGAAACAATCAATTCTCATAGCCATACCATATACCTACTCACTTTTAACCCATCTCCTTCAACTGTTTTAATACAAAGCCAACTATTATCACAGACCTCACCTATTACTGACTCCCTAAATGATCATAATCGGGTTTTAATCTGCTTAGAAAATGTCCATATTCAGAAAACATTCATAGTGTTACAACCTAACAACTGTCTCATATCTAATGAACTTCCCCATCAATATTTAAACATAGAATCAAACCATTCATCCCTTAAAAAAAACTAAACCACTAACACTCATAGCGGTTGTAAATGAATTTCTTTACAACCCTGTACACCAAGCTACCTTAACAAAAAATAAATATCAAAACACTTCTCACCTTACACAGATATTTAACAACCTAGTTCATCAAACCCTAACCTCAACCAATAAAACATGGACACAAGTCAATCATAACCCATATCAAGACCATAAACCCCCTGCAATATTGTCACCATCCAAAAGAAAGGTTGTTGTTTCAACTAGCGGTAAAAATAAAAAAAGGGGAAGAAAGTTTCTATTTTATATTTAAAGAAGCTCCATTTGGTAGAAGTTCTATGTGATTATCACCTATTGATGGAGGTTGTTAAGTGACCTCATCAGGAATCATGAGTTGTTTAGTTTGTAAGTGTCAGGGGCTTGGGAACCCCTAAAAAATTCGCATTATTCAAAAGTTAATTCTTTAATAAGTTCCCATTATAATTTTCCTTATGGAAATTAGGAAGATTGAGGAAGAGATAGCAACTTTTTGAAAGATGTTAGGTCTTAGTGGAATCATTATAGGTTGTTAAGGTAATGCAAGCAATAAAAGTGGTAGCCTCTCCTTAATGTGCCAATCATCAATTCAGGTTTAGATTCTCTGAAATGTTCTTTATCATATTAATATTCTTATTACAACTTCATCAAGCAATCTTGAATGGCACTTCATAAGCATCTACAATTGACTTGAAGAACTTCATAATACTTAAACGTAGAATTTATTATGAAATCTAAGAGCTATCTATAAAGGGTTGTCTATATATGGAGGAGATTGCAATGGAATTTTATATGCTTTTAAGAAAGTGGGATGTTAGACTAAAGATAATTAGAAAATGGAAGCTTTATAGAATGCTCTATAAGACACCTCGCTAGATGATTTGGGGTATAATGGCCCAAAATTTACATGGTTAAATTGTAGAGCTACAAATAATAACATTCAAGAATGGTTAGATAGCTGTGTTGCAAATTCTACATGGGTTACCTTGTTCCACATTATTAAGTTCATCACCTATTACATCATGGCTCTGAACACTCTCTAATTTTGCTTTAATAAGGTGTTTAAAAAGTGAAGGAAAAAAAACAACTAAGCAATTTCAATTTGAGGCAATATGGACATAAAATAACTATTGTAAAGATATTGTTAAAGAAGCATGAAATGGAATAGTACCGATTGTTTGAAAATTTCTATTGGTAACTAAAATAAATGGATGTTAAATGGATTTAAAAGCTTGGGACCAATGTCATGTTGAGAATGTAAAGTTAGAATTAACCATGTTAAAAAAAGAATTAAGCAAACTATAAAAAACTCTAAAATTCTGACTCTATTCAAAGGCAAATAGAAGTACAGGCTCGTATAGATGTACTAATGTGTTGAGAGGAAACTATATGCCACCAAGGATCAAGAGTTTTATGTTTGAAGGATGGGGATAAAACCAATAGCTACTTCCATAAAAAAGATGCTGGAAGAAGGAGACAAAATGAGATAATAAGGATACTATGACTTAAAGGGAGAGAAGATAAAGAAGGGATTGCTTACATATTTGAAAATTACTTCATTAATTTGATTTCCATAGGTAATTGTTCTTATATGGATATTGAAGATGTTGATAAAAGCATCGATGATAACATGAGAGAGACTCTTCTATAACCTTTTACAAGAACTGATGTCTTCACAGCTCTTTCACAAATGCTTCATACTAAAGCCCTTATCCTTGATGGCATGCTTGCACTCTTTTTTCAAAAATTTTGGCATATTATTATTTTTGATGTGCTTGACTTGGTACTCAATATTTTAAATAATGGTCTTTCTCCGTCTTGCATGAACCAAAACCTTCATAGTCTTGATCCCAAAAATAAAAGAACCAAAACCTTTAAAGTCTTGATCCCAAAAATAAAAGAACTAAAACCCCAAAAGATTTTATACCTATTAGCCTTTGTAATGTTATCTTTGAATTTTTCACTAAAACAATAACTAATAGGCTTAAAATAATTCTTTCCCATTTAATTCATAGAACCCAACCAACCTTTATTCCTATGAGATAAATTATAGATAATGCTCTCTTAACTCTTGAGATTTTCCATTTTTTGAAAATGAAAAAAAGAAGATCAAAAGGATATTTTGCTCTTAAATTGGATATGAGCAAGGCATATGATGGGGTGGAGTGGAATTTTCTAGAAAAAGTTATGGTTAGGATGGGTTTTCTTGCTTTTTAGGTTAGTTTGACAATGAGGTGTGTTTTTACTATCTCTTATTTGATTCTTATTAACGGAAACCCAAATGAACCATTCTTACTAACTAGAATAATGTTAAGTGTTGATATTGTCTTCTCATTGTCAATTAGACATGAACCTAATAAGTCACATCTAAAAGAGTTTCACCAAATCACCATTAAGATTAATCGAATTATTAATTAAAGAGTTTAATCAATTAATTAAAATTAATATAATTAGATTTATGCTTTAAGCAATGATTCTAGCATATCATGAAACCTAATTCAAGTAAGGGTTTAATTATTAATTAATACTTAATTAATATGAGATATTAATTAAAGTATTAAATTAATAATATGTGTTGTTTCTAATTAGACTTGGATTAATGGCCTAAGTTGTTTAGGCCTAGGCACAAAAGGGTTTTGGACCAAAGATTAGTCCAAGATGTTAAAAAGGCCCATTTGATTGATGGATTGGATTTAGGCCAAGTGTTGGCCCAATTACCAAGCCTAAGTCCATGTCAAACGATACGGTCAGATTTGTCATGTTAGGCATACATTATCTTTTATATGTAAAATGTTGACCATGGAAAATTTGGCATGTTAGGCATATTATCTCTTAAGTGTATATTATTGACCATGGCAAGATAAGGATTAGGTTACATGGTTATGTGTAGAGAATGTATGTAGATAATATGAACCCTAAAAGGGATTAACAACGTCTGAATATGAAGAATTCAAGCTAATTAGCTTAATTTCCTATTCTGAAATTAATTAGCTTGATTGGACGAATTTTGATTTATTTTCCTATTTTGGAGTCAATAAGGAAGATTCAAGAATATTCTAAGTCAAAGTCAATAAGTCAACAAGTCAAAGTCAAAGTTAAATAGTCAATAAGTCAAAGTCAATGGTCAATGGTCAACATATGACATGGCATGCTTTAATGCTTAGTTGTCATGAATTGTAATGAGTTGTCAATTTTGACTTTTCAAAGATGAGTTGTCATTAGTTGTCCTATTTTAAAGGAAATCTCCTTAATTAAGGATTTTTCTATATAGGTATCTTTGGGAATAAGGAATATAACCTTTTACTTTAAGGATTAGGTTGTTTACATGCCTATATAAGGGCTAACCCTATGACATACGAATTTAAAAAAACATTGAAATATTAAAAGTGAGGTTTTTCCTTAAACTTTGTTCTTTTGAAACTTTGCAAGTTTACTTGAATTGTTTCACTTTTACCTTTCATTACAATTGCTAGGTTAGATTAAACTTAGAATTGTGTGATTTTTCATCTTCTAATAGCTAAGTATCTTGCTTTAAATTAATAAGCAAGGGGTTTAGCTCCATCTTCATAACCTTATCTTGACGATCTTGGGCAACGATTTCAAAGTTGGATGCGTGTTCTATCTTTGGTATAGGTAGGGTTCGTATCAGTAGACATAATACATGAGATGTATTTAATTTTCTACACACTTCTTTGTACACTAGTTAATCACTTATACAAATTGTATAATTATTATGACATTGTATTGTAAGAGATAAGGTGATAAGGTTCTTGCTTTCTCTATATATATATACATAACCTAAGAAAGGTTGAAAGAGGTTAGAGATTTGTGAACATATACAAACAAGGAGAAACAACATACACATTACATAAACCTTAAGTGTTCTTGTAAGAGATTAAATTAGTGCAAGACTTGTATGGGTTATTTAAAAGGGCATTTGTAACTAATCAATTCAAAGCAAGAAGGTGGTTTGTGAAGCTTTGGTGTTTTAAGATAGAGGCCTCACACTTGGGAGGCTAGAGCATTTGATTTAAGTGTTGAACTAGTTACATCAAAGCTTGTAAATAACTATTGTGGTCCACATCAAACTTAGAAGTTGGTAAGTTTTCTTAAAGTTTGAATTTCCTAGGTTGTTGCTTTTACATGTTGATGTGTTATTTAGCTATGTGTAAAATGAAAAATGGATGAAGTGATGGAGAAAAAGGTGGAATTACGAGTTCAAGAACTTCAACATAAAATGAATGAAGATCTATGATTATATAAAGAGCAAGTACAATGCGATGTTCAACAACATATGGAGCAATTTCCACATATGGTTACATAGTCTCAATCCAATCCCTAGCCTATAGATTCTACAACTCTAGATTATATAGGTCTTGATCATTCCTTAGATTATATAGCTAAATTTATCATATGAACTCATTTTTTTAAACTATCATATGAACTAGTTATTGCGTTAAGATTATTGTTTTTTTAATTGTTGCTACTGTATTGTAAGTTATTTGTATTGTTTTTACTTTCAACAATGTACTAAATTAATATTTGTTTTTAAAATGAATGTGTACTTTTTTTTATTATCTTATTTATAAATTTTTAATTAAATATATTACATTAACTTTCTAATAATTAAAATATATTTAAATAGTAAAAAAAATTTACATTAGTGATGGAATTTGACATTAGTAAAATGGAAAAATCTTACTTTAGCAATAGAAAGAAGGAATCCGTCGCTAATTTAGCGATAGAAAGTCATAATCTATCACTAAACTTAGCGACAGAAAGTCACAATCCATTAGTAAATTAGCTATGGAAAGCTCAATCTGTCGCTAAATTTAATAACAAAATTGAAAGCACATTCTGTCGCTAAATTAGCAATAGGAAATCATAATCCATCATTAAATTTAGTGATAAAATTGAAAATCAAAAGCTAATTTAGTGACGAAAAAAATTCTATCATTAATTTTTAGCAATGGATTTTAGTTTCCATTGCTAAAGTTTAGCGAGGATCATTTTGCCTACCAAAAATTTTTTATTGTAAATCCGTCGCTAAATGATTTAATGACAAATTTTTTTAACTTTGATTGCATCCAAACATAAGTTTGAGAAAATGGGCAATCATCTTGCCTTCATAAAGCATGGTCATTCACTTTCATGCATATGTATAATGGTAAGAGATGCCATATTTCATCATTTTTGGCCTTCCATACATGTGTGCATTTACTAATAAATGATCTTATTTCTTTCAACATGCATCGTAATCATTGGTATTTTATGCATATAAGCATTTGTCCATATGCATCAATACTTCTTGAATGCATCAAACAACATCTACATTAGCTTTACATGTACATGCACACTTGCACACATGATGGAACTTCCCCTTCACAAAATATAATAAGTAGCATTTCATGAGCATACACATTTATACACTCTTTAGATGAAACAATAACCAATGCTCCATGAGCATCGGCTCCTAATTGCTTCATTCTATAGCATGAATATCTTTATTATACACATGCACATCCGTACTCATGCTTGGGAAGCAAGTAGGCATCACATTTTCATTAGGTATAACCATTCATATCACATACAAGTGAGTCATTTTATCATTCACCATGAAGCATAATCATTATCACTTTATGGATAAGTGTACATATAATCCATCTCCTTTTGATACCCCAATAACTGTTTACATCACATGAATTTATATATGCATAAGCTATCTTTCCTTTCATTTTGTGGCACAATCACTACTCACACATGTATTTGCTCATATACTCAAACAATGCAATCTTCCTCATTCTGAGGTAATATAACTAGTACTTTTCATGTGGGCATATACATGACATTTCTCCCTCTATCATGCAATTTGTACATTCACATTCCACATATATAGTGACATTATTGAAAATAAAATGATCTTCATCTTTAATAAATGGTAAAGACTATTAGCATTTCATACATGTGCACGTAACACTTACATACACATCTATATATGCCCTCGCATATCTTCTTTCTCGTCTTGGTTGTATGATTAGTTGCACACATGCATTCTTTTAAACACCACCAAAGGAGAGCTTTCCCCTTCATTATACAATACAATCATTGGCATTTCATACATCATGCAAAAGCAAGTGAACCTTCTTATCAAATGCCATGATTATTAACATTCCTTATATAAATGCACTTGCACATCAATCTTATCATGTGGCATAGTTTTTTATATATACATCCATAAAAATACTTAAGAAAAGCCACGTAATTTCCCTCTCTCCATTGCTGGTACCTCATATATATTGGCATTTGCATAAAAAATAAAATAATAGGATGCAGTTGGCATCACACACACACATGCATTTGCATAATCTAAAAAGGAAACCTATAAGTGATTTTAGAGATTTTATAATATAATGGCAACCTGTATAAAGCTACAATCAAGTAAAATATGTAGAATAATTTTAAAGCAAGACATTCCTTTAAAAGCTCTCAACATGCGTAAGTCATCTCTCGTAAGAAAGGCCCTCAACCTTTAGCCATTGTTCCAAGACACTCTCTATGTAAAATGTAAAACATGTAAACCCAAAATCAAAAAGCAAATAGGTCTAAATAAAATAGATCCTACGTAATAGACCACTATATTAGCCCACACACCTTACCAGAAGCCAATCAGAAAATGCCTACCATTGCCTAAGAACATGTATAGGTAAACTAACCATGTGTTCGACATAAGTTTTGCACCCAAAGACCTACATCATTCACCTGATGAACTGTTTTTGTTCCTTTACTTAAAAACTTCACCTCCATCCTAACCCAATAAGCAACCCTAAATCTCAAAATTTCATAATCTCACTCTAATAATAACTAAAGAAGCCATAAACCTGAGCATTTAAAGGAGAATTCAATAAGACAATTGAGGAATTAAAAAACACACCAACAAAGATGTCAAATAATATCCTATGGAACCTATATCAAGATAAGGATTCTAAAAGTGCCAATAACTCACATGACTAGTCCCTAGGGGGCAACATCAAAATAAGTAATGAGAATACCAATCAAGTTGATATTTGGACAACCTTGATGCTAGTCCTTTTGGGTCCAAAGGCATGTAATGATTAAAAGCATCTTAACGTTAATAAATGAGAAAGCCATTAGCGATAGCAAAATTAAAGGTTGTGAAATGCAACTCCCAATACTACATATTTACTTTGACAATCACCAATCAAGGTCATGTGTGCATGCTGCTCCTAGCATAAATTCAGGGTCAACAAATAGGGAAGTTATAATGTATTCTAATTGAGAATCATTGCTTAAAAGCAAAATCAAAGTTGACTAAAATGCTTTGTTGGTTGTTTTGTAAGAGAATATAATCGCAAAGAATAATGAAGCAAAAATCCAAGCAAGTAACAGTAAAAAGGTGCTTATGAAGTGATGAAACAAGAGTAATGATGAAAGAAAAGGGTGAACTTCTAGCACACATAAGGGATTCCTAACACACAAGAGCAAGAAAAAATGATCAAATACATAGCAACAATAATGATTGGGAAGTCAGAATAATCATATATTGCTAACTTAGACCTAATTACTAAATCATGAATAGGCACTAAGCACAATTCCTTTATTTTCTTTTTCAAAAGTAGAAAAAGAAAAAGAAAATAAATGAAGAAAAAAAGAGATCTAGGGAAGATTAACCTCATGACCATAGAGCATCCATATGTACTCCATGAAATATGAAACAATAGGAACAATCTAGCTATACAATGCTTTGTGCCAAACACTAAAGAAGCAAGAGGATTTTTTTTTTAAAGAAAGGGACATTGACAAAGCTCTAAAAGTAAGATGGAAAGTTAGAATACATCCAAGGAAACACACTATATCCTTAGGGGAGTATGCTTTTCCTTATTTTTTAAATACATCCATGTGCATCCATGCATACAGTTGCATTGATGCATTCATACAAAAAAATTTTATGCTTCTTCCATAGGAGAATCCACATCGTGGGGAGCATATAACAAGGATGGGCCGGTTAACCTTGGCTGTCTTAGCCTTATACTAATGAAGCTTTTAAAATTTCTCAACTTTGGTTTGAAATTTTGAGCTAGAATTATGATGCGAACTGAGTATATCTAATAAATAAAACCTACAAAAATCTATTAATACCCATACCTTAAATCATCCAAGAAATAAGTTGGGTGGAAACTAGAACCCTTAATTATCTAACAATTAAGAACTCTAGCTATTAGGAAGTCGCCATAATTAGATATGGATGTTCTAATTGATAAGACAAGTGAACTATCAAACAACCTATTTTGTTTAGAAAGTTCAAAGAATAAAACTCCAAGTAATTTAAAGCAAAATTCATCACTTTGATTTGATTGATAAAAAAGATACCAAAAATAGGCTATAAAATAAGCTATTTATAAGAATTCTTAATCCTAAACCTAATCTAAAACAAATCCTTAAAAGGTAAGGATAATAAATCTCTAAAAGATAAGAAAATCAAGTCCTTAATGACAAAGAATTATTTTGCTTGCCAATTAAGCTCAAGAAAAGTATTCTTAACTAAAAACAAACACTTTAAAAATGTTTTGGATAAGGAACACATCCAAATTTGTTTTTAGTACTACTTGAACCAAACAATACATAGTTGGGCTTCATCTTACACTTGGAATAATTGTAACTACTCCTTTTAGGCTTAATGTGGATAAATTAGACCTAATAACACTACTTGGGCCTAAATCTTCAATTTGCACCAAATGAATAAACTTTGGACCAGAATTAACTCTATGCTTTAATTGGATCAAATTGATTCAGATTTGCACTTTAAGCCAAAATTGCTTGAATTAATATATATAATTCTTCCTTCATCTTCTTAGCATATGCCCATATGATTGGACTTCCATCATAAGTCAAAAGGTCTTTAATCCTTATTGGATTATGATTCTTTGTTACACCTTAAATCCTTGTTGGATATGGATTCCTTGTAACATCTTGAATAGTTACTAGATTAGGATTCCTTGTCTTACTAGGATTCTCATCAAATTGCTAAACCCTAATCAACTTAATGTTTGATAACCTTATAAGAGAGAAAGGACACCTCGAAGTAAGAACCATAAGGAATTACAACACATAAAGAAATTGACGACTACCATGATAGACTCAAATTGGCACAAGTGTTATATCATACTTAACCTACTCTAATTCTCAAAAAATGAGTAAGAGTATCTAAAGGATCCCTTAATGAAATTCACGCTGGGTAATATAAGAAAGGCGGGGAATACCTAAAAAGAGAAAAGTAATGCAAAAAGACAAAAATAAATGTCGGACCTACTCTAATGCTCCAAAGTGAGTAAGAGTATCTCAAAAACTCTTTGATGACATTCATGCTAAATAACATAAGAAAGGCAGGGAATGATTAAAAAGAGGAGAAACCTTGCAAAATTAAATTGTATGATTAATACTTATACCCTATGAGGGAATGTTGTGGTAACAAAAGTTATCTTGTTCATCATAATCCTAGTGGTCTCATTTTGAGGAATCCTAACCTGATAATTTAGGACGCTTGCTTTCCATTTAGTAATAAAAACATCCTTAGGTAAAAATTACTAATCAAATATTGTGAAATGATGAAAACTACATCAAGAAAAGACTACTACAGCCAAATTCACTTAAAGTCTCTGATACACAACTTTCCCTGATGGGGGTAAACCAACAAAAGCACAATCAAATTCTATATGCATTATGGTTTTGAAATTTGAATCACATTGTTTGCTTGAAGCCTTACATGGGCTATACAAATATTTTCACTTGAAGCCTGGTCAAGGCTATACAGTGTTATCTTACTTAAAGCCTCATATGGCCTATACAACATTTCCACTTGATGCCTGGTCAGGGCTATATAGTGTTACCTTGCTTGAAGCCTCATATGGGCTATACAACATTTCCACTGATGGCTTGGTAAGGGCTATATAGTGTTACCTTACTTGAAGCCTCGCGTGGGCTATACAACATTTCCATTTGAAGCTTGGTTAGGGCTATATAGTGTTACCTTGCTTAAAGTCTTGTGTGGGCTATACAATATTTCTGCTTGATGCTTTGTGTAGGCTACACAACATAATTTTCTTTCCATGCATTGAGAAGTGCGAGCTTGCTCAACATATGTGAAGCAGAGGGCAATTGTTGATATTTAAATTTTAATGGTCCTCCAAATAGTCTAATGATGAAAGTCTTCTATACACTAAATAGAGGATAACCTTCCAAAAAGCTATCCATAACGTGCTTTTAGAGTCATAATCCCCAAACCCTTAAATTGATTGTCAAAAAAACCCTTGAAAAAATCCCTAAAAACCAAAAGGATTGAATTTGACTAAGATTGGAATTAAAAAAAATGAAAAAAAATAATAAAAAAGAAGAAGAAATAGAAAAAATAAAAAGAAAAGAAAAGAAAAGAAAAGAAAAGTTAAAAAGGAAAAGGCAAAAAGTGGCCGTGTTTGTGGGATGAAACCCATGCCCATGGATTTAAGTTATCCACACGCGTGGGTTTTCATTCTAGGTTGCATTGTTTTTTATATAAACCCATTTTGGGTCATTTTCAAAGGGATTTTTCTCTCTCTCTTAATTTTTTAAACAATTGACATAATTTTGACACCTAAAAGAGATACTCTCTCTCTCTCTAAAAATTATACAAGATCAAGCCTCAAACCCCTTCATAAAAATTGATCGACCTGTGGAAACCCATTTTTCTAAACACTTTCAACCAAAAATCTCTTCTTTTTTTAGGATTTAGATCAAAAGTCCAAACCCAACCATATCTAAGTCAAAACACACATCAAGGGTAAATTCTCTGAGGGCCTAATTAATTATTTCATAAAATTTTGCATTTTTATTTTAGAAAATTTTATTTTATTTATTCATTCATTATTTTGTTTTTCACTATTTTTCTTCATTTTCATATTCCCTTAATCATTTATTTTCATTATCACTTTTTTATTCCAATTTTATTTTTTATATTCTCTTCATCTTTACACATTATTTTTTTATTTATTTTTATTTTTATTTTTATTTTCATATTTGTCCTACTTCCAGTATTTTCATCATGTTTGCATTTCATGCATGTTTTTTTATTATATTATTTATGTGGAAATTGTGATTTTGTGGTGATTTTAAAGTGCTTTAAGATATGTTAAAAGAGTGGGTAGTTCGAGTGTAATTCTGGAAGTGTTTGGATAATTTTTATATTAATTGTTAATTTTTATCATTTTTGCATCATTTTTCATTTTTATATATAAATTGGGTATTTTAGTACTAATGTTTGCATTTTTATTTATTTTTGTTATTTTTTTATTTTACAATAAATTAGTTATTTTTATCATAAAGGTTACATTTTTATTATATTAATTGCATTTTTAGTATTTTTTTTGCTTTTATTTTATTTTTATAAATTTGATAGTTTTTTTATCATAATGTTTATAATTTATGGTAAAAATTTCATTTTTTTTATCATTTTTGTTCTATTAATTTGATTTTTATTTATTTTTGACATTTTAATTTTTTTGATAAATTTGTTATTTTTATCAAGAAGTTCACATTTTTATGGTAAAAATTGCACTTTTATCATTTTTATTATATTAGTTGCATTTTCATTATTTTTGTTGTTTTTGTTTTTGTTTTGTCATTTTTATCAAAAAGTTCATTTGTTATGATGAAAATTGCATTTTTATTATTTTTGTCTTTTTTATTTCCTTATTTTTTAATATAAATTTGCTATTTTTATCTTAAAGTTGACATTTTATGGTAAAATTGTATTTTTATTATTTTTTTATATTAATTGCATTTTTATTTATTTTAGTCATCTTTATTTTCTCTTTTGATAAATTTGCCATTTTTATCATAAAGTTCACATTTATGGTAAAAATTGCATTTTTATCATTTTTATTATATTAATTTCAATTTAATTTATTTGGCCATCTTTATTTTCTCTTTTGATAAATTTTCCATTTTTATCATTAAGTCCACATTTTTGTGGTAAAAATTTTATTTTTATCATTTTTATTATATTAATTGCATTTTTGATATTTTTATTATAATTTTGCTATTTTTGTCATAAAGTTTACATTTTATGGTAAAAATTGCAATTTTATCATTTCTATTATGTTAATTGCATTTTTATTATTCTTGTTACTTTTATTTCCTTTTTTTTTTTTTTATAAAGTTGCTATTTTTATCATAAAGTCTATATTTTTATTGTAAAAATAATATTTTTATCACTTTTATTATTTTTATTGCATTTTCATCACTTTTATTATCTGTTATTGTATTTTTATCATTTGTATTATGAAAATTTCATTTTCTATTATTTTTATTACTTTTGTCATTCTTTATCCTTTTTTTTTTTTATTTTAATTTCCTTCCATTTTATCATAAAATTTCCATTTTGATGGTAAAAATTGCATTTTTATTCCTTTTGTTGTTTTTATTATTTTTACTATTTTTGTTCTTTTCATTTTGATTTCCTTGCACTTTTATTATTGAATTTCCATTTTTTTGTCCAAATTTGCAGATGTATTATTTTCTTATTTTTATTCCCTCATATTTTTCTTGTCATAAAATCCTATTTTCATGATAAAAATGGCAACTTTGCACCAAAATACCTAAATTCTAAAATCTTACATCATACATCTTCATTAGTATCCTTGTTTGTTTATTTGTTTAATTATTCTTGTTATTTCAATTGCTTTTCTTTCTCATACCATGAATGAATGATATGTGTATATAATTACTATAAGTGTGATATGTGCTTACATGTGTGTGAAGATTGACCTTTGTTTTGTAGGTTTGATAGAATAAGGATTTTCTTTTATTTCTCCTTTTTTTTCGATGTAATTAATAGAATAGGGAAATTTTAAGGTGATGTAATCCTTAATCTTGATTCCCCTTTTATTTTCTATTTTGGATGTATTTAATAGAATAGGCTTTCTCCAAAGGTTGTAATTCTTAATCCTTTTCGCTAATTTTTTTTTTATTTTTGCTTATTTGTGTGTTTATTTTGTTTATTACTATTTCATGCATGCTTGTGTTCTATTTTCTACTTGTTTATTTATTTGCATTATTACTTGTTTGGTTAATCTTTGTTAGTGAATGCTTGTCTAATTATTTATTCTATGATGTATGCACACTAAACCCAAATTATCTCGCTTTTCAATTTCCATTTTCAGTGCAATTTAAATTGACTAATAATCAAGTGTGATAAAATGCATCATTAAACTGAAATTAGGTTGAAGGAATGAGCAATTAAGTAATATGTAATAAAAAACATGGTAAGTAGATACTACCCCCCGAACCTAGAATATTTGGTTAGGAAAGAGAGTTTTTAATTCACTTTTCCTGATGAAAGTCGGGTGGTGTCTCCAATTTATAAAGCCTATTATGGTAGATGAGGTAAAAAACTTCCAGTAAATGGTTGCCTAAGCCTGTGTGCCTCAACATCACACTGATCAAGTCCCGTAACAGTAAAAACAGACTACGTACATAAACATCAAGTTTTGATTGTCCCCAAAATAATCCAATGATGAAAATAACCTTTCAAAGATGACAAGAGTCTATTCGTTTGTATTACCTTTAAAGTGTGCAAGAGTCTGAAGAACTTGAAAATGCCTTAAACTAAACCTTTAGAGTGATAAATCGGCCAGCGAATCATTGAGTCATGCTTTGATCTCATGAAATATGAACTTTTGGAATGATAAGTCATGTATTTTGAATAATTATTTCTTAAAGTGTGCAACTTGTTATGCCAGTGTTAGTCTCGTAAGACTAAGGCTCAACTCCATGAAAATGAAAGCCTATTCTAATAAAACAAACATAAGAAATGTGCTTAAAAGGCCCAAAAACCTTAAAAAGTACTATAAAACCCCAAAAAAAGCCTTAAAAAAGCCTCAGAATGTGTAAAAGCACTACGCGCTTTAAGCACATGTCCTGGAATATGTGCACATGAGTTATGTATGCACACACATTCCCAGATGCATGCGTATATATTAAACATGTATAAATGCATTCCTAGACCTCTCACACGTGCAGAACTTGACCCGTTCTCCTGAACACACACTCATACCATATGGACAAGTGAAAAAAGTGCATACACGTGTATTCTGCTTGTAAATGTGCAAAAATTCATCCTCTATAAATTTTAGTGTCCACCTCTGAAAGAGTCCTAGAAGGGGGGTGAATAGGACTATCAAACAAAAAATGGGAAATTAAAGGAATTATTTGCAAGAAGTGAGTAAGAGTAGAGAAGGAAGAATGATGAACACAAATATTTAAGGAGTTTGGATTCTCAAATAATCCTACGTCTCCACCTAACTTATCCCTAAGTTAGGATTTTTTAATCACCTATAATCTTATTAATAAGATTGAGAATACACAAGAGTTTTATGGCTCACTCTTACAACCTTACAATCTTGAGCTTTCAAGGCTTACTCAAAACCAAATTCCCAAGTGTTTTAATAGCTAAACACTTAAACCAATTCTTTTAGAATAGAATCTCACTTCTCATTTTCTAAACCTAGAAAATAGAAGAATAAGAATGTCTATTCTAATCACTCACCAACTCTCACAAGAGTTATACACAAAGAATTTTTTTGAAAGAAAGTTTTAGAGCTCAATTGAATGTTTAAGAAAATGATGAATGATGCACAAGTTTTCTTAACCTTTCAATTGAATTCTAAGTTGTGTTTATATAGGAAAATACTCAAAAATGTAGTTTTTGGATGTATCAATCATGTCTCCAATGTTTAGAATTGATTTTGAATCAATTCTTGAACTTATGGCAGTTCAAGGGCTGCTCACGAGTGCCTCACGAGTGAACAGTGCTCGTGAGGGGTGAAATTATAGCCGTTATATTAAAAAATTCCCATTGGAATGCTATTAGTGGTCTACTCATGAGCAGGTCACAAGCCACCAGCTCATGAGGAGCACTGCCATCTTTTGGCAAAAATGTGCTCCAAATGCTCCTTTGACAGACTACTCGTGATCACTTTGAAAGATACTCATGAACGGGACTGAAGACGATTTATTTAACCAAAACATTCTTTATGAAAGTTGTAGATAATTGTCTTATCTTTTTATAAAATTTTGAATCATCTCATTTTGACATCTTTAACTCAAGATAGTTCTGAATTACCAAGAGATATACAAACTGAAATGCAAGCTGCATATGCTGACTTCGATTGAAGATTTACATGCCCAAATGAACTTGGATTTTGATGAGCAAGTACAATTTAGAAAGCTTAAGATGTCTACTTCAAAAGTGAAGGATCTCATTTTCACATTTAAGAGCTCTAAATATGTCAGAAGCCTTCTTGAATCTCAGAGGTTCAATCAGCCTGAAAAGGCACTATTCACCTAAAAGTGTATATGCTTGGTATATGTTTGGTATATAATTCCCTACACAATTAATTGAAATTATTAGTATAAAAATTATTTATCAAAGTTCAAAATTAGGAGTTTGATCATGCAAATGGTTAACAACCTCTCATTTTAAGGTGACCTATTTAAACACTACATTGAAACTCTACCAGTTTGAAGACTCAGGACTCTCAATTTATACACTTTTAGCTTATTACACTCATTTTAATAGAATTTTTAGACTAATTTGAACCAAACCTAGCCTTATCTCTATCAACACATGGTTTAAAGGTATACGAATTTTCATTTTACACATCATTTTCAACCTCTCAATAAGGATAGCTTAATCTTTACTTGAAAAGCTAAAGCTTTAAAATCATAGAAAACAAGCTCAATCGAATATGAGACTAAAAAGTCATATTTACACATTTATTTTTATGTATCTTGCACTTACTACTATAATCATCTTTTATTTTTATTCATTGCCAACAGTTGCGAAACTCTATTATTGTGTGATGAGACTAGCATTTTGCATGCTATTTGATTAATTTTTTTGTCCTGTTTTGATTATATTGAATTGTCATTTTGCATTTTCCAGCTCGAGAATGTAAAAAATCACAAAAATATCATTTATATATTATATATGAACTTTATGATTTCATATCATATTATGTACTTTCTTATTATTTTTGCATCATTTTCACTATAAAAGAATCACATTTTTATTGTAAAGTCTGCATTTTTATGTCAATTTTGCATCATGTGCATAAAAATATCATCTTTTGCATGCATCAAGGCTATACTTTTTACTTTTGAAAAATACAAAATTCATCATTTTCATGCAATTTCAACCTTTTTTTTTACATTTTCACCATATTTTCTTAACAAAAATCATATTTTGACATTAAAATTAGCATCTCCGCATCATCATTGCAGCTTATGTGAAAAATAATCTTTTTTCACAAAAAGTTTGCATTTTCATCTGAAATGTTAAATATGCTATTTTCTATATTTTATTCATATTCATGATGTTAAAATAAAGTTTTGACACAAACCTCATCCTCTTCTTTTACATAAACTCTACATTTTGACATAAAAATCACATTTCTTATGCAAATCTTGCGTTGTTAGCATCAAGTTTACATCTTAATGTTAAGCTGCAATTTGGTTTATCTTTGGTATATATTTGGTATATGATACCAAATCAAACACAAATTAAGTACAAGAATCAAAGGTAAGTTCATTAAGATGATCTCATAATAAAATAAAGCATAAATAATTACATAAAAAGAGACATATGATGATAAAATTAAAAAATAAATAAAAGAAGGCATAAAGATTAGAAATTGACAATATAGAATAAATAAAACATAAATAACAAAAGAAATAAGTTGAAAGTTTGAGATATGATAACAATATAAAACATCAATAAATAGAAAGTGAAATTGAGAGTAAAGATTGCAAGTAAGGAGACAAAAAGTAAATAATAAATAAAATGAACTTAAAAATATAGAGAAAAGATGATTGATGGTAGAGATTAAGATTATAGTAACAATTGACAGAATATTATATATTATATAAACTAATTAAAATTGACAAATAATAAGCAGTTCTTATAAAATAAATGACAATAAAGGTAAAAGTTAGTAAGAGTTATTAAATGAGATTGAGATCTTGAGATTGATAACAAGAGATATATAATGCAATGAATGATACTAATGAAAATGTATGCTCACACAAGCGTTAAATAAATTCAGGGTGTATGCAAAGATTGATGCATAATGTAAGCTAGAAAGCATGCAATGTGATGCAATTTCAAGATTCATACAAATACGCTAGTGATGCATGCTGAGGTGCATAAAAATATACATCTATAGGATCTAAAAATGAGCACATGCATGACAGTGATATGCATCAAGCAAGTGATATGCATAAAAGCACGTGAATGCATAAAAATAATACAATAATGCAAAAGAAATATAAGAGGAATAGAGAATTATTATAGTAATTATAATATACCTTAGATAAGAGTGGAGAGAAGTTAGTATAATTAAGAAAGCAATATCATATAGCAATTTGACCAAATGACACTTTGTACAATAAGAAATAAGATTCTATTTAAGCTAGAGACATCAAATAAATACAAATTACAGTTACAAAATTGACTCAATAAAAACATAAAATATGTAAATTGAAAAGCAAAGACTCTAAAATTGAAAATAAAAACATATAAACAAGGTACTTGTATCAAAGAGGACTACCACAACCACTTAGAACATAATATTTGCACATTAGGACATGTAAATTAATAACATCCTTACAAGACACACAAATTAAGGTTTACAATAAAAAAAACACAATAAAAATACTTCACAAATTATCATATCCTTAAATTAGAACACAAATTGTACAAATAATGTCGTTGTAATAGCTACTCAATAATCAAAGCATACTATATCATAATCAAGTAGAATATAGGCATAATACACACTAAACAATACTTTAGAAAAATATTCACACCAAAATAAATCACAAATCACATAAAAATAAAAAAAATTTAATTACAAGTCACACAAGCATCAATAAATATAATCACAATCATCATTCAAAAGCAAGAGCAAGGATCACACTTTAAAGCACTTAAAGAGAAGTTCAAAGAAATAAAAAGAAAATCAATGTAAAATTAATTTAAAATAGAAAAATATGTTAAAACACATCTATTGCATCATCCTAGGATCTTAGGGAAGGGTTAGAATTATGCTTAAGCAAGTAGGAACCCTAAAACCCATCAAAAAGCCATTTGGGATGAAGAGGGATGAACAACTAAAATAGAGGCCTAAATGGCTAGATTTAGGAACTCAATAGCTGGTTTGAGAGCCAAATTTGAGGCATGAAGAGCCAAATCTAGTTGCATTTATAAATAGTGCGAATTTCAACCTTTTTGCTTTCAAAACTCAAATTTAAAGCCCTAAACCCTATAATTGGGATGAGAATCAATGAGTATGATGTTCTTAAAAGTGTTTATCCTCAAAATTTAGGCACAAACTCAGTAAAAAAACAACAACTGATTGAAGAGAATTAAGATTGGGCTTACAAGGTTATTTGTGGGTTTTTTATGAGTTTGGATGTGGATTTGGTTTTGATTTGAGATGAATGAGTTTGCTGGAGCTAGGTTATAGTTTTAATTATCTGAATTTAGTATTTTTGAAAGAAATTTAGAAGAAAAACTGATACGAACCCTACCTATAACAGAGATAGAATGCGCATACAACTTTGAAATCGTTGCCCAAAATCGTCAAGATGAGGTTGTGAAGATGGAGCTAAACCCCTTGCTTATTAAAGTGAAGCAAGATACTTAGCTATTATAAGATGAACAATCACACAATTCTAAGTTTAATTTAACCTAGCAATTGTAATGAAAGGTAGAAGTGAAATAATTCAAGTAAACTTGCAAAGTTTCAAAAGAACAAAGTTTAAGGAAAAACCTCACTTTTAATATTTCAATGCTTGTCTAAAAATTCATTTTACATATTTGTAGCCCTTATATAGGCATGTAAACAACCTGATTCTTGAAGGAAAAGGTTTTATTCCTTATCCCCAAAGATACCTATATAGGAAAATCCTTAATTAAGGAGATTTCCTTCAAAATAGGACAACTAATGACAACTCATATTTGAAAATTCAAAATTGACAACTCATTACAAGTCATGACAACTAAGCAAAATGACAACTCATGACAACTAAGAATTGAAGCATGTCATATCACATGTTGACCATTAACCCTTGACTTTGACTTGTTGACTTTGACTTGGAATATTCTTGAATCTTCTCACATCTTCTAGAATCTTCTTGAATATTCCTTATTGACTCTAAAATAGGAATTACTCCAAAATTCATCTATATCAAGCTAATTAATTTCAAAATAGGGAATTAAATTAATTAGCTTGAATTCTTTATATTCAGGCACTTTTGATCCCTTTTAGGGTTTATATTATTCCCTCCCTCTTGAAGATGATTCACACTCAAATCATAGCCATCTTTTAAAGTTGATAAATTGATGAATCCTCCAGGGTCAAACACAAACTCCTTTGTTGAAAATGTCTCCTTTGAAGTAATGCTCCATAAAAATAGCTTCAAAATAACTTGAACTTGATTGAACATTCGAAGCATAGAACTTTTGGTCATGAACTTATAAGGATTGCATTCTTGTTGCTTCCTTCTAAACTTGAAACATGAATATCTCAAGTTCTTCTTGGCACTAACAACTTTGACCAACCTGCATTAGATATTATCTGTTGTGCCTAGGCCCAGCCCGCATCGTATGGTTTTAAAATGCGTCCAATGGGAGAAGGTGTCCACACCCTTATAAGGAGTGCTTCGTTTTCCTTCCCAACCAATGTGGGATATCATAATCCACCTCCTTAGGGCCCAACGTCCACATTGGCACACCGATCCGGACTCTTGCTCTGATACCATTGTAACAGCCTAGACCAACCTGCATTAGATATTATCTGCTTACCTATAACAGAGATAGAACACGCATCTAACTTTGAAATCGTTGCCCAAGATCATCAAGATGAGGTTATGAAGATGGAGCTAAACCCCTTGCTTATTAATTTGAAGCAAGATACTTAACTATTAAAAGATGAACAATCACTTAATTCTAAGTCTAACCTAGCAATTGTAATGAAAGGTAGATGTGAAACAATTCCAGTAAACTTGCAGAGTTTCAAAAGAACAAAGTTAAGGAAAAACCTCACTTGATTAATTAAAATTGTTAAAAATACATTCTTCAATTCGTCCTACATATGTCTATCCCTTATATAGGCATGTAAACAACCTAACCCTTGAAGGAAAAAGTTTTCTTCCTTATTCCTAAAGATACCCATATCGGAAAATCCTTAATTAAGGAGATTTCCTTCAAAATAGGACAACTAATGACAACTCATCTTTGAAAAGTCAAAATTGATAACTCATTACAATTCATGACAACTAAGCAAAATGACAACTCATGATAACTAAGCATTGAAGCATGCCATGTTACCATTGACCCTTGGCTTTGACTTGTTGACTATTGACTTTGACTTTGACTTGTTGGCTTTGACTTGGAATATTCTTGAATCTTCTCACATCTTTTAAAATCTTCTTGAATCTTCCTTATTAACTCCAAAATAAGAATAACTCCAAAATTCATCCATATCAAGCTAATTAATTTCAAAATAGGAAATTAAGATAATTAGCTTGAATTCTTCATATTTAGGCACTTTTTGATCCCTTTTAGGGTTCATATTATTCCCTCCCTCTTAAAGATGATTCGCCCTCGAATCATAGCCATCTTCTAGAGTTGATAAATTTGAAAATCCTCCAGGGTCAAACACAAACACCTTTATTAAAAGCCTCTCCTTTGAAGTAAGAATCCACATAAATAGTTTGAATATAGCTTGAACTTGATTGAATATAGAATTCTTTGCCACGAACTTATAAGGATTGTATTTGTGTTGCTTCCTTTTAAACTTGAAACATGAATATCTCAAGTTCTTCTTGGTGCATGCGAAGACTCCATAGATTGCATTGTTGACATAAGGAACTTTAATAACATCAGCAAATGGATCTTTTTATAGCATAGAAGTCTGTAAAATAACTTTCATAACACTAGAAAAAAATGAATAGAGTTGTTAGCATAATCATGATGAACAACCAGCTCTTTATTTTCCTCCTTCTTTTGTGTACAAACTTCTCGATACTCCTCTTAATGATGCATGCACTCTTCATGATCACAAGATGCACTCTTAGCAAGTTCTTGAGTGGTTAATCCTTGTACAAATTCACTATATTGCTCAAAACTTTGCAAACACTCCTTATTAGTTTCAATGACTTTAACAAATTCGCTATTCTTGGATTCACACTCTATTTTGATATCCTTATACACAACCACTTCTGTTTCACACTTCTTTTCATGAATAATACTCTCCTCCACTTTATTAATTTGATCACATAATTGATCCTCATGCTTCTTCTCATGATCACTTAACATCACTTTAACATTAGCACCACTTTGATTACCAACTTTATTACTTGAAATTTCTTTACCAAAGCAAGTGAAATTACATCATTCAAAGACAAAATAAGTTGCAATTGTACCACAAACATAAGATCTTGTCTAATTTCACTTTTAAGCTCGCTTATAAATCTTGTAATTTTTTGCCCTTCTGATTCCCCTAAATCACTTGAAACTACACACAACTTAAACTCTTTAGCATAATCATCAATACTTAATTGATCCCCTTGTTTAAGCCTTTGTAATTTAAGAAAGTATTTATTCCCAACACCATGAGGAATAAAATGTCTGGTCATTAACCTTTTCATTAATTCCCAATTTCTAATCTCACTATTCCTATTCTCTCTTCATAAAACCATCAAATCTTTCCACCATATAGCAACACGACCTAGAAATTTTTGAGAAGCAAGTTTGCACTTTTGGAAATCAATTATCATAAGAGAATCAAATATCTCTTCTATTTGTTACATCCATTCCAAGTAAACATAAGGATCATTCTTACCAAGAAAATAAGGCATATCGATAATGACCACACTCAAAGATAGTTTAGAAAAAAAATTGAAAAGAAATCCTTACAAAACACTTCCTTACGTGTTTACACTCAAGGATGTGAATACTCTCGTGTTTCACTCAAAAAAATTTTTTTTTTTTGTTTTTTTTCAATTTATGAAGAATTGAGAGGAAGAAAAGAATAGGTAATACATGAAAATTAAAAGATACGTAACCAAACCTTGAAGTTTGGCTCTTATACCAAACTGATATGAACCCTACCTATAACAGAGATAGAACACGCATCCAACTTTGAAATCGTTGCCCAAGATTATCAAGATGAGGTTATCAAGATGGAGCTAAACCCTTTGCTTATTAATTTGAAGCAAGATACTTAGCTATTAAAAGATGAACAATCACTTAATTCTAAGTCTAACCTAATAATTGTAATGAAAGGTAGATGTGAAATAATTCAAGTAAACTTACAGAGTTTCAATAGAACAAAGTTAAGGAAAAAGCTCACTTAATTGATTAAAATTGTCAAAAATACATTCTTCAATTCGTCCTACATATATTTGTCCCTTATATAGGCATGTAAACAACCTAACCCTTAAAGGAAAAAGTTTTCTTCCTTATTCCTAAAGATATATATATATAGGAAAATCCTTAATTAAGGAGATTTCCTTCAAAATAGGACAACTAATGACAACTCATCTTTGAAAAGTCAAAATTGACAACTCATTATAATTCATGACAACTAAGCAAAATGACAACTCATGACAACTAAGCATTGAAGCATGCCATGTCACATGTTGACCATTGACCCTTGACTTTTGACTTGTTGACTATTTGACTTTGACTTTGACTTTGACTTATTGACTTTGACTTGGAATATTCTTGAATCTTCTCACATCTTCTAGAATCTTCCTTATTAACTCCAAAATAGGAATAACTCCAAAATTCATCCATATCAAGGTAATTAATTTCAAAATAGGAAATTAAACTAATTAGCTTGAATTCTTCATATTTAGGCACTTTTTGATCCCTTTTAGGGTTCATATTATTAGGTTGTGAAGATGGAGCTAAAACCCTTGCTTATTAATTTAAAGCAAGATACTTAGCTATTAAAAGATGAACAATCACACAATTCTAAGTCTAACCTATCAATTATAATGAAAGGTAGATGTGAAATAATTCAAGTAAACTTGTAGAGTTTCAAAAGAACAAAGTTAAGGAAAAACCTCTCTTAATTGATTAAAATTGTCAAAAATACATTTTCAATTCATCCTACATATGTCTATCCCTTATATAGGCATATAAACAACCTAACCCTTGAAGGAAAAGGTTTTCTTCCTTATTCCTAAAGGTACCTATATAGGAAAATCCTTAATTAAAGATATTTCCTTTAAAATACGACAACTAATGACAACTAATAACAACTCATCTTTAAAAAGTCAAAATTGATAACTCATTACAATTCATGACAACTAAGCAAAATGACAACTCATGACAACTAAGCATTGAAGCATGCCATGTCACATGTTGACTATTGACCCTTGACTTTGACTTATTGACTATTTTGACTTTGACTTGGAATATTCTTGAATCTTCTCACATCTTCTAGAATCTTCTAGAATCTTCCTTATTAACTCCAAAATAGGAATAACTCCAAAATTCATCCATATCAAGCTAATTAATTTCAAAATAGGAAATTAAGCTAATTAGCTTGAATTCTTCATATTTAGGCACTTTTTGATCCCTTTTAGGGTTCATATTAAATTGGGTTTAGAGAAATTTAGGCATTATTTCCCTTTATTTTCCTAATTTTCTAAGGTTTTATTTTTAGAGAATTCATTGAATCTTTTTGGGTTTTTAGGCTAAACTTGTCTCTCTTTTGGAAATGGTAAAAAGCCCCCTAAAAGATTCCTCAAATCTTTTATTTATAGGCAAATAAGGTTAATGGCATTTAGTGTCAATAAGTAAGAATTTTTAAGGTTATTATGTAATAGTATATCCCCTTCCTCTACAAGCTTGAGACATGTCCTAGTATATTTTAAATTTGAAATATTCTAAACTTGGAAAGAACCCTTTTTGACAAGTGTGACTTTTTAGATAAGGATGTGTAAGGTGGGCAATTGTGAGGCCTAGTTTGACCACCAAAGGTTAAATTTTGACTTTTTGTCAAATAGGACCCATTAACATACTGGAATTTCAAAAAATAATTGTAAACTGAAATTCAACTCCAGGAGCTCAGTTTGACCACTAAAATGTCTCGTTGACCAAAGTTTGACTTTTGTTCTTAAGGCTTCTAGAGGTTAAACCCAAGCTTCAAGAATTAAAATTAGACTAAAAACTACATAATACAAATTATAAATAGTCCTTGCTTAGGACTGCACTTATTGGTTTAGAAGACACGACTCGGGTAAACCTTTCTCTCATTATTCTTTTTAAACCTCTTTCTCAGTACTAAAATGGTATGGTTAATGTTCGATTGAGGTTTGTTTAGGTTTTGTAGAGGTGTAATTGGTTATCGGTAGGGTTTTAGTGGTTCGGTTGATTTTAAAATGGCTTAAATGTCAATTCTCTTCATTAAATTGATTGTATGATAATATGTTTCAAATTTTTTATCATCGACTTTCAGGGTTTTGAGAAATGACCATAACACATGTACAATTACATCTAACACCCATAATTCATAATCTAATCCACTATCTACATTGGAAATAACCCTGATAAAGGTTACACAACAACAACCTCCGCTATATGCCCACTCAATGGTAGACTGAACCTTGAAACAAATACGGTTAAAATCATAATGAAATACATCCTTTTAATCCCACAAAAGATATTAAAAAAATTATGGGTTTGGAAGGAAATGGGTACTTCTCCAAGTTAAAATTTTTTCTTGATTAGAAGGTATATTTTACAAAGGTTCAATTTTTCCAAGGACTTATAGTTAAGAGTAATGCATTACAAAGAAAAATTTAAAGCAACTTTAATGTATATAAAAAGAAAACATAGCAAAATTGAAAGCATTTGTTCAAATTTTATGATTTCATCCTACTAAAAAAGACTAACGATGCAGTCCATCTTAAAGTATATATTCATTAAATCTTTATGATTTCATTTTGCTAAATTAAAACTTACACTTAAATTATTGTGTTCACTGACCAGGGCAATCCAACTTATAGCCATAACAGATTGCTCGCCATTGAGCAACGATTGAGCTAAGAACTACCCTTTTTCCTGTCGAGGCTAAGGTTGGGAGTCTAGCTCAGAAAGGGCACAGAGGCTTGAGGATTAGGCCTAGATTCTTGATGGGAAGAAGCTGGTAGTGGTGGTGGTGGCAGCAATGGAAATGAATCTTCCAGGGAAAAGCTAAAGCTTTCAAAATTAGTGTGAGAAAGAAGAAAAAGGAGTAGGAGAATGATGATGGGTGGAGAAACAAAAAAAGAAAAGCGCAAAGAAAAAAAAAAAAAAGCGCAAAGAAAAAAATAACAAAAAAGAAGACGCAAAATTATAAACAGAAAAAATAATGGTAAAAAGAAGAAGATGCAAAAAAGGGCATGCGTGAAAGATTTTTAAAAGATAGAACACACATGTAATATTATTTTAAAAGGGACATTTGATGGTAATGCTATGTACATTTTAGGTATTTTAGTAAAAACTTCAATATTATATCCAACAACAAATTAGCACGGTTTGTTGCATGTGGTTGGTTATCAATGTTTTGGATGGCTCCACAAGATAAATAATGTCTAAGACTTTAGCCAAATTACCATCTATGTATTCACTAAACTTTCAAAATTAAAATATTTTTTTTTATCTTTTTATAGTTATATTCGAATCGAAATGAACTAATTAAATTTTAATAAATTTTAAATATCAACAATTAAAAAAATCCAGATCTAAAATGGCAGGATTTTTTTTTTTTTTTTTAATCTTTGGTTATTTTCATTTTGAAATTGCATGTTTTTCTGATGGCCTACATGTTCCAAAAAGGAAAAGGCGAAATATATATATATATAAAGGCTCCACCCAAAGCATATGTGATGGAAAAGAGGGTACGAAAGTACTGGAAGCATAAACAGGTGCTATATTGTCTTATTAGAAAAAGGGTCCCAACCGTTGGGACAGTAGGTTAAATGAAATTTTGTAAATTTATTTGTGATTTTGAAATCAAAGCATTTCATGTGCTCTACATGTGCCTTTGGGACACATCCCAGACTAAGACTAGGGTGGTGGTGTGTATTTGTACTAAATCTAGTACATTTGGAATTATTATTTTTTCTAAAAAAAATTATCATATTTTTGAGTAAAAATAGAAAATTTTCAATTATGAGTAATTAAATTAGCCCATATCTCTATGAACTCTCTCTATGGATGGACTCTTCCTTAATTTTATCTCAAAGTTATTAGTGTTCGAAATGATCTATCATTTTCTCAATATGGAATCATTTGCAGTTGATCTACACAAGATTGAAATCAAAGTGGAAAGACATGAAACGAACAAAAACACCATAGCTTAATGAAACTTTTTTTATGAAAACCCTTAGAAAGACAAGAGAGAAGAGACTGCTATTTTTTTTAAGTTAAAAATTAAAAAAAAAAAAAAGAGGTTGTAAGGATAAGAAATAGGAAAGTTTGTTTTTGTCAAATTCGAATATCTATCAACAAAATCCAAGAATTTCTCAAGTTTTTATGTTTATTTTTTTAAAGTTCTTGCAATGCAATTGTGTTTGTAATGCATATAGAATTTGAAGATGTACAATTATAATTTTATAAATGAAAAATTCATTAACCAATTAAAAATATTGATCTTGGGAAACAAAGCAAACCCACAAGAAGGATTATTTTAACTACAATTAATAAACTCTTTATCTTTAATTCAGCATAATTTAAGACTTAAGTATAAATCAACATCTTAACATTTCAATTTTTGTTGTTACTCATAAGACCGGAAATTGTTCAATTTAGAGCAAAAGATGCTGCAAATAAAAAGTATAGAATTATCTTTTGAAACAAATTATGAACATTGATTGACTCACTTTTAGGATGTTTAGTTGTTCAAATAAAGATATGTTATATCCGAACTTTGAGCAAATAATTAATTGAATTTTCATTTTAATTTTCTTCTTAATTTTATCTAATATTATTTGAAGTATCTAATTGTATTTATAAAAATTAATTTTAAATGCATATAAAATAAAATTTGAAAGTTATTCAAATTTTTTTTCGTAAATTTTTTTTTTAAAAAAAATATTCTCAAGTTTTAATATTATCAAATTTGAAATAAATTTGAAGTTAATTTTAAATTTTTACATAAAATTTTAATTTATTATGTATCAATAAAAAATAATAAAAAAATAAAAATTATAACTTCTAAATCAATTTATTATATAAATATAAATTAAGTAGTTTAAGCTATCACTATAAATAACTAATTATTTTTAACTATTACTATAAATAATGATAAAATTTTAATTTTTAAAATTTTCATATTTTCAGAAAAATTAAATATTTATTATTCTTGATAACATTTTTAGTATTTCAAAATCTTTTTCTTTTGTTTTCAATTCATACTTTTTTATTTGACCCTTAAATTTTTTTTTTTACTATAGTTAGAATTTAAGGATTTTAATAAAAAAGTTAAAATTTATGAAAATATTTTTAAATTAATTTTTAAATTATGTCAAAAGTGGTGCCACATATTAGATTTTAAAATACTTTTTTACATTCTATTTTTTTCCTTATAAGAAAAAGAGGATAGAAATTTAATGAGTGTCAAATTTATATTCTAAGATCTAAAATAATTTTTTAAAGAATAATATTTCAAATAAAATTGATATAATTTATAAAATTAAATAAATAAATTAAAATAACGTTTAAAAAAACTAATTATTAATTTACTTAAAATTCATAATAAAATTGGTGGTTTTTCCTATTATTATTATTATTATTATTATTATTATTATTATTATTATTATTATTATTATTATTATCATCAATTGCTCAAATTGGACTTTTACATAATTAGAATATGAAATATACTTTCAACTAAATTAGAATTAAATTAGAATTACTGTCACGACCCGAACCCGAGGACACGTGACCAGCACTAGGGAATGGGAAGACATAAGGCCCCCGATACCCGTAGTAAGCCTAAAAGAAAAGAAAAATAAAACCTCATAATTTAAAACTTTATTTTAAAATAGAGCACATTATCAAACTGATTTTTTCTAAAATTAAAACATAATTGAATACTAATTAAAATATTTCCAGCGTCACATATATAAATCAAACTTAAATCATTATATATAAACATGGTGCATATAAATAAAATACACAAATATACTTAAGTCATACAATTCATAGTGTAGTTACTACTGCAGCTTCCTAGAACATTACAACAGTACAACTTACAATGACCTACATAAAATGGCTGGTGATGAAGAAATCCGGCGTGGAGGCAGTCTGAGATCGAACTCCCAAGCTCTTGAAAAAAAAAATTGAGGGGAATCAAACCTCACTGAGTAAGTCAATAATAAGAGTTGTACGGTTTGAAAACCCTTTTGAAAACCATAAAGTTATAGTAAAAATAATTTATAATATATAGATATAGCTTTTGAAAAATCTCGGTAGAACCCTAAACCCAAAATTCTAATTGGCCAACCGGGCCCACTTATTCCAGCTAGACTGCCGATCCTCGAGAGCAAAGGCATCAACCGAGTCACCAAGTCACAGTCATTCACTCAATCCAAATATATGGCACTGGCAATCCCCGAGAGCTAGGGCATCAACCGAGGCACCCATCCCAGTCCATTATTAACCTTACAATCACTGGCGGTCCCCGAGAGCACAAGCTTCCACGAGGCACCCGTCCCAGTTTAACATTCACCAGTCATATATAATTCGGATCCACCTCTCAATCTCTACCATGTGCACACGATCCTGGTGAAGCCCACCAGGTAGCCCGTTCTACCAAAATTTCTCAAAATTGATTTTTAAATAAATAAAATGCGTTCTAAACCTTAAATAGCAGCATTAAATTAAATAAATCATATAAATATGAGCGCATGCATCTTTAAATAAAACACATGCATAAATCATATTATCGACTTACAAGATGAACGAGAAGGCTGATGACCGTGCGTCTGCCTCGATCTCACGGCTGCTCCGATATGCTCTAGAAAAGAAATTAACATATTGATTTAAAAACATGACTATGAAATAAAAATCAAAAATCAACAAAATAATGAAATTCCAGGCTGACTCGAGGAAGACTGGACAAGACTCGATAGACACGATAAAACCTAACTAACGATAGAAATTATTACGAATATCACATTTTACGAGAAAATCTACTGAAATTTCGTCAGAGTCTCCTCTGTAAAACAGACATCTCTCTACCAAAGGTAGAGCCAAACCTGCATAGAAAACACACTTTTAATAACAACAGACTTTCACACTCGAGTCGGGCTTCCAGAACTACACCTAACCCCGACTGAGATCACAATCCAATAAAACACCAAGAAATTAAATCATTTATTTCCCCAAAAAAATACATATTACACATACATATATACTAAATATATATATAATCTCAATTATTCAAAAATTAAATAACTCAAATTACATTTCATTATCAAAGTATAATTATAACCTAAATTTAATTACTCTCATGAATAAATCTCCACAACAAATATATTTACTATCAAGTTCATAATTTAGTACCCAAGATATTCAAATTTCACATAATACTAAAAATAATACCATATATATTATTTGAAAACAATAATTGTGTTAATTAGTCTAAAATAGTGAATGACCTTAAAAAAAATTCCTTAAAAATTATATAATTATCTAAAAATTATTTTTCTCAACATTAACTTTGTAATATAACTAAAAATATATAAATAGCTACTAATTCCTTCTAAAAATATAATTTAACCTAATTACTTTACATTTGACATAAACTTAAAAATATTTATAAAAATAGTATAAAATTTACAAAAATTATAAATTAAATCCTAAAATTAATAACATTTGATAATAACACCAATTATCAAAAATTTATAATTTTTTACAAATAATTTCGGATATAAACAAAATATTACTAAAATTTTCAAAAATTTTACCAAATTCACAATAATTCCTATAATTTTCAATAAAATTAATACACCCAAAAATAATTAACAACAACCACCCGAATTACTAACTAAACCCAAATAAATATCAAATAAAAGGAAATAAATATCAAATAAAATTCTGGAAAAATCAAATAATTCACCAAAATTTTCCAAAAATTGAAACCAACCTCATTAAATACTAAATAACCCTAACTAACCTAGGATATACCAAGAACAATCAAAAATCAAGGGAAGAAAGAAGGGATCAAGTGAGTGCTACTCACTGTCAAGCTGAACAAATGGGAAGGGGAGGAAGAGCTTGCTGTCACCGGAATGCAGACCAAGGAAAACAGCTCAAGCGAGGCAGGAAGGCAGCGATCTGGCGGAGGGGCAAAGCTGGGCAGGCGGATCGAGGCAGGGCTGTCGTGCGTGGGAGAAGGAATGCTGCCTGGCGAGGAAGTGCAGAAGAAGAAGAAGAAGAAGAAGAAGAACAGCAGCAGCAGCACCACTACTGGAAGCTCTAGCATGGCGGTGATGGAGTCTCCGGACGGTGTTGGGGTGACATGGTGAGAGGGAAGACAGAGGCAGTGACAGGCGGAGATGGGGAGGTAAGCTTTTGTTTTTTTTTTTTTTGTATATATATATATATTAAAACATTATATTATAATATTACACCTAAATTCTCCACCACACACTCACATTATACACATATATATGTATATATACACACAAGCATACTATATATATATATATATATATATATACATATAGGTAGTAGTAACACGCATAAAACAACCATGAATTTCATGTAGTTTTAAAATAATAATAATAATAATAATAATAATAATAATAATAATAATAATAATAATAATAATAATAATAATAATAAAGTGATAATAAAATAACACTCATTTGAATTAATAATCCTAAAATTACATTAACATAAAAATATCTCCATTAGATAGCAAAATAATAAACAATTGTATAATACAATCTAAAGGATTTATTAAAAATTTCGAATTCAAAATTACTTTATTTAATTAAAACGCAGGGTATTACAGTTACATTTTAATTAATTTAATTTTATTAGAGATAAAATAAAAGTTAAACTAATTAAAATAGGAAATATACTTTCAATTATATTAGAATTATATTTTAATTAAATTAATTTTTATTAGAGATAAAATGAAAGTTAACATAATTAGAATAAAAAATATATACTTTGAACTAAATTAAAATTTTTGTTAGAAGATAAAATAGAAGTTAACATAATTAAAAAAGGAAATATATTTTTAATTAAATTAGAATTTTAATTTAATTATTTAGCCTTTAAAATTGAATATTTTAAAGTTTTAAGTTAACCTAATATTCACCTAATTATTCACTCAATATTTTAAGTTAACCTAATTAAAATTGAAATTAGGCTTTCAATTAAAATAAAATAATATTTTAATTAATTTAATTTTATTTTTATTAGTAAATAACTAAATTATTCAAATTTTATATAATATTGAGTGAAGACTTTTTCGTAATTTTATATTTTCCTTCCCACTCATCATACATTTACATATACTACTAAACTACCACGTGTTTTATACGTGAATAAAAAATTTATTTGACTCGTAATATATATTAAATAAAGAATTAAACATATTATTATTATTATTATTATTATTATTATAATTCTTATTATTATTATTATTATTATTATTCAATAAAGTTTTAAAAATAATAACAATGTTATTTATTTATTTGATATTAACTTAATATAGTTATAATTTATTATAATTTTTATAAAATTTTTATTTAAATAATTATATGATATTACTTTGTTTTTTTTGTAATTAATTTTTCAACTCTAAAAATGATTTCATATGAAAAAAAAATTATAGTCATAATTAATCATAAGATAATAAAAAATCATTAGTTATTTATTAATAAAAAATTTAAAAATTATAAAAGTTATATTTTTTTTATATAATAATTTAAATATTACAACCCATTAAACTTATAATTTATTACAATTTTAGTAAAGTTTTTATTTGCGCTATCACACTTTATTTCTACAATATTTTTAATATTAATACTTTTATTTACACAAAAATTGATTTGATGTAATTGTTTAGGTTCAACGAATAATTAAATAATAAATATTAATTAATCTACTTTTAACTCTTTTTTATTTTTTATAAAAATAACTAAAAACGATAATTATACTATTTTTCTTACAAAAAATATACTTTGAAACAAATTATATGCTTTATTTTTTTTAGTAATTTTTAATTTATAAAAACATCTACTTTAAAAAAACTATATATTTTTCCTATTTTCATACAATTTATTAATTAATTTGATTTATATTAGATATAAATATAAGTAGACCTAATTAAAATAGAAACTATATATTTTAAACAAAATTATCACTAAAATTTTAATTAATTTAATTTTGTTAGAGATAAAATAGAAATTAATATATTTAAAATAGAAAAAATATTTTCAAATAAATTAGAATTATATGTTAATTAATATAATTTTTATTAGATAAAAAATAGAAGTTAACCTAATAAGAATAGGAAATATATTTTCAATTAAATTAGAATTACATTTTAATTTAATTTAATTTAATTTTGTTAGAGATAAAATAGAAATTAACCTAATTAAAATAGAAGACATGCTTTCAATTACATTAGAATTATATTTTAATTAAATTAATTTTTATTTGAGATAAAATAGAACTAACCTAATTAAAATAGTGTTGACCTTATGCATGATCAACACCTCTATTTTGACTTTAATAAACAATATGATTTCACTAGCTAAGTTTGCTAAGTGTTGTAGACCAAATTTCCTTTTAAAGGAGCACAAATCGATATTGAAAGTTTCCTAAGACTTAAAACAAAAGACTAGAGCCAAATGGAAAGCTTTTCACATTTATTTCAAGTCAATTCAAGCATAAAGGCAAGTCTCATGAGTAGCCCTCATGACCTACAGACAAATTCACAAGTTAAGGGATAAAAGAAGGTCGAGAACAAATGTAAAGCATGGATTGTTCACTATCTCCCCTCAAGATCGAGAATGGATCATGAGAGCTTATCTAAACTGTGATCAAGTAGTCTTGTTAATGACTAAGAAGCACTCCTCATGCCTTCAATGTTCTAGATTGCTCACGAGTTATGATCACTATCGTGACAAGACTGTAACCATAATAGAATATCAAAGTGCTAAAGAAAGCTAAAGACTCAAAGAAGTAGGATTGCTTTGCTCGTGTGCCACTTAATCAAAATGTCTAACGACTATTTCTGACATCCTTTCAGGTGCAATGGCTATATTTTTATGCATCATGATCGTGAACATGCAAAATCCTACAAAAAGCACAATTGCATTAATTACAACTCTATGAAGGTTGAAGACGAATTAAATGCACTCCAATAGCTCTTTTATTATCTCTAAGTATACAAATAAGTCCTATAACTTCATTTAAGAGCTACACACTTTGGTTATTAAAAAGTTATTCTTTGCATTCATTAAGTATTCAATTTCTTCTTATAATTTCTTTGCATTCAACTACTTTTTTTTATTATGGGTTATGAGTTAGAATTAAGATTCTTCTTCTTATATTTCTAGGGTTAGAAAAAGGGACATGAGGACTTATTCTAATGTGAAAGGTTTAAGTGTTTTCTTATTGAAAACACTTGGGTATTTACTTAAGAGTAATCCTAAAAGTCTTGGTTGTAACATTAGAGTTAAACCTAAAACTCAAGTTTGTAAAAATCAATTTAAGGAAATAAATTGTGATGATTTTAAAATCCTAACTTAGGAGAGTTAGGTGGAGACATGGATTTTTTGATAAACTGAACTCCTTAAACACTTATGTTCAATCTTCTTAAATCCTTTTCTTGCCTTAAATATTTATTAATCACATCCTAAATTCTTAAAAGCCATATTAAACCCCCCTCTAGGGCTATTATAATTGGTATTATAGTTTGACTTATTGGTACTTAATTATAAGAAGAAAAGATTATAGGGAGTAAATCCTTACATTTCTCATCTCTTAGACCTTTTTTTTTATGGTAATGACTATCCACATTAAATGTTCAAGATGGAGTTGTAGTTAGATAGTGATCTAATTAGACTTTGGGATGTTGTTCTAAAGGGTCAGGAACCACCCAAAGCCACAATCGATGGTGTTGAAACCACTATCATAAGAAGTCAATGGTTAAATGATTAAAAAAAGAGAACTATAATAATAAGAAGGCAATATAAATCTTGCTTGGCAAAGTTTAACATTGCCAATCTGTAAAAGAAGTATAGGAGACTCTTGAAAATCATTATGAAGGAAACATTCAAGTGAGAAGTAAGAAGGTTTAACTTCATGTGTATGAATATAAGCTTTTCAAGATGAAGCCTCAAGAATCAATAACGAAGATGACCAACTGCCTCAATGCTCTTCTGGCTACCCTTAAGAAACATGGAAAACACTTTTTTAAAGAAGAAGTAAACACTAAGATTCCAAGAATCCTACCTGAGAAGGATTGGGAATCTATAGTTACTTCAATTTAGGAAGCTTATGACCTCTCAACTCTCTCAACCGACATCTTAATTGGGAGGCTTCTTACATATAAGCTTACACTAAAATAAAGGGAAGATGATGTGAATTGAGTTTATCTAACAAATAAAACCCACAATAATCTATTGATACCCATACTTTAGATTGTCCAAGAAACAAGTTGGGTGGAAACTAGAATCGTTAATTATCTAACAAATAAGAACTTTAGCTATTAGGAAGTTGCCATAATTAAATATAGATGTTCTAATTGATAAAACAAGAGAAAAATTAAACAATATATATTATTTAGAAAGTTTAAAGAATAAAACTTAAAGAAATTTAAAGTAAAATTTATGATTTAATTGATGAAAAAGATGCCTTAATTGGTTATAAAATAAACTATTTATATGTATTCTGAAGTCCTAACCTAATTATTTATATGTATTCTGAAGTCCTAACTTAATATGAAAAAAATCCTTAAAAGACAAGGATAATAAACCCTTAAAAGATAAGAAAATAAGTCCTTTAAGATAAGGAATTATTTCACTTGCCAACGAAGCTAAAGAAAATCATTCTTAACTAAAACACTTTAAATTCATTTTTTTGGACTTAATCAAATCCAAATTCATTTTTAAAACTAAATGGATTAAAAAACACTTATTTGGGCTTTATTGTGGGCTGGAACAAGTGTAGTTACTCCTTTGGGCTTAATACATCCAAATTGGACCTAATAACACTACTTGGGCCTAAATCTTCAATTTGCACCAAATGAATAAGCTTTAGACCAGAATGAACTCTATTTGCTATAAATGGATCATATTGAGTTAAAATCATATTTTGAACCCGAATTCTTTGAATTAGTATATGTAATGTTTCCCTTATCTTTTTAGCACATGCCCTTATGATTGGATCTCCATCATAAGTTAACGGATTTTGAATCTTGATTGGATTAGGAGTACTTGTAGCATTAGGATTGTCATCATTCCCCCTTTCCTTAAGAGGATTCATCCATTAGCACCTTCAAGATCAAAAGGACTAAAATCGACAATATTGAAAGTAGCACTAACATTATACTCATCAGGTAGATCAAGCTTATATGCGTTGTCATTAATCCACACAACTACTTGAAATGGTCCATCTCCATATGGTTGAAGCTTTGAACGCCTTTGGGAGGGAAACCTCCCCTTGAGCATAAGTAACCAAACCCACTCTCCAGGCTCAAACAAAACTTATTTTCAACCTTTATTGTGTTGATTTGTTATTTGCTCATTCCTTTTCTCAATATTTTGCCTAACCTTCTCATGAAATTGTTTAACAAAATCTACCTTCTTTACACCATTAAGATTAGAATATTCATGCATAGGTAAAGGAGATAAATCTAATAGTATCAATGGATTAAGCCCATAAACAATATTCAAAGGTGAATAATGTGTATATGAATGCACACTCATATTATATGAAAACTCTATATTTGGTAAACATTCTTCCTATGATTTTAAATTCTTTTTGATAATAGCATGCTATGTTCTATTCATAGCCTATGTTTGACCATCAGTTTATAGGTGACAAGTAGTAGAAAATAATAACTTAGTTCCTAATTTCACCCACAAAGTCTTCCAAAAGTGAGAAAATAACTTAGAATCCCTATTACTAATAATAGTTCTAGGCATCCCATGAAAACATACTATTTCTTTAAAGAACAAATTAGCAATATATGTTGCATCATCAGTTTTGTGACATGCAATAAAATGTGCCATCTTACTAAACCTATCAACAACAATATAAATACTATCATGACCATGCCTAGACCTAGGAAAATCAAGAACCAAATCCATAGACATAGATATATCAACCCAAGGTAAAGTAGGAACAAGCATAGGCATATACAAACCATGAGGTTAAACTTGAAAATATATAATGCACTTAGCACAATATTTTTGAACATTGTGCTTTATATTAGGCCAAAAGAAATGCTCATGCAAAACATCTAAAGTCTTAGCTATTACAAAGTGTCCCATTAAACCTTTTTTATATGCTTCTTTAATAAGCAATTTTTTGCATGGAACTTTGAGACACACACAATTTACTTTCCTTAAATAAAAATGCATTGTGTCTATAAAACTTACCAAATGCACCTTTTTCACATGCATTAAACACATTGCCAAAATTATGATCATTTGCATTCAATTCTTTAACATGCTTAAAACCAAGTAATTTAACATCTAAAGTAGAAAGAAGTGTGTAACTTTGAGATAATGCATAAGCCATTATATCATCTTTCTTTGTTTGTACTTGATTACATATGGAAAGGAATTTATGAATTTGCTTCATCTAGCATGCCTCTTGTTAAGCTTATTTTGTCCTTTCAAATGCTTTAAACTCTTATAATCAATATAAATCATAAACTCTATAGGTAAAAGATAGTGTTGCCACATTTCCAATGCCCTAACTAATGCATACATCTCCTTATCATATGTTAGGTAGTTTAGAGCTACTCCATTAATCTTTTCACTAAAATAAGCAATAGGCCTTCCTTCTTGCATCAAAATAGCTCAAATGCTAACTCCAGAAGCATCGCATTCAATCTCAAACATCTTATCAAAGTTAGGTAAAAAAAGTAAAGGTGCATTAGTTAACTTAGATTTAAGCACATTAAACATCTTTTGTTGATCATTACCTTACTTAAAACATATATTCTTTTTAATTGCTTCTATGAATGGTGCAACTATGCTAGAAAAATCTTTAACAAATCTCCTATAAAAATTAGCTAAGCCATGAAAATATTTAACATCCCCAACAATCTTAGGTGTAGGCCATGATTCAATAGTCGTAACCTTCTTACTATCTACTTTAATTCCATTAGAATTAATAAAAAAACCTAAAAATATAACTTTAGATGAACAAAAATTACACTTAACAAGATTAGCATACAATCGCTCTTTGGGCAAAGTTTCAAAAACTAATCACATATGGATAATATGCTTATTTAATGACTTACTATATACAAGAATATCATCAAAATACACAACCACAAACTTACCTAATCATACATAGTTCATTAAACACGTGTAAGTACTAAGTGCATTAGTTAAACTAAAAGGCATAACTACCCATTCATATAAACCATATTTAGTTTTAAAGGCAATTTTCTATTTATCCCCTCCTTTCATTCTAATTTGATGATAACTAGACTTCAAATCAATTTTAGAGAATATAGAAGAACTATGGAATTCATAGAACATATCATCTAAATAAGGAATAAGGTGGTGATACTTAATCGTTATTTTGTTCACAACATAACAATCAGTGCACATTCACCAAAAACCATCCTTTTTAAGCATTAATAGAATAGGAACAAGACATGGACTCACACTTTCTCTAATCAATCCCTTGGATAAAAACTCTTCAACCTGATATTATAGCTCCTTAGTCTCTTTGGGATTACTTTTATAAGTTAGTCCATTAGGTATTTGTGCATTAGGAATGAAATCAATTTGATGCTTAATCCCTCTTAATAGAGGCAAACCCTTTGACATCTCTTTGAGGAGCAAATCTTCATATTCCTGTAAATGAGTTTGAAAAGATTTAGGAAAATAAGAAAGATTAGAGTTAATGGACAAATAGGCACCTTTATACAAAAGTAAAAGTAGAGGTTGCCTAGTTAGCAAAACCTTTCACACCTCACCCTTTATAGCATAAAAATTTCCTTTTACCTCTTTTCTTTCCACTCTTTACACATTAGATCTCCTTTTGCATCCACATCACACTCGTTCTTTCTGCATATCCCCTCTTTCTTATATTTTTCCACTCGTTTCTTACACCTTTAATAGCTCTCCTTTTGCTTGTACACTTTTTCTTTTTCATGTGCACTCTTATACATACTTAAAAATTTATGATCTTTAAAAAATTATTTTAGAATCAAAAGGACAAGAGTAATAGGCTTATTGTTCACAACAAAAGAGTATTTGTTAGTAAAACCATCATGCTTAGCTCGCTTATCATATTGCCATGGGCATCCTAATAGTATGTGACTAGCCTACATATGACTACATCATATAATTCTTCATTTTGATATTACCCAATAGAAAATGCTATATGTACTTGCCTAATAACATTAATATCCCTATAATTATTCAACCATTGTAATTTATAAGGCCTAGGATGCTTAGTTATTTTTAAGCCTAACTTATTAATTAAAATAACATTAACAATATTAGTGCAACTACCACCATTAATAATCATACTAAATAATTTATTATCAATTAAACACCTAGTATGAGAGATATTTTTGTGTTGTACCTCTTTGTCCTTAACTTGTATATTAAGTGCATGCCTCATGACAAGAGTGAATAATGATCCATCTAAAGGCTCAATCTCTTCTCCCTCATCATTAGAGGCTTCTTCAAGTGGTGGCATGTAACTTTTATCTTCATGTTCATCCTCACTTTTAATTTTGCCATTGGCTAAAGCAACCATCACCTTTGCATTTGGACATTGAGCAACCTTATGACCAAAGCCTAAACACCTAAAACACTTGAGATCATATATTCAAGAGCTAGAATTTTCATTTTCAGGGATGAATTTATTATTTCCCATGTCCACCTTCTTGCTCCCTTGATCACCCTTTGGTTTGAATTTTGATGAAGTGCTACTCCTTTCATTGCACTTCCAATTCAACTTCCATGGGGTAGAGGAATTCAAATTAGTCTTGCTTCTAGCCTATAATTTGTTTACTACCTTGATAGCCATATATAGCATGTCATCTAATTCAATATAATGGTGTAGTTCTACAAGGTTAGCAATGTCTCGATTCAAACCATGGAGAAACCTAGCCATAGTGGCCTTTTTATCTTCAATCACATTAGCACTAATTATAACTATCTTCATCTCTTGATAATATTGTTCCACACTCTTAGAACCTTGTACAAGTCATTACAAACCATTGTATAGTTCGCGATAGTAATATTATGTTGTAAATTGCTTGCGCATGATTATCTTCATCTTATTCTATTTAGAAATAACATGTTCTCCATTCCTTCTTTGACTTGTAATTAGTTGATCCTACCAAACACTTGCATAATCGATGAACTCAACCATGGCTAGCTTTACTTTTTTCTCCTCACTATAGTTATGGCACTTAAAGACATGATTAATCTTCTTTTTCCACCCTAAGTATGCTTCAGGATAGGTTTTTCCTTGAAAGCTAAGAATAATCATTTTGATGGTTCCTATGTTGTTGTCTTTGTTACGGCCTTGATTTAGTCTTATTAAGGTGTTTTCTTCACTTTCCTTATCAAAATTCTCTTATAAGCTTTATTTGGTACACCTTTCTTTGCTTTGCGAAGGGAAGCTTATTTCTAGCCTCTTAATTCACTTCCTTATATCCTCCATTATTTGTTGCATATCCTCAATAAACAACTTTAATTTTGGATCTTCCATGGTTTACTATATTCAAACCTACAAGAAAATTTATTAACATAAAATTCTAACACTCCCTCATGTGTTTCACTCAATTTAGTGTTTGGACACTCTATTGAACCCACATGCACATTATGTTCTAAATTAACGTAATTATAATCCTAGTATGACAAGGAATCCTAATGCAACAAGGATTCAAGATGTGACAAGGAATCCAAATCTAGAAAGGATTCAAGGTGTAATAAGGAATCCTGATCCAGTAAAGATTGAAGACCCTTTGATTTATAATGGAAGTCCAACTACATGGGCATGTGCTAATAAGATAAAGGAAGCATTATATATGCCAATTCAAGTAATATGGGCTCAAAGTACAAATTTGAATCAATCTGATCCATTTGAAGCCCATAGAGTTCATTTGGTCTAAAGCTTATTCATTTGGTGCAAATTGAAGACTTAGGCCCAAGTAGTGTTATTGCATTCAATTTGGATGTATTAAGCCTAAAGGAGTAGCTACAGTTGTTCCAAGCCCAAGATTAAGCCTAATTATAGGTTATTTGGTTCAAGTAGTACTGAAAATGAATTTAGATATGTTCTTTATCCAAAACATTTTTAAAATGTTAGTTTTTAGCTAGAATTACTTTTATTTAGCTTAGTTGGCAAGCAAAATAATTCCTTATCTTTAAGGACTTATTTTTTTTTAGGGGTTTATTATCCTTATATTTTAAGGATTTATTTTAGTTTAGGTGTAGGGTTAAGAATTCTTATAAATAGTTTATTTTGTAGCCTATTTTGGTAGTCTTTTTCATTAATTCAATTAAAGTGACAATTTTTGTTTCAAATTACATGGAGTTCTTTTCTATGAACTTTCTAAACAATATAGATTGTTTAATAGTTCACTTGTCTTATCAATTAGAACTTCCATATCTAGTTATAATGACTTTTTGATAACTAGAGTTCTTAGTTGTTAGATAATTAAGGGTTTTAATTTCCACCCAATTTGTTCTTTGAGGATCTAAGGTATGGATGTCAATAGATTATTATGGGTTTTGCATCAATTTGGTATAAGAGCTTTGGCTTTAAGAATCAGGTTACATATCCCTTTTTTTTCATTTTAATTCATTTATCATTCTTTGTATTCTCTTCTTCTACTCCTTATTAGTTTCATAAACATTCTTGTCTGTTCATCATCTTTTTGTTCAAATTCATTTTTTGCATCATTCTTTATTATATTAATTTTGTTTAGTTATTTCTATAAAGTCTTACATTAAAATTTTAACCATAGAAAAAAATAAAAAAAAAAAGAAAAGAAAAAGAAAAATAGTAGAAAAGAAAAGAAAAGAAAAGAAGAATATAGTTGTTTCTTTAAAATCTTTAAAGTTCTTACAAGTCCTCTTGAAAATCTTTGACTTTTTTAATCATTTTCTTGAGAATTTTTTATCAAATTCATTGGAATCTTGAAATTTCTTTAAGTTATTTGTTCAAATCTTGATTTAAGATCATAAATCTTGAATTTTGAAGTTACAAAATTCATTTTTCCTGGGTCTCTTTGTACAATTTCAATTTTCCAAGTTTGCTAGGGATATCCATCTTTGTGGATAAGATAAAATCTTAGATAGATTATATCTTTATCTTGCTAGATTTAATTATATATTGTTTAGTTCTAATCCTTATCCTGTTTTAAAGCTTTTTCTTATCCTAAAAGGGTTAAATAACCTTTCTTCCTTATCACTTTAAGGCTAATCCTTATTTAAAAGCTTTATTTGTTCTAAAAAGATTAAAATAACTGTCTTCTTATCATTTTAGGATTAAATTCATTTTTCCCCTTTTTATTTTTATTTTTATGTGAATTAACCAAATTTTCATGAATCTATTCACCCGAACTTGCTAAATTCGTCCAAATTCAACTAAAGCTTGAGGGAGCATGAATTTTTATTATAAAGGGGATTCCTTTATTTTATGGTGTGAATGGCCATGATGCTTATTTGAAATGGGTACAAAAAATCAAGGATGTGTTTAAATATGAAGAATACAGTGAGGTGAAAAAGTGTGGACTTATTTCTCACTAATTTAGATATTATACTTATTTTTTATGGAAAGATTTAATGGAATTGTTTAGAGAGAATAGGAATAGTCAGGTTAGAAATTAGGAATTAATTAAGAGGTTAATGACTAGATATTTTATTCCTTCTAATGTTCGGGATAAATTCTATCTTAAATTGCAAAGGCTTAAACAAAAAGATGAGTTAAGAGGTTGAAGATTATGCTAAAAAGTTTAATTTTTTTGTAATTGTAAGTGATTTAGGTGAATATGAAGGGCAAAAAATTGAAAGATTCATAAGTGGACTTAAGAGTGAAATTAGGCAAGTTTTGAGTTAGTAGTACAATGGAATCATTTTTTTTATCTCTGAATGATGTAATTGCACTTGTTTTGGAGAAAAAGATTTTGAGTAATAAGGTTGATAGTGAGAGTGCTGCAAATGCTAATGTGTGTTGAGCGATCATGAGGAAAAATATGAGCATTAATTATGTGATCAAACTATAAGTGGTTGTTAGTGAGGAGTCCAAAATAAAATGTGAATGTGAGAAGAATGAAAGTGCTAAAACCATTCAATTAATTCAAAGACAAGTTGAGGAGAAGAATAGAGGGGATGAGTGCTAACTTGAAATTTTACCTTCAAGGATAATTTCTAAAGATTTATGCATTAAATAGGAAATTAAAGAGTTTCAATCTTCAAGTGGGAAGACTTTGGGGAGGGAAACCAATGAAATTGAGAGAAAATTAAAAAGTGAGATAAGTGTTAAAAATGAGTTAAATGGGCAAAGTTAGAAAAATAAGAAACACTTGGTGAGAGAAGACAAGAAAGGCATAATTGAAGAGAAAAAGTTAGAGATTAAGAGTATAAAAAAGGATAAAAAGTTACTTATTCATCATGATTATACTAACAACTTTAATATTTGATTCTTTAGTGTTTTGAAAGTTCTTTTGTAGAATTTTTTGCCATATAAAGATCCATTTAATGATGCTGTTGAGGTATCTTGTAACTATATAAGAATCTATTGAGTTTTTATTTGAAGCAAGAAAAACATAAGATATTCATGTTTTAAGTTTAGAAGGAAGCCACAAGAATACAATTCTTATAATTTTATGAATATTAGTTATGTGTCCCAAGTGTGCAATCAAGTTCAAGTTGTTTTGAAGCTATTTATGTGGATCCTTACTTCAAAGGAGAAGTTTTTAATTAAAGAGTTTGTGTTTAACCCTGGAGGATTTGTGAATTCATTAACTTTAGAAAATGGGCATTATTTGAGGATGAATCATTTTGAGGAAAAGGGGAAGGATTTGTATCATGATGGAGATTCCAACTGTTACGAACTAGGTTTATTTAATAAAAAAACCCATAATAATCTATTGATACCTACACCTTAAATCATTCGAGAAACAATTTGGGTGGAAATTAGAATCCTCAATTATCTAACAACTAAGAACTCTAGCTATCAAGAAGTCACCACAATTAGATATGGATGTTCTAATTAATAAGACAAGTGAACTATTAAACAATTCATATTATTTAGAAAGTTCAAAGAATAAAACTCTAGTAATTTAAAGCAAAATTCATCACTTTGATTTAATTGATGAAAAAGACTGCCAAAATAGGCTACAAAACAAACTATTTATTAGAATTCTTAACCCTAAGGGTGCGTTTGGATTAGGATTAAAGAAATAAGGTGTAACAATTATAAGTGTAATTGTTAAGGGAGTAATAATTATAGGTGTAATGATTAAGTTGTTAACCTTGTTTCACAAATTAAAGGTAACTGATTAATTGTAATGTAGTATTCTTTAAGGAAAAAAATTATATAGTTGATTAAATTTATTATTAAATATTTGAAATAATAAAAATAACTAAATAAATAATCACTTAAAATTTTGAATATTTATATTATTATTTAAATAATATAATCATATGCATTTTAAAAAAGTAACATAAATATTTTAATAAAAATTTAAATTGATTCATACATTTTTTATAGATTTGATTAGTAGTTTCTTGATACAGAAAAAAAACGTTGAAGTAATATGATGAAATTAAAGAAATAAAAAAAATAAACAGTTCTTTTTAAAAGCATGTTTTTGTTATTACAAGTGTTTAACTTAGTCTCAACTAGGTTAATAAAATACATAAAAATGAGCTTAATCATTAAAGGGATAAATGTTAACTCTTAATTTTTAAAATTTACCAAATAAGGGTAAAGGGGGTTAATATTACGAGAGTAACATTTAACCCCCTTTAACCCCTATCCAAACATACTCTAAATCTAAACTAAAATAAATCCTTAAAAGATAAGGATAATAAACCCTTAAAAGATAAGAAGCTAAGGAATTATTTTGCTTGCCAACTAAATAAAATAAAAGTGATTCTAACTAAAAACTAACACTTTAAAAACATTTTAAATAAGGAACACATCCAAATTTATTTTTAGTACTACTTGAACCAAATAACTCATAGTTGGCTTCATCTTCGGCTTGGAACAATTGTAGCTACTCCTTTGGACTTAATGCATCCAAATTGGACCCAATAACACTACTTGGGTCTAAATTTTCAATTTTCCCAAAATGAATAAGCTTTGGACCATAATGAACTCCATGTACTTCAAATGGATTAAATTGATTCAAATTTGCACTTTGAGCCCATATTATTGGAATTGGAATATATAATGTTTCCTTCATCTTCTTAGCACATGCCCATATGATTAGACTTCCATCATAAATCAAAGGGTCTTTAGTCCTTATTGGATTAGGATTCCTTGTTATACCTTAAATCCTTATTGGATTTAGATTCCTTGTCATATCTTGAATCCTTATTGGATTTGGATTCCTTGTCATACTAGGATTCTCTTCACCAAACAAAATAAATTATTAGAATTCATAATGACCTACCAATAGAATGAATTTGGCAAGTTTTAGCAACTTAAAACATGTAAATTAGGTTTAAATTGCACAAAAAATAGAAGAATAGGAAAAAAAATGAATTTAAGCCTAAAAAGATAAAAAGAGATTTGTTTATATCATTCTAGAATAAAAAAAAACTTTTAAGATAAGGATTAGTCTTAAAGTGATAACGAAGAAAGGTTATCTAACCCTTTTAGGACAAGAAAAATCTTTAAAACAAGATAAGGACTAGAACTAGAGAAGATATGACTAAATCTAGCAAGATAAAGATATAATCTATCTAAGATTTGATCTTATCCATAAAGATATCCCTAACAAATTAAGAAAAAAGAATTTGTGTAGAGAAACCCAAGAAAAATGAATTTTGTAACTTTAAAATTCAATATTTTTTATCTTGAATCAAGATTTGAAAAAATAATTTAAAGAAATTTCAAGATTCTAATGAATTTGATAAAGAATTTTCAAGAAAATAATAAAACAAAGTCAAAGATTTTTAAGAAGACTTACAAGAACTTTAAAGATTTTAAAGAAATGACCAAATTATTCTTTTCTAATCTTTTCTGTTTTCTTTCTTTCTTTATTTATATATAGCTGAAACTTTTATGGACTTAAAGAAATAATTAATCAAAATTAAATATGATAAAGAATGATGTAAAAAATGAATTTCAATAAAAAGAAGATAAACAAACAAGAATGTTGATGAAAATAATGAGGAGTAGAAGAAGAGAACACATTGAATGACAAATGAATTAAAACAAAGAAAAAGGGATACATAACCTGATTCTTAGGGCCAAAGATCTAATACCAAACTAATGCAAGCTGAGTTGATTTAACAAAAAAAAAACCCGCAACAATTTATTGATACCCACATCTTAGAATGTCTAAGAAATAAGTTAGGTGGAAACTAGAACCCTTATTTATCTAATAACTAAGAACTCTATCTATTTCACCACAATTAGATATGGATGTTCTAATTGATAATACAAAAGAACAATTGAATAATCCATATTATTTAGAAAGTTCAAAGAATAAAGCTCCAAGAAATTTGAAGTAAAATTAATGGTTTAATTAATGAAAAATATGCCTTAATTAGCTACAAAATAAACTATTTATATGTGTACTTAAGTTTGAACCTAATTTGAACCAAATCCTTAAAAGATAAGGATAATAAACCCTTAAAAGATAAGAAAACAAGTCTTTATAAATAAGGAATTATTTCGCTTGCCAATAAAGCTAAAGAAAATCATTCTTAACTAAAACACTTAAAATTCATTTTTTTACTTAATTAAATTGAAATTTATTTTTAAACACTAAATGGATTAAATAACACTTACTTAGGCTTCATCTTGTGCTGGAACAAGTGTAGCTACTCCTTTGGGCTTAATACGTCTAAATTGGACCCAATAATGCTACTTGGGCCTTAATCTTCAATTTGTACCAAATGAATAAGCTTTGGACCAAAATGAATTCTATTTTCTCCATTGGATTAGATTAAGTTGAATTTATATTTTAAACCCAAAATCTTTGAATTAGCATTTGTAATGCTTCCATCATCTTTTTAGCATATGCCCTTATTATTAAAAGTCCATCATAAGTTAAAGGATCTTAAATCTTTATTAGATTAGGAGTTCTTATTGCACTAGGATTGTCATCAAAATATGAGAGAGATGAGAAAGAAGAGAAGAAAAATGGGATTGCCTTGAAGGCTATACAAAAAGCAAGTGATGATGAAAGTCTTGCTAATTATAGTGAGGATGATGATGAGAAAGCCATGATCACTAAAGGATTTAAATACTACTTAGAATAGAGTTGAAGCAAGTACATGAAGTTGAGCAAACAAATTTAAAGCTATCTTTGAGCATTCAATGTTGAATTTAACCTTTAACCACCCAAAATATTTCATCTTTAATCCTTGAAAACTCTTTTTTCTCAAAAGTGTTCTTAAGTATGGGTTGGTGAGTGTTTAATACCACTATTCAATAACTCAATAGTGAGATTGAGTGATTTAGGATTGGGATTTAAACACTTGTAAGATAAGAGGATTGTTCTTAGCATTTAGATTTGAGTGTGGGCCTTAAAAAACACTTAGGTTAGAGTGTGAGTGTAGACGGCGGGGTTTAGCGTGCGTCTAGGATTTGAGCAACCACAGCACTGTTTAAGCTCAGGGCTCTAGAGAACACACTAACCATTGTCACAACGACATGGCGTGGAGATGAGGAGTTGCCACCCAGGGTAATAACTGGGATAAATTGAAAAGGTGGCACTCGATTCCCTAAAAGAAAGCTAGCATCACAACCAGGAGATTCTGGATATGGAATACCAACTTCTTTTAGTCTTGTGTTCATTTAGAATTACTTTATGAATTATTATCTTATTCTCTATTTACATGCAATTTCATATAAACCTAAAACAATCAACTCTAAGTCAAACTAGTCATGAAATATACAAATAAATAATACATTCAATAAATCACATAATCCCTAAGTTAGTCTAATCTACATGGATTTTAAATAAATGAGTTCAATCTACATGTTTTAATTTATATGTGAACCTAAAGACCTAATTCTTTTTTATTTTGATTAAATGAACCTACATCTATGTATTTTAATTCTAAAAATGGGCCTAATTCTACATGTTATGAAAATATTTAAATTAATGGGCTTAATTCTACATGTTTTAATTAAATGGTGATCTTAAATATACACATTATGAAAAAAGGCTTAAATTAAGTGGGCTAAGTCTAAATTAATTAAATTAAATTAGGTGAGCCTATGTATAATTAACTAAATGGGCCTAAGGATATTTCTAACCTAAAATCTAATTAATTATGGGCCTAAAAATATATTTTAATTAATTAAACCTAATTAATTATTAAGTGAGATGGGCTAAAAGAATTACCTAAACTTAAATAAATAAATCAAGACCTAAAGTGGGCTTAAGGCCCCAAAAGCACATAAAAATAATAAATAAGCCTAAAAACAAATAAAAACACAAAAAATAATAATTAAATAAGATCAAACAAATAATTAAATTAATCCTTACTAAAACCCTAATTTTTATTAACATGCAACCTAAATTAGTTTACTTCCTCCATTGATTTTAAATAATGACCTAATTGAAACCTAATTTTACTAACCAATTAAATAAAAAATAAACAAACAACCATACATGTAATTTTATTACTCCCACTGTTGGGGCTATTACATTAATTCATAAAACAATTAATAAAATAAAAATAAAGAATAAAATAAAAAAATAAAGACAATAAAAATAAAGATAAAACCCTAGAAACTAAGTTTCTACGAGGCTTTATCCTTAATCTTTCACAGACTTTTCATGAATTCATCCCTTCCACTAGATCACTATGCGTTTTCCTCCGTACTCACTAAAATAAAAAGATAAAATTATAATTAATGAATAAATTATGACAATAACATATAAGAAAAAAATATAAATAATATAAAAATAAAAAAAAGAAATAAGAAGAAGATGATGATGCTTATGAATGATTTGGGGTACTCCTCAGATTGGTAGTTTACCATTCTTGATAAATCTTCTTCTTCAAAAATTCTCCACGAATCTTGAATTAATTGTTAAATTAAAAGGAATTTTTTGTAAAAAAAATAACTCAAAAGAAATAAAATCACGTTTTTTTCTTCTTCTTTCTCTTCTTTTCCTTCTTTTTTTTTCCTTCTCTCTTTTTGCTCTTCACCGTTCCCCCTTTCCTTTTCTTGCTATTCTCTCTTTATATAGTGGAACTAGGAAGCCTAGCCCCAATCCTAATGTAATTATAATTCCTAAAGTATAAGATTAATCCTTAAAATTATATTTAGGAATTTTAAACCAGTTAGGATTGAGTTAATTAGGAATTTTAAACCAATTATAACTAAATTAAAATAGGAAAATAGAGACGGAAGAATTCAATGCCGCTTAGGATTGTGTAATTCCTTCCAATCGGAATTACACAATCCCGATCGGAATTGGTGTAATTCCAATCGGAATTATGGAATTCTGATATGGAATTTCAACATTTAATTATAAAAAGACCCCTGGAAGAATTTAAAATTTACAATTAGGTCCTAAAAAAATCTTGCAATTTAGTCCCTGAAAACATTAAATCCTTCCTTTAAAAGCTGCATTTAAACCTTTAGAATTTTAGAGAATAAGTATCGAAGACATTTTCATCATTGAAGTCCTTTGCTGCATCCATAACCCATCATCCCAAAATTGGGTGTCTATAGTGAGCCTTGAAAAACACTTATGTTAGAGTGTGAGCCTTGGGAAAGCACTTGGGTAGCATGATTTAAGCTTGTAAGGGTTTAATCTACACGTTGAAGTAGATTGATAGTGGATTGAAATTCTCAACTTGCAGTTAAGGAGATGACGTAGGCTTTAAGGGCTGAACCTCTATAAATTCCTCCTGTTTTCTAGCTTTTTTTTCTTCATTCTTTTGTGCTCAAACTCTATTTTTAATTTGCTATTTGTTGAAAAATCAAAATTCCTTATCTAGCTCAAAGAGCCAATTCACCCCCCTCCCTCTTAGCACTTATGGAATTATATTTGTTATAAGAGCTTTAGTCTTCATTCTTAAAGATTTAACCATTTTAGATAAAAAATCATGGCTTCCACAAGTCTTGTTGTTGCTGCCCCCCACATCCATAGTCTTAGCTACACAAGATTCTTTGATAGTACTGATTATACATATTGGAGAAACAAGATGGAGATGTTTTTGGATAGTGAAGGAGTAAATTTATGGGATATCATTGAAGAGGGTTGGAGTCCTCCAATAAAGAAAGACAATTAAGGCAATGAGGTGATCATTCCTAGAAAGGAATGGAGTGATGAGCAATTTAAAGCCAACTTAAGAAATAGAAAAGTAATTACCATTCTCTATTATGGCTTGAGTATGGAAGAATATAATGGAATATAGCTTTTGATATTCACTAAAGAAATTTAGGAATGTTTAAAGACCAATCATGAAGGCACAAGTCAAGTCAAGAATAAGAAATTACAAATGCTTAGAAAAGAGTACGAATTGTTTGAGATGAAGCCTTATAAGAAAATAAGTGATATGTATAGTAGGCTTATCACTCTTATCAACTCTATGAGGAAACTTGGCAAGAAATTTTCAAATGAGAATGTCAACAACAAAATTCTTAGGAGTTTTCCTTGAAAGGTTTAAGAAGCTAAGATAGCCTTAATTGAAGAAGTAAATGATCTTTCCACTTTACCTATGGATGTACTTCTAGGGAAGCTTCTCATCGATAAAATCAAAATGAATCAATTAGTAGAAAAAGAGATAGCCAAGAATGGAAAAAGCATTAGTTTCAAGGCAAGTAGAGACACTAGTGATAATGACTCAAGTGAGAATGAAGATGAGTATGCTATAATTTCAAGAACAGTAAGAGATCTCATCATGAAGAAGATAAGAGGATTCAAGAAGCAAGCACTTAAAGCAAGTTGGGATGATTCTAGTGAGTCTAGTGATGATGACACCTATGGAAAAGTTACAAATCTTTGCTTTATGGCATTGGAGGAACCTTCAAGTAATGAGATAACTCTAGAATTTGAATCCAATATTTCATTATGAAAAATTAATGCATAAATGTGATATATTACTATCTAGAATTAATTCAGTCAAAGAAATGGTAAAAACTTTAGAAAAAGAACTTGAGAAATCAAGATCTTCCAATGAAGAGTTAAACAATTCATTAAATGAAAGTAATTCTAAGAAAATTAAGATTGCTAATGAAAATACAAAACTTATTAAGAAAAATATATTTTTAGAAAATGAAAATGGCAATCTCAAAGAATCCATTTCTAGATTTAATAAAGAAAAGGAAATTATTGATGGTATGATCTCCATAACTTCCACTCCTTTAAATTCTAAAGGTGAAATTGGTTTTGAAAATGTTTATGCTAGTGCATCAAAGCCTAAGTACTCTAGTTACTAAGGTTTAATAAAAACCTAATCTTAAAACTAATGGACCTAAAAGTCTAATAGTGATAAGACTAATAAATCTAGATCCAATAGCTCAAGAGGACCTAAGCCTAAGATACCCAATCATGCTCATTCTCATAGTTTTTATAGTTTTAAAATGAAAAAACATGCACCAAATGTTAGATGTCATTATTGTGGTGTGCTAAGGCACAAAAATTCTAGATGCTATAATAGAAAGATTCATTTAGGTTACTTAAATAATGAATATTTAATATTTCAATGCTAACCCCTAAGGACTAAAATACATTTAGGTAACCAGAATGAGATGAACAATTTTCTTATAGGTGTGCTTGGAATCCATAATGTGTAGGAGAAATAGTATCTAAATAGTGGATGTTTAAGGCATATGACTAAAAGGCCAACCTTTTCCCTCATTTGGAGATGAAAAAGGGAGGTAAAGTTACATTTGGTGACAATGCCAAGGGTATGATTAGAGGCATTGTTCCAGTTGATAAGAAAGACTACTTATATTGAAGATGTTCTTTTAGTTGATGGCTTAAAGTTCAACTTACTTAGTGTTAGTTAGTTATATGATAAAGGTAATACATTGATTTTTAAATCAAACAAATTCTTTATAACTCATGTGGAAGAGAACAAAGTCATTTTCAATAGTGAAAGAGTCAATAACGTTTATACTATTGATCAAACCTCTTTGACTAAGCAAGGTGTTTAGTGCTTTGTTGCTATTAAGGATAACATTTGAAAGTGGCATAAAAGACTTTGTCATACTAACATAGAGCTAATTAGAGATCTAAGCAAAGATGATAATGTCATTAGCCTACCCAAAGTGTAGTTCCAAAAGGATAAGATATTCTTGAAGAGTTAAACTAATAACAAGGAGCAATGTAGAATGATCAAGCTACTTCCTCTCCAATCAAGGCTTAAAATGTGGTGGATACTCAAAAGGTAGAAGTTTTAGAGGAACAAGTAGCTCCTACAACTATGCATGAAGATCTTCCTAAAGAATGGACTTTAAGAAAGACCATTCCAAGGATTTGATAATTGGTGACCCATCAAAAGGAGTAACTACTAGACACTCTCTTAAGTATTTAAATAGTCTTACATTCATTTCTCTAATTAAGCCAAGGAATGTTCGATGGTAATTCATTATGATATGTGGTTGTTTATGTCATTATAATCAATTGTTTGAACCTTGAGTGGTTAATTTGTTATATCCTTCAACTTTGATTAATTGTGATGCAACATAAATTAGTCCCTATTATGTTTAAAATGGTTTAACCTAGGTTCAAAGTTTTATTTTTTAAAAATTCTAGATTTTCATCATGATCATGACATATTTTTCACTACCAATGATGTGCCTAATTTATCATTTTAAAACTAGGGTTAGCATTGAGTTATTTAAGCATCTTTTTCTTCCTCCTTGTACTGCATATAGCCACCTTCTCTGTTTTACATAATTTTCTTTTCAAAACTTGACCATAAACAAGTAATTTTCACTTCTTATATCATCATCTCATATCATCATCATTATTTATCATCTTTTTATATAAAATGAGATTTAAATATTGTTGAGACATCATTTTTGGTACCCACTAGAATCGTGCTTATCACTATAGCAACCCCTAACATAAGACATGGTGCTCTCCTCATTATGGACAAAAGAGCAGAAAGAAAGGTATTTTGTGCTAAAATCTCATCTAATTATTTCCACTCAATTTTTTGATTGGAAATGTGTGAGAAAACTAGGACATAAAGAGAAAATTAAAGAGTTTCTTGATAAAGTGAAGTTAAGGAGAATAGTGCATGGAAAGAACTCATTAGGGAATATCAGTTTTAACCTAGAATTACTAATAGTTTAAGTCTGATCTCCTTTATTCATAAATATCTGCATAATTTTTTTTCCTATTCTATGTTGGTAGAAGAAAAAGTCATGGCAATATTGGAAAAATTGGAATTGTTTACTTTTATGGTGTAGAGAAAAAGGAAAACATCTCGCCTTGATCAAAATCTTTGCTAATCATTTATTAAGTATAGTCATTGCAAAATCCAGGTTAGAATCTACATCACCATAATTGCTAAATACTTAGAGGTGTTGGGTGAAAATGAGAAGTGTCCTCACTCCATCTCCTTTCAATCAAGTGACAAACTTAATTTGGATAGCTAGGCTTACAATTTTACAATTTAAAAATTTATAGTAAATGGTGCTATCTATTGGAGAGAGGTGAATAAGGAATGGAACATAATTTGGCTTGATAGTGACACACTAAAATTCCAAAAAAAGGGTTGAGAGTAAAGCTCCTTTAACCTTAAAGAAATGCCCAAGACTTCAATCCCAATAAGAAGATAAAGAGATTAAGCAAAGTAAACAACTCTAATACATGTTGAACTAGCTCTAAATTCACTTGAACAACAAATTTGAAGCTACTTAGACCACTCTTGTAGTTTTGGAGTCGCAACTTCGAGCCATGGACCACAAAATGGAGTCCCTTGCTGTTGATGTCGCCTTCTTGAAGGCCAACCTCCCTGTCCCTCATGAACATCACTGATCTTGCATCTCATTTCATAACATTTTGGTTAAAATTTTTTTTCTTCAAGTCTTTGTGAGAACTTGATATGGTTAGCCTATGCCTATTTGGGATATATTTAATTCTTTTTTTTTTTGCTTTGTTTTGTTGCCTTGGATAGTGGCTTTCTCCCTTCTCTTAATTGTTTTTTATAACAACAAATGGGGAGAAAAGGCTGAGTTAGGCTTATTTCAGTGTTATATTTTGGATATTTGATATTTTGAATATTTTATGATATGGATAGTTGGTATTTGTGAAATGAACATTTTTTTTGGATTATATTGGAAGTGTTGTATTTCGAATCTTGTTTTTGTGCTTGGTTTGGTTATTAGATATTGATAATTGAATGTTGATTTTGTAAAGTTTTTTATTTTTATGCTTGACTTGGTGCGGTTAGTATAAGTTAGATATTCTTGATTTGTTGGTTGGTTATTGGATATGGCTATTGATTTTCTATTTGGCTAAAATAAAAGTATCGGTGACTGTGTTCCATGTTTTATTAGCATTGATTTTGTTATTAACTTATTGGTTAGCTTATGTTAGTACTTTGGATATATATATATATATATATATATATATATATATATATATATATATATATATATATATTTCAGTTGGTAATTCTTATTACAGCAACTGTGTCATAGGTCATAATTCTATTTCCTAGTCATAATTCTACGTTCTTGATTTATACATGATTTGTGTGTTGACTGTGATTGACACCTTTGTCTCCTCTCTTTCTCTTGTTATTTTTTATAGTAACAAAGTGGGAGAAAATTTAAAATGTTTGTATTTATTTTTGGATGAGAAATGTTTTTATGGTTGAGAAAGTGTTTAAGTTTATAAAGGGGAGAATTTCTTTTGAATATATTTAGCATTGTTGGTTGATGAATATATATATTTTTTAAGTGTTAGATTATATATTATAGTTTATGGTAAATGAATGCTGCAGGTATGAAATCAGGGTTATGACTATGATATTTATTGATGACTTATTGCACAAATATGTAAAATAGACTTGGTTAATGATTTTTGCAATTTTAATTTTAGGCTTATTTTATAGGGAGCAATTCCTTCAAATTCTTTAGCCTAATTTTACATAATTATTTGTTACTATAAAAAAGGGGGAGATAGTTGAAGCTTAAGGGGTAAAATAGTCATTTTGATGGTCATAAGTAATTAAGTAAAATTATATTTAATCTGTGTGCTTAAGTGTTTATATTCAGGTTAATTAATTTTGAAATAATTATATGTGGCACAAGCAGTGACAAATGCATCATGATTGTGAAAAAAGGGAAAATCAAAAATCAAACTTTTATGGCAAAAGCTTAAGTCAAATTTGGTGAAAAATGATGAAAATCTTCATTATAAGTGGTCATAAGCAAATTCTAGTCATTAGAAAATTTTTTGAAGTAAAATTATGAAGTTTCAATCTGCAAATTTCCTAAAATGCTCGAGAGTAGTCATAATCAGTGTCACCATTAGTGTCATGAGCAAGTGGAGTCATGACACACCTGTCATGAGTGGTGATAGAGTTGTCATGAGTAATGACGACCACCATTGTTATCTAGAATCTTATCATTATCGATGATAGAAGCATCATAACTATGAAAGTGTACGAATTTGAATTTTATCTTAGAGCCCCAACTATCATGACCAATGATGAGTCCATCATGAGTAATGACAACGTGTAGAGTTCTTTTTTTGGGAGGTTCAAATAGCTCTATTTGCATTACATGCACCTCTGACAACTCATTTTCTTTATGAGGGTTTAAATGCTACTTATAATAGAGTTAGAATAAATGAATAAAGTTGAGCAAACAAATTTAAAGCTATCTTTGAGCATTCAATCTTTAACTTAACCTTCAACCACCTAAGATTTATCATTTTAATCCTTGAAATCTCTTTTATCTCAAAAGTGTTCTTAAGTGTGGGTTGGTGAGTGTTTAATACCAACATTTAATAGCCCAATAGTGAGATTAATTGACTTAGGATTAGGATATAAACAATTGTAAGCTAAGAGGATTGTTCTTAGCATTTTGGTTTGAGTGTGAGCCTTGAAAAACACTTAGGTTTGAGTGTAAGCCTTGAAGAACACTTAGGTTTAAGTGTGAACCTTGGAAAACACTTAGGTTAGAGTGTGACCCTTGGGAACACCTTAGTAGCTTGATTTAAGCTTGTAAGGGTTTAATCTACACCTTAAAGTAGATTGATAGTCAATTGAAATTCTCAACTTATGGTTGAGGCGATGATGTAGGCTTTAAGGGTTGAACCTCTATAAATTTCTTGTGTTTCATAGCTCTTCCTCTTCATTCTATTATGCTTAAAATCTATTTTTAATTTGCTTTTTGTTAAAGAATCAAAATTCCCAATCTAGCTCAAAAGGCTAATTTGCCCCCTTATTAGCACTTGTGGAATTACATTCTTCACCTAGAACTTCATAACAAAATAGAGTTATAGAAAGGAAGAATATAACTACTGTCAAAATGGATAGAATAATACTCCATGAATATAAATTGCCACTATATTTTTGGGCAGAAGCTGTCAACACCGCTTACTATATTGCAAATAAAGTTTTCAAAGTCCTTTTTTAAACAAAACTTCTTATGAGCTATTATATTATAAAAACCTAAGATCTTATATCTAAGAGTGTTTAGTTGCAAATTCTTTATATTAAACACCAATGATAACCTAGGGAAATTTTCCAATGAAGGAATCTTTATAGGCTATTCCACTTCAAGCAAAACTTATAGAATTTTAATAAAAGAACTCTAATGGTTAAAGAGTTCATGGATGCTTTTTTTATGAATCTAAGCCACTTGATTGTAGAAAGGATTTTGTTAGTATTAAAAATGTTATAGAGCACTTTTATGGAGATGAATATTCAAGAAGTAGATGATTGATGAACCTAATAAGGAAGAGGATGAGGATACCACTTAACCCACATTAAAGGATGGACTTCCAAAAGAATGGTAGTTCAAGAAAGCTCACCTATAAGACCTCATTATTAGTGACATTTCAAAAGGAGTAACTACTAGATCTCATTTTAAGTCTATAGTAAATTTAGCCTTCATCTCTCAAATTAAACCTAAGAATGTTGATGATGCTTTATGTGATGAGTTTAAGGTCCTTGCTATGTAAGAAGAACTCTCTCAATTTGAGAGAAATAAGGTATGGAACTTAGTTCCTAGACCTAAAAATCATCCTATTATAGGTAATAAAAGGTATTTAGAAATAAGATGAATGAGCAAGGTATCATAACTAAGAACAAAGCTATGTTAGTAGTTAAAGGTTATAGTTAAAAGGAAAGGATTGATTATGATAAAACCTTTGCCCCCATTACAAGGTTGGAAGCTATTAGAATGTTGCTTGCATTTACATCTTACATGAATTTAAGCTTTATCAAATGGATGTGAAAAGTGATTTCTTAAATAATTTTATACAAGAGGAGGTGTATATGGAACAACCTTTAGGTTTTGAAAACTTTGAACATTCCAATAATGTTTTTAAACTTTCAATAGCTTTTGTATAGATTGAAACAAGCTTGTTAAGCTTGGTATGAGAAGTAAGTAACTTTATTTTAGAGAAAGGGTTCTCTAAAGATAAAGTTGATATAACACTCTTCATAAAAAAATCCAAAAGCAATTTGTTGATAGTTTGAATTTATGTTGATAATATCATTTTTTGTGCGACTAATCACTATTTGTATGAGAAATTTTCTAAGTTCATGCAAGGTGAATTTGAGATGAGTTTAATGGGAGAAATCAAGTTCTTTATTGGTCTCCAAATAAAGTAATGGGAAGATGAGATCTTCATCAATCAAAAAAAGTACATAAGGGATATCCTCAAGAAGTTTAGAATGGATGGATTTAAAGCTAGTAAAACCCCCATGAGCACCACCACCAAGCTTTGCAAGGATGAAAGTGGAAAGCTGGTTGATAAAAAATGCTTTAGATGCATGATCGAATCCTTTCTTTACCTTACTATAAGTAGACTCAATATCATATTTACTACTTTTCCATATGCTAGATTTCAATCTTTCCCTAAGAAATCTCATTTAAATGTGGTTAAAAGTATCTTATAGGAATTATAAACTTAGGTCTTTGGTACCTTAAGAGCAACTCCATTGAACTTATTAGTTATTCAGATGTTGACTTTGCCGGTAGTTTATTGGATAGAAAGAGCACTTCCCGAACTTGTCAATTTTTAGGACATTGCTTAGTTTTTTGGTTTAATAAGAAATAAGTTTTGGTTGCCTTATCCATAGCCAAAGTTAAGTATATGGCGGCTAGTTATTATCGCTCATAAGTTTCATGGAAAAATAACAACTTAAGGATTTTGGAATTGAAATTGATCACATCTCTATTAAATGTGATAATACAAGTGCTATAAACCTTAGTAAAAATCCCATTCAACATTATATAACTAAACATACAGATATTAGACATCATTTCTTTTGAGATCATGTTGAAAATGATGATATATCACTTGTATTTATTGATACTAACAATCAACTTGTAGATATATTCACCAAACCTATTAATGAGGAAAGATTAAACTACATTAAGCAAGAAATAAGCATGTTAGATGGGTTTAGTATAAACTAATGCTTGTCTATATTTTCCTCAATTAAGTTGATTTGATATATGTTTTCATCTTATTCTTGATATTTATGCTTATTTTCTTATTTAAAATTGAAAATTAGCAATTAATATTTGAAATTAATTCAAATTATTAATTATTGATCTTGAAAATATTAAAAAGTCCATCATTTTATATTTGACCTCTACATGATCAACAGAGTTGCAAAATAGTCCTCTTTTATAGTTAAAAATTATATATTTTGCATACTTTTTTTTGGTTAATTTAGTCCAGAAGGACCTAACTGTTAAACTTTTTTAAACTTTTTTGGATTTGATTATAACTTTTTGAAAGTTCAAGGACCAATATGAACTTTGCTTATGACTGTTATAGCCTTAAATAAGGATCTTGACACTTGTAATGCTTTGATTTTAAATTACACATGGTCTATGCTCATAACTATGATAATGTGTCACTATATGTCCTCATGATCATGATGGACTCTTCACAATCATGGGCAGACTCTTGATAGACCTAAAAAACTATTTTTACACCTTTTTATATACCATTATAACTCCTTCCAATGACTCCAAAACCTTATCCATTGATTTAATTCTCATTTAATGGCCAAAATTGACTCTTTTTCTCTATAAAACTTAACTATTCACCCTCTTTTACTTACTTTGCTTACAAATCCTTAATACTCCTTTTATTTATATCTATCTTATTTATTCTCCTCTCCATTACTCTTTCATCTCTCCTCTAACTTTTCACCAAAAAGGAACATTAGAAGCATAAGATCCACTCAAGAATCACCCTCATCATTTTAAGTAATGAGAGCCACCAAGGATCAAATCAAGAAGAATCATCCCTTATTTTACACCTCCAACAAAATATGAAATCAATCTAATGCTTTTCAAGGAGAAATTTTATCCTCTCTCATTACATGTCCAATATTGCTCTTGAATCGTTTGGATGTTATGATCAAGTGAAGGCTTTACTTGAGAAGATTGGTGTGTTTGACTTTGCCTTTTCTCCCTTCAATCCTTCTCCTTCTCTTGTGTCTGATTTCCTTGCTTCTTTTTGACTTAGAACTCACTACATTGATGAGCAAAATCCTTGCTATAGTATGAGATTTAAACTAAGGGGAAGGGAGAGATTTCCCACTAAAGATGACTTTGATAGTCTCTTTGGTTTTCCACAAGAAGGTCTCTAACAAACCAACACTCTTTGGACTCATCATTTTCTTTGGATTTCTTATGCCAAAGCCCATATTGATCCCTTTATTGCCATTCACTCTAAGTCCTCATCCTTTTCTTCAAAGGCAATATAGTACATTCATCATTTCATTACCTATACCTTTCATTCTAGAGGGATTAGCAATGAAGCCATTTCCTTTAATGATTTGTTCCTTCTCAATTTCATCTTTGACAATATAGAAGTAGAATTAGGTAGGTGGTTGCAATGGAGGCTTTGTCTTATGTGTTATAGTGTGAATGGAAGTATTTGTATCATGGGCATTTTTTCTAGGATTTCTCATCCCTTTTACCTCATTTATGACTCTCAAGAATCCATTCCCTACTCTTTACTTGATGAGAACATCTTGAAAAACTTAAAACAATTCAAGAAAGTGGGTAGCCAATTGATGTAAAAGGTAAGGGAAGAAGAAGTTGATGAAGAGTTTGCTCAATATCTTAAAGACATTGAGCAAACTGGTAATTTAGGACTTAAGAGAGTTGGCATTAGGAAAGAGAAAGAACAAGCATAAGCTCCACCCTCTTCCATGCCTTAAAGAAAGAGTGAAAGAGGTCCCTCTACCTCTCAAAGTGTGAAGGATGAACCTACTTGGGTTTAGAGTTTCTTTGATTGCTTATCCTTTGTAGAATAAAACTTCATCACTCGATTTGATTATATGGATACAAGGCTTGATCATTTTGATCAATGCATGGACCATATTGAGTATGATATCCACTAACTTTATAATTATCACAGTATTCAATGCTCTTAGTCTCCTCCTCATCCCTCTCAAAGCCTTCAATTTATTGATGTTTAAGAAGGAGACATTCAAAATGCTTAAGACGACTAAGGCCCTACTTCTTAGACTTTTATGTTTGTTTGCTATTAGTGTTTGTCTTTTCCTTTTGATTTATTTTTTCTTTTAATGATGGACTACATCTCTACCTTTTATGTACTTCTTTTCTTTATTATTATTGAAATCTATGTTATGTTATTTATTTTTACTTATCTATCTTTCTCTTTTTGATCTTTGCCAATAGGGGAGAAGTAGTACTATTTGAGCACCAATTATGTTTAAATATTATAGTTTTCACATGCTATAATTGTTAATTACATTTAAATGCCATAGTTGTTACAATATATGTAAATGCTATAATTTTTACAACATTTGATTAACATTTAAATTGTTTGACTTAATTGTGTGTTATTCTTGTAAAGCAATCTTATTTACACATTGCACATATTCACTAATTGTAACACAAAGGGAGAGCTACACACTTGCACCTTGATTATGCATAAATCCTTATCAAATTGGTTATTAAAGTAAAAAAAGGGAGAGATTTTTTACCTTATGCATGATTAGCACCTTTATTTTGGCTTTAACATGCAATTTAATTTCACTAACTAAGCTTGCTAAGTGTTGTAGACTAGATTCCATTTTATAAAAGCTCAAATTAATCCTTAAAGTTCCTTAAGACTTAAAACAAAAGATTAAAGCCAAATGGAAAGCTTTCTAAAGTTAATTTAGGTCAATTCAAGTATAAAGGCAAGTCTTAAAAGCTCACAACCTAAAGAAAAATTCATGAGATAAGGAATCAAAGAAGGTTAAGAAGAAATGTAAATCGTGGATTCCTTAGGATTTGCCCTCACGATTGTGAGTGGATCATGAGAGCATATCCAAACCGTGATCAAGTAGTCAAATTCATGACTAAGACACACTTTTTAAGCCTTTGGCATTTTGGACTGTTCATAAGTCACGATCATGATCATTACTAGACCATGAGTAGAACAAAACATCAAAGTCATGAAGAAACCTCAAAACTCAAAGAATTAGTCATGAGCAGCTTATGAGCCACTACATCAAAATGTTAAATAGCTATTTCTGACATCCCTCAAGGTGCAACGACTATATTTTTTATGGGTCAAGATTGTGAGTACCCCCCCATGATTGTGAGTAGGCTAATTCCTGCAAAAAGCATAATTGCATTAATTCAAACATTATGATGGTTGAAGATAAATTGAATGCACTCCAACAACTCTTTTATGATCTCCAAGTTTAAAAAAAAAGTGCTACAAATTCATTCAAAAATTACACACTTTGGTTGTTGAAAAGTTATTTTTAACATTCATTAAGCAATCAATTTATTATTCTAATTTCTTTGTATTCAACTACTCTTTTGAGTATGAGTTGTGAGTTTGAATTAAGTTTTTTCTTCCTTTATTTTTTAGGTTAGAAAAAGAGAAGTGAGGACTTGTTCGAATGTGAAAGGTTTAAGTATTCTCCTATTGAAAAAACTTGCGTATTTGGTTAAGAGTAATCCTAAAACTCTTGGTTGTAATGTTAAAGTTAAGCTTAAAACTCAAACTTGAAAAAATCAATATAAGGAAATAGATTATGGTGATTTAAAAATCCTAACTTGGGAGAGTTAAGTGAAAACGTAGGTTTGTTGATAAAGTAAGTCCTTAAACACTTGTGTTTAATCTTCTTAAATTCTTTTCTTACCTTAAATTTTTGTTAATCACATCCTAAATTCTTAAAAGCCCTATTCACTCCCCCTTTAGGGCTATTGCAAACACAAAATAGACTTTCTATCAAATTAAAATTATATTTTAATTAACTTAATTATACTTTTATTAGGAAATGACTAAATTATCCAAGTTTTATATAATAATGTGTTAAGACTTTTTGGTAATTATGTATGTCCCCCCCTTCCCCTTCCGTACATTTATATATATTATAAATTATAGATATAAAAAATAAAATTATTAAAAATGAGAAAAGGCAAAAGGAATTGTTAAAAATTATCTAATTTAATTTAAATGCCTAATTTAATAGTGTAAATCTCAATAGAATGTTTGTCTAAAGATGCTTTATAGTAGAATTTCTTGTGTTCAAATTTTTATCAATTTAAATTTTTATTGACTTGTGTCAGCCATAAAGTAAAATAAGTCCTACAACTTCATCCAAGAGTTACACACTTTGGTTGTTGAAAAGTTATTTTTTGTATTCATTAAGCATTCAATTTCTTATTCTAAATTCTTTGTATTCAGCTACTCTTTTGAGTGTGGGTTGTGAGTTATAATTAAGTTTCTTCTTCTTCTTCTATTTTTTAAGGTTAGAAAAAGGGAAGTAAGGACTTATTATAATGTGAAAGGTTTAAGTGTTCTCCTATTAAAAACATTTGGGTATTTAGATAAGAGTATTTCTAAAAATCTTGGCTGTAATGTTAGATTTGAGTCTAAAACTCAAACTTGTAAAAATCAATCTAAGGAAATAGATTATGGTGATTCAAAAATCCTAACTTATGAGAGTTAAGTGGAGATGTAGGTTTGTTGATAAACTAAACTCCTTAAACACTTATTTTCAATCTTCTTAAATCCTTTTCTTGCCTTAAATTTTTGTTAATCACGTCCTAAATTCTTAAAAGCCCTATTCACTCCCCCTTTAAGGCTATTACAAATATGAAATAGACTTTCTATCAAATTAAAATTATATTTTAATTAAATTAATTTTACTTTTATTAGTAAATGACTAAATTATCGAATTTTTATATAATAATGTGTTAAGACTTTTCATAATTATGTATGCTCCCCCTTCCCCTTCCATACATTTCGATATATTATAGATTATAGATATAAAAAAAAATTATTCAAAATGAGAAAGGCACAAGGCATTATTAAAAATTATCTAATTTAATTTTAATTCCTAATTTAATGGTGTAAATCTCAATGGAATTTATATGTGAAGATGCTTTATAATAGAATTTCTTGTGTTCAAATTTTTATCAATGTAAATTTTTATTGACTTTTGTCAACCATAAAGTATAAATAAAGAATTAAGTTTAAATTTAATATGGTGCATATATGTGTGTGTGTGTGTGTGTGTATTGATGACGAATTAAATGCACTCTAACATCTCTTTTATAATCTCCAAGTATACAAACAAGTCTTATAACTTCATTCAAGGTTACACATTTTGGTTGTTTAAAAGTTATTCTTTATATTCATTAAGCATTCAATTTCTTATTCTAATTTCTTTGTATTCAACTACTCTTTTGAGTGTGGGTTGTGAGTTAGAATTAAGTTTCTTCTTTTCTATTTTTTAGGGTTAGAAAAAGAGAAGTAAAGATTTATTTTAATGTGAAAGGTTTAAGTGTTCTTCTATTGAAAACACTAGGATATTTGGTTAAGAGTAATCCCAAACTCTTGGTTGTAATACCCTATAAGGAAATAGATTGTGGTGATTCAAAAATCCTAAGTTGGGAGAGTTAGGTGGAGACGTAGGTTTGTTGATAAACTAAACTCCTTGAACATTTGTGTTTAATCTTCTTAAATTCTTTTCTTGCCTTAAATTTTTGTTAATCACATCGTAAATTCTTAAAAGTGCTATTCACTCCCCCTTTAGGGCTATTACAAATATAAAATAGACTTTCTACCAAATTAAAATTATTATTTAATTAATTTAATTTTACTTATATTAATAAATGACTAAATTATTTAAATCATAATGTGTTAGGACTTTTTCTTAATTATATATTATAGATTATAGGTATAAAAAAAATAAAATTATTAAAAATAAGAAAAGGCACAAGGCATTATTAAAAATTATCTACTTTAATTTAAATTAAATTGTAATATACTAAGACAAAGGAAATAAATATAGAATATAAATCCTTTGAAAGCGAAATTTCTCCAGTTGTATCTCTAACAAATATCTTTTGCTCAAGATTCTTTTTTTTTTTTACCATATTTACCATTCCAATCCTTGATTACCTTTTTTTATTAATTATAAAAAAAATAAAAACACAAAAGAGTAAGAAAATGGACATACTTATTCACAAATCATGACAATTATGTAAAAAGTATACTAACTCACATAATTCATACACACATAAGTCAGAGTAGTCCAGAAAATGTAAGTTCTCAGAACTTGATCCGGAAGTTAGAGAATTTAGAAAATAATTCTCCGAACCGGACTCTAAAATTTTAAATTTCCATCCCAAATAGCTCTGAAAATTTGGAACAATTCAGAGGAGCATATGAAGAATCAAAATCGGTTCGAAGCAAAACCAACATTTGGAGATTTATATTAATTTTTAGTTTGTATATATTTAAAATTAATATTTAATAAATGCATAATAATAAAGAATAATATTATATTATATTATACTATAATGTAGTACTTTTTATAAATTTCCTTTTTAAGTTTTATATTAATGTTAATTTTTTTTATAATTTTATAATTTGAACATATAAAATAAAATGACTATAAATTTTACTATACAAATTTTATTTTATGATTAAACATGTATTGAAAAGTAACTACAAAAAATATTCAATTGATGAGTGTTTATTTTATTTCAAAAAATTAATTAATATTTAAAATGTCAAATATTATATGCTAAGTTAAAATTTAATAATAGATTATCTAAAATATTTTATTTAGATATAATTTATTATTAAAATGGTACTAAATTTTATTTGTAAGATACAATTTCATATTTTTAATGTTACCATGCATTACTTATCAATTTTATAGTATATCATAAACCATTATTATTAGTGTCTATATATACACACTATCAGTTTCGGTTTCAGTTCTTTGGTTTGGTACAGTTCAAGACGGTTCAGTTCGGTTCTCGGTTCGAAGAAATCATGATTCCTATACCTCTCCAAAAAAATTATTTGTGATGGTTCAATTTAGAGAAAGTCATGATCAACAAAGACTTTTGGTTTGGTTTTTCTAGATAGTTCAGGTTCTCCAAAACCCATAATAGCCATGTGCACAATCAATATGAGATCCCAAAACATCATCCCACTCTTTGATTCCCATAGATGGAAGACACCATTAATTGTCTCTATTAATTAGTTAAAAGAATGGTAAAAATAATATGAAAGTTGAATGAAAAGTTGATTTTAGTGATGGATTATATTAATGATCCAATAATTATGTAGCTCTATCAATTTATTTTATTACAATTTATGAGTCAATAAATTTTAATTTATTCAAAGTTAAAAAAAATTTCATTGCTCTTGAAATTGGGAAGGATATGGATAATTAAATAATTGGATGTCAAGAATTCTATTCTAACTTTTTCTTATGTACTACTTAATTTTTTATACCCATCATATAATTTGATTTGGACTAAAAAGTGTTGTTAAACATAAATTTAATTCTTTATATAATTTTGGATTTCTTGTGGAACAGACAAAAAACTTGGCATGTTATTCTAAAAATTTCATTTTATTCTTAGTTCTAAGAAGCTAATCAAACATGAATTATATTATTTAAAAAATCCATAATTTTGGTATTACCTCTTTTTTTTTTCTCTCTTTATGGAGTTTTCTCTTTTCCATATCTTAATGTTTTTAAGATTTGGGTCAAGGTTTCACTTTTCTCAGTGAAGTTATGTTATATTTTTTCTTTCTTTTGTATTATTAGTTGTGCTTTTTTTAAAAAAAAACTTACTAAATGGCTTAAAAGCTTGAGCATTGTTTAAAAATTTCTCCTTCACTCATATTGAGGAGGAGGTTGTTGATTTGTGAGTGAGTAACTCTAACAAAGTAAACTTTACTCATCATGCATGTAGTGTCGTAGGGTGGGTTATATCATAGGAACCTTTCAATCTTAGGGCATTCTCATGTGCTCTTCAAGGAGCATGGAGATTGGAAAAAGAATTTAAATTTTAGGAGGTTGGATCCCAATTTTTCATATGTGAGTTTGAATCAAAAGCGGATTAAAGTAGGATTTTGAATGAGCAACCATGATATTTTGATTCTATGTTAGTTATCATTGATTAATTAAATAATGAGGTACAACCACTTAAACTTACTTTTAATCTATGCCCTTTGTGGGTTTAACTTTACAATTTGCACCTAAATAGATGTAATAAAAAATGTATCCTTAAGATAGCTAC